>CM034531.1:74857798-75291397 GCA_020002185.1 Paraescarpia echinospica
TATATATATATATATATATATACGGACGACGATTCATGCGTACTCCCGTCTGGTATCTGATTGTTCCTAGAAATCCTGCTACAGGGCTGAAGCAAGTATAAACATATGTTTGTTGTCTGATTATTCTTAGAACTCCTGCAACACGGCTATAGGAACATCCCTTTGATGTCTGATTTCATTGGCGTATATCATCGAGATCACGGGTGGAGAACATTACATAATCTGACCGAATGTTTGATCTCAATATTACACATAACATATTTGTATATTTTTGGGTTCAAAATATTTAAAACCATACAGCGATGACAAAATATATGTTGTTCCGGTTTATGACATTTAGTCTTAGTGAATATCTTACGCAGCTTTATTGTGTGTTGTTGTTGTTGTTGTTGTTGACAACGACTACTAGATGAATATGATGATGGTGATAATGTCGAAGATGAACGCGTTGACGACGACGATAAAGCTAATGATAAAGGTGATAATGGCGAAGACGATTATGACGACGATGACGTTAACGACGCTCGTGACGCCACAATAACGGTGGCGTCACGAGCGTCGTTAACGTCATCGTTAATAACGGTGGCAACAAAGGCGACGAAATTAGGTAATTAGTGCTATACTAAGCGACAAACATCTCCAACTAGACACGTCCGTCGTCACGCCTTCCTCTCGTCCATTCCTTTGCTCGGCCCTCCCTCCCGTGTCTTCACAATCGCTTCACAAATTCGCATTCGTGTAGTGACTAACGAGGAATCGATACGAACAAGCAGCGCGGGCGAAGAGGTGGCGAGCCGCGCCTTTGTTGTCGTGTGATTGCACCAAATCGACATCACTGTCATGACACAAGCGCCTCTCTCCTGGTAGGCGACAAATCTCACGAACGCTTCACTGGCTTCGCAACCGAAACTGAATTAAACATACGACTGTCGGTGTACGAGAGTCGTGCAGTGCGCGTGTGTCGCTATGTCTACTGTTTTTCCTTTTATAATTTTCCCTCTCTGCCAACGTTTTTTTTGTTAAGAAGACGATTTTAATGTTACATGTTAGTCGTCAGAATGTCCAGGATCGCAACCCGAGGTATTGCATTATCTCTTAGCGGACAAGTCTCCAGCGGGATTTGAATAGCACCTACAAGTTTGTTTGTAAACAAATGCACCAGTTTCGATTTACATCAATCCTAGTGCACGGATAGTCCGTAAATTATAGCTGTGTTTTTATATAACACCAAGGGAGTTAAGTGTTTCATTAAACAAAATAACTGTCAGCCAATTTCTTATGTAAGTACTATATCTGTCAATATTTGCCTAAATAAATAACATGTATTTCCGATTCTGAATTGAGAATGAAATATATTTGCCGATCGTTATTTGTTAGATTTTGGTCAACGGCCAAACGACTAAATTGCCCGAATCATAACAGTGCGCTTTACTGGATTAATTGGCAATAAGGAATTTCTTTTAATTAGTTTAGTAGTCTAGTCATGGTAATTTCTGTCATTGGTTGCATAGGATGACGCATATTCTGCAACATCTGTTCAGGATCCAGTTTGGTTAAATAGGGTCTTATTCTAATCTTCTCTATCGCTGTTTTCTGCATCGTTGTTTCTCCTACGCGGGTATGTTCCGTAGTTCGGCATCATTTTCCTTTCACTGGTATCTCCTAAATTCATTCAATATTATCTGTTCTTGGTCTTGTTCCATCTTTATCTTTAGGTCAAGCTGCCATTTATCATGAAGACACCCGTCAAATTGTACTGCCACTTTCAACAGGTGTCAGAGAAAGAAACCAGTCCGAACGGCGATGTCAACAACCGTCGAATTCAACAACCGTCTTTCATCTACCACATGTAGCTTTTGTGGTTGTATTCTTAGCGTGATCCCTGCAAGCATCAAACGCAGTTCCTATTGATAAATAATCAATGCGACGTCCAATCCTTGATTTTGGACATTGCCGCTGACCTCTGGTTTACATAATTCGTCATTGGCAGTCGGTGAACGACTGTATAAGGTTTCTTCTTGGCAACGCCGTGTCTTTGGTTGATGCACCCTCTGGCGCCGATGGAGCTGGCGTTTTTGTCAAGTTTCGACCATTCGCTAAGGTCGTGTCGGTTGAGATGTACGTCATGCAATCTTCATATTCTGCGCGAGTTTTTAGTCATAGGCGCTCTCGTTTTTGATCGCGTCTGAGATGTAATACTCGGTCTTGGCTCGCAGCATCACCGCCGGTTGTAGGATGTTTTGTGTACATTAATGCAGGGCTAATCCTATTTTGAGAATACTGTCAGTGAGAGGTGTTTTCGAACTCCCGTGGAATCGACACAACATAGAAGTGGTCAATGACTGTTAGTTCTCTTCCTTGTAAATCTGTAATAGAAACGGTTATGTATTATGTCCTACACTTATCATACTGATCCTATGGGCAAGTTTGCTCAAATTTAAAGACATCTCGTTATTTCAGTGCTACCGCGAACGTGCATACCAAAAACACTGACAGTTTTTATAAAACACGTGTTTCTGCATGGGATACTGCTACTAATTACCACTGATAATTTCACGCCTGCCTGGTGATGTACGACAGGACGGCCCGTGCGTGCAGCCAGGCAACAACTATTTCTTGAATTAATTTAATGAATGCTGGTATCCGGCAAATTCATAAATCCGAATATGTAATTGTGATCAGGATTCTTTTGTGTTTTAGTCACGCTATTTTCTCGTATTCCAACGGCCACCAGTCTCCATCATTCTCGCTCGCCAGGGATCGCTGCTGCTGATTACGTCAGTGCTAGCCAGCAGTACTAGTTTTGTATGGCAAATAGCCCTGGCTTGCCAGGATGGTCTCCAGTGTTGAAACCTTGAGCGCTTACTTGTTCATTGGCTGATATTGCAATCCATCATCCAGTCAGCTAAGTGGTTTGGGGACAGATATTTCTAGTAACGTTTGAGGTTACTTTCTTAGGTTCCGGTTATACAATACAATAAAACACAATACAATACAACTTTATTCATCCCTGTAAGGGCATTTACATTGTCGTTTGGGCGGGCACAGTATATATATATATATATATATATATATGAAATATTAAAATATAACATAGGTAACAGCGTATTACTGCCTCACGTCATCATAGTCACAAAAAGAATAATTTATCACATGAACACATGAAGTGCATTTCTTCACACTGTAACCACTAAATATATAGAACACATACACACGCGCGCGCACACACATACACACACACACACACACACACACAGATAGAGAGAAAGAGAGAGAGAGAGAGAGAGAGAGAGAGAGAGAGAGAGAGAGAGAGAGAGAGAGACGCACACACACACACACACACACGCACGCACGCACGCGCACACATACACACACACACACACACACACACACACACACTACATTCATTTCACATTGTTAGAAAGACTGATGGCAGTAGGAATAAATAATAACTTCTTACGGTAAGTTTTGCACGAGGGGCACCTAAAATGGCTGCCCGACGGCAGAGTCTCAAACAAAGGATATAGAGCATAACTATCATTGGCTAATATAGAACATGACTTCCTAAGTATCTATTGTTCACAAAACTGAGTGATGTCTCTCTGAGTCTGTCGGATTATTTTTGAGCTGACACGTACAATCTTCTGTAAACTGGCCTTGTTTTTAACTCTCGTGTTGAAATACCAGCAGATAAACGAAAAGCAAAGAACACTCCCAATAAAAGACTTGTAAAACAGGTTTAAAATTGATTTATCAACTTAAAATCTTAGTTTATTATCAAACACTGTACCAAAGTATTTGTACTTGGTGACAATTTCAACCTCTTGATCATGAATGGTGTTTTTCAGGGCTTTGACTGTGTTTTTTGAAATCTACTACTAACTCTCTGGTACGTACACTTTACATTAAACTGTGCATAAATTAAACTTTAAATAGGGGTCATCACACCACTCAACAGAACCTCGTAGTGTCGGGCATGTTGGGAACCAAAGAGAAGTGAAAGTAAGCGTGAGCACTTCAACAACTGTCAGTGCACACGATGTACAGAAGGCGTGCGAGGTGCGGCTACATTTGAAGACGATTGTAACAAAAGACGAGGGCCACATCTCGGGCGATAACACACTGAAGTGAGCTCCAAAAGGAGATGGTGGGCAAAGGGACATTCTGATGGAGTCAAATTGTTGATGTTTGAGATGATTAGAAAATCCGTGATGTAGCCTTCACCAGCAATGTAGATATGTATGACGAAGATAGTATGTCATTATGGATAAACTGGGATTGTGCCCAGTGCGTCAACAGGCAGGTCAAGCTACACGCGGAGAAGAAACAATTACAGAAGTCACAACTTACGTTCTTATCTCGTATCTCAACCAAATGTACCGACGTTGTGTTTTTCGGTATTCTGTTGCGTGACGGTATTGAATCGATAAGCTAATTACGTTGTATTGCAACGTTGCATGAGCACCGACAAGGTTGCGAATATGTAAACTGTTAGACGGAGATGTTACGTAGCGTGCTCATTGATTAAACGGCAGGTCTGTTGTTATCTCTCTCAACTATCGACGTTTTCACCGTACGGCGACGTAGCACTGGAATGTGTTATTCCCCCTTAAGCCCGGCATACACGTAACGACACGACTGGATTTTAGTGTGTTTTGTATTTGCGACTTTTTTTTGCGAAAATGCGTCGCGTCGTTACGTGTATGCGCCCCTGGTGGGGGTCATACACGTTACGACGCGACTAGCGACGCAACTGGCAGCTGCGACAGGTTGATGCATGCACTCCTGTTGGTAGCGGCTGGAACTGCCGCCACTGACTGGCGGAATCCTGTGGAACTATTCGAAAATGGCATGGTTGTCTGCTCGTCAAAGACGAGCTACGGCATTAAGCTGCACCTACCTGATCATCCGACGTCGTCGGCAGAGAAGAGAACGTCGTCGTTCATGCTGGACTAAACAGTGGTTGTTAAGGCTCGACGAACAATGTGCTTTTACTAGCTCTGACTCCACGAATTATGACTTCACGAATTATTAAAAAGATTGATGCTTGCTCCAAAAGTTGTTCATATGCTGTAATAATCGTTAATTTCGCCGTACGCTAAAATTTATTATTATATTGTTAAATCGATTTTTCCTATAGCGTACGGCGAAATTGAGGTCCACTGGCAATATATATACACAATTAGAAATCTACGAATACATCAAATAGTATATACTGCTAAAATATGGGCCATCGAGAGGTACAGTTAGAACCAGAGAGGTGATGTTCAAATTCCTACAGGTCAATCGATACACGGACGTTAGCGAAGAACACCCAACACATCCAACGCAGGCACTCGGTGACACAGAAACGCCCTGTCGCCACTTACTCCTAGAAGCTGGCATTCAAATCCCTATTGCTATATTCTTTTGTCGTGGAATCAAACAAACAAGGCCTCTCCTGCCAGAGATCTATGAATGTTTCTTCTAAATTTTCGTCCCAAGCAATGGTTGCCGCCATATTCTCTATTCCTGGGACAGTCCCATGACTTCTGGGAAGCTCCTGATTGGCTAAGTGCCTCAAGCACTTTTGGAATGCCAAAAAATGCATCGCAGACGCGATTGTATCGGCATACACGTAACGACGGCGGTTGTACCGGCATACACGTAACGACGGCGGTTGTACCGGCATACACGTAACGACGGCGGTTTATTCCGGCGTACACGTAACGACGGCGGTTGTACCGGCATACACGTAACGACGGCGGTTGTACCGGCATACACGTAACGACGCGACTCGCCGACGGCGGTTTGTCTGCGACTACGTGTTTTTAATATCAAATATATTATTTGATATTCTACGACGCGTTAAAAACTGGATAAAGACTGCCTTCAAGACAAGCGTCTCGTCGCAAGGGGCCATACACGTAACGACTCGGAGTCGCATACGCGTTTAAAGCCGGCTTTATACTTGCAACCTTGTCGCAGCCTGATCGCCTCGTGTACACAGTACATCGCATGCAACTGCGTTTCATGCGACGGCGTCTCGTGTTGCTTGCAACGTGTCTCTTGCAATAGGGAATGCTCTATTCCGTACAACCGCGTCTCTTGGTTGCATGTAATTGGAAAACATGGCGGCAGGTTGTTGTTTGCAGATTACTAAACAATTAGCTTAATTTACCTATTCTGCGAACACTGATATTTGTTGATTTATACATACATGAAGAGGACCATCGTTGGGGGTCATGTCAGTTGCATTACAGGGAAGAACCGATACTTGTTGGGCGGTAGGTATCACGGACAATATTCGAAGCGAGCTCTTAGTTGTTTTATCGCCTATATAATGTTATGCCAATACACTTCTAGAGCGAATGTTAGTTCCTTATGAATATAATGATTGTACAGTCAAACTCGGTTTCTCAAACTACAATTTAAAGACCCAGTGAATGCAATGGTAATTAAACCAGTCTATAGCATATAATTTGAAAACAACATGTCACTGTCTCGCATGTTCGTATGCCAATATGTACTCCTCATGCAATTTAAACTAAGGGTAAATTGTGAACTAATTACATTTTGTTGTAGCAGGTAATGGTGTTCCAGAAACCTAGGCATGTTTGCAGACTTAAACTAATAGTGGATATATTGGATTACAATATATGAACTGCTGCAACTTCGTGTAAAAAGAGTGGATGTGATACATCGCCATCTCCCTCTGTGAACAACTGTTTCATTGCTTCAGTGGCAGCTTATTCATCATCCACTGGTTGTTCGACTCTTGTATTGACAACTGCTCAAAGGTATATTATGACCATTGGAAACTAGTTGCCTTGCTACACTAGACGCTCACAGTATAAGGCAAAAGAAATAATAAACACATGAAGTGTATTTGTGAAGTATTATGAACATCAACAAATCATAGCATTTGTAGCATATTTTTTAATATTGACAAGTTTTTATGTTGAAATATATGCACACAGGAATATATTTATGTCTTAGAATTTACACCACAACCACGAATGATGTCGCAAGCAACATAATTCGGCCTTGACCTTTCTCAATTACGTTAACATCGCCTCGTTGGCTCGTTGCTTTGCAACCGTGTTGCCTTCTGTAAAGCCGGCTTAAGACATTAAAACTCAGTCGCGTCGTTACGTGTTTGCCGGGCTTTATTTAGCGTGTCGTCTTAGTAATGATAATAGACAGAAATCTGATAAAGATGACAGACCAGAGACACTAGCGTACATACTACTACTGTAATAGCAATTGAGAGGAATTGTTCGAATAGACATCAAACATGCATGCATGCATGCATGCATGCATGTACGAGTCTGTGGATACATGCATACATACGTACGTATGTGCGTGCGTACGTACGTACGTACGTACATACATATATACATACAATACACACGCACACACATACAGAGGCACACACGCACGCGCACACGCACACACACACGCACATGCACACACGCGCGCGCGCGCACACACACACAACTGACAACGTATTGCTCACAAATTGATTTCAGAAAGCTGTGATAATAGTTCATAGCATACAATTAATTATCATTGATTGTTATTAAGTACACATAATGAGACATGTTCACGATGTAAGTGGGCTTTAGAGCTTTATATACCTGTAGAGAACCGAGGGTAATAATCTGCAATTAGAGTCATCATATGTGTGAGTACCTGGCTATAAGCTGTGTTCGACATTAACTTACGTGAACAAAGTTGTATGTTAATATTAACTACGCATTTCCAAACAGGGCACAAAAGTGTGGCGTTTTTATAATAAAAACGGTACATTTTGATTGTTTTCTTGCTACGGATCTGCCCTATCTTTTTAGTGAAGATCACACACAAGTCTTCGGGAAAATCAACGAATTAGATGCTTCCTATCAACTGTGAGCCGAAACAACAGGGACCTCTTTTCGTACACCGGGATCCATCATTCCATCAATGTTACATTCGCTGTCTAACAACCAGACATTAAACCTGAGCAAAGTAAGTGTCCTAATCTACAGATGTGCCCTTTTCCATGTTTATAGTTATTTGTTAGTGTGCGCAAGAAATATTTTCCGGGCGTGGCACTGTCTAAAAATTATCGCCACTTTATTCGCCTGCCACCAACCCGGAAGCGAAATAATGATATATCCCCGACTACGTAGGCGCTATGTACCTTTCGGCGAGAGAATTGTCGCCGTTTCGCTAATGATGCCGTCAGCGCCGCACAAATTGCCTCTCGACTCAATAATTGGTCGTTGTCGACCGCCAGTCATTGTTAATGCCGTCGTCAGTCGCCGCAAGACTTCTCCCGCACAATGGCTCCCGTCGCGACATATAGAATCTGACATGTTTTAATATTTGGCATTACCATCTATTAGGCGCGCCGGCCGCCCGACGACGACTTAGCGGCCTTCTAACTAAACGTCCAGTCGTCGGCAAAAATCAATTACCGTTCGCCGTCGGCGCCGCTTATCACAACTGGGTCCTCGTTTTGCGCGACACATCTCCTAATAACAGCATCTCCGCTACGCGTCGCCATTGCTGTGCGAGACACTCGGATAAGGAAGCGTGCAGATAGCCGAGTGTTTGTTTAGTGTAACTCCATTATATGTGTATAAATTCTAAATTAAAAAAAATTACGCAATGTTTAGCATCCTTCATTTATGCTAAACATGCTTCAGGATGTGAATTATGAGTTGTGCTGATTCGTGTTACTGGTTCAGTGTCAGTCCGCTAGGCGCTTCAAGTACTGGACTATGCGATAATACTGATATGTTTGTACACTTAGCGCGGTAGGTATACAGGGGCACAGTAGCGCTATACCTGCCAACACTCCCGGAAAATCCAGGAGTCTCGAATTTTTGAAGTATTTCCCAGTCTCCCAGAATACAGGCAAATTCCCGGATTTCCGCTGAAATTCTTCAACAGCCCCCCCCCCCCCGTCCGTCTCCCGATGTCATGAGTCGAGCCAAGACAGCAGAGAATGTAAAAAGCTGAAGCTACGGCGGCGCGACGGCAAAAAATGCGGCGGCGCGGCGACGAAACATTTATTTTCAACAGCATCTGACATGTCTACCAATGTCAAGGTTAGAGACAGCTTTTGAGGGTATCTATTAACTATGTTCGTTTTGGTTTAATTACATAGTTTTAGTCGCTCTATATATGTTCCTATAGTAAACAGATGGCGATACAAGCGACGACAGTGGCGCTATCTACCGTAGAGTTAGTGATACTAGCAAACGTTTTAAAGTTTAGAAAACTGTAGGGCCTATATTGTAGATTTTAACTAGCATTGTTGTCTTTGAACCAATATATATATATATTGGTTCAAAGACAACAATATATATATATATATATATATATATATATATGGTATATTTGCGCATCTGTCTATGTTCCTTCGCTTCCTTGGCTCAGTGACCTCTCATCTCTGGTCTACCAATTGGCGATGTATTTATAAAACACAAGAGTAATTTTTCGAGTTATTTAGTTACAAAGTTACGTAGTTTCGGAGAAATATGGAAACTGAATAGTGACTCCCGAGATGACGCAATATTGTGAAGGGGTTTTACATTAAAATGTTGTGACGGTGATAAATGAAATCCTTGTTTTGTTGCTCAACTGGTTGGTCTAGGCGAGTTTATAATATTACCAGAATAAAAAAACATCGAAATCTCTCAATAAAGTCGGTCAGCGTTCTCTTCTGTGGGAATAAATAAGCTGATTGTCTACACAAAGAGCTTCGAAATAACGCATTTAAATCACGCTGTGTTCTAAATAATTTGATTGTTCACTTTCCAAATTGAGTTATGTCACCTATAATCAGAACACGAGCTGTTCTAACATAATCGCACACGCGTAGCACGCACGCACTTCACGTCTATGCACACGGGCGCATCTTCAATCATTTTTTGACGAAAGCGGATTGAACAAATTAATATCACAATAAGAAACCTCTGTACTCCGCGATTATGTCGCAGTTTTTAGTAACTTCCCAGTACCATTGTCCAAAATCGATATAATAATAAAAGCGTGCGTGCGTCTTCCCTGCGCGTCACCAGGTCGCGCCTGTTTCACACACGAGCTTTTCCTAACATCTTGTCCGCGGGCCCGTCGGCCAAGGGCGGCAACAAAGAGCTCGCATGCGACTACGACGCATCTCAAATAACTCTCACGGACGTCTAGCGGAAGGACTGGGGCGGGGAAAAATAAGCTACAATCATTAGCGCCCCCTGATTAGCGACGAGGCCGTGTGTCTCGCTAACAAATGGATTTTACGTGACGTGAAAGCACGGAAGCATTTCGAGTATCGTTAAAACTATATGATCAGGGCAGCCGCCGCGAGGTCATTAAAGTGTCGTGTTTTGTGATAATTCGTTACAACCGACTAAACGCAAAGGTGCGCGGTTACGCGCGCTGGAAATAAACCTCAATTAGACCAAATATGTTGAGGGTTTGTGATAACGTGCAGAAAAAGAAACAATTGTTACGGTGGAGAATACTTTTCTTGCGCATCATTGCATCTGGTGTATTTTATTTCACTTGAACACAGCAACAGTTATTTAATATTCGCGCATTTCTTTGTGTTTTATGCTTTGTTGAATTGTTCAGCTCATGGCAACATTGTTTATTACCTTAGTGTATTTAACAGAATAAATCACATTGTGTCAGACATTATTGGTTAGACCGGGTCAATAGAGTCGTACATTATGTAATGCCCCAAAATGGTTGTACTTGATTGGTCTCAGTAAGTCGTGTGCAGTTGTGTGTTTACCTTCGGAGATAGCAAGTAAGTGTTGACGCCCATGTTTAACTAAATTGTACAGCAAAGTTGTGTTTGCCGAAACAAAACTTAAAACCAGTATCAATAATCTAAAAAGAATCATTGTACTACAAGCGTCACCCATGGCGTTGTATTGTCAGCAAATGGTTCGCTCATAAAAAATTAATAAGCACAGCAGGCAGTATATTATTTGACTAAGTTTCGCCCACAAAAAAGCACAGCAGGCGGTGTGTTAATTTGTTATTTGCCCAGGGTTCGCCCATAAATAGGCACAGCTGGCGGTGTGTTATTTGCCCAGGGTTCGCCCATAAATAGGCACAGCTGGCGGTGTGTTAGTTGCTCCGGGTTCGCCCATAAAATAGGCAGAGCAGGCGGTGTGTTATTTGCCCAGGGTCAGCCCATAAATAGGCGCAGCAGGCGGTGTGTTATTCGCTTAAAGTTCACATAGCCACAGCAGGTTTACGGTCCACCCATAAATAAGAACAGCAAGCGGAATATAATTTGCCCCCATCAATGGGTTCGGTGAGGGGTATGTTATTTATTCAAGGTTTGCCCAAGGGGTATGTTATTTATTCAAGGTTTGCCCAAGGGGTATGTTATTTATTCAAGGTTTGCCCATGTGTAAGCACAGCAAGTTGTATATTATTAGCCCACGGACCGTCCATAAATAGGCACAGCTGGTGGTTATTATATGCCCAGGGTTAGCCCGCAAATAGGCACAGTCGGCGGTCAGACTTAGGTGCTTAGTATCAAGTTGTAACGTGATAATCTTACCCTGTCACCTGCGTCCTCGCCAGCTTAACCGACATTCGACTAGGGCCTAATCCCGGCGGACCACATGCGGTCTACTCATTCTTCGCAATTAATTACTGGACACGAACACATAAGCACTGACTGACCGGACTGACCAGCAACACCGAGTCAACTTTTCCAATTAGTTCGACTTATTGCCGTAGCAGTGGACAACGGGAAGCGGATCTTATCATTGATGACGTTACACAATCTCACAACGAGGCGGAAATAGATTCACCCGCAAAACATAGTCCCCGCGAAGGTATGGGTTGCATGTAAAAGTAGCACTGTTAGCGTTTCCCAGATTTGTTATGCCATATATGTGGCGTACTTAAGGGATCGTGACCCAAATGGATAGCTATGTAAGTCCGGATAAGTATCGGGGATGTTTTGTATACCATGCCTCTGACACCATTGTCAACTGTGTGCTTCTACGCCCTACCTCTTCGTGGTTTCAATAAATACTGGTTGGACGCATCAACATTATCACTCTTTGACAAATAGATTTATCACAAGAACATTTTCCGTAAAACAAAAACATCGAGAAAGAGGTTTTGGTAATCTTTTGTGTTCAATGCTAGCTGATGACATAAAAAATGGACTTTAAGGTTCTGTTTATTTGTGTCACTGCACTGTCGCCATCTAGTGGTTAGACCGTCATCCGTGAACCAGGAGATTGACGACAGACGGCGACAAAGAATAATGTGTAGTTTTTGGGCGATGCGTATGGCCACCGCTGCATATAGTCCTACGGTGTATTGGGCAAGGCGTTCGAACGGCGTTCACCTCATTGTTGACGGGCTGCAAACTGGCAACCGGAAGTGGTGGGCGTGTCATGCATTAGTAACCATGACTAATCCAAAGCGCCTGTTGCGATTAATCTTTAATGATCTTTCCGATGATTGTTATCGAATGTTTGCAGTTTTGGCAGGTCACCAGATGTCGTCGGTGTGTAGGTATAATAGTCTATATTGTAAATCGTTACGTCGGCTGAAAAGCTAAGTTGTAAATGCAAGGTGGTTCAGGTGTGTTGAAGAAACTTCTGATTTCGATATACAGGCAACAACGCTTCGTTAAATGTTAACGCGCATCGTTGCCATTCAATTCTAGCCCACTTTGGTATGTCCTTGTTCTTTCGTCAACATAATGTTGATCATTGGGGATATTTAGTGTGGACAGTTTATAATTACATTTTCCGCTACCAAAAATCATAACGTTTCTTGGCGTGATAAGCCAATGTTCCAACAAACCAAACTCAATTTACGACTGTTACTGCCCGGTTATAATATATATATATAGGCATTCATTGAAAACGCAGCGTTTCTTACATGCGTATAGCGCATTGTCAGTAATAAATCTGGCAAAACAACATATCCAGAAATGTCACTATTTTTAAAAAGAGGACGTGTCTGTATGTGTGTATTTGGCTTTTCAACCGCTGACCTTTTACAAATAAATTACCAGTTCCGCGTGTAGGGGCGCCCCGGTATAAACAACACTAATTCGCTGTGTGTGCCTGTTCGCCCAGTCATTATTTCACAACGCTGATGTTACTGTGCAACTAAACAAACATCAAATCTCCATCTGTTGCGATAAAATGAAATCCACTAAAAACCGGTAATTTAATAATACTACATCCATCGGTAATGAAAGATGAATTGCAATAGTCGCCTGCCCAGCGGAAGGATATACTCACTAATCCTGTTCACGCTGCCGTCAGTGCTGGCTACTTAACGGCTGCAGCTGTTGCCACAAGCCGCCTTTGCGGCATCGCAGTCGCGATGGCATTTAATCCCTCCTCTGCGAAACGCTGATAAATCACTAGGAATAAACCGACGGTTGTTGCTCCAATGACACAAAATGTGATGCGTTTCCACGAATCGCCGTTACCGTAAGGCGGTTGACTATGCGGAATAAATGGTGCCGAATAAATCGCACAATCTTCCGTACGTGCGCAGGTTTTATGTACTAGCTCTATTGCGTCACGATCGTCGTCGCCCGATGCGGTTTTGTTACGCGAACCGTATGATCCATTACTGGCTGTCACAATTACTGTCATTTTGGCAATTAGCATCATTAATGGTTTACTTAGTTGTCGTAAAACAGTTCAGCGTCCGATTTTTCAGTCAAGCACCGTCAAATTGTGGAACTCCTGCAACTTGCTTCAGTGTAAGATAAAGCGATAATAAGATCGTAATAAACATGAGTGCATTAGTTACGTTACCATGGAACACAGTTTAAAGAATAAACATTTTAATTTGTTGTTCATACATTCAATACGTTCGGGCTAACAGCCTGTGTGCTGTATTCCACAGTCATAATGAATACAAAAATGTTGAAAATTATATACATCAGCAAGTGGCGGCAAATGTATTCTAAGAACCGGACAATCATTCAAGTAAGTGTAATGCTACGAATGTACAGCTATGATTGCCACGGCGCTCTGCTGGAATGCACACTACTCCCACGGGACAGCGCGCCATTGTACGGAGCGGACCTAAATCCCCACCTGCACGCGTTAGGTCACATGTCTCAAGTGCACGCGATTGGTTGGCACTCGTGTACGTGCACGCGACAGTTCAACATACTCTCGTGCCGGCCTTCGGGGGACGGTTCACCGGCAGAGACGCCATGCCAAACGGAACGCAGTCGGAACCATCGGCATCGTCAAAACATGCGAAGTCAGATATGCGCAGTGCGCGGGAATAAAAGACTGCCGTTGAAATGTGACGCCTGATTTGCTCTCGAAGCGTCTGTCGGGAAGCCGCAGCAGAATCCGTGTCAATCATAGCGACAGGCGTTGATTTGTGCAGGCATGCTCATGGAAACGTTGTCGCTGCGACGAACTTGTCAAACCCGCGTTGACGCTATATTGCATAATGCGTGTTTTTCACAATCAATAACCGGTTGCCCAATTCTCCAACGGAGCCGAGGCATGTCTTCTTTTTATCGACCGTTGTTCCTAATACAAACGTCATTTTTTGCAGGACAGTTTTGTAAATGTTAAACTCCATTAATTAACGGTTGCTGTTAATGCCCTCTTCGCTTCGTTAGACGGGGTTTATGGATGTCTCAGTCCGACGCTGATGCCAAGCGACAGATTTGCTATGCGTTTCACTTTATGGCTTAGCCACTGGCGTCAGCGGGTGAAGTACAGGCAATTTATCGAGTGAACTTCAGTTTTCAAAGAAGACATTCCTCAGACTAGATGATTCAAATCGGTGTTCTTAATATTTATTTCGCAATACAAAATACTAGGTTCCCTGAGACTGTGTTCGCTATCAGCGCTAGATGGCGACATGGCAGTCATTTCAAACCTACGACTATATTTCTTTGTGAGCCATCTAGGCCGCAGCCGGGTGTCATACCAGTGAGTGACAGCACATTTATCGCGCATTCACGTGAAAACTAAAATTCCTATAATTGATTTAATTAATTTCTGGGCAAACATTTAATAAACTTATAGTCAGTGTGATGATTTTATTTTAAAAAAGCATTTAAAAACATTAAAAAAATCAGGAAGCGCCTTTAACGGTCCTTCTTCATTTATGCTGTAATGTTGGTGGTGAAATCATCGGACATCGTGTGGCATTTCGGATAGAATCTACTGAGCAGGGAGTTTTAAAGATGCGACGGAAATTTCGTGCATGCGCAATTCGCACAATCGAAATAACTTACACTAGTCGAACATACACCGATGTAATCGACGGAATTCCCGTCAACGCGTGTCATCGAGTAATGCGACAAAAAGACGAAAACTTAGTTGCTTGTTTCTTCGGAAGGATCCGCTTATGCGGGGTTATTGCAAAATCGTTACCGGCCCACGAGGGTGATGAATCTCTCTCTCTCTCTCTCTCTCTCTCTCTCTCTCTCTCTCTCTCTCTCTCTCTCTCTCTCTCTCTCTCTCTCTCTCTCTCTCTCTCTCTCTCTCTCTCTCTCTCTCTCTCTCTCTCTCTCTCTCTCTCTCTCTCTCTCTCTCACACACACACACACACACACACACACACACACACACACACACACACACACACACACACACACACACACACACACACACACACACACACACACACACGGTCTATAGTAGTGTATCATGAGGCATCGTTTGCAGGCTTCTAATAGTCTTAGAAACGACAGAGGAACGTTTTGTTTGCCGAATAATTACCCCATACATAAGTGGAAACTGTTGGACTAGGTTGCGGTATTGTTCTCAATATTATTGTATGAAAACAGCTCATCCGTACTTCTAGAACCGTGCCAATAAACACCTTCTCGTATGTCCATTTGTCGTACGTGCTCACCATAGAAACAAGAAACTGTTTTGTTCTTAGCTACTACAGAAAAACATTTATTTACCAATAAATAACCTCATGAATAAATAAATCGATGATTTAGACCTAGGTTGGTTTTGACCCAGGTTGCATTATTGTGTCCAATATTGACGTATGTCAAAAGGTTCATTCGTAATTCTACATTGGTCTTTGCCAAAAGAACCGTTTCGTGTGTATGTAGGTTGTAAGTGCAGGCGAGAAACAGGAAACTGTTTGTTCGTAACAACCAGGAGAAACATTGTTTATTTGCTGAAGAATAATCTTAGTAATAAATCGATAATGTTGACTTATTGGTTACGTTGTGGTATTTCATTGATATATGTAAAGGGGCTCATTGGCAATTCTGCATTGAATATTGCCACTGCGCGAACTCGGACGAATAAACGTTGTTTTACAAACCGACCCGAAAATACCCAACTAAGACACCTGCAAAGTAAGTGCGCTGTTCAAGCGTACTGAATAATACGTAGACAACAGTTCTGTATTTGTTTAAAGTACGGTTTTCAGAGTGCATACCGTAACACGTTAGTAATGACATTTGTTAGAGTGTGGTTTCTCTTATGAACTCGGTGATACCAGATGACTGGGGGTTGTTTAGTGCAGGGTATATTATGTAGTGTTGGTATCATTGCTTCTCAGAGAAACTGCGTTGGCGTTCAGGTGAACAGGTCTGACAGTGGCTGATGTGTAAAGTACCATAAGCAGTCGTAATGACCAGATACCGTGATGTGTATCAACTTGTCTGGTAGTGTTATCTCTAGCAATACTTAATAGTACGTGCATGTGAATGGGAGTTGTTTGGATTACACTTCAGCTAACCGTCTTGGGAATATTCTGTTTGTAATACGATTACACAGCCAACCGATAGTGTCCAATAAAAGGGGTTTTCGGAACCATTTTCCCGGGTCTGTGTCCGAAGCCACGTGATAACGATATAGGAATCAACTGCACTAAACGAATCATACATGAAAGAGATCAAACGTCAGAGAAATATCGAATGCGTCTCAGCGAAAAAAAAAAGCAACTTTCTCATCATACGCATAATCATATAAGCGTCCTTTTTGCCAATCACAGGGTTCGCCGTAGATCGCCAGAGCATTGATCTAAAAACAAAGCCTTTTTTCCGCTAATCAACATCTGGCGATGATATATTTAACATGCGAATCAGTCAACGATGTGTTGTAATGAATTGACGGGAATATCAGTTCCAAAATTAAGTACTTATTAAAAACACAACCGGCGCCAGTCACTGATATCAGATTCCTCGCGGTGTATTAATCAGGCGATTCCCCACGGTGTACGCAGTGCGTTGTTCGCAGTAATTCAATCCGCACTCGAGATTTGTTCGGGAATAGGCCACTTTCCGTATTCATGTGCATTCGTTGTCATTCCTGTATATTAGTTATTCGTATCGTGTCGACGATTAAACTATATCCGAGTGGCCTTTTAGAAATGTGAAACGTCAGTCAGTCGGACAATCGGCCAGGCAGTCGATCAGGCAGTCGATCAGTCAGTCAGTCAGTCAGTCAGTCAGTCAGTCAGTCAGGCAACAGTCAGGCAATCAGGTACTCAGGCAAGCAGTGAGTTTTGTCAATGCCAATGTTGATAAGATATCAACACCGCAATAAACGGTACATCCCTCGTTGCAAAGAACGATGCAAGTATGGATGGAAGTAATCGTTGCCAATAACGACATACGAATGTCTCTCGCAGTTTTTTCCCTGCGTTACTGTTACTCACACCGCCGTATATATGCCATTCTCTACCGTTGTTATCATCTTCGTGTCACTTTCTCCATTACACCTGGTACTTCCTTGCGGTCCTCCCCCGTCTTGGTCTGTCATGCCAAGGGCATGACAGACCGAGTGATGTTGATACTCCACGAGCACGCTCACGTCGGCTGCACCGACGTACCCAAGAACCGCGTCCACACCGGTGTAACGGAGCGGAAGACACCTAATGGGTTAGCACCGAGACGCTTCGGTCAGCAACGGTCAGCCGCTCGGACTGGTGCAGGTGCATGGCGCCAAAGCACGACAGTTCGGCCGCGTAGGTAGACGGGAAAAGGCCCTAAAGGAATTCCTTTCACAAATCACGATCACGAGTTAACCTTTTGTTATGCCACGTGATGTGATGCCATCTTCCCAGAGAAGTCGAGATAGTGTTCAATTGAACAGGTCTGCCATGGAATATAGTGTAGAGCGCTTTGAGCAGTCAAAAGGACTGGGTACTGCGCTATATGAGAACTTACCTTTTTACTTTCTATAAGGGTATAGCGTTACATATTTAAATGAATCAAAAGAAACCCGAGTCCGCCCATTCGTCCGTCCTCCCGTCCGTCCGTCCGTCCGTCCATCTACCATGTGTATTAATAGGTAATCATCAGTCGCAGGCCAATATGTCAATTTACGTTAGGCGTATAACCATCAAGTGATTTAGTACTTCAGCAGTAAACATACATTCAATGATATCAAACATTTGTTTGGCCAGTCTTAGTTTCCACCGATGTCACGTGTACTTGTCAGGATTTAGAAACGCGGACAAACCGATTGATTAAGAGGAAAGGTCGATCTCTTCAAATCCATTTCTCCCGTCAGAAATCGGAAGTTCTGGGACAGTGACGTGCACCGTTTGACACCCGACCCGGCTGGCGTACACGGCAAACGATTACACGCCTCCATAAATTATTTAACTACCTCAATGAGGTATGTTCGATAGCGGGTCAGTCACGACAAATCTTGGAGTATTGTTGTGATTAGCGCCGCCAACTGTGAGGCCGGGCGGTCCCTCGACGGGAGCGAGATTCTCCTCGCTGGCGGCACCTGCAGGCACGCGACCCGATCGAGGTCGACGGCAGGACCAAATGCCAGCCGCATAAGGCCTGGAGTGTGCTTGCTGATCGACGGGTCGGACGTCGTGCTGTGATCGCGCTGAAACAGCAGCAGATGGCACAGGTGTAGCGCACGGAGAGTGTGCGTCTTGCACATAAACCTGCTGTTAATTTGGATGTTGCTATATCACATCGGACATTAAGCCAGAAGATTGCATTGATAACATCGATTAGGACACGTTCTGAGCATCGTATGGTACAAAATAGTCGTCACACTTAATAATGCTAAGCACGCACCTATATACCAACTAGTCGGCGTCATCACTGCACCGATGGCCACCACACAAGTCACAACATAAATGTTAGCGTCACGCAATGTCTCGGAAATACAGACAAACGGCGTCAGCATTGGGTGCTTTTCAAAAGGCATTCAGCCATGCTTTTTCACCGATGTGTATAACATTGTGACACGATAGGCCAAACAACGGTACGGGGCCGACACTCTAATCGCATAGGCCATTCAAGTGCTAAAGAAGCGTGTCGTCGAGTACTCGTCCGCGATTCGCAGCGATGCGTTTGCCAGCGTGCTCGGCAAGAACTGTTGGCCAACACAACGCCCGCGAACATAGACTTGAACCACGGCAGCTTCGCGGCGTCGCTCAGTCTCAACCAGCGACACTGCCGGCAACCAGCGGCCTTATTCGTTGTCTAGCAGTCGACGTTCTCACTCCGCTGCCGACGTAGCTCGGCGCACATCGCTCCGGGCATCTACTCGAGTCGGACCTCTTCCACAACGGTATCGATCCGCACGCTATCTAACATCGGCCGGCGACAATCGCAGCTATTATTTCGCATTAGAGATTTACGCCGCTGACGCCGCGTCTTGCTTGACAGCGGCAACTCGGGGATAGACAATCATTAGTAAGCTGGGAACGTTCCATGGTGATCACTGCCGCCACGCCGATACCGACTCAATCGTTGCTGATCGCATCCTTCGTCCTATCAACTTTCGGCGAACAATGCCTGGAGACCCGCCCCCTGCCGCCTTTATTTCCCAAGCCGCTCGTTAGCGACGATTGCGCATGCGCGGCAACACGACACCTTTTAATTGAGGATATTAGCGGCGTCGGGTTGTGAATGCCTCCTTTAAATGTATCGCGAGAAAGCGACGCATCGTTTGTGCTGTTTGATCCCCGGGGTGTACCGCGCCGGTGAAAGTGTGACAAACTCCTCGCGTCAGCTTCGGGAGTAGGATCCGGACCAATACACACGCCACGACCCCGCGTGCGATACCAGCGAGTCGCCTTGTGGGAGTCAACACCGGCCACTGCCGCTGGACGTTGGTAGGACCGCGACGTCGTCATGGGGTCTCCGTGCAGAGAGCGTGGACGGACATCCACCGTGACGACCGTGGTCGTTCTCGTGTCTATGATTCAGCAACTGCTGACTGAAGCCAGCGCAGGTAAAGCCACTATTGTCTTTATAACTGGGAGTTCGTGTTTCCTTTCTGAAGTAACTTTTGCAAACTTAGAGGCAGGTATGACGGTGCACGTTTTCCACATACGCAGTATCACCACGGATATATATGCGACGGATATATATATATATATATATATTGTTTTATAAAGTAGTTAAGTGGTTTCGGGCTGCACGGTTTTAAGAAATATCATTTTTTTAAACTTCGTTCAGCTAGCAACAACAATGTAACATTATTGACTGGACGTCTGGTCAAAGTAACCAGAAAGGAAACTCGCTACAAGTCGTTTATTTCCCATCATTTCCCATCATGCTTTGAAAATACGATTATTATATGATTAGATGATTAGATGATGATGATTCGAATAAAGCTAGGAAAATCACGAGCAGGCTGTTGCCGTTTTGTTAGTTTCTAAATTGTAAAAAAAAACCTACGAGACGTCACTTCCGTTTATCCTATTGTTAAAAAGACAAGACGACGTTTGTTTCCATGTTATCAACACCGACTGAGTGAGTTTGTGCGTAAAACTATGCACAGATATTAATGCTCTGCAAGGGATCTGAACAGCCAGGTACGAGTTTACCGCAACAAACTTCTCAATGTCACAATTATTATTTGTGGCCGTTCAATTTCAACGTAATAATCTATAAAGCACCGCGTTTTTACACGATAGACAACTCATCATTCACCGGCTGTGTGAGGAACTGCCTCTCGCTAATAACCACAAAGTATAAGTACGCAAGTCATCTACATAAAGTCACTTTTTTCCCGCTCGGAGCCTAATGAAAATGCAAGACGACACCTGAGCATCGCAATCCTACTTGACTGTCAGTCGCGGTCTTGAACGTCAATGCTTTGATGGTGATTCCCTGGTGAATGCCGGGGTTCACGGCACTATTCAACGGTTTCAATTACTATCGTATGCACCTGTATATCGCCATCTGTGTCACGCTGGGAGTTCGGCAGTCGCGCCCCCGACTCTGCCAAGCAATGGAAAACGATACATGTTATAAATTGGCGCTGCTGTTCATTAAGACCCGGTGCAGGGAATGAATTTATACGGCTGTGTCAGCCCGCTTTAACTGGTGCGCACGCTTTGGCGCGTGATCTTGAATAGCAAGGATTTTGGCAGTGCGCACGGCACGAGCCAAAGTACCAGGGTACCCGCACTCGGTAGTGGTCGAGTGCCAATTTGTGAAGACTTACTCACTATTAGCAATCGTGTTCGCGGGAGTTTTAATGCGCCTACTCGTGTCGGTATTTAAACATAATGTATTAGAAGTATTACTCACGGGTGTAATCTTCAATAACGTTACTTATAATATGGCAAGTACTCACACGCCTACGTAAGTAATTAAAGCTATTTCTAGTTATTAAGCATGCACACAATACGACAATACGCTATTATCTGAACAACTACGCCAACAGTCTCGGTGGTTAATAAAGCTTCAGATCGCATGTTTCATTTCATGTATATATGTTCGCGTTATCATTTATCGCGTACAAATCAGTGATTCGTTAGTTACTTTTTAAAATGCAATATTTATTAATGCATGCTACCTTACGACTTTGTGACTAATCTCAACGCCTCTGGTTGCGATGACAATTTATAATAGAGCATCTTCCGTCGTCCTATATTCCCTCTCTCCGAACCGCTGTCACGCCGATGTAGAAGGCGAACATGTGATGTTCCGCGTTTGTCTGTTTGTCCTTAGAGCTAACTCTGTGTCTCGACTGGCTTAATCAAAGACGATAAATGTGATGCGGATAGCAACCAACTATAAGAGGAGACATGCAAGGTTCAACCAGCGATGAAGCGAAGGCCGTCATCCACCTAGACACAGCGGTGTTTCCGCCGACAGTCTTCTACGCGAGGCCTTCAGCGGCCCTTCTGTGTCTGTCGCAGATGGCGTTAGAAAGTGTCGAAAGAGACGGATTTCCGGGGCGCGTTCTCGCAGCTGACACGGTTTGGTGCCGACGCAGCACTACGCGGTGTGTATTGTTTGTTCTGCCCACGTCGATACGCAGCCCCGGGGAGAAACCACGGGCTGGTGGGAGGGAGAGAAATACACGATTTATATAACTCGCAGATGTCGACATGTAATTGATTTTAGCATATAAATATATGTGGGGATGCATGCGCGTGTGCTTACGATATTCACGACATGGTTTGGATATATCACTGGAATTTGTTCACTTCTAACATAGGTTTTCTTTGTTAAAACTCCCCGTTTGCGAGCGCACCTCGCGCAACTAGGAGTTAATGTGTACAATAAAGAAGTCACCACAAAAAGTGTCATCTTTCTTATACAGAATAATAGTTCAGGCTGCTATTGCTCTTGTGCTAAAGCGGTGTATAAAATAGTCTGGGAACTACATGTCTAACACCGTTGAGAAATGTCATTGTGCCCATCTAGCCGTCATCGTGGCGTATCGTGCCGGTGATGCCGACAACGGTTATAAGGAAAAGCGGATTTGGAGTCAAGTAGACGTTACGGATGTGGACGAATGTAAAGGCGTCAAAACAATCCCTGCTCCGTGTGGTTGCGTTTCACTGTACGAAGAGTCGGACTCTAAGCATTATGGTAACATTTTAGATTTCTTCACACCACATCAGTTGTAGCTGTAACTAACTGCACTGCGAGACACCGCTACAAGCTGACGCGTTGGATTGGGAGGCGGAAATTGATGTCACGTCTAATGTCGTGCCCTAAGCCCCACCACACAGTCGTGTCGTCGCAAGACGTGATCGTGTGTACGTCTGACCAATGAAAAACACATAAACTATCGGTATATCTGCTAATCCGTAAGTCGTTCCCTGTGCAGCTGGCTTAATATTACACTGTGATCATGGTTATTAAATAAGTTATGACGTTAGGTTACCGTGGAATAAACGACACGCTGCGGTTGTCCTGCGCGCACCTGTATCCGGTGTCTAGGAGCGATCAAAGCGCCTTATATTTCATCCTCGACAGTTCAGGTCATTTGAACTTCCCCTGAGACTTGACATTACGCGGCTTAACCGTTGGAGGCACTACACAAAGGAATAGGATTATATTACACGTGACATTGCAATAATAACTATATTAATAAGGCAATCGAATAATTATGGTTTCAAAAACGATTTTATCAACACGTATATGAACAAGTACGTATATAGATATTTAGTACAAATGTGTACGTGAATAGAATAGTACATATTTATATAAAATGTGTGTATTCGCAGTAGCTGCTATGCAGTGGATTAAGCTCTGTAAAGAACAATGATATTTTATTTACAAAATTGAGTGATTTATTTGAGACAGAACGCGGTGGTTTGTGGAGTTCATTCTCGATATGCGAGGAAAGCATTATACGCTTGATGCATACTTTAATCACCAACGCCATACGACGAACTGCGTGATCTCATTTCGATTTATAAAAAGACCGAAATGTGCCATTTTTTTCACGGACTGCGCAGTGACCAGAAGTACGCGTACGGACTGTTTTATTGTTACCGCACGCAGATTGGTCACGCATGACGTTTTGTAGTGTGTAGTTGTTATTCCGGCATGCAGTTCTTTCTCTATCGATCTGTCGATAGCTTGTTGACTGGACGCGTTACCAGGGATCCACGAACCGTCACACAAACACTTCGGGTTTCATGGCTGTTATTTGTTGTTAGCAGATTCAAATCGTGTTGTCCCAGCGGAAACAGGCTTTTTATCGCGACCATAGATTACGCTACAAGAGCAAAATCCGATTGCAATGGTATAAATTGCGTGATTGTCAGAAAATCATCGGGGAACAATTCGCCATTTGGATTTAAGAGGTCCTGTGTTCAGTCACGTCAAGTGCGCGTTATTCTTCGTTATTCACATCTGTCTGTATATTCTGTATAAACCCACCGCTGGTTGATGTCTCAAAAATGTCTGACTTTCAGCTACGACACTGATAAACTGCAATATAATTTTTAAATAACGACAACTTATATATAATCATATCGGCGTAAAAGCGGTGATCCAAGTTACGACTCTGGTTAACTGAATTGGGCGTAGTAACATAAGGAGTGCATATGCGTATCCACTTCACCGTTTCTACCAGACGTTTCCCTTTCCTCCAATCTGTCCAGTAAACCAATCAAAGGACACCAAATGCATGAGCGCGCATTCACGTTGGCCGATCCCACGCGCTGCCCACGTCTTGCGTCAAAATCAGTCGTACAAAATTAGAACCATTGAGTCGGTGAAAAGCCTATTCACACCGCAGACCGGCTAGACGAGGCACCAAATTGATCATCGGCATGTATAAAACTGCATCTGTCAGAGTTGACGCTTCGATGACAACCAATATGGTTATCGGCACATAGGTCGTCTCCCCGAGTCCGATAAATTGTTTAACACGAAATCACACTAGTCCAGACGCAAGTGGTATTTATTTTTACCCCATTGTGGAAAAACGTTGATATGCCTAAATGCGTCGGTATGATGTGAATTAAATGAACGGATGGTTAGTAATTGTAAGTGGCACCACGTCAGTGGTACAACATTCCTTACGTCCGGAATGTAAACAAGACGTTCGTCCTAAACCATTCAAGTTAAACAGATAGCGGTCACACACCCGCGCACGCACGCACGCACGCACGCACGCAC
Source organism: Paraescarpia echinospica (assembly GCA_020002185.1). NCBI lineage: Eukaryota > Metazoa > Annelida > Polychaeta > Sabellida > Siboglinidae > Paraescarpia > Paraescarpia echinospica. The sequence goes on from CM034531.1 coordinate 74,882,634, forward strand.
GCACGCAATGCACACACACACATATACACACTCGCACACAACACACACACAGGCACGCACGCACGCCAACACACACACGCACACACACACGCACACACACGCACGCACACACACGCACGCACACACACGCACGCCACACACACACACACGCGCGCGCACACGCACACGCACACACACACACACACACACACACACATGGATTGTATCCATAATTACATATTAATTGAAACAACTTATATATGTATAATTAATTACAGAGCATGTTTTTCCAAGTTTTTTTAAACGATGATAACAGTCCTCGTCTCATAACAACTGGTTAGGAATTCTTATCTTTCTCGTTACCCGGTACCATCGCCTACAAATCTGGCCCGCTTTTCCCGCACGACACACGCATTTACATAATGACCACAGCAATATATATCCCGCTGTTACACGACAAGTAACAATTAGCAACATTTACCCAGCATCACGTCGCTTCGAAATCGTAACCATGTTTCGATACCACGCGCCGGAACTTGGATGTTTCAGTTGCTCGTCGCTAGTAATCTGCAGCCGGTAGTAATTGATTTGCCGGCTGACAGACGGAGCGTGTCTCCCTGGCGGTCGTTCTCCGCTTCTCGTGCGTGATCAGAAATAAGAAATCGTCGAGCACGTTTTTATGCAATTTGTCGAGCGGCGCTTCAAAGGTACGCCGACTGACGTCTTCCGCGTGCTTGCCCGCAAAGGTGGTAGGGTTGTAGACGAAACGGACTCGCGTCAGAAGGCGAAGATCATCTATTTCGTCCGTAATGAGCCGAACATGAATTGCGCCATGTGAGGCATGCGTATTTAAACGAGACGTCGCGGATTCTTCTTTGTCGATGATTGTTTTTCTCGGCTCTCTCCGTCATGCGTTGGCCGTCAGCGGAATAAAGGACGGATCTCTGATTGTCTTCAGTGCCGAGTAGTAACGCGATATTTGATTAGTACTTTTATCTGATGAGCTTTTAACGTTGTCAGCGACACGTAATACGTGTCTGCACCTGGGTCACGCAGAAGGTTTTACTTTTCTAATCATTGTTCCGGGTTTACCCGAAATGCTTCGCGCGCCGAGCAGTTTTGTCGTTATCCCCACTCAAAGTGTATTTTATATCCACTTTCCGTGTAAGTGTCCACCTGTTAAACAATGTTAATGCACACCCGTTATTGTGTATCAGTTGACTGTCAGCAGTAGTCGAAAGCGTGGCGTACATTATAACAATACTTTGCGTAAATAGCACGTCTCAATTGACATTATTTCAGTTTAACGATACATACCCGAACACAACCAATTTTGATTACAATATACCAACAACACAATAATAATAATAATTATTATTATTATTGTCAAACTAATTATCGGACATATAGAAATTTACAGTAATTGCATTTTGGCGTTTAACAACAAAAGTCACTAGATGTTATTCATAAATATTTATAGGTAAGCGAATGGGGGAACTATTTATAAATTTTACATGATGCAATGCTGGCTTGTCGACTCAATAATCTAGCTTTAATACTGTATTACGAAATAAGACGATTGCTTCCTGATAAACAAATCCAACGATGAGTTGGCTATTGGGCGACCTGTTAATGGGTGTCGGTGACCTGTTCACGTCGTGCCAATTTAACAGCTTTACGCCCGAAGAAGCCGCCGCTCATAGAGAAATCTCACAGGATTACAAATCTGTTCTTGTGTCGGTGCCTGGACGAGTAGAACACGGAGCGTAGTAAAAGACCTCAATGAGATATGATCGCCAATCAACTAAGTGTCCCCAAAGAGAGTTCTCACGCCGCGGAGACCAGTCACGTGGAACGGATTACACGAAATAGAGCGACGTCGGCACTTGCAGTGCCGTTAATAGTGAGAGCTAGACAAAGACACACTGTCTACTGTTGTGTGTCATGCGTTGTCATCAATACCTTTGTTTTTCAGTTGGCGGTATCTGTTGATTATATCTTGCAAGAGAGTCGTTACAAAACACGTGGCATGAGAGATAATGGCCACCTTGTCGGTCGGTGTGCAAGCGCGGGTCGTATGACGCTCGTTCAGAGGCGGTACTTTCATATTGTTGAGATGTAAATGGTTTCGCTTTTTTCGGTAAAGCTGTTGTAACTGGAACGATTAAAATTCGACGTTTTATAGTATTTGTTGAGAGAGTGAATATTCGTGTCGATTAGGTCAAAAACCATGTTTAACGACGGTCTCCGCTCCCTTTATATATTGCTATCTTCCTCAACGCCCGTTCCAAACCATTCAAATCCATCTTTGAATCCTAGTCGCTGTCTTCCTCTTTTATGTTATCAAATCTGAGCGAATCTATACTTCACCGGTCCCTGCAATTCGGTCTATCTCTCCAGCCCACTTTAATCGACTCCACACCAAACAGCCTTTCTCAACTCTTCCATTCTTCGTTTGTCGACATTTTTAATGTCCGCAATTCTTCACATCCAGTTGTATTTCCACGTATTTCTCAACACATCTCTTGTTTATCCCTCATTGTCTGGTGTTAGTTGAACATGTTTTTGCTTAGTATGTTTACGGCCCTGTTGCGTGGCTCTATGCTGTATTTTAAACAAACTGTCAGGAGTCAAATGCATCCATGTCTGTCAGACGGAACACCAGCTGGTTTAAACTTCATGAAATATGGAGAGCGCGAGAGCACTTAAAGTTAATCCGAATCATAACAGTGACAGTTAACTTTCACTACCACGCGCTAATAAATGTCAGTGTGCGTGCAAGTGTGCGTGTCTGTGCGTGTCTATGCATTTGTGTTGGAAGCGAATCATAAATGTCCAATTTACTGTCTTATATGTTGGCCAACTTAATTGTTTTGTTTATCTCACGGTGATATAACATACGACGAATGTTCCTTTCTGATTGATCGGTCCCGAACGACGTTACTCGACGTGTTTATGATCGGCATATTGTATCACATTCGAAATGTGCGCGCTATCTCGCTAAGGTCCCCGCTGTCCGCAACGTTCACTACGAACCTACCAGAGATAGATTCAATTTGCGCGAAAGGCAAAGCACTTACACGCCATGTTCCACTGACACGCCCTCGCATAAAAGCAGCAATTTACATCAGCAATTGCCTGAATCGTTGTTGCTAATACGTTGGCAATTTGTCGGTGAATTCAGGCAAACATTCTGTCGCGAGAACCGTATTGTTGCCTGCGTAAATATACATTTCGCACGAGATATGGTTTGCCGGACTGGTCAATCGAGAGGCCAAGGTTTGCTACGTCCGACCGAAAATTGTAATCGCGGAACAACCTTCGCTGGTGCCAAACGCTGATCCCCAATAATAATAATAACAATATTATTATTATTATCATCAAATATAACAATTGACATTTGCGTCGGTTCTTGTAGCGTTACTTCACGATCGGTAACATTATGCAGAACAATTTAATGTCAAGTCGTTTTAATAATAATACTTATATAATATAGTTTCATTTCTTGTAACCGAGTACACGCCAGCACTTCTAAAGGCGTTACATAACCGAGAAGAAAATATATGTTTACTTATCGTTCTCACAACTTCAACGTGCAATAAAGAAACAAATAGAATACGGTTAACAAATAAACAAACAAACAAAATATAGTTAACATTAGATTAACATATCCTCAGAAAAGGCCTTGTAATGCAATAATAATGTGGATTGAAATCATAAAAAATACATCATGCAGAATGGCCAGATGAACCAACAAAGATGATACGGCCCAAATAAGGAGGATGGGCAGTTTTGTACGGTACTATTTTGTCAGTTACAGTGCTTCCTTAATTGATTAACCTATTTTTGTGGAACCAATTGTGATATCACGACGGTAGTTTTAAACGTCGCACTGATAACGCAATGTCGCACGAGCAGAGGCGTAAATCGGTCGCATTTACGGAGACGCATATCACAAGCTTGTTAACTCGCACTGGCATTTGAAGTTGACACCTCATGCAAACAGCCCTCTCGCAATCTGAATCACAGGCGCGCGCGTCACTTCGCTCAACAATTCGCAATCACCGCGCTCCGATGAATTCGCGATATCCGCGACCCCGGTTCCGCCCCGGGCTAGTTATGCACAGGGAGAAAACAAAGCGGTTGTCCGCCAGTCAATATTTTCCCTTCCGCTCCGGTTACGTCGCAATGAATCGCGGCTCCCGACAACGCCGCCGCCGCAAATTGCGCCGCCCGTTCGCGCAGTCGTCCCGCGGGAGGCTGGGCAGCGCCGCCCGCTATCGGACGATCGGGATCAATGGCAGTTTAACGAAGCGGACGCGTTCCGGGATTCATTAGGTCCGATGTACGAGACAGTCACGATAACGAGTTAACGACTGTGGGAACGGTGATATCTCTGCGGACGGATAAGACGATGTATTGGCGGGGACACGCGACCCGGTCGGATACAGGGGACAAAGGACATGTCACCCGGCCCATCACGGAGACGCCCAAGCGAGTGTACCACACCGCCACGCCATCTCTCTCGCATGACGCGTGATATTTTCATATTTTTCAAAGATTTACTTAACTGGATTGGCAATGCAGCGGCCAGTGCTAATCCAATAGGTCTATCGAACAATGCCATTTTGGCGAATATTAAATACCCGTGATAAACTCATTTGCATAAAAACTGAAATAGTTTGTATATTTGAACGCGCCATGGTATACTTAATGACAAGATAATCCCCTTATATTATACACCTCGTTCAGTTGTCGAAATACTGAACGATCTAGCATGTTTAGCATAAGTAATTATTCTTATGAGGGGTATCCAGTTAGTTACCAAAGACAAGTCATACGTGGGTGACAAAAGAAGACTTAACAAGCATAATCTCTCTGCGAAAAAAAACAATCGGTTAACCTACATTGACATTCGTAGATAATTGTACCGCATCCATGAGCCAATCTCCGCTACTCAGAATTGCGTGACTTCGCGTCCGTTCAGACAGCAGAGCCGTGCCGTCTTGACGCATGCTGATCACGCATCCTGAGATTCGTGACAGGCGGGTCCTGAGACAGAGACGGCAGGCGACCCTCCTCGATCTAGGGCCGTCTCTAACCTAGTGGTAATTGGCGTGGTCGTGACGAGCGTCAGTTCGCGTAGCTGCAACTGTTTTTGATGTGAACACATCGAGCGGGAGAGACCACGGCTCGCGGCGCCGTAATGTCATAATGCAATCCTGTTTCCGTTCTTTCCCCTAATTTGCGCCACGTTTCGTCATGTTTTATGGCGCGCTGTGGCGTAGTGATCGAAGCTTCGGTTTCTTGCTGTTGTTTCGAACCTTGGACTAGTTCGTTCACCCATATACGTTGCTCCTCCAGTGCACGCAGCTGTATCGATGAGTACCTGGCCATAGATAGAGGTGAGTATATGCGTACGAATAGTTTGAAAGCTTCCCAGAGAAGTCGATATGTTGTTCTATTAAACAGATCTGCCCATCGGTAAATCGTAACGCGCTTTGAACAGTCCTAACGACAGGATTTCGCGTTATGTAAGAAGCTATACAATTCTGTACTTTTTGTAACTCAGTTTACAAATATACCCGTGTGAAATGAAATGTTCACAACCAAACGATGTCATAATGTTCTGCGCAGACACCAGAAGTCTGGTTTGTCGAACAGGTCGATATTCTTAGCGAAAATTAATAGTCATTCGTTTAAATCAACGCATATATAAAACAATGAAATGTCCCCAATAATTGTCAACGTGGTTTATTGCGGCTCTTCTCGGCTAATGCTCGATAAGCCGAATTGGTCGCAGTCGTCAATGGCGCTCGCAATGGGGTAGCGCAGGTCGCCGTACAAATGCTCATTGAGCTTGTGTTCGACCTTTGTGGGCGCATTAACAGTAAATATGGATTACCAATACCCGCGTCCCGACAAGTGGAATGCCGCTAGTGCTTATACATTGCGTTATTGTGATTAGTTTTGTCCTGGCTGGGGTTTGTTCTGTTCAACCTATTTCAGTCACTGGCGGGATTGGTCTCTTCGTCAATCTGTGAGGGTAATCAGTTGTTTCCACTTGATGTCGGCGTATTCTCAAACTACATTTCCCCTCATATCCACGTATCTATTGTGTTATTATGTTGGGCCATAATCGTGTCAGGTGTCCTAGCGAGCTGCCAAGCCCATAACATTGGAATCGGAATTTTCTTGGTTCGATATATTTCTTGAATATCTGCATATTTCGTAGTTCTGTGTTGGCATATTATAAAATTTGACTCACATCTGCGTCATTTCCATTGTTGCACGAAAATTGTTAGTGACGTTATTTCTTTTCGGATCTAATCCCTTTTATGATGACCATTTATTTCGCGTAAATTTTATAAATTCATCGACTGCTAAAACAACACACCCAAACACGATACATACGGCATATACCCTGCCAACATTCCGAACGTAATTTTTTTTAAAGGAATGATGATACGATTTAGGAACACTAATACGCTCTCATCTGCACGATTAGATGCTCGTTAGCATGTTTGTTGTGCGTTGATCGAGCCGACCACAGCGGTCGATAATTCATTGTTCACCTGATTGTCATATGACTTGTATGTGAATTATATATGAGCCGTTATAATGGGCGATGACAATATCCCTACGACTGAAGTTCGATACATCCAGCACCATCCGCCAGAAGTCAGGTTACCGCTAGCAGCTGCACTCTCTCGTTAGCAAAACTTGACCAATGTACAGATGTCATGGCATTTTGTTAATTAAGTTATTTGAGTTAATACTTACGTCATGCGAAGGGAACAAACCAGATTGTACAGATATGTGACGTCATGTGGTATTCCGGTGCACGAAACTGTCACCGTGAATTTGTAACGCACGTGGTTCGTTCTTGTTACGAGACGCAAAAAGTCTGTGAATTGACTAGATTGGTGTCATCAAAGTAACATAACCTTATGGCCGCCCGAAAGGTGTCTCTGATATGAACGCATGGAGAAAACAGCATAAATGTCTCGTGGATTGTTAATAAAATGTCACGTGGAAAGTCTAAGGTCGTGCATAGTATTTTTCTCGTTAATCGCTCAGACGACTGTCAGTTGAAGCCCGGATGCACAAGAACCCTTCTTTCATGGATGACCACCTAGCTCTCGACGTCGTCTTTTCGTCCTTGATGATATTCACTGTCTGTGCTACATCACAACTGAATGTTAACGCCGCGTCGACAGTGTTGTGCATGGTTATGATAAATCGCACCAATCGCGGAGTATGTAAATATTTTCAGAGGACACATGTAAAGACTCGTATTCTCGTGGTATCACTGTTTGTAATAGTAATGTGAGGGATCGGCTCAGCGAGACTGCAAGGGAGAAGAAACGACGGGGAGTTGGAAAGAGACGGGGCATGGAATTCTGGAGAAGAGAGGGAGAGGAGATAGTACAGAGGAGTGACGAGAGAGGAAACCGGAGATAGGAGAGAAAGAGGGAGAAGTGTGAGAGAAAGAGGAGAGTTGAGAGAGGAGAAGAGAGAAGAGCAAAGAGAGAGGAGAGATTAAATTTAACGGGAGGTGGGGAGTTTGAGGAGAACAGAAGGAGAACGGACTGGAGAGTGCAGTGAAGGAGAGGGAAATGGACAGAGGAGACGATTGAAAAAGACAAGAGAGACGTGAGGCGATATACAGAGGGCCTTTGTGTTCGAGAGACGACCGCGTAAGTCCGCTGGGAGACGTTGCTCAACAGCCACAACTGTTCGATGCAATCTGCGAGAGCGATCCGGATAGCAGACCGATTGTCATGATGCGCTGTCGTGTTATGACGTAAGCGAATCGATCGGAAAAGGTCCGATAGAACCACGCCAGAAAAATGACGCCGACTGTCCAACCGATCGTAGAACTTGATCGACGCAGAAAAAGTAACCCAAAAGACGTCGTGCAGCGCCAAAGTAGGATCTTTCACGAGTCGGCGATTAAAGGCGATCGTAATCTAGGTTCGCAGTCCACGCGATGTGTTACCATGGCAACGGGCATTCGAGCCAAAGAAATCAGCATCCGCATATTTCCAGGGGGCTCTAGTGTTTATAAATACACAAGCGCTAAATGTGTAATATTTATCATTTTCTTTGTCGATGACAAAAAAGGAAATGTGTTCAACGTTTTTGAGATCTTGACTCCTAACCCTTATTAGACAATGTGATATAACCTACCAAAAGTATCGTATGATTGTCTCACAATTAAATTGAAACGTCATGGGTGATACTGATAAATACACAAAATCACTCATGCGGTGGCGCTGATGTCAGCTGTATTTCAAGCGGTAAGTCATTCAGACGTCTTCTTTCGAGTCTTTGTTATTCAATCAAACGGTGATTATCCGCAAACATAGTTCATACAATGGCAGCCCAGTCTTCTACAATCCGGTATAATTGAGTATTTAGACATATGTATGTATTTCTGCCTAAATGTCTTTTGTTGCTACAGCAATAACAAAAAGACCGATCACAACTTAGCTGCGTATAGATCCGTGATCTGCGGAGACGCGGCATTGTCACGTGACGCAGTCATTTCCCTGACACAACGTCTTGCAAACTCCGCGTGTACAATTAATGCCACCTTTCGGGAATTGCATTTGACGTGGAGTCGTAGACGAATGCGAGCCGCTAAAGGCGGGGCACCGCTTAATGAAACGCGAGCGAATCGCCCGGAACGTTAACTTCCTATCTGGCGCCCTATTATCGCGAGCCGGCAATGCGTTATAAGGTGTCGCAGGTTCTTTGGCGCCGAATAAAGAGCGGCGATTTATTTACGCCGGTAACAGCCGTAAAGGGCGCTTGCGTGCGCCATGGGTAATTGCAGTGCGACGCAAAATGGCAATAAATGCCGGCTATTGCCAATTGTGCCGATGAAAGCGAATGGATTTCGCCAGGCGTGAACGGACAGTGTTAGCGTTGGACATCGTCTGGATGTTAGGTGTGTCTGGAAACGAGGATGCTATTGGTGACGTCAGGTGATTGTGGAAGACATGGCGTTCTTCCCGTTTCCTCGCATGTTACTGTGTCCTGTTATCTGGTTGCAAGAACCCGATGTATTATTGTATATATTATACCTTCTGCAGAAACAGGAACTCATGCCGTCGTGCGCGGAGCCTCTAAGCCGCATTACAGTTCTTCTGTTATTTAGTCATTGAGAGGTAATTGGATTTCGCAGATTGCACAGATTATCAAAGCAATTCCATTAAGATCTGTGTTATACTGAGCCGTTGTCAGGTTCAATGCTGCCTCCCATTTCACTTATAAGACGTGCAAGCTTCCTCACGACTCACGTCGTCATCCCACCCGAGATTTATCTAGCCACATCAACCCCTTTGGAATTCGAAACACTCAATTAAACCCCAAATGTCTTCACAATGTCCGTTATCTGTCTTGACAACGACATCTAGTCATATACACGTCGCATTCATGAGAGCTATTTAGAATAGAAACAATTCGTTGTCCATCATCTTTGTCAGCCAATCTTGTAAAACATAACGTCAGGAAAAGTCGAACAATCCTAGGCAGCCCAAACGCACCAAACCGCTAAATACAAAGGGCTAGATACCAACGGCTACGTATCAACGGCTAGATACCAACATCTAGATACCAACAATTAGATACCACCGGCTAAATACCAAAGGCTATAGGTACTAAAGCCCTGCGCGGGCTGGAAATCTGAGCCCGCACCCGCCCCGCAACTATGTCATTTGACCCGCAGCCCGCCCCGCATATTACAACTCAGCCCGCAGCCCGCAGCCCGCAGCCCGCAGCCCGCAGCCCGCAGCCCGCAGCCCGCAGCCCGCCCGCATATTTTGCCACATCCTGGCCCGCAGCCCGCCCCACCCCGCAGTAACTTGGCCCGCAACCCGCCCCGCAGTAATTAGTCAAAAGTCAGCCCGCACCTGCCCCGCAGCCCACAACAGATGACATGGAATCATTAAAAATATATCATCTTTATTAATCGTTGTTGTTTACATATATTAACAAATGCACGGCGCTGGGTGACAACCATGTCGTACTTGGAATTCCATCTTTAAGAAAAATAGAACCCTTGTCATTAATCTAATTGATATAACTCAGCACAAGTGAATATATAATGGCAGTTGATAATTTTTTTAATGAAGAACAATGAAATTCACACCGCTGGCATTAATTTCAGTGGCATTCTATGATCTTATAATCTATTTGCCATTGTACTGTATGGACATGAGTTGTTCAAAGGTTGAGTCTGGTGCACAAAGGCAGTGTTGCAATTTGCAATCTGCTGATATAGAAGTTTGCAATTTATATTTTCTGATCGTAGACTACTGATTGTTGAGAGGGTTTTCACATGTCCATATAGCAGGTTCAAAATCCCCTCTGGACCAGGCTACTGGCAACGGATTATACTAGTGTAGAAGGCAGTTTGACTTGAGCCATCTTACTTCTACAGAGGAAGACTGGCAGTTCTTGTTCTTAGCAGTTCTTGTCAGCCAGTGCCAAGTGGCATGGTCTCCAGTCTCCACACATCAAAGGCATTTCCTGTCTAATTGGTGGGGTAACTGCTCTTTATGGACATCCTGGTGGCTTAATTACACAAACAGATTGATGGCCTGAACTGATACTTCCTCCTGGAAGAAGCCACTAATCACACCTGACTGAAGCTGGCAAGGCAGGCCAGCACTGTTTAAACACAAACAAAAGGGCAATCCGGTAATCCCCAATTCAACTAGCTCAAAGAATGTCCCACCTTTGAGTAACTGGTGACCATTAATGAGTTACAAAAATCAGCCCGCAGTAGCCCGCATGTTGAAATTACTAGCCCGCAGACCGCCCCGCAGTGACCTGACCCGCAGACCGCCCCGCCCCGCACAAATTGAAACTTAACCCGCACCGCAACAAAAATCCAGCCCGCGGGGGCCCGCGGGCTGCGGGCCAAAACCCGCCCCGCGCAGGGCTTTAATAGGTACTAGCCGCCAGACAACACGGTAACAACAGTTAGATACAAAAGACGCATAACTTATATTCGGCCAAATATCTTCACAAGGCCACACACCAATATATTCCTTTATTGTTCTGTTCTGTTCCCTCGTTCCCCACTGCAATGATTAATCCCATTCTCAGAAAGCAGTGTTTTATATTTAAACGTTTTTGGCTCATTCTGTTCATGCAGCAGACACTTGGTATTCTCTGAATTGCTTAGCTATTGCTTGGTAGTCTTCAGGTCTCATCTGAATGAGTTTCATAAGCTTACTTCTGTGAACCTTCTTAGGCATTCGCAACAATCCAACTGGACTGTCTATCTCACTATTTCCACATACCCTTTCCATCTGATTGTGCATATTGTCCACCCCTTGTATTGAAGAATGGCCAGGCTCACAGAACGTGTGCGTAATAGACATAACCTCTGGATGGTGTTTCATAAACACGTTTACTGCCGTTGAAAAGAAGCTGTTACGATTTTGTGGCACACATGAATCACTCCAAAGCGTCTTGTACTTGATCCTTGGATCATCAGAATTATTCTCAAAATTATTTTCCACAAGAGACTCCAGGATTTTCACAACATGTTGTGAAAATCCATGTTGTGCCTCATTCCATATTGCCTCATATCCTCTCTTATCAGCAGAACAGTGCGCTGTCTCTTGGTACACATTTAGTTTTCGAAGATATAAAAAGTTGAAAACGTCTGCGCTTGGCAAGGCAGTCATTTTGTAGATGAAAACAGAAAGTGAAACTCTCCTTATCTGCTCTATCATTGTTGCTTTCATTTTTTGATTCCAACTTACTCCACAAATGTGCATCATGTACTTTTTTCTCTTCCTCAGTAGGCTGTACATTCATTTTCAGTGTTTCACGTGCATCACATCTACCTTTCTTGGGAGAATAAAATTCAATATTAAACAATAGTTGAATGTCTGCCTATAAAGGTGACGTTTGCCAGGTGTTCTCTCAGCTTCCTTGCATTTTTCAACATATTTCTCATAGAGGAGACTAATGGAATATCCTTGAGGTAATGTGATTGACTACGAGGAATGGAGTTAATGTGGCCACGAATTCCATCCTTAATTTCTTGTGGCATCGCATTATTGGCAGCCACGCCCCACTTATGACGTGTTGGCGTACCCCCAGTGACATGTTCGTGATAGCCTTGATAGGTATGGTAGGTTGCTATTCATTTGTGGCTAACGTCCAGTGTGGTCAAATAGAACACCTTGCAGACACGGAGATCTTGACCATGACACGGAATGTAGCACCTAAGACTGGGCACAATTCCTGGCCTCTGTATATTTCCTTTTTTTGTGGTTTCCATAAAAATGCATTTTTTCATGATCAGTTAGTGTCCACGGTTCTTTGAAGATATTAGATTTGTCATTGATATTGATGTCACTGATATTTCAGCTACAATCTTTTTTGGTTTTCATTTATCTTGAAGGTTGTACTTTTCCCCGACTATCTATGTACTGCTTCCCAGATTGCCTAAATGATTTACGAACATTACTCTTCCAAGTACTTGGAACACGTTGGCGTTTCCGCGTCAGAACTTTCCCAGTTCGCGTAATTATGAAGCCGAGCAGTCGGACGAGCATTGTCATCAGTAGACTCAGCTTCCTCATTTGAGGCCCCTGAACATCATCATTAGCCCCATCCACCTCCGTTTCACTACCGCTGCTTGGTGGGACACAATCTTCATCTATACTCGAGTCATTATCATAGTCGCTGGACAAATCACCCCTAAAAATAAGCAAAATATTATAAAGTCCTACTAATACGATCATTTTACAATTGCATATATAATTATATGCTTAAGATGAGTAAACCATGTCAAAAGATGCAGGCATTCTGTTCCTGTCCTATCTCATGCATTGGACTGTCCCGCTGTTGGCATTATGTCATTTCACATTGAACCAATTTCTATGAGATTTAACTAGGTCTGTCTGAATACAGGTCATTTCGTACACAAAAAAGACGTTTCGTGCCATGCTTTCATGATTAATTTTGTTAGTTGAAAAATGGAGATAGAACTATATGATAGTGGCCTTGATCCACATCAGATATGATTTCATATCGCTTTTTGACTGGATGTCTTCCTCTGTCTGCCATTTTGTTGATTCTTCGATCACATGACCAAATTTCTATCATCTAGCTACATATAGACCTATGTAATATTGAGCTGCAGTTGAAAAATGGAGATAAATGCGGAGATAAAACTATATGATAGTGGCCTTGATATTTGACTGGGTAGATCTGAAAGCAGGAACATTGGCTACAAATATACCTAGTTAAATCGGAAATGGATAAAAAAAAACGGATTGGTCGACGATTAGTCATCTTTGACTGATAGCCCCACGGCCACATTTTGCCGTCCAGTCGTGAGTGCGTAGAACCACTACGACGGAACATAAAACCAAAGTTGACGTAGCAGTAAATGAGGACTTGTCGCAGCACCCGTTCAAGCATTGACACATGCTATTATGTTCCGTCCGGGAGCAATTGTGACGAGGCCTGCATTCGCCTCACGTGAAGGCTCCAGTTGTTGGACTTAATGGTGTTGCTCTGTCAATAGCGGTTTGTGTCAACACGATAGGACGAATGTTTCCTGCAGATGAACAGACTAAAAGAGTAATTGTTTAGACATCAAAGCAGGAATGACATTGCGATATCTTGCCTACTACTGCTGTGTCGTCTTTATGTTTAATTATGTTTCTGTGTAATTACGGTCGCTGTCTGAACAATAATGTTTCACTTGATATCGAATATAACTTAATAGTATAATAAATACACGTAATAGTACAACAAATATCGTACACACGTACATACGTGCGTATGGACGCATACACGCGTACGCACGCACACGCACTCACGCACACACACGCACGCACACACACACACACGTACCTTTATCTTGCTCTTTTTCTGTGACCGTTTATACATTTGCTGCTCTCCCGTCAGCGTTCGTCCGGGACCAAGGTTTTATGCCGTTCCAGGGAAATAAGAAAGCATCTCAGTGATGCATAAGTATATATGAACTATCAAGGGATCAGAACACAATTAGAATTCTGACTGCGACTAAACTAGAAAATTTGATTTCAAGTATTTTATTCAGCAGAATATAGCGGCATTCGGCAAACAAGATCGGGGCGTTTGAGCTATCGATCAATACTATGTTCTTGTATAGAGGAGAATTTGAGGATGTATAATTATTTTTGTTATGCCTTTCCATAAACGTGTTAACAATTTGCTACAATTGCCCTTTTAACCGACAGTATGGAAACGACAGTAATATTTTACTGAGATTTGCCTGATTTTGCGCAAATGCGTTCTACATCGTGACAGTGGCTATATTTAGGGATATTATGGGCTAATTTATCTACACTCACTCAAAACGTTATTATGACAACTAACGGGAAATGAGCTACGTTGCGTTCTTAATTGTGGACTCCGATAAAACATAAGTAGTGGGCACATACACCGGGGAAGGAAGGGGTTAATTCGGTATGTTACCAGATTATTTATTTGTGTATCCGGCGCGAACATGTACGCTGGCGTCACGGACAATTGGTACGCCAGTTGATCATATAATTTAGACGAATGTCTGTTGGAACAACGAACAATTCAAAGGTCGATTAATCCCATAAGTGACATGAAGGTAACTCGCGAGTGCGGCGAATTGCCATTACCTGTAATCGTGATGGCAAGGTATCACGCACGATGGCGATGCAGAAAGGGATTAATTCGGCGGCGTCGCAAAATCGATGCGTTGCATACTCGGAAGAGATGATTACGCGGCGTCGAAATCGCCGCATTTAGAACCTCGACTGACATATTAGTTGTCGCAAACGTACCGCGTCTGCAGATGAAACAAGACGAGAATCGACTCGAGTTGTTATTAATGGTCAAAACACGTGTCTAGTGTTCATACGTAACTGTTATTATTGACGCGTCGTTTGTATTGCGTTTTGTGGTTGTCAGTTTCCGGGAGTGCGCAGACGGTTTGTTAGGCGCGGTCTCGATTGATTGCTAATTATTCGACAGAGCACGCGGGGCAACGGCATCACAGCCGGTCTTGCGGCTGAAAGCGCTAAACGTGTGATGATTGGGTCTCTAACGTTTTCATAACGTGCGTGGTGATTTAGGTAGTTCGCTCTTTTTGTTGTAATCAATACCATTTCTCGCATTACGATATGTTTCTGCATTGCCGGGTTTAACGCAGTGCAGACGGGGCAGTTGCCCAGGGCCCCCACAATGTGTAGTTTTATGGGGACATTCACAAACCGCTTTTTGGGGAATTTTGTTGGTGTCGAAACGTTTATAGACGTGACTTTAATGCGTCAATATATTGTAAACTGATGTTCTAAATGGACAAAAGTCATCGTTTGCAGTGACGTCCCCGTAGTAGAAGTAGTAGATGGTTGGAAGGAGTGAGGAATGTTATGATACGATATCCGGTCAATCAGTGTTCAGGGCCCCCCCCCGCATTGCTAAATCCAGCGCTGTGTTTCTGTCGGTATCAGCGACTGGTGGTTATCACACAATGTTTATAGGTGAAGTGGCCAGCTAATAAAATAATAATAAGTAATAATACAAATTCGGTGATCTGAAGAGTTTGTCATTTGAAAAGTCGAAGAAAATGTCTGTCACGGGTGTACGTGGCACAAAACCTATATATAGCATGTAACTGTATTGGTTGAAACCACGGTTGTTGTTGTGTATGCGTGTGTGCTGTGGGTGCGGGCGTGCGTGCGCGTGCCGGTACATGCGTGCGGGCGTGTCCGTATGTGTGTGTGTTTGAGTGTGTGTGTGTTTGTGCTTTGGGGGGTCCGTGCATGCATTCTTTGTTGCGTGCGAGTGTGCATATACAGACAGACAGACTGCGTATGGATATATCCCAGACTTCGATTTATATTCGTCTTTTGCCGTCTTCACGTCTGACCCCGGCGATCAATTGATCTTCTAATTAGGTGTATTAGGTTTTGGTTTCTCGAACCAGTTATCTTCCTCCCGTTGTAAATCTGTAAACCTGCCTTTTTTGTTGTCCTTACAGTTGCTCTTTGTTATCTTTCTTAGTCTATGAAGTCACCTTATTTTTTTTTAGCAAAGCCGCCTGTTTTCACCCATTCGTCAATGTCTTGCTTGGTCCATGTCTTTGTTTCTGTAAATGTCAATGTTTTGGTCTGACGCGCGCACGTGAATTATTTCCCCTACAAATTACCGTTTTTCTTCTTTCCGGGAGCAGGTAGCGCGACCACGTGGCGTTATAATAGATCTCAGTTTCCGACGATGTTCCTTTTTTCTGACGCATGCACTTGTTCTGACTGCATTTCAGTCGTCTCCCCCTCACCGCAGTCCACTTACCGTGCTGTCTAAATGGTGGGCTCATTTGCAACGCAGTTTACATGTCAAACTCTCCTCTTTTGAGTCAATTTATTTCTTTGTCTCCCAAATTACGTCCGTATCCGCATCTGTGAAGACGTGATTTTCATGCACAGCGCAAGGATGTTGACGTTTTAAACTACAGTTACGCTTTGCCAGCCTCATCCACATTTGAACTGTAAGACGGTCATGGCTTCTACCACATACCGTGGAAGCCCGTTCCATTGATCCACGATTCTTACAGAGAACAAACCCTGTCTTGTCAGCCGTCTTATCCGTAGTTTGATATGCTTATTCACGTGTCCTCTTGTGTCATTGTAATAACAATATTCCATAATTTCTTTTAAAGTGAAAGATATATACATGTAGCTGTGGCGAGAAGAAAGGCGATTTTTTGGCGGTCCATTAAAATATATTTGGGTGTCTAGTAGGCCCTACGATTGGACATTATAATGTATACCATATAAATGGTTTTATGATACAAACCGACCAGGCACTATGTGTTTAAAGGGGTCGCCGTGACAAACAGGTAGTCCTGCAAATTACGTCGAAGCTACTTGAGACACGGTCAGATGTTTAACTGCTGCTAATTAGTGACATATTGGACTGTGTTGATCGTCTTCGTCAAGACACGCATATTGCAAACGTAGTTAGGAGTTGTGATTGGCGTGATTTGGTTGCGCGTTAATCATCGGCGTCATGACAATACGCCGACGCACAAGGCGCAAAAAGTGGCGATGGAAATCATTAGCGACACCGTCCGTGGCTAATTCGTTTAATAATCGCCGCCACAGTCTGGTGAATGGTCGAAGGCAATGCCACAATGCGTTACGGTTGTTGCTAATACGTACTGATATATTGCTAGTGTTGTCACGCGAATGTTGGATGTTTGCATGAACAGCGCGTGTGCTTATTTCTTGCAGCGATTGTCTGAAGGCCGGTTTAAACTAGCGACTTTAAACGGGCGACTTGTGTCTGCCAATCTGTCTGTGGATATGTTTTAGGCGGGCGGCCAAGGCGATGAACTGTGACTTTCGTCAGCATGTTTTGTTACAAGCAGCCAACCATTTCAAATGTTTTCTACATACGTTACAGATTATGTTGTTGGACTGTCTGATTTTGGATTTTTAGGTAAGAAAACGGGTTTTTATGTAAAATTTGACATAAATTTGATCAAGACCGTATTATGGCTCTATAAGACACAATAACAATGGTAGATATTATCAAATCGGCTTAAGGTTTCTCTACATAGGCCACACATTACACAAACGGAGTTGTGTAATGTGTGGCCTATTGACTCAATTGAAGCTAAGCATGTAATCAGTGGGTTACAACTGTCCGACCATTTTACTTTTTTGTCCACACGTATCACTGGTTATAGTACATGGCGTTTGCAAGACACGATTTGGATTTGTTGGTTAATTATGGGTCATTTTTTGTTTAATATTAAATTTGACAAAAAATTTGTCAACAAACTTGTTTTTCCACATGAAGCCTACTATTTATGTTATAAGTCGCCAGTCAGGTTCTGTACATAGGTCACTGGTTACAGTAGGTCACTGGCTACCGTAGGTCACTGGCTACAGTAGGTCACTGGTTGCAGTAGGTCACTGGTTACAGTAAGTTTTTGCCGGTCAGGTTTTGGACTTTTGGTTTAACCAAATTAAAACAAAATGTGATTAAATAACTGTTTATGCCTTATACTGTTGTTAACTTGTCAATCATTTCATTAATTTGGCCACATGTTTCAGCTGGTCAGACTGCATAAGACGGACCTGTGTTTTGACTTGTATCCGTATGTTACTACATCAATGAAGGCATCTGAAATTGCAGAACATTTTGAATAAATTTCCGCTATCCCCATGGTTACGTTGTTACGCTAACCCAGTGGTACGGCTGTTTACATTGCTGCTTCTGCCATTAGCCACACGTTCGCTTGGAGATATGAACGAGCTAAATGTAACACCCATACTCCTTTTATTGCTGATCTCCAGCTCCCGGGGCCCCTTTCAAACAGATCATATCCGGCTTAATTAACACCTCCAAGTAGACAAGGGACACCCGCCACACAACCTATAAATTAACGTTTCTATGTGATGTTTATGCACTACGGGTTATTATATCCACCTAAAATCAAGTTTGACACAAAATTGGTCAACAACCTATTTCATGTACACGAGGCGTACAGTGTATATTACAACTGTACCTGTTGAATATTTATATACATAAGTCACTGATAACAAAATGAGGCTTTAACCGCCAACTTGTTTTTACTTTTGGTCCAACATGGGCCATTTTGGTCATACAAATTTGCAACGTTGGGGCAAACAAATATTATTAAGTAACCATTGTAAACCTCATATATCACGATATATTCAATGCGTTACACGAAATGTGCACGTTTATTGAATAATATCGTTAGTAACTCGCCCAGGACGTACCTAAAGGTGATGCAATGTAATTTTGGTAAATCAAAACGAGGCGCTATCAACAGTGCAGACATATATGTATCTTAAACCAACTACGCTGATTGGATTTTGAGAAAAGGGAGAATTCTGCGGATTCAAAACTTTTTGAAAGACGTGAGACGCGAAGTCCGGCAATCCAGAACGCTGGGCGGCTGAGGCAGTTACAGCTATGTTAACAGTTGAACCATCAAATACAGGGGGTGGGCGGGTGTTCGGTCAACATTTCTTGCAATTCTAAACATATCTTTATTGAGCTTGTAACTTGGGGATGCGAGTCCAAATGCAGTACTGCCTCCTGCAGCTGCAGTCGGAGTAGCCCAATACAGGCCCGTATGAGTTGAGAGGGTGAGGCAACGGGTGCGCACGCATCCCTCCGCTGAGGCAATTTTGCTTCCCGCATCGTAAACATTGAGGCAAGTTGCACCAAACCGATTACACCCTGAACTATAATGGATAATTAGTCATATAACCACAATTGTGGTTATTTGGGTAAATAACCCATATTTAACCAAAAATCCAAAACCTGACCGCCTACTGTGTAACCAGTGACATACGTACAGAATAAATGCCTAGTTGGCGGTTTTTAACGCAGGTACCGTGTAGTAGGCCTCATATAGACAAAATAGTTTTTAGACTAATTTTGTGTGAAATTTGACAACAATTTACCTATAATTAACAACAAAATCCAAATTGCGTCTAGCCAACGCCATGTATGAAAACCAGTTATATATGTGAACAAAATCTAGAGGGGTTGGAAAGTTGTAACCCAATCTGAAAAATAATGGTTAATATAGTTGCTTAACTATATTTTGGACAAATTTAGCATTTTTCGAAACAAAAATGGCCCATGTCTGGCCAAAACCCCAAATTAGACCAGCAAAAGCTCCGACTGCGTAATGTGTGGCCTATATAGAGAAACCCTAAGCTGTAATATCGTTATTATGTCTTATATAGCCATAATACGGTTTTGATCAAATTTATATTAAATTTTACATGAAAACCCGTTTTCTGACCTAAAATCAGAAATCAAAAAGTCCAACAACTCATACCATAATCAGTAACGTATACAGAGAACATCTAAAATAGTTGTCTCAACTTGTCTGTTTGTAACACAAAATGTCTACGAAACTTTTTCTGAGCACTTTTCTCGTCCTTGGCTGCTCGACTATTTGGCGATATTGAGGTTGCATGAATCAAATGTAGACACACACACACACACACGCGCGCGCGCGCGCGCGCACACACGCACACACAGACATGCACGCACGCACACACACACATACGCACACACACGCACGTACACACACACACATGCACGCACACACACGCACGCACGCACGCACACACACACACAAGAATGCATACACACTCGTGCGTAATGCTTGGCCTATTTGCGGAACGAGTTTGTCTTGTCCAGGAAAAGTGTGATTGGTTCTAAGCGATCTAAAGTCTGACTCTCTCACGTTGAAGCACTGGAAGCCCATCATACGTTCCCGTCTTGACCTTTCACCAAAGCTCAAAGCGGAAATTGAGTCAAGAAGTCAATTGCAGAGTCTAGACTTGTCGCTCGTCTAAAAACTCACGCCATTTAGTGCGTTATCTTGGAACATGGTGTCGCCGGACACATAGGCGCATAAATCGGGGAAATTTTCATTAATTTTAACTTCATGGCATGGGTAATAGCGAAGATTAAGCGATTTTTGTTCGTGGTAAAACATAAACAGGCCGACGTATATTGTGTCGTCTATTAACATTGTGTACACATTTTGAACACGCGAAACGTCTTTAAGTTTAATAGTGTGTTGAATGGCACCATCTGTTCGGTGTTCTCTCGCCCCTTCGTCGCTCATCGCCTTGGGGCATCGATCACGAGAGATGAGAGTAGTCTTACGCAATCGACACCGTTACTTGTCTCCGAGGATTAATACGGCTTTGTGCTGGCTGCTACCCGATTAGCACAGGTGTACTTAGCGTTAATCCAATCTCATCGCGTTCGAGTGCTTCTCGAAAACCGATTATGGTGTCGAAGTAACAACAGCAGAAGGAGGCGTAAACAGCCACTGTTATCGCACCGGGGAGCTTTTCGTTGCTTCTCCAATAGATTTGTACGGCATGCATTTGTGCTACATTTGATTGGATCGAAAACAATTCACGCCATTAATGCGCTACAGCTGATTGTTGGATACCCGATGACGTCATTGATGCACTGCACCTGATTGGCTGGAGAGCTGATGACGTCACTGACGCACTGGAACTGTTTGGTTGGAGAGATGACGACGTCATTCCGCACCGGCTTAGAATCCACAAAGTATTATTTTTCGACCATTTATATATATCATACCATTGATTGCTCTTAAATGCTAATACTGGATCACTTCGATACAGCAGAACGAACATGTACGAATAAATATATCGAGTGCGTTATAATGTATACACCATTCAACAGACTGCATTCCACGGTTACTCTGTAATGTATACATACCATCGCTACTGTTTTTATGTAATACCCATGGGATCGATGCGAACAAATATAGTCGCCACGCGTGTCTTGTCTCTGGAACCCAAGAACGTTTGTTTTCAACTGCAAGCGTGCTTTTACCCCAGTGTTAGAGTTGTTTCCTTCTTTTGCAACATATATGTAGCCATTACGGGTAGTGCAACAGCTACATCTTGCCCAGATTATTAAAGGTAGCAATGTCACCAATGACGCAGGAAATAATGATCCCTCCCAGCTAACAGTAAATAATGATACGTCCCCGCTAGCCGAGCATGCCTCGTGAATGTGCTCGGATTTGTTCTTATCTCTCCGTCATTAATGAACAGATGCGCGCTGTTATCGGCACCATAAACTTTGTACTCAGAAGCAATCAGCCTAACGTTTTGTGGAACGATATCGATCGCTTGACCATGACAACGGTGCACTTGGCAAGCGGTCAGAATGCAGAACACACGCACAAGCACGTACACACATACATACAAACACGCGCGCACCCACATACGCACACACACACACGCACTCACTCACCCCCCCCACACAAATACACACACACACGGCAAAATTAGTTCCCCCAGATTTCGTGTGAATAGTGGTGTATCGTGGTTGCACGAATATACGGTGTTTCGCCATCGTGGCAGCTGATCTGACTATTGATGCAACACCAACGAGGATAATATATTGATGGCCTTTCCATGTCGTTGTTACTCCCAGGCTATTGCCTTGTTTTCCTGAGTGCGTTTTTATTGTGCTGACGTTTACAAATAACTGCATAAATCACCCTTCTGCGCGGTGGTATGAAGGCGGCGATTGCTCGTGCGTTATTTTATTTCAATGCCTATTTTTTATTGTTGCCATTTGCTTAATTTTGCAGCGAAAGCGCTACCGATGCTGCGTCTGGGGCGGATGCGTTATATCGTCAGTGATAGTCGAATGTGTCGTTTCATTTGAGATACGAGCCCCTGGGATGGATGTGAATGACAGCCTCGTTGCTTTGTGACAGCAATGAATGGTCTGCCGGCAATGCTCACCTAAGTTTGTGAGAAACGTTGCAGTAAATGACGTATATGTGGGACTGATAAAACCCATTAAAGGTCGATGTGCAGGCAATTGATTCCGACATTTCGCTGCACAAAGCATAACGTATAGAAGGCGATGTTCAGCCACGCGGAACGGAGACAAACAACAGTATTATCGTTGTGTGCAAGCACACGAATGCAATACAACTCAGGGAACGATGGGGGGGACAAGAATTGAACAAAATAATTTCAGGATTATCTATGGTTATCCGGATTACATGTTATAATATTGTGCATCGTGGCACACATACGTCATATTTGAACGTACACCGAGGTGGGAAGTCCAAAGACAATAAATCGATCGTGATTTGTCATACATCATTTGGCCACGCAGTAGCAGTGACGGCCTTCAAGATGTATAGATATATCGCTGTCTGATACGATTCAAACATTTCCCAACAGATCCCGCGAGAAAATAACATAACAATAGCTTACAATATCTTGTCTCACCCTTTCTGCGGTAATGACACCGAGAAGCTACTACAAACGACGACGGTCCTCGTGTAGGCACATATGGTGGCAGTCGATGATACAGAGATGCAGCCTCTGTGAGGCATGGTACCACAACGAAGTGCGTTACTTAACAGAGACGACAGGATTCCAAATAATTTTACTGCCATTAATAACACACACACACACACACACACACACACACACACACACACACACACACACACACACACACACACACACACACACACACACACACACACACACACACGCACGCGCGCGCGCGCGCACACACACGCACACGCACGCACACGCACGCACACGCACGCACACGCACGCACACGCACGCACACGCACGCACACACACGCACAAACACACACAAACACACACACACACACACACACACAGAGTAAGGGACTAAACGGTGACGGAATTCCGGTGGTAAAATGTCACTGGTAACTGCCGACAGTGGTCTTGAAATCCGTTATATTCCAGTTCCCGGCGACTTGACCTTCTACACGCCAGCGGTTTGATCAACGACCGTCCACTAGCAATAGCAACGCAACTGGAAGAGGAGACATTCGATTTTCAAAGCAACAAACTACATTGACATTGACAACAGTATAATATAGTGAAAACTTGATTGTACACACATTGACATTTACAAATCAGAAACAACCAATGAGCAGAATGATGCATTTAACCATATAAAATAAACAAATAAATGCTAGCTATGTGACGGAAGGTAAATGTTGTATCAAGACCATAAAATGGTCCCTATCGTAAAAGTCATCCAAACATAATTGCAGTATTTCTGTTAAAGCGTACACAAAATCTAAAGTATCTTATTTTAATAGTACCTTTGAGAATAAAACACTACTAAGACATTTAACCTAGTTTATACCCCGTTCAATACGAATGCTATTTCATCGGAAGAAGCTTAAGTATGTATAAAAACGATGCCACACGATGCACTGTCATTTAGACGGTGACATGTCAAGTGCAGGTGCAGTCGAGGAATTTTTCTGTTAGCGACAACCGGATCGACCGCAGAGGAAACGATGCAGAAGCGAAAGCGAGATACACGACCAGTCTTTGGAGGCGCATAAAACATGTATGCTAAAATGGCAAGGAATGGGGCGCAAATAGGTAGAGAAGACAGCCTGACGCCACTTAAATCTCGTCTATCACGGTGGGGGTTGGCCGTGAGGGACGGAATGCAACGTTTGCAGCACACTTGAAACCACGAAACTGGATCGTCGACATTGAAGTTAGACTTTGTGAACGTCTTTCGTAATCGACGCCGACGCCACAGTCTTAATTTGTCTATATCGCATGCACCCGTTATGAGGAAGAAACTCTTTCTCTCACTGTATGTATGTATGTATGTGTGTGTGTGTGTGTGTGCGTGTGTTTGTGCGTATATAATTCAAATACCATTTTATACACATATTTTTCCAGCACGACAAACGGCATGACGTTTTATTTCTCCCCGAATATTCTTCACTCGTCATCAGCAATTGCTTTCAATTTATAACAATTGTGCGGCCACTGCATGCAGTACCTTCTTTCACTTTCACTATACGTATTGTTTCTCTTTCTCAGGCTCGTTCTTCACGATCCTGTCGACGGGCCAGGTGTACATGATGAACGTGCGTGAGTCGCTGGTATTGGAGTGCGAGTTCTCCACGGAGTACTTCTACCTGTTCGACAACCCCGTGCTGTGGATGAAGACCCAGCAAGACGAGGCGACCTACGTGAACCTGATGAGCAACATCAACCAGCCGTTCGCCGACACCGGCCGCTTTGAGGTGTCCTTCACGCCGCTGCCGCCGAGGTATCGCCTCGAGCTCGTCATTGCCGGTGAGCAGGTCCGGGGCACGTGGTGGTCGGGGTATGTGAATATAAAAAATGGAGGTGCGTTTTGTAATGTGCAGATGTGTTGAACCAGTTGGTTAAATCTAACGGCACACCTATCAATCAATTATTTAATCCACCAATCGAACAATACATTTACCGATCGATCCATTCACCTGTTAATTGGTTACAGTATGTATTGTTCGCTCTCGCTCTTATACCCTGTTCCCCCTTCCCCCTCTGGATCCCCTACCGTCTCTCTCCCTCTGTCTGGTTGTCTGTTTGTCTGTCGGCAGGTAGGTATGTCTATCTCTCTGTAGTCTGACTGTCCGTCTCTCGCGCTCGCTCTCTCTCCCTTTCTCTCTCTCCCCCCATCTCTCTCTCTCTCTCTCGCTCTCTCGCTCTCCCCCTCTCGCTCTCTCGCTCTCTCTGTCTATTTGCCTATGCATTCCTGTCCCCCTTCCCATTCTCTCGTTCTGGTGCAAATTTTAAGACCCCCTGCCTTGTCGCCACTATTAGTTGTCTCCGTTTTCTAGTGAAAACCCGCGCACCTTTTGGTCGTTGGTCATTCTTGTTGGTTAGGCAACGGACACCTCTGTTGAAGTTTGTGTCGAACACTTGAAATCCATTTGTATAAAAAAAAGAATTAATACAATTCAATTTATGAGATTCGGCGACTGAGACATCCAATATTCCATCACCTAAAATGTTTTTTTTTAATTATCTTTATTTCATTTTTAATTTCAAATGTCATTTATTTTATTACAACGCCAGCGCTCCGTTTTCCCGTGAAGCTGTCAAGAGTGAGGTATCACCTCACACAAGAACAACTCACTTCAATAACATTTCTCATCCATTTATCTCTCCGATGAAATATTAAAACTGCCCTTTGTTTGCCAGGGACACGATCCCTGGAATCGCTCCTTTATGACTATTATCCAGGCAGTCGTGGTTTCGCTATGTGCAAGTGCATTAAAACGGGCGACACAGAACATGTGGATACATGACGTCAATTTCTGCCTGTCTACCAAGTCTGAAAAGCGTACTAAAATGACCGCCGCAAATGTAAAGTTGTCAGTCATTCCGTCGTATTTTGGTTGAAATTATGTCCACAAAATGTTGTCTGCAAAAAACCCCAAAAAACCCCACATCATTGCATAAGTGAAAACAATATGCGGAAAGAGTTGCTACGGGAGATATGCCGTGTTAGTTCTGTGAATGCAAACATGCATGAAGTGTTGATATAAGATAGTGGTCACGATTGACGTGATCACGTCAGATTCTGGTCACGATTGACGTGATCACGTCAGATTCTGGTCACGCAAATTGTTTGCTGATGACCCCTGCAGTGCAATCCACGCCCTGCGTACACCAGTCGAGTAACATTCAATACCCAATGTTTCTTGTGTATTGCCATACTTGCTATTATTATTAAAACTGTTATTCTTCTGAATGAAGTTTGACCGCTCCTTGTCCGTCTTTCACAGACCTCACCTTGGAAGACAGCGGCAACTACACATGTGAAGTGCGCGGACCTCAGTCAACAATACTGGGCCAAGTGACGCATCAGATCTACGTAAGAGGTACGTATCACGTCACTCCTACGCCAGACGTTAATAGCCACGCCTTGAATATCTTGCACATTCGCTTCCCGTACGTTTCACCGTTTGCCCTTTCACCAGACCTTGTTTATTGACTACAGGATGTGGCCGTTCGTCAGTCATCCACGCCTCTCTCTGTCCTTGGCTTCGCTCGCCCAACGTGCGCCTGCATAATTCATTATGTCATCGCGCCATCGTCTCCTGGGTCCGCTTCTTGCTCTTTTCCCGTTTCTGGGTTGCCGTTCAGTGGTCCACCTGTTGTGTTGTATTCTCGCTGTGCGACCAATACGTGTCAACATTGGCCACACGACTGTCTACACATGTGGGCTGAACGTAACATCAGCGAGACTGACCACTCTTCCCATCGCAGGTACACCGTGTGTTAGCACATATGACGTATACAATCTACTAACGTATATCATGACGTGGATATCTTGTCTTACGACAGTATAGAGGTCAGCATTACGTTTACGTCACTCGCAATACTGATATCATACTTATATTCCATGCAGCACACCGTTGTTAGGAGTGAAGTCGACATGACACGTTATTAGGTTTCGGCGGAGGTTCACCTTCTTCTACTGCGATCACGTCTCTTTGAGTAGTTGTCGACGTTTCTGCTCGACCGGCGGAGCATGTGTGATGTCAGAGACGCGATTCATTGCTGATACTTCCCGTGTGTTACGGAGGATGGATCAGGCCAACGTTAACGTTGATTTTAACACATCTTTGTTGCGTTTCCTGTTCTTGATCGGCAACCGGTTTCAGCTGGCTGCAGAACAGGTCATTTGGCAACAGCACCAGGTGCCTGGACCCACGATGTTGTCCACGCTTAATGTATTGTAGTGAACTCGACCTGTCAGACACCACACATGTTTTCCCTTCCGCTTAACTCATGTGTGTATTCCCAGGCTGCACAACACACAGCAGTAATAGACTTTGGTTGGTCGCACGACGTGGTTTCTACACGTCTAGTAACGACGGCGTGACGTCAGAATCCGGCCTAATCTAGCGCCATAGTTACACCGAGCCAAATCGACGTCCGCTTGATTTAATCTGGACAGTTTTTCTTTTGGAGAATAGTTCTCAACTATAGCGTATTCGTTAAAGGTACTTCTTTCCAAATGTCGTTGTTATCTGCTGAACGAAAAGCTATATTTTCATGTTGATTCCATTAACGGTAGCCATCAAGGTGGCTAATCTCGCGGTAATGTCCGCGAATAGCGTCTTCGACGACCACACAAGTAAAAATTTCGCCACTTGACCCATTTGCTACCGGTCATTGCCAGTATACCTGGACATTGGTCGTGATTACCCGGCGTCTAATCAAACCAATCCGCAGTAGACGTCAATCAGGTAGAACCGAACTAATAGGCGGCCGATTCTCTTTGAACCTTGCTCTATTTGTCCTAGCCGTTGTCTGCAACAAACTAGCAAACCGGCCTTCTGGTCGTAAAAAAACCCCGATTGTTCGGTAAGTGCAGACGGACGCTATCCATCTGCCGGACACAGTGGCTCCGTGTGCCAACGCTGGTTCACGAAAAACTGAAAAAACTGCTGCTGTATATAGGCGCCACAGAGAATTGCGGAGCCCAGTGGCGCAGTCGATAGAGCATTAGTTTTCCAATCGAGAGAACCCGGGTTAAAATCCTGTCCTGCCGTTTCAAACCTTGGATAAATTCGTCTATTCCTTGTTGCTCCATTTAACTTAGCTGTATGAACGAGTACCTGGCTACAGACCGTGGTGGCTATTTGCGTACGAACAATCTTCGCTCATTGATTGCAGCGTGGCTGAAGACTTCCAGGAGAAGTCGATATGGTATTGGATTGAACAGGTCTGTCAGGGAGAAAAGTGTAACGCTTTGAGCTGTCCTAAGGACTGGACACTGTGGTATATAAGAACTCCTTTTTACTTTTTAATGAACTATAGCTTCATGGGCCATACAAAGCGCTGATTATACCGCACAGAGGCGAGACGGTCTTGCTATATAAATATTGAAACCCATAACACGTTATACTCTCTACCCAGGCAGTAGACAACACTATTGATGCGTTTACTCTCCTTCCAGCTCCCGTCGAGAAGGTCTATATAGCAAACAGCAACAGCACGACGCCGCCTAGCGAGTTGATATCGACGACAGTTGTCGACACCGCTCAGACGATGGCGTCAAAACGAGGCTTGACCTTTATCGAAGGTCGTCCGGGGATGCTGCGTTGCACGAGTGAGGGCGGCTACCCCGCACCCGATATGCTCATCTACATAGGCAAACACGACATCACAACCAACTTCAGCCTCGTGCACCGAGCGAAGATGACGGGACTGAAGGGGCTGAAGGTGATGTCTTACACCACCGAGAGGGTGTCCACGCGGTTGATGGCGAGACCTGACTTCGACGGCCGGAAGCTGCAGTGTATCGTGACCGTGCCTGGCCTCAGCGCCAATATCACGACCGTCAAACTCAAAGTAAAATGTAAGTATAGACTCTCTATTACACGGCCCGAACGACGGACCGACCGAAGGGTTGACCGATCAACGGACTGTTCAGACAAAACTACAACAAACATTAGACGAATTTATCGACTATCCCTCGCAATAATTTATATCTACCGACTTACTTATGCCTACGAACTGACCGAGATGGGAACAAACAATCCGTTCGACTATTAACCGGCAGGCCGACCGACAAAACGACCACATGAAAGAACGAACTAACTAATGTCCAAACAACCAAACGAAACAAACGAACGAACGAACGTCAACACGACTGTACGAACGATCAAATGACCGACCGACCGACCGAACGAACGATCGACCGACCGACCGACCGACCGACGGACCGACCGACCAAACGAACGAACGATTGACCGAACGAACGAACGACCGACCGAACGATCGACCGACCGACCGACCGAACGAACGAACAAACGACCGACCGACCGATCAAACAAACGACCGCCGACCGAACGATCCAACGATCGATCGACGAACGAACAAACGATCGAACGAATGAACAAACGATGAGCGAAGTACAAAAGATCAACATTGAAAGAACCTTCCTGTCAAAAAAAATAATAATTCATAAGTCGAGAACATTATTTGAGATAATCGATGTAGTTAGATGAGTAACCTGAAATAACAACCTTTTAAAGTGTATATTAGTACACAGGAAACAGTCTTTGTAAAGACTACCTTGTAATAGTTGTATCTAAGCCTAACTTGAATACATTGTCATCGACATCGTAACTAGGTAAGACACGGTGTGTCACTGTGTGTTAACAAATATAACTAACTATAACCTAAACAATCTGGTATAAATTGTACACAGAAAAGTCTTTTCAAAGACTATAAAAAACTATTTTGAACATAAATAAATTCTGATATGGCACCTTGCAAGCGGCAACTCAGGGCAAAAAGACACTTAGTTTGCAACGACTGCCAGAGCTGGGTGGATTTTGCGTTGTCTGGCTGTCCAAAATCATGGGCAGAGACCAAAGATGACGGATTCACCTTTCGGTGTATGGGGTGTTTGAGGGTGGAATGTCTGATGAAGGAGGTGTGTAAGTTGACGGATATAGTGAAGGAGATGGAGGTGAGACTCAACAAAGAAATAGATGGAGCAGAGAGGGATGACGCGGAGACAGTTGAGAATTCTGCAACACAGAAGGAGCAGAGTTGTGTCACGGAGACTGAAGAAAGGAGACTGAGAGGAGGGAAGGTGACCGGTGTGAAGGAACAAGAAACTGAGAAGACAGAGGGACGGAGGATCAACAGGTAGTCAGACTGTAGAGAAATAGGAGAGACGTGACAGCGATACAGGTGGTGAAGAGGTAGATACCACAGAGGCAGTTGGTAAGACTGTGAGACAGAAGACTGATGGAAGAAGACAGAGAGTTCAGCAAAAAACAGAAAACATTACAGGCGTGAAGGTGACAGGGGAGAAAGTGACCGTAGTGAAGGAGGTAGCCGGGGAAAAGGGACGGGAGAGGAGACAAGAAAATGTGATGGGAGGAAAGATGAAGGGACGAAAGGAAGTGAGAGTAAATGTGCTAGAAGAGAAGACGACAGGAGGAAAGGGGACAAGAGAAAACGCGACAGGAAAGAAGGGAATGGAAGAGAATGTGACAGGAGAGAAGACGGCAAGAGGAAAAGACAACAACCAGACATATGCAAACCGGAGGAGCTACTCCGAGGCAGTGATCCAGGGGGCAAGGAGAAAAGAGAGAGTGTTTATGGGCGATTCAATTCTAAGAAAAACAGACAAGACTATATGCGATGGAAAGGACGTTGTTGTATGTCTACCGGGGGCTAGGATAGATCAAGTGACCGAAAGGGTAGAGAAGGTATTGGGGCATGGCAAGGGAGGATCTATACTAGTACACGTAGGGACAAACAATGCAGACAAGGAGGGAACAACTGGGATAGTTCAGAAGTACAGACATCTAGTAAGGAAGCTAAAGAAGACAAGAATGGAACAGGATGTTCTCTCAGGAATTTTGCCAGTAATGGGAGGAAGGGGGGCATCATACAGAAACTGTAAGAGGATGTCGATCAAAGCACTAGTTGAGCAGATGTGTGAAGAAGAGGGCGTGGGATTCATAGATTTATGGGGGTACTTTGTTGGGAGAGAAGATATGTACATGAGAGATGGCCTCCATCTAAGTGGAAAGGGGGCAGCAGTATTCTCAGAGAATCTGCTGCGATCTGCTGATAGTGGGACAGGTTGCATCTATTTAA
Organism: Paraescarpia echinospica; assembly: GCA_020002185.1. Lineage (NCBI taxonomy): Eukaryota > Metazoa > Annelida > Polychaeta > Sabellida > Siboglinidae > Paraescarpia > Paraescarpia echinospica. The sequence goes on from CM034531.1 coordinate 74,913,669, forward strand.
ACTAGATTCGCAGGGGGGACTCGCAGAGAAGCCTGAAACTGGAGGCATAGATAAAGACAGCACAAATAATTAAGCAAAGAACAGTCTGGAAAACTGTTCTGAAGCTGGATGTAAATGTGTTTGTTTAAATGCAAGGAGTATAGTAAACAAAAGAAATGAACTAAACATTATGGTAGAAGATATTGACCCTCACATAATAGGTATAACCGAATCATGGGCAACCACCGATATATCAGATGCTGAATTGGGTCTGACAGGATATGTAATGTTCAGAAAAGATAGAATAGGAAGAAGGGGAGGTTGAGTTATTTTATATATTAAAGAATCTATCCAGGCTTTTGAAATAAAATTAGACAGAGAAGCAGATTGCGAAGAAGCTGTCTGGTGTAACATAGTTACAGGAAAGTCAACGTTAACGGTTGGATTAGTTTATCGAAGTCCAAACATAAGCATAGAAGATAATGAAAAAATACAAAACGCCATAAGGGTAGTGAGCAAACGGGACTGTGTTATTTTGGGGGATTTTAACCATGGGCATATAAAATGGAAATCTCTACAGAGTATGGGTAGTGAGGACCACAAGTTTTTAGTTTTAGTACAAGATAGTTTCCTTTCTCAACATGTGCTAGAACCAACCAGGGAAGAGAATGTGTTAGACATAGTTCCGTCCTCACAGAATGAATTAGTTGACAATGTCAAGATATGTGAGCCACTGGGGAGTAGCGATCACAAACAAATACATTTTACCATCAAAGTAAAATCAGAAAGGAATATTAAAAAGCAGAACAGGAGAAATTTCCACAAAGGGAAATATAAGGACATCAGGAAATATTTAGCAAAGATAGACTGGAATAACACACTGAAGAATGCTGGAATACATTGAAGAGTGAAATTGAATGCATCATCGTCAAATTTGTTCCCTTAAAAAACACGGGAAACGCTCCAAAAAGAAACATTTATCGAAAGAAGCCATTAGAAAAATTAAGTATAAACAAATGATGTGGAAGTCATATAGACGTACTGGAAATGACGAAGACTACAACATTTATAAAGAAGCACTAAACCAAGCTACAGTTGAAATTAGAAATTCAAAGAGAAGCTATGAACATAAATTAGCTTGTAATATAAAACATGACAGCAAGAGTTTTTATGCGTATCTTCGAAGCAAACAGAAAGTTCAGGATAAGGACGGTCCTCTAGAAGATAGTGCTGGAAATATAATATCAGAGGGATTCTTAACGGCAGAAGACCTGAATGAGTATTTTAGTTCAGTGTTTACCAGGATAGGATAATAAATCACCTGGAGTGGATGGTATTCCACCCAAACTACTAGTGGAAATTGTAGAACAAATTAGCATACCGCTTGCAACAGTTTTCAACTTGTCATTAGAAGAGGGAGTGGTTCCTTTAGAATGGAAAGAAGTGAGTGACTAGTGAGTTTAACATCGGTGATTTGTAAATTATTAGAAAGACTAATTAAAGATCACATGGTGGATTTTCTTGCTAAACATAACTTGATAAACCCATCTCAACATGGGTTTCTAAAAGCGAGGTCATGCTTAACAAATATGTTATGTTTTTTGGAAGATATCACTAAGTGGGTAGACGAGGGATCACCAGTAGATATCATCTACTTAGATTTTCAAAAAGCTTTCGACAAAGTGCCACATCAGAGATTTCTGCTTAAACTAAAAGCCCATGGCATAGGAAGTGGTATAATTAACTGGATAGAAAAATGGCTGATTGACAGAAGACAACGGGTAGTTGTTGATGGGGAGGCTTCAAACTGGAAATCAGTTTTGAGTGGGGTTCCACAGGGATCAGTACTGGGACCTATATTATTCTTAATATATATAAACGATTTGGACGATGATATAGCTAGCAAGGTGTTGACATTTGCAGATGATACAAAAGTGTTTAGAAGGATTAAAAGTGATGGAGATAGACAGCATTTACAAGATGATCTTGACAGGTTGATCAAATGATCTGAAAAGTGGCAAATGTTGTTCAATTTTGGGAAATGTAAATGCCTTCACACAGGACATGGGAACGAATATGTAGAATATACAATGGGGGGAACTGTACTAAGTACTACTGTAAAAGAAAAAGAGTTAGGGCTGACAATTAGTGCTGACATGAAGGTTTCAGAGCAGTGTGGAATTGCAGCTTCAAAAGGAAATCAAATCCTTGGATTGATTAGGCGAAATATAGCATATAAAGAACTAATAATACCGCTGTACAAAACAATAGTTAGGCCTCATTTAGAATATTGTATACAAGTGTGGAGGCCATACCGCAAGAAGGATATAGATATGCTAGAAAGAGTACAGAGGAGAGCGACTAAAATGATACCAAAACTGAGGGATCATAGTTATGAAATTCGCCTAAAAGAATGTGGTTTAACAACACTAGAGACCAGGAAATTGAGAGGAGATCAGATAGAAGTGTTTAAAATAATAAATGGTTATGAAAATATTGATAGAAATATTTTTTTCTCAGTTAAGAAAGATAGAAGGACTAGAGGACATGAAGTTACATTAGCAAAGGAGCAGTGTGGATTATACATAAGAAAGTTCTCATTTTCACAAAGGACTGTGAATGAATGGAACAGATTATCTGATGATTGTGTGGGTGCTAGTAGTGTGAATATGTTTAAAAATAAAATCGACACATACCTCAGAAGGGCTGGATATATGTAGATAAAAGGGTTGGACTCTCGATAAGCCAAAGTGCTTCCTTGTCCACCTGCCATCTAGAGTTAATTATCTGGATGGCAATCTTGTTAAATCTTGTTAAATTAATAAGTACGTCTATATTATCACCAACTCGCTACATAAATAGTGTGTGTACGATCTTACATTTGTTGGAACAAATGTAGACGCAATGTGAACGAACAGCATGAATTAATCCGCCAGTAAATCGCAGCTGTCAGTTATGAAAAGCAATCAGCAGCCAGTGTAATAACTGATGAAAATCGAAATAGATAATGCCCAATAAAAAGAGACATATTCACATTCCAATAACCGCAGTGATGTTGTCACGCAATGATAAGAAGGAAATCTGTAAAAAAAAAGATGTTAGTAAACATGGCTGTGTAAGTGAGACATGCAGCAACAAGGATGCTGTTATTGTTTAAAGATATCTTGTATATCAAGCCATCGGGTGGCAATAGCATGAACAGAAACTTATCAGTTTTCAAGCTTATTAAACACAATTTAGCAGCCAGTCAACCTTCAACATATTTATTTTAGTATTGAGAGCATTGTGTTAAGAAATGAGGAACGAACAAAGCTGGTTTAGAACTTGGTGAATTGTGTATAATCCAAGTCACATGTTGTCTACGTCATCGCAGATACACCAGTGATTCGCTGCTACTCGACGAAGGCTTACCTCCGCGACAAGAGCGTCGCTCTAAGATGCGAAGTAAAAGCGAAACCGGGACTGACGTCACTCTACTGGGTCATCGACGACAAAGGAACGAAAGTGTCCGAGGGACAGGTCATTGACGAGTACTGGACGCTAGTCGTGGTGAGCTGACCTGCCAATTACAATCTCCCAGTGGTCAGTCAGTCCAGTCAACTCGTTAGATTATTGCAATCAATAGCAAAGTTAAAGAAACTAACGGGTGATCTCATAAGCTCCCAAGTTCCAAAAACATTACGGTTTATCGCAATTGGTTCAACTCACCATCCATATACACCAATTGGTTAACTATGATTTTCGATTTTGAGTAACCGTGGCTTCCAAAACAACAAAGTAGCCAGTACATACATTACTCACCACACTTCCAGGTTCTGAAATCCAAAATAGCTCAAATATGCATTAATATAAGTTCCACTCGATAGGTAGCGCCACTGATTTGATGTATTTCCCCTTCGCGAAGACTAACAACACACATCCCAACCATTCGTAATGCAGCGCACGCAGTCGCACGGAAAATTCAAATACATTAAACATAATATGAATACTCAAAGTAGACTTGAAATGACATCAGTGATAACTAGGCCGACTTTTCGGCAGTTATTAATTGAATCGAGTTTACGTTCTTCTAGAAGGCGATTGCCCACTGGTTCAGGCGAAGTCTTCGGTGATTCGTAGTTTTAAACAGAATTACAAAAAAAGTGTACGATTAAATTTAAATGCGGCTGTGATTGACTTACAATGGCTACCCGAGCTCTTTGATATCACAGTCAAGAAGGCCACCGATAAACGTGTTACTTTCTGGTCTGGTTAGATGACTAATGTTGTTACGGAACGAAGTTAAATGTCTCCTCGTGTGTTCTAATCGAACAGAGGAGTCTCTGTGAAATCAGCGTTCTTGTGTTTAAAGCAATGAATGACGTTTCGCCGTCTTACGTATGTGTGTGATCGTGTTGAGCCGTGCTCCTCACGTATAGAGTTGAGTCATGTGCCCCAGCCCGTGATAATATGTGTTATGTAGGCCAAGTGCTCTTGGCAGAACACGGCTCAACACTCTTGGACCATCCTATAAATTGCCGCAGCTGAATAATGGCATAGTCTTCCCAACTGAACTACAAGATCAACACCTTTAAATTAGCCCCGAAACACATCTTAACAATGTGAAATACAAATGAGACCTAAAGTTTATAAATGTTGCTGACTGTGCACTTAGTGAAACAAGCAATACAACAGTGATTTTAAAATATTTACTTATTTTTAATTAGCAGTTATACTACAGTAGATGCTCGCTATAAAAAAAATATTTAAGTAAAGAACATCTGCCTAAAATATACGACCTTGAAGTATCCGTTTAGCTTGCACGGCTTCATGTACACGTAGACAGATGGAATGTTGGATAGAAGGAATAATTTAACCAAATCGCAACGTGTTCCTTGGTTGTAGATTCATATCATTCGGTGAACAAATTGGATGAATCGTCACGAGCGATTTGTGTTGACGCATATGACGTCATTAAGTCTGTGTATTCGTTTCAGGACAAGGGCAACGGACTATTGGAGACGCAACTGTTTCTTCGCTACGCCAAAGCTTCCAGTTTCCGAACGTATACAGTTGTTGCGAGGAACGGTATTGGAGTGGCCAAGAACGACGTGGAACTAGTCAGAGGTACGCCAAATGCCAAGTAAATTTAATTAATTGAACTATTATATAATGTGGTCCGAGAACTATTTTAATTAGTATGCGCATCGTTAATGATTAATGTTTTATGTGCAAAACTTTGTTGTTAATTTTCCTTAATAATATAATAATAATAGTGCAAGGTCTCTCAGAGCAAGGAACATCCGCATAACATTAATAACTACTTTGAAATCCCAGTTTGGCCTGCCCCGAGTTATGACCCAACAGATATAAGACACATCGGGTATATAAAACAGCTTAACTAAATCCTGTCCTGTATCGCGTAGCGACAATACGCTAAAACAGTTAAAATAGTAGTTTAACGTAGAATGCAACTTTAAACTAAAAGTGGCCTCAAGTCTAGCACTGATGCGTACTACCCGACCCCCTCACTGACCGAGTCTCATCCGTCTGTCCACGCAGGTTACAGAGTTCCTCACCAGATGTACGGCGAGAACGGACAGAACACGCGGGAACGCCGACCAAGTCGTGATTATAGCAAATGGCCGTCTGGTGGCGCCACCAGGCAGCTCGATCTCCTCACGTGGCTGGCTGCGTCCGTTCTCCTGCTGGTGTGCGTCGCCGGGCGGTAGTTCCGGTAGAGCGCGCGCGTCTGGCATCCTTCAAAGTCGCGGCACACGTGTGGGTGGCCTAATATCGCCCATCGACACGGCGGCTCCGCCATCCGTGTTCAAAGACGCTGATTAATCGAGGGTATTGGCAGCGTCTGTTAATTGAGTTACTCAGGCGACAGATATTGCTTTTCTCGCGCAAAAAAAAAGAAACAAGGTCGTTTCCCTGGACGAAGAAGAGGCGGCAATACCCGATAATTTGGCGTATTTCACAAGAATGCTGTGACACATGTGACGAATTGTAATTGTTTATCGGTTGTCACCGCTTAAATCGTCATCTCCGCAGTTGGCGTTTCCCCTGGTGTCGTTTTCCGAATCGCAAATCAGACGTGAACCGCGAGGTATCTGAGGTTCCCGCGGATAATTATTCCGGTCATCATCGTCGTCAACGTCGCTTTGTATATGCCGTTGATGTTGTCTCCATCGTCAGAATCACCACAAAGAAGCGCCTGTAACAGCGAGAATATGCGCGAGACTTCCTCCGTTGTTGATTCCGCTGCCATCGTTACTGTGGCAGAATCACGGCATAAACACTATGAATCCGTGCAATCGCAACACTTGGCACGAGACTTTGGCTCCGCCGTCTATGTCGTCACTGTTGTCAGAATCACGACAAAACATCGCGAGTGCGTGAAATCGCGAGACTTGGCAGCAGACATGTGTAGATGGCATGCATAAAAAACCTACGCGGGTACTACAACATGAACGACAAATCTAGCTGGAAGATTTTTAGCCGAACTATAGCTGTGAAAATGAAAAGAAATGAATATTTGTGTACGAGTATTGTATATAGGCATTACAAACTGGTGCTGTATAATTGCTGTTGTCAATGCGTTAGCTTTGTTGGTGTGTTCGATCGTTGCTACGCGACGGGCAAGTGGAACATAATGCGTAATGTATATAATTATACGTTGTATAAGACTTACCTTTTACATAACGATAGGTTTTGCATTTTCCCGACATAAACTGCCACTGATCTTTAGGCTATGCAACCGTTCGAAAGGCCGGTCAAACAACGTAGAACTAGCAGCAACGTGTCAGGGTAAGTCAGAGAAAGGCATTAGCCTCTAGACAGGATTGTGTCGTGAGATTGTAATTGAAACTGGTCGATTTTATGAAAGACCATTTAAGCAGTATTACAGAGATGTCAAGCACAACTAAGTCAAACTCTCGTAACAACAACGTCGGGGAAAACAAGCGAATCATGCGAGGATGATTGTAACCAAAATACATTCTACAATATGCCTTCGCTGTCTATTTGTACATAAAACCTACCACACGTTTTTTTTCCAGAACATGGTCTGTTAGTTCGGCGTACACTTGTTTGACAAACATTAAATGTGTTTATAATAAATTTCCCATGACATAAAGAAGGACTATCGCTGAAGCCATTTTAACCCGCCTTCTTGGTTTTACGTACGGTTTACGTCATGAGTTGCCGTTTTTCGTGTTGCAAACCGTGGAAGAGGCTGTGAAGAAACAAATAGTTACGTCACGCCGGTGGCTACACAGAATTGCACAAATAAGTGTGTTGTTGCCACACGTAGCAAGACAATCATTGCTGTGTCTTAAATACACATTGTTTTTTATTAGAACACCTTGTAAGATAAGCACACATACAGTAGACATATCGTCTCCCCGTCACCGAGCTGTTGTACTGAGATGTGTAACATTCCAAAGATGTAGTGGGTACTGCAATGTAACTGTAGGTAGACTACTCGTACCCTCGATGCTTACAGACTCTCGCTTGATACAATTGAGCTGTTGTGCAGATAATATATATTACGTCGTGTATTTTCTTGTATAATAAAATATCTATTATATATGTTGACTAGATTCTACTTGCAAGGTTATCAAGTCGATACTCTCATTTGAAAATACGCTTATGTGAATGTATTATGGGTATGTATCATTTCCATACACACACGCACAAAGACACACACGCACACACACACACACATACACACACACACACACACACACACACACACACACACACACACACACACACACACACACACACACACACACACACACACAAATGCATTACTGTTGTTCACACGCAAGTACATACTCTTCAAAAAAAAATTTCAAGCAATGACTCACACAAACTTATTAGTGCACTATATTTACAGAAACACAAAGCATACATATCATGTCGATAAACAATCGCGTGCGCACAATCGTTTTTATTATTTACGTTTTATTAACTGCACATTTTTTTACATCCTTACTGTTTCAGGATATTTTAGTCGATGTCTATTCAGAGCATAACACATTCCACTAAAAGTCCAACATTCGGTCATAACAAATCCCATATGACAACATCGTGTATTTGTGAATCAACAAATAGTTTGGCAACTTAAAGGGAATAAAACATCTTTGGCTTGAATTCATCTTATATTACATCCTGCTATATATTTCCAAACAAACAATTCAATGAATTAGAAATTCCACATTGTATGCTGTGCTTCCGGACATTTTCGAATATGCATATTTTTGGCGCGCTTTTCGGGATGCCGAGATGTGATGTCACATATGACCCATAGTCGCATCAGGCCGACCCTTTCCATACATTCAGAGCATGTTTACAAGGATGGCTTTCGGGTCGAAACGTGCGTCAAAATGAGTTATTATGCGATATTCCTATGTAATACAAACACTAGTCATCATAGAGGAACAAGCAGTTATCTTACGGTTCCACATGAATCCAATTTTATTCAAAACAATGAATGCGAATGTGCCTACAAGTCGACTAGGTTTCGACGAGCTTGGGCTCGTTTTTAGAATAATTATATCGGATGCAACCAACGGGAGATAATCTACAGCAATAAACATACATAACAAACATATATTGTATCCAGCTACAGAAAGTAACGTGTATAATCTTATAATATCACTAGGATATCGATGTATGAAGGAGGAGTTGTACAATTTATCATAATAACTTAAATCAGTCAGCGAATTTCTGTCGGTCCTGCTAGCTCAGTTGGTAAAGGCGTTGGTTCCTTGACATTTATTTTGTAATCGGGCGACGCCGGTTCAATCCCGACACCAAACCATTGATTTTCTTTACACATGTTTTGTTTATGTTTTCACCAAGTAATATAAACCAAATCATGTTTATACTATGATGCACTGTTTGTAAATATTTTTTATATTTTTGTAGTAATTATTTATTCGCCACAAAAATGAAAATATGGGAATTATATAACGATGTTTCTAAATTTTATTTATACTTTCTGTAGCTGGATACGATACGATATATGTTTGCTATGTATGTATATTGGTGTACAGTATCTCCCGTTGGTTGCATTCGATATAATTATTCTGAAAACGAGCCCAAGCTCAGCGATACCTATAGTCGACTTGTAGGCTCATTCGCATTCATTGTTTTGAATACAATTGAATTCATGTGGAACCGTAAGATAACTGCTTGTTCCTCTATGATGACTAGTGTTTGTATTACATCGGAATATTGCACAATAACTCATTCTGACGCTCGTTTCGACCCCAAAACTATCCTTTTAAATATGTTCTGAATGCATAGAAAGGGTCGGCCTGCTGCGAGTGTGAGTCACATGTGACGTTACGATACCACGTGATCGCCTAGCTCATTAAATTTTTATTTTCCGCGGGAATCGCTACACAGACGGATTTTAAATCGAATTGATGCTACAAATGTATTTTTTTTTTTTTAACAATGTTAAACTTTGTGTACACATAAAAACGGATTTTAGCTAATGCCTTGTTTTTATTTCCTTTAAAGAAAACGTCTTACGTAGTATTTTACACGCACAGCAATGGACACTGGGCGAAAATCTTCACCGAGTGAGAGGGGGTGGACGATGGAGAGGTAGATGGAGAAGGGAGAGGGAGAACGAGAGAGAGAGGGAGAGAGAGCGAGAGAGGGGGGGAGAGAGGGGGGGCAAGAGAGAGAGAGAGAGAGAGAGAGAGAGAGAGAGAGAGAGAGAGAGAGAGAGAGAGAGAGAGAGAGAGAGAGAGAGAGCGAGCGAGATATATATATATAGAGAGGGAGATAGGTAGAGGGAGAGTGGGAGAGATAGGGAGAGAGTGAGACAGGAGAGAGGGAGAGAGTGGGACAGAGAGAGAGAGAGAAGATAGAGGAGAGAGAGAGTAGGGAGAGAGGAGAGAGAGAGGAGAGAGAGGAGGAGAGAGAGAGAGAGAGAGAGAGAGAGAGAGAGAGAGAGAGAGAGAGAGAGCGAGCGATATATATATATATATATATATAGAGGGAGATAGGTAGAGGGAGAGGAGAGAGAGGGAGTGAGACAGAGAGAGAGAGTGGACAGAGGGAGAGAGAGAGGGAGAGAGAGAGAGAGAGAAGAGAGAGAGAGAGAGAGAAGAGAGAGGAGAGAGAGAGAGAGAGGGAGAGAGAGAGAGAGAGAGAGAGAGAGAGAGAGAGAGGGAGAGAGAGAGAGAGAGAGAGAGAGAGAGAGAGAGAGAGAGAGAGCGCGCGCGCACACACGCGCTGTTGAATGTTCAGTTTGGTTTATATGCGGTTGTTTCGCAGACTTGTACGTGACGTCGTTCCTTACACGTTGCCTATTATTTGGGTCGTTCACTTGGAGTAGGTCACGTCAGTGTTATATCCAGTCTTTGGAAATGTGTTCTCTGCCTCTGCTTCCGTTGTTCTCTATTGTCCTGTCGACAATATATATTCACAATGTTGCCATCAACTCTTAGCACACATCTACAAAGTTTAGTTAGTTAATCTGCGCAGATGCTGCATTACAAAATGTGTTCTTATAAAAATATTATGTATCTTCTACTTACATGTAAAGTGCGTTTGTGGGTAGAACATCTTCTATTTTTTATTAGAAGATAAATTATGATTCACACATCATACACGGTTGAATTACTCTTGTCGATATAACTGTGTAGATTAAGTTGAGGTGGGGCGCAGTGGCCTAGTTATTAGAGTGCCAGACTCTCGACCGGTTCGGCCGTGTCGAAACTTGGGCAATTTCGTTCACCCTACGTCACCCCCTTCCAATTCGCACCGGCCAGCGTGGAAGGGTTGGCTAACAGCACCAGCATGCAAAGTACAATGAAGCCAAGGCCCCCCAGTCTCCAGCAGCATCGAAAGAGTCTATGACCAAGGATGCGGTTCGGGTCAACCAGGGCTACGTGCAGGGGGCGCTAAGATTCTTTCGGTCAAGAAGAGCCGCCGAGAGAAGGTAAGTACACCGAAGATAGCAACATATAACGTAAGAACACTACTAAGAGATGAACAGATACAAGAACTGGAGGAAGAACTTAGGGAAACCAGGTTGGAAAGGTATGGGATCGGGATCGGAGGAGTCAGAAGAAGAGAGGAATGCTTCACTACCGTACAAAGCGGCCATCTACTATACCATTCCACGGCGAAACACGGCCAAGCAGGAGTAGGCTTTCTCATAAACAAGAAATGGAAAGACATTATAGTGAGGGTTAACAGCATCAGCCCTATAGTAGCAGAACTTGTTCTACGCATAACAAAGTGCTAAAAACTGAAGATAGTATAAGTATATGCACCAACAACATCATACTCAGAAGAAGACACAAACAACTTCTACGACGACGTTGATGAGACATACGAAAAGCCAACCCACTACACGATAGAGATGGGAGACTTTAATGCGCAAGTAGGGAAACAAACAAACATTTTTGAAAACGGCAAATTTGGCCTAGGTGTAAGAAATGAAGAGGCGACTCCTTGAGCAAAAACATCACTGAGATGATTCAACTATGTGCGACAAGTGTACACAAAGCAATCAACAGGCATGTAAAGACGAGAATATCGTCACCGACACGAGCACTGATGAAGAAACGATGAGAAATGGTGGATAACGGCGACCGTAAAAACAAATAGAGTGTGCAGAAATATGCAAGACCATCAAAAAGAAAGCAAAGGAGGACATCAGAAAGTTCAAACAAGAGATCATACGAGAAACGATTTTGGCATCAAAGAGCCTGAAGAAAGCCAGAAGAACACAGGCACTAGGACGAGACAGACTGATTACACTTTTGGACAAGCAGGGTAGAGAAATACAAGAACAAGATATGATCATGGAACGAATAGAGGAATTCTACACCGAACTATACGACAGTGAACAGAGTACCATAATCCACACCGACCCGAAAGAAGTAGCAGAGATAACACCAAGGGAGGTGGAAGCAGAGCTAAGAGATATGAAGAATGGGAAGACATCAGGCAACGACCATGTAAACACTGTAACATTAAAAGCAGGAGAATATATCATCTCGAAGACACTGGCTAAACTGTATACTAAATGCGTATCAGAAAGTCGAATACCCACCGCTCGGAAGAACGCAAAGATGGTGATAATCTTCAAGAAGGCAAATAAGAAAGACTTAAAGAACTACAGACCTATATGTCCGTTATCAAACATCTACAGATAACGCACAATACCAACGAATAGGCTAGAGAAGACACTATACTAAAACCAACCAAGAGCAAGCAGGATCCAACAGCAGGTACTCAACGACAGACCGCATACATGTCGTAGACCAACTGAAAGAGAAGTGCTGAGAATATAATATCCCGCTCTGCACCACTTTCGTCGACAACGATAAGGCTTTCGACTCGGTCAAACTCAAGCAATACTGACCTCCCTTCAAGAACAGGGGATAGAAGACGTGTACATCGAACTAATGAAAGACATCTGCACCAACAGATCGGTGACATTCCACCTACACAAAAGAGCAACAAGATCAACATCAAGAGAGGAGTACGACAGGGTGACACGTTATCGCACGAGCTGTTCACGGAGAATATCTCAGTCATCTCCGCTTCGCCGACGACATACACATATGCACTACAACACCGCAAGAACTACAAAAAATTGCTGATGGAGCTAGCTGATGAAAGTGAAAACAAAGTCTGAATATGAACATTTCGAAGACAACAGTGATGCTAGAAAATGTCACACCAATATATATCAACACGACGCAGATAGAGACTGTGGAAAGCTACGTCTGTCTGGGACAGCGATACACTATTAGAGACACAAACCAAGACAAGGAGATTCAACTAAGAATCACCGCCGGCTGGACAGTATTCGCCAAACAACACAAAATCGTCAAGGGTACATTTGGGACCTGCTTGAAGAGACACGTCTACAACTCATGCGTACTTCCAGCGATGACATACGGCGCGGAAACATGGGCACTCACCATACAGGCAATGAACAAGCTAGCAGCCGCTCAAACAAAGATAGAAAGAGGTATGTTAAACATCACATATCGGGAGAGAAACACCAACATCTGGGTAAGGCAGAAGACAAAGGTCATAGACGTGATAGAGCAAATCAGAAGGCAGAAGTGGACCTGGGCAGGGCACATCAGCAGACTACGAGACAACCGATGGGCATCGCGTATCACAACCACCTTACAAAGGGAAACGATCTCGAGACGGTGGAGAGACGAACTAGACGAGTACTGGAAGGGCACCATCTGGCAGAGGATCGAGCAAAATAGGCAAATTTGGAAACGACATGCTGAGGCGTCCAACCACGGGACACTACGGCTGCACAACGATGATGGTGATTAAGTTATACATAAGTATATCCATGTTTTAAAGTCAGTCTTTCTTTCGTTAGCGTCAGTTTAAAATATTTGCTTGAGCTTAATTGTATTATATCCCGAGTTGCGATTTTCCATCGGGCTGGCACTTGGCTGTTTTACAAGACGAACACATAACGGCTTACCGATGTAAAGTTGCCATTCCCACTGTTGTGAAGGGTTGCCCGTGCACATGTTGACGATCACCTTCGTGCTATTTTTTCGGTCAGCCGCGTCAAGACACAAATTTGAGTTGATGTGACGTAATGTTTTGTCAACCTGATTATATAAACACGATTTATAAGTGAAATGTTATGCTACGCACACGGGTGTTTGGAGAAAGTATGAACAGATCATCGCTTCTGCTAGGAATGTCGAGTAGAATCGAAATAATGCTTCAAATATCAAAAACCCGTAATTTCGTGTTGTATAGTTTACAACTACAAAGATGTCATAGTAACAATATAATTAATGTCTTTAAAAACGTAACGGTTGAATACAATAAATCTTAGCGCATACAATAACAATTTGTTCTAAATACTATACTAGTGAGTATTATATCGTTACATCACCTTTAACAGTACGAGTAGTTTAACACATAAATGTGTGTGCGTGTGTGTGCGTGTGTGTGCGTGTGTGCGTGCGAACGTGCGTACGTGCGTGTGTGTGAGCCACTCGCTAGCGCGCGAGTGTATTTGTATACGTATTTGTATACGCTACTGTATTCACTGTGTATGCATACACGCACGCACTCAGGCGCATTCACGCACGAAGCATACACACAGACACACACACGCGCGCGCGCACACACACACACACACACACACACACATACACACACTCACAGTATGGTACGACCATCTCTGCGATGGTTCTTTGCCGGTGCCATAACACTCATTCATGATGACTTCACTTCCGGCCTCGCCTGTTAAAGTTGCGCAGAAGCTTTCACGGCGTAGCTCGTTTTTTAAACTCAAAGAGAAGAGCTGAAGTCACAACGTACGTTTTATTGTTATTGTGCGTATTAATTTACAGTCGGTTCGAAACATTATGCATACCAATTCAACAAATAGTGCAGACGTCGAAATCACACAAAAAAAGATTGTCAGAAAACATTGTAAAATGTATATTTGGGTACGTATAAAATAAATATTTATGAAATAGTTTCTAATTATTTTCAATTTGTTCAATTCACCATATGCGATGAGACAAACACATTGTCACCATAATAACAAAGCCGAGGGCATGTCGTGTGAAACTTCAAGAACACAGAGATAGGTAGACCGCCCTCCAAGGTCTGTTTTATAATGAAATGGCAAAATCAGCCCACTTAAAATAAAAAGGCTAGAAATAAGGCTGGAAACCCGACAGCTATGAAGCTAATTGTACATAACCTTTAAATTTATTAGCTGTGCGATGATTGAAGTATTCTCTAACAGGAAGCGAAATGCAGACCAATAATACTTATTGACTACAGCTGCATTACAAAACGAGATCATTTTTGGCAGGTGGTGATTCGCCACTAATTGATTGCAAAAAATAGACCTGACCCCGACTGGAAGCAATCAGTGTGCCTAGTGCCTCCACCTGCTGAATACCTATTGAACAGTGGGTCACCTAGCGGATAGTATGTGTTACTATGATTTTTAAATATACCCGTACGTCAGCTCCTGCGAGGTAAGTCATTCTTGCTATCTAAGAATGTTATCCAAAGCAACAAGCTTCAAACAACATTGAATTAACTGGTGTTTCACAACAACGGCAATGTTAATTATGCTTTTTGAGTCGAAAACGTGTTTACTAATTCGCACTTTTCGAATATAATCACTGGACATTTACTAGCGACGCTAGTAGTAGCGTGTGAACGTTAGCCACCCCTTGTAACTTTGTTAATATTTACCAGACGTTTCATTTTTCGAGTTCTCAGGAAGCAGGTCACGTTATGTACAACTTCACGGCCATAATTGTTTGACAAGTGAAGGACGACTGACGGCACGCAAAGTAAATATTTTTTTGATTTCTTTGTACACCTATGCCTACCATACGTAACACACATAATGTTGTCGATAATGACATATTGACAATAGGGGATACATGTTCTGTCAATATCAAACCATGTTTCGGTAGATGGTAGTCTAATTTTCGACACAACTCAATTTGCATGTATATCTGTGATCAGGCACCCATGAGACGGAAACTGTGGGGTCCGGTGATTTGATTCACGGATCCCTGTCTATAGTAACTGGTGCAAACCCCCAGATTCACGGCTCCCTGCCTGTACTAACTGGTGCAACCCCCAGAATCACGGTCCCTGCCTATACTAGCTGGTGCAACCCTCCAGATTCACGGCTCCCTGCCTGTACTAACTGGTGCAACCCTCCAGATTCACGGGTCCCTGCCTATACTAACTGGTGCAACCCCCCCCCCAGATTCACGGCTCCTTGCCTGTACTAACTGGTGCAACCCCCCAGATTCACGGGTCCCTGCCTGTACTAACTGGTACAACCCCCAGATTCACGGCTCCCTGCCTGTACTAACTGGTGCAACCCTCCAGATTCACGGCTCCCTGCCTGTACTAACTGGTGCAACCCCCCAGATTCACGGGTCCCTGCCTGTACTAACTGGTGCAACCCCCGCAGATTCACGGGTCCCTGCCTGTACTAACTGGTGCAACCCCCCAGATTCACGGCTCCCTGCCTGTACTAACTGGTGCAACCCCCCATATTCACGGCTCCCTGCCTGTACTAACTGGTGCAACCCTCCAGATTCACGGCTCCCTGCCTGTACTAACTGGTGCAACTCCCCAGATTCACGGCTCCCTGCCTGTACTAACTGGTGCAACCCTCCAGATTCACGGCTCACTGCCTGTACTAACTGGTGCAACCCCCAGATTCACGGCTTCCTGCCTGTACTAACCGGTGCAACCCTCTAGATTCACGCCTCCCTGCCTGTACTAACTGGTGCAACCCCCCCAGATTCACGGCTCCCTGTCTGTACTAACTGGTACAACCCCCCAGATTCACGGCTCCCTGCCTGTACTAACTGGTGCAACCCTCCAGATTCACGGCTTCCTGCCTGTACTAACCGGTGCAACCCTCTAGATTCACGCCTCCCTGCCTGTACTAACTGGTGCAACCCCCCCCAGATTCACGGCTCCCTGCCTGTACTAACTGGTGCAACCCTCCAGATTCACGGCTCCCTGCCTGTACTAACTGGTGCAACCCCCCAGATTCACGGCTCCCTGCCTGTACTAACTGGTACAACTGCAACCCTCCAGATTCACGGCTCCTTGCCTGTACTAACTGGTGCAACCCTCCAGATTCACGGCTTCCTGCCTGTACTAACCGGTGCAACCCTCTAGATTCACGCCTCCCTGCATGTACTAACTGGTGCAACCCTCCAGATTCACGGCTCCCTGCCTGTACTAACTGGTGCAACCCTCCAGATTCACGGCTCCCTGCCTGTACTAACTGGTGCAACCCTCCAGATTCACGCCTCCCTGCCTGTACTAACCGGTGCAACCCTCTAGATTCACGCCTCCCTGCCTGTACTAACTGGTGCAACCCTCCAGATTCACGGCTCCCTGCCTGTGCTAACCGGTGCAACCCTCTAGATTCACGCCTCCCTGCCTGTACTAACTGGTGCAACCCTCCAGATTCACGGCTCCCTGCCTGTACTAACTGGTGCAACCCCCCAGATTCACGGCTCCCTGCCTGTACTAACTGGTGCAACCCTCCAGATTCACGGCTCCCTGCCTGTACTAACTGGTGTAACCCCCCAGATACACGGGTCCCCGCCTGTACTAACTGGTGCAACCCCCAGATTTGTTTGCGTTCAATTGGCATGTAATGTAACTGTGTGTACGACATCTCTTATTTTCAGAATCGTATGTTAAGTTAAGTAACTAGTGTTTCCAGAACCAGCTAGTGAGCGAAATCCTACCAAGAGTACCACATCACTAAAGAGGTTTCGTGTAAACAATGAATGCACCAATATAACGCAGGAATATAACAGTAACAGTAAATAGGGTTTGAGGGTAACTAACGATATAGCTTAGTTTTACATAACTGACATTCACCGAGGAATGTTTTCCTCAGGTAGGATAGTGGTGTGTGGTATGCATGTACTGTAAAGCGTGAAAGTTTTATCTCAATACCAGGTATGATGAATAACTCGTAGCATATAATGCTTCTTGTGTATTGTAATAAACATCACATGTTAAACTCACTGATTTCTTTTCAATGTAAAAGTGTTGTTACGGTTCAAGGGAACCGAGGGTTTGGGGCACTGTTGCTACTTTCTGTGCGTCCACTAATTTGCATATATAGGGCCTACGTGAAAATTCACATCACAACCGCACTAATTTCAATACCTTCTTACAGGACATTCTTGTTTGTATGATAGTGTAATAATGGTATTAAAAACGGTATTAGTTTGGTTTATCGCTGAAAAGGAGAACGTTTGGTGATAGGCCTAAACAAGTTTGGTTTGTCCAGTGCGCCTAAATGAAATACTAGTTAAACAATGTGAAATTATTCAAAGAGTGTATACATTAAGTAATTAACATGCATGACATAGTGTCGAAAGAAAGGTAAGTATATAAAGGTAAGTCCTTATATAGCGCGGTATCCAGTCCGTTGTACTGTTCAGAGTGCTTTACACTTTACTCCCTGGCAGACCTTTTCAATCAACATCATTTCGATTGGTCTGTGAAGCACTCAGCCACGTTGCAGTTACTGCACGAAAACTATGTATACATAAATATCAACCACTATCTATTGCTAGATACTCATTTATATATCCAACTGAGAGTCCGCCGCTCTAAACGCTACGTCACCTCGCTCCACATATTCACACACATCACACCCGATCACCTGCTCTGGTTAATTGTATCTGGTGAGTTTCTGGGTTGTTCAATATTAAATATTCACTTGACATGTTTTAGCACAACGACGCCATACAAATCCTCGTGAAATACTGGAAAATGAATTACAACCTGAGTGGCTTTCCAACCTCATACTGCATATGCAATGGTATGTCAACTCAGCAGGAAAGTTATTGTCAGGAAACCAACGCGATTGAAAAAATTTATTGAAAGGCATTGCATAATTGAGTATTCCTGTGGCAGAGAAAGCGCCGTTGACAACGTGATCGATTGTCTATCCAATACTGGCCAGACGCCATTGTTGTCTCGCGTTTCTGCCAACGTTGACCTACGTTTTATAGATCTAACCAAATTTAAGGAGGTCGCCATTCGCAGCAAAACGAAATCAAATGCGAAATGAGCAAGGAAGTGTGTGTGTGTGTGTGTGTGTGTGTGTGTGTGTGTGTGTGTGTGTGTGTGTGTGTGTGTGTGTGTGTGTGTGTGTGTGTGTGTGTGTGTGTGTGTGTGTGTGTGTGTGTGTGTGTGTGTTTAACCAATCAGAGCATTGCGCCCAGAATGATCAGAACTCGCGGCAGAAAGTTAAATGGAATAAATGGAAATGGAAGAAGTACTCAGTACTTGGCCCATCCATCGGGTCATAACCCGACGAAACGTACATAACATCGAATTAATGATTTAGTAAAACTTAAACGACACTGGCCGAGCAGAAGTGAGACGCTACATTCAGATTTACATAGCACACTGAAAACATTTATAAATTGACAAACATTTCATTATCCATGAATGATCGGTTTGATTGAATACAAGAGAAAATATGTCAAGTTATTTTGGACCAGTTATGCCTAATAATAATAACAACTTATTAAGCTCTCGCAAGACCTGGTGCCACTACAAAATTCGCGCCCATCGGCGTAATCGGTCGTCTGGGATCCCATACAAAATTACGCATTTAGCCTTTCATTTTTAGGCTCCTATTTTGTATGAAGAGAAACGACCGCAGCAACATTTCTTGAACGCACATTCGGGAACGATATTTTAAAACCAGAACTCAACAAAATAGGTAAAGACCAGAGTAATAGTTCGCGACTGGTAGCGGTGCAGAAGACGTTAAGCTGGCGTGTCTGCGAAGGGCGCGGGGCACGCAGGTGGCGGCAGGTGGCCCATTGTAATTAAACTCCGTGACGCTGATAATTCTTTGGTGAGGAGACATGGTAATACGTCACGCGGGCTGTCTGCCGTGATATCGTGTAAATGAAGGTAACTTGTGAGTTTCACGCCAAATGTGTGAGACTTGGTAGCTGTGCACTCCACCCGCTGGTTGAGTGGAAAGGCTGGCCACTTTCTGCTTCAACAAGGCAACCTGAGGAAAATATCACCCCAGATATCATACAAAACTATCTCGCTCCTCCAGTAGAAGAACGCAGAATGAATGAAGCTGTCCTGCGCCTGCATGTAGGCATTCAAAAACGCCGGAGAGGAGCTGGGAATGCCCCAATAGATGTGGCATCAGACACCTTTTTGAAGGGAAAGGCACTCCAGCCCTAATCCATGGATATAAACTATATACAGAATCTGATTTTGATGACATTCCTACACTGTCGACGAAACAGGTGTTGGGCGTGTCGTGACATTTCCTATTCTCATGAGGTCAATTCTTCATTTCACACAAAAAACTATGCTCGGGATTGGCAAGGTAATGTCGTAGACATTGGCATGAGAATACCTCTTGAAAACATTATCATGCGCCTATGCACAGATTAATTCAAACTTTAAGTGTAAGGCTGGTTCACATAGCAATTATATGTGACAATCTCTATATATCTTTTGATATTTTTAGATTCATCATGAGTCTAAGTAAGCCTGTTGTGCCACAGCTTACTAGGTGTAGGATGCCCAGACAGTGATACCCTCTATTGGTCCTGATGTAGGGTGCCCAGACAGTGATACTCTCTATTGGTCCTGGTGTAGGGTGCCCAGACAGTGATACTCTCTATTGGTCCTGGAGTAAGGTGCCCAGACAGTGATACTCTCTATTGGGCCTGGTGTAGGGTGCCCAGACAGTGATACTCTCTATTGGTCCTAGTGTAGGGTGCTCAGACATTGATACTCTCTATTGGGCCTGGTGTAGGGTGCCCAGACAGTGATACTCTCTATTGGGCCTGGTGTAGGGTGCCCAGACAGTGATGCTCTCTATTGGTCCTGGTGTAGGGTGCCCAGACAGTGATACTCTCCATTGGGCCTGGTGTAGGGTGCCCAGACAGTGATACTCTCTATTGGTCCTGGTGTAGGGTGCCCAGACTGTAATACCCTCTATTGGGCCTGGTGTAGGGTGCCCAGACAGTGATA
Organism: Paraescarpia echinospica; assembly: GCA_020002185.1. Lineage (NCBI taxonomy): Eukaryota > Metazoa > Annelida > Polychaeta > Sabellida > Siboglinidae > Paraescarpia > Paraescarpia echinospica. The sequence goes on from CM034531.1 coordinate 74,934,216, forward strand.
CTCTCTATTGGTCCTGGTGTAAGGTGCCCAGACAGTGATACTCTCTATTGGGCCTGGTGTAGGGTGCCCAGACAGTGATGCTCTCTATTGGTCCTGGTGTAGGGTGCCCAGACAGTGATACTCTCTATTGGGCCTGGTGTAGGGTGCCCAGACAGTGATGCTCTCCATTGGGCCTGGTGTAGGGTGCCCAGACAGTGATACTCTCTATTGGTCCTGGTGTAGGGTGCCCAGACAGTGATACTCTCTATTGGTCCTGGTGTAGGGTGCCCAGACAGTGATACTCTCTATTGGTTCTGGTGTAGGGTGCCCAGACAGTGATGCTCTCTATTGGTCCTGGTGTAGGGTGCCCAGACACTGATACTCTCTATTGGGCCTGGTGTAGGATGCCCAGACAGTAATACGCTCTATGGTGTACATATTCCCTATACACTTTGTAAAGAATGGGCAGACATTGCTGGATGTTCTGTAAACAAGTATCGGAATCTGTTTAATTGCAAGAAAATGAAAAAAGTGAAAGGAAACACGTTATATTCACTAAAACACAAAGTGTTTCATATTAATCTTTTGAAAAGTGATTTGTTATGCATAGATGATTTGGAGAATGAAAATGTTCGGTTATCATCTGATTTGTCTTCTGCTAACAAAACAATTGAACAACAAAATTAAGAGATTGTCATGTTGCAAAAGGAACTCACTACACTTAAAGACAAATGCTGCAGTCAAGAATCAGAAATAGCTAATCAAAATGCTAACATTTAAAATCTGATAGAGACAAACAAAGATCTGCATGTCTATGTAGAAAATGCAATTGGCATTTCTTTGATAACTGGACCAAAGGCGGGTTTTAGTGCAGTGCGTAGGTCCTACCAACTCAAACTTCTTAAACAATTAAAGACAAGGGATGAATGTGCCCTATGGTTCATGAAGTCTTATGGCCTAGAGCTAGAAGGCATTCAATTGCAAGATGGTAATGGGGTGAGGCACAATGTAAACGTCACCAATTCATAACAAATTTCTACTGATGAAAAAGAAATGTTGAAACTGATTTTGTACCTATTAGACCATTTCTATATTTCCGATGCACTTTACCATGAACGTACTGTCATATGTGATCGTCTCCCCAGGTCCTACTTAATCAAACAATTGCGTATTGATGTGAATGTTCTCTCCCATATACAGCGAACTCCAGGTAATGTGCACGGAGCTGATTTCAATGTTGAACAAGAGTTGAAATTTGCTATCCATTCAGTTATATGTGAACATCGAGATGCAAGGCAGTTTTCTGTTAAATTCTGTGGTGATGGCACCAGTGTTTCCCGACATGGTGGTACGTGCTTAATGAGTTTTTCTCTTACATCTCTTAGTGCTGCAAAATGTAGCTCAGCACTACACCATCCAGTAGCTGTAGTTAAGGGACAGGAACGCTACATCTTGTACAAGACTTATTTTCAAAATGTGTTCAAATCTGTTAATGCATTAGCTGCAGAAAAATGTATTGACACGAATGGAGAAGAAATGGTACTGGATGAATGTATTTTTAGGAGGGGATTATAAATGTCTCCTTATGGTACAAGGAATGGCTGGTGCAACGTCTAACCATACATGTATATACTGTAGAGTGCATTCGAATTACAGAGGGCGGATATGACAAAACAAGAACACTATTATTGGTGAGATGATGTGGTCAGGTCCGTGCAGGACATGGGTCAAAAGTAGCCTATGTAGGTCGGAACCACTTATTAATCTTCCCTTAACACGTGTAATTATAGTTAAACTGCATATGATGCTTCGAATCACTGACCGACTTTTAACTAACCTCATAGAAGATGCCACTCATTTTGATGCTAAGGAAACAAATGGTATTTTGCCAAAATCCAGTGTTGTACATCTCAATGAATTAGTGAAGTGCATCGAATTGTGTGGAGTTTAGAATATGGGAAACAAGAGATGCATCAGGGAAGGGTATGGGCAGACTTGAATTCACAAGTTTGATGCATAAGTCTGTGCATAAGTCTGTGCATAAGCAGCACTCATATAAAATGGAAGCTTGTGCAAGTATTCCGAAAGCATCTTTGAGGCAACTGCACTTGCAGAATTAGAAAAGAGAAACCAGAGAATACACAAAAAGAAAAGAAAAATATAAGTAAGAATCCATCTTCAGTAAATGACAAAAGGTTTATAATGCTGAACCTCCCTGTGAGGAAAACCATGTGTGTGATGTTGGTCCCTTCACTATAGCTGAAGTAAGCAAAAATTAAAATCTCTCGTAGTTACAACTAGGCTTAGGAATGAACAAAAACTAAGAGAGCTGTTGAGACAAACCCAGGATCAGAATGTCTCAAGTTAGTGAATACAGGTTCACGTGTGATGATTGACGGACTTCGACTAGAATGCTAACTCTGTCATGTCATTATTATGTGTGTCTTATATATTTTGTTAGATATAAACTTTTGTGTTGGAAAATTGCATTTAATAGGTATTGATGTTACTACTGGTCATATGACATGTTGGAATGATTATTAGGTCAGAAATGATAAATGTACCTACTTCTGAACGTATATGTGAAACCTTCATAATACAGTTTACGTAAATGCTTCTTATGCTGTAATTGTGAGATCACATAAAACAATTATCTTGTGTTATCAGACAAATACTGGTTTTGTGTCATTTGTATCATGTGTACGGTTTCTAAAATAAATTATCCTACACCATAAAGGGTTTCTCATTTTATTTCAGGAATATAATGAGTCTGAAGTTATATAATCGGTTACTGCTATTTAGAGCCTACACTACCAACATAGGACTAATCATCCAAGCAGGTCAACCAAACCATTTCTCCGAATTAGGCTATATTTTTACTGTATTTATGCCGCAGATATCTACAGATTGAAAGCCGGGTCGGCTCTAACTTGACAGCAGACTTGACATGTCGGCTCAAGTATCGAATGCCTGTCGTGCTGCTTACTCCAATGTATTTCGCATTGCCAAGATACGAACAAGTCTGACTAGTACAGCATGTAAGACTCTCGTATTCTAGTAACTACAACAGTCACCCCCATGGGATCAATCATAAATATGCATTGGCATCAAGTATGGTCACGTCACAACACTCCTACCTGGTTGGGTCCGGCTTGACAGGAGAAGATGCCTAGTTTGTATGGTCTGGTTTCGTCAACTGCGAGTGTATCGAGACAGACGTTGTGAATGCGGTTACTTGCCTACAATCATTACACCATCAGACAATCAAACAGACGATACAACAAAATCCCGATTAGCTATTTCTGGTGGTACGTTGCACTCGGTATACCTTGCAATAATTGGAACTACTTTCAACTGATGTTTAAAACCACACTAAGATAAAGTACTACTACTATTGCTACTTGTACTACTACTACTACTACTTGTACTACAACTACTACTACTACTACTTCTACTTCTACTTGTACTACAATTACTACTACTACTACTATTACTACTTGTACTACTACTACTACTACTATTACTACTACTACTACTATTTGTACTACTACTACTACTACTACTACTTGTACTACTACTACTACTTGTACTACAATTACTACTACTACTACTACTACTACTTGTACTACTACTACTACAACTACTATTTGTACTACTACTACTTGTACTACTACTACTACTTGTACTACTACTACTACTACTTGTACTACTACTACTACTACTTGTACTACTACTATTACTACTACTTGTACTACTACTACTACTTGTACTAATACTACTACTACTACTTGTACTACTACTACTACTACTACTACTACTTGTACTACTACTATTACTACTTGTACTACTACTACTTGTACTACTACTATTACTACTACTTGTACTACTACTACTACTTGTACTAATACTGCTACTACTACAACTACTACTACTACTGCTGCTGCTGCTACTGCTGCTACTATTACTACTATAACTACCACTATTACTACCACTACCACTACTACCGCCACTATTACTACCACCACTGTTACCACCATCACCACCACCACCACCACCACCACCACCACCACCACCCCACCCCTAATAATAATAATGAAACTGCAAAAAAACGCTTAAAGGGAGGCAGTCTGTTCCTCTACCCTGGATTAGCCAGCGTAGTCATTTATAACAGGAAGTCTGCTGTGTTGAATGTGGAGAAATGGGAAACTGTTGAACATCAAAGGGTATTGCTGTTAATTCAGCCCACCTCTGCAATATTGTCAATAAAGCTTCTTTTGAAACTGAATGTTCTGTTTACTATTTGAACTTGCTGCGGAGTCGTATCTTCCAAACTACAAACGTTGCTATGGGCTTACTAAACACAATTTGGCGGGCAGTGTACATTCATCATAGTTATTATAACTTTAAGAACGTAGTATTAATTAGAAAAACTGTCTCCTTTTAAATCACCGGGAACCCAAATGCAGATGCGCAACGAGCCAGACTCGCTACGAAAGTCACGAAGAAGGACGCGAAAAGTCATCATCAAAATGATGGAATGCTGACTATTTGGGGGAATTGCAATTTCGAATAAATGTCTTCAGTTATTTTGCGAAAGGTGGCTACAGACAAGCGATACACCAAGCGAGTCTGCATTGAATCAAGTGAAAGAATGATCCAGATATGTGAAAGCAACACGTTACCTGTCCCCAGGCAATGACATTCGTGTCCGGGACAAACATATCAGGGTACACGTTGTCGAGGTACCACTTGAACGAGTGACACTTGAGTCGCTCTCGTAGTGCGATCCTCTCCGAGATGTCGCCACAGTCGGCGTCCTGTAGTAGAGGTGGCGAGTGGAAACCGGAAGTGACATCAACACGCGTACGAGTGTGTTGTTTTATCAACAATAAACCGGCAACAATTTCGATCATGCATTGTGTTTTGAGTAATCAAGCCATAGCGCCATCTTGATTTATTCCTTCAACATTATGTAGGTGCCAACAAAAATTGCTTAAATACAATTTTACATTTTAATGATGAAGAAAACCTTGAAAAAAGCCAGTTTGCCAATAACGAAGTCTTCATCGTATTATGACACCGACAATTTAAGTCACTGATAAATACCAAAACAAATAGTTTCGGCATACTGAGTACAAATATACAATCTATTAACGCTAAATTCAACGAGATCGAGATCTTTGTAAAAGAACTGCAGCTACTTAACTATGCTTTCAGCATTATATGTATTCAGGAAAGTTGGTTAACTGAATAAGACGATTTATGTAACATCCAGTTAGAAGACTATACTTGCATTTCATTGGGTAAGATTAGTAGTACCAAAGGAGGCTTAATTATGTATGTTCACTCTAAATAGGTAGGCCCACACACACACTAGCAGTGGCTAACAGAGCTGGTGTCAGCCGATTTTACCTGATTTCCAACCTGACATTTCTCTCAGTAAATGTGAGAATATTACATCAAGACTTATACTGCAATAAAGTTTGTTATCTTATCTTTAAGAATGTGGTGTTTTGTTGTTCATTGAATAAAGTATTTACGTGCGCCAGGCGCTGGGAGACAAATGGTGTTGGCTGGTTTTTGCAAGTGTGAATCGCATCCGAGAAGCCGTTTGTGCGGTACGCTGAGAATGGCTTCTAAAAAAACTTTTCGCGCGTTTCAGTGTCTGTGTGTATAATTATAGAAACAATCTCATCTGAAAGCCCGGATTCCGACGACTTCATTGGTGGGTTTTATGTGGGGATCGCCAAAGGATTCCTTTTCTAATTATGAGATAGAAGTAGATGGAGTTTTTTCTGGCTCTGTTGTAGACGAACGATACAAATTACTCAGAATTATAGCAAATGAAAGGTGAGCGTTAGTATTTTTGTGTGGCGTTCACTGTTTTTAAGTATAAATTCATACTGTGACGCGTATCTACGTGAAAGTTGGAGGCCGAAACGTCTGTCGCGCGATCGACCGGATCGGGCGTAGCCAATGACGGCAGCCGGCTCTGCTGTCGTCGGTCACTTCGACGATGAAGGATTCTGATATTCGCCGTCTAACAGGTGTGTAACTGTGGCATTTTCTTTATTTAGTGTTTGATCGAATTGTCTTTTTGTATTTAATTTTCATATGTCTCGCAAATCTAACGATCTAACCATCCGCTGTGCGTCGTCCACGGCGTTCCGCTGTGCCGCCGTGCCGCCGGGCGTCGTCCACGGCGGTCTGCCGTGCGCGGTCCGCCGTGCGTCGTGCGCCGTTAGCTGCCATATCTCAGAAACCGTTCAGCAGCTATTTATCTAATTTTGCATAGACGTATCTTAGGGTAGTTTAACTATATTCAGATGTTTTTCAATACATGTTGCAGCTATTAATTCCAAATTCAATCAGTATTATGTCATTAATTGTTACTGTTTAAGTGTTTTTAAGTCAAAACGCATGCTATGTATATGTACCTTGTGAACAAATAGTTTTATTATAGTTCATCTCTTTGTTATTTCCACTCTGGAGGATGGTGGTAGGGGCAAAATGAGAACAGAAAATGTGTGCACATTTTCTTAAACAAGACATGTTCTGCAATCTTGCTACATGCAAGATTGCAGCTCACCAACTCTCCTGCAAGGTTTCTACAACCACTAGAAATCGGAGTTGAGGCAGTTCATAAATACATTTTGTTAACCACAAACAGATTTGCACCATAAGCAGGTAGGTACAGGACACTGCCCTGTTTGTTCTCAAACGTTTTACTTCTTTAGGTACAAGACCGGAATTCTTTGTTATTATCAAACTGTCATCCTTAGGTTTGAACAGTCACCCTGAAGTAGGTATGTTTGACAATGCTTTTTTTCATGTCAAAATGGAATCTGTGTTATCCTGATCATTTGGATACTTGACATATTTCTGTATGATGAAAAATGAATGAGATATGGCCGTTTTCAGGTGGGATGTGCTGCGCTGTAAAATTTGGTCATTCGACGCCTGTCAAAATTGAAGATTTTTGTATTTTCAGGGTTCTGTATCTGATTAAGTATAGTCCTGTGCAAGCTAAAAAAATATGCACAAACTAGGTACTGATGGTAATAATTACTGCAAATTATGGTGTTCTAAGTCTTCATTTTACAAATCTATGGGGGTGTAAACATGGCGAATTGTTAAATATGTCAAAATATACCGTTTTGAGGCATTTTCAACCCTTATTTTCTCATAAACTATTAAAGATATTGCAATAACATTTTGCAAGAGAACTCAGGTTTAATGTGTTCTATTAAATGGTTTAATTACTTTTTAGATATTTTGAAGTTGAAATTTTGGTTGGTTCTAACTACTCTAAATATGATTACAAGGTATTGCAATGTATAAAAAACGAAAATTGGAAAGGACAGCTAATTGAAATCACTGGGATGGGCTTATTAAACCTGTGATAGTTGGTAATATATATAGACCTCCACGATACTTAAATCGTGATTACAAACAATTTATTGAAGAATTTGCATCATTATTATCACAATTTGATTTAAAAAAATCTGAAGTTATTATTGCTGGGGATTTTAATATAAACTTGCTTAAAATTAATGATAAAGAATATTGTAGTGAGTTTTACGACACTTTAACAGGATTCAGTTTCTTTCCAAAAATAACATTCCCAACCAGATTGTCTGCCCTAAATGGCTCATTGATCGACAATCTGTTTTGTAAAGTTAGTCAATTAATGCTACAATCAATAGCAGGTATCTTAATCAAACAATTTTTAGACCACCAACCATATTTTATATTTATTGACACTGCTCCGGTTAAAAAATGTCCTCCTAAATTAGTTAAAATACATTTACAGAATGAAACAGCTATGTCAAATTTTGCTTATGAAATAATCAACTCAAATATTATAGAGAAATTAGATAACGACCCTTTGCACGAACCAAATAACAATTACAAAATAATCATTGATGTACTTGAAAAGGCAAATTGTAATCACATGCCATTTAAATTAGTGACGTTTAATAAATATAAACATAAAAACTCCCTATGGATAACAAATGGTATACTCAAATCCATAAAATACAGAGACAATATATATAAACAGCTTAAGATGTCAAATCCAACATCTATTGATTATTTCATTAAAAAAAAAACTTAAAAACTTATAATGGTATCCTAAAAAGAAGCATCAGAATAGCCAATTTTTTACATTATGAACAATTGTTTAACAGGTACAAAAATTACACAAGGAAAACTTGGAAAACTATAAATGAAATTCTGCAAAGACCCAACAAAAAAAGATCATTAACGGAATATTTTAGAGAAGGAGAACACAAAATAACTGACAATGTTGAAATTGCTAATACCTTTAATGTATATTTTACAAACATAGGAAAACACCTTGCAAACCAAATAAAAATACCAGTAATAAAAATCATAGTTATTATTTGACAGGAAGATCTGAAATGCTTTTCCAATTCCAAGAAATAAACGAAGAGTCAATTCTCAGAATAATTGACAATTTCTCTGCAAAAACCAGTAGTGGCTGTGATGGAATAACATTGAAACAAATAAAATATTAAAAATTTATTTTAATAAAACCCTTAACATTACTTCTTAATCAAATATTAAAAACTGGAATTTTCCCAGATAAGATAAAAATTGCAAAAGTTATTCCTATCTTTAAAAATGATGACGAAACATTATTTTATAACTACAGACTGATATCTCTGCTACCAGTAATTTATAAGGTTATCGAAAAAGTTATGCATAATCAGATATATTCATATTTTACTGAACACCAACTTTTTAATGCTAATCAGTACGGATTTAAATCTGGTCACTCCACTGAATATGCCATTATGGAAGTTATCGACCGTACAAAAATCGCATTGGATTCTAATGAAACACCCATTAATATATTTTTAGACTTATCAAAAGCTTTCGATAATTTAGACCACTCAATTTTATTAAGTAAATTACATTTGTATGGAATAGGCGAATCTGCCTTAAAGCTAATGGAAAGTTATTTGAAAAATAGACAACAGTACGTTATTTACAACGATACCATTTCTGAAACCCTGCCTATTACTACAGGAGTGCCACAGGGTTCTATACTGGGCCCACTTTTGTTTTTAATTTACATAAATGATTTACCAAAGTCAAGTGAAATATTTAAATTCGTAATGTATGCGGACGATACAACTTTATTTACAACAATCCAATCTTTAAACATATGTCCAAAAGACGTCGAACAACATTTAAATACAGAATTAAACAAGGTAAATGAATGGCTGAAAATAAATAAACTGTCTGTAAATACAAAGAAATCCAAATATATAATACACAAACTAAGAAACAAACAAATTAACAATTTCCTGCTTAATATAGATGAAACCAGAATCGAAAGAGTCCAAAACTTTAATCTTCTTGGGGTGACTTTGCAAGAAAACCTAAGCTGGGATATTCATATTAAAAATATTTCAATCAAATGTTCTAAATTGATAGGCATATTAAACAAACTAAAACGATTTTTACCAGTAAATATAAAAGTTACTTTGTATAGCTCTTTAATGTTACCATACATTAATTATGGCCTAATGATATGGGGTTTTAAATGTAACAGAATCATCAAACTACAAAAAAAGCGATTAGAATAATATGTTTAGCAAAATATAATGAACATACTGAGCCGCTGTTCAAGAAACTAAACATTCTTAATGTAAAAACAGATATGTCCATATGACATTACCAGCATATTTGCCAAATTTACCATTTACGCTAAATAAAAATGTTCACAATATTAATACACGGATACATGACAACATCCATACAAATAGAGCAAAACATGACTTTGCCAAACGATGCATTCGGTTTGATATTCCATTACTAATAAACAATACTGCACCTCACATAAGGAACAAAATTTCAACACATAGCTTACAAGGATTTATTAGTTATGCCAAAATGTTTTCTACAAAATTACAGAATACAGTGCTCTTTGCCAAATTGTTATATATGTGGACATTCTGAATAATTAACAAATAACTATATATTTTTTAAATCTTATTACTTCTGTTAATTTACGTACACAATGTATTGTTATTAATATGTCTGATGTAGTTGTAACCATCTGCCTGTTATAAAAGTAAGATAACTTTTTATATTTTGTTTTTGAGATTTTGACATCAATTATTTGGTAATATAATTCAAATGCTTGTGTAACCGATACTGCATCTGATAGTATGTACTTGTGTTGTTATCATTTTATCGAAAGTGTTTAAGTAAGCGTTTTTTTTTTATCTACAGCTACCTGATAGTTCATGATTAGGATGTTGCCAATTGATTATATCATACATTGATTGTGTTTACTTTTGTTATATATTCTACTTTATAATACATGTATTTTGTACTTATTATCTCAACACATATTCAGTTTTTCATAATTGAGCTGCAGGTAGTTATGGGTTTTTGATAATGATACCGTTTTTGTTTTTACATGTGGGTCAAATAAACACTTCCGATTCCGATTAATCATTATTATCATAATGACCATAATCATCATAATGACCATCACCATTGCCATCATCACCATCATGATTATAGCTAATGGACATATACAGTTGTATAATAAAGCGAATCTTGAAGAAACAAAGCTTAAACCCCAAACAGTGACAAACACATGCCCAAGACAGAAGACCAAAAACCATTAATTGAACGATTTGGTTGGTTGACATTAATTGTTTCCGGCGACTTCAGCAATGAACTTCTGAGGTGTTTAATGCCAAGACGAGTCGCATACCTTCAACGTGGGGCGACGGTAATAGAACAGTCGGGTGTAGTCGTCCATCCACACTCTGGCCATGCGCAGGGAGTTGAGGCCGTGGTAGTCTCGCTTCTTGTCTGTCGGCCGATTAACATACTGCCCTCTTACACACGAATATGTAGAGGGTGTGATTTGTTGTAATCAGTGCGTTTATCTTAATAATAATAGCAATATTAATAATGCTACTAATAATAGTAACAACAATTATAACAATATCAACAATAATGTGGTCTTAAATAACGTCACTATCCGCTCTTGTCAAAGGCGCTAATTACGAGTGCAAATTTTATTGGCATTAGCTAAAGCAGGGCTCCTGACGTATGCTTTCTGTAGATGATGACCATTGGCCCTGTGAGTCCACTACAGGTTGTTTTCACTTCTCTGACCATGGTATTTAACGTCGTCTCACATAGACTTACCAACGGCTTTTGGTAACGCAGCTAGTTAGGTTTCGTATAGCAAACATTTTCTGACCCACTTCATACCAAATAATACCTAGAATACTAATGTTATGTTTCACGTTTTAGCCTGTATGATTGAAGTGGATTTTCCCTCTGCAGATAAAATAAAACAAACGGTATTTATACATTTGCATGTTGAAGACTGAAAGTTCACGTTATGATCGATGCGCGCGACACAAATTGCCGGTCCCGTACAACCGCGATCAGGAAGCATTACCTGGGAATCCGTACGGAATCGTCTCTCTGAATATGTGTCCGACTCTGGAACATGGCATGAACTCGACGGATCCGCCACACATCCACACCTGACAACAGACGACAAGATGTCGTTCGTGCAGTTACATGTCGCTATATCTATTTTTAATACCAGCTTAAATATGTTGAAGGTGTACCGCCCACCAAATTGCGTTTACTAAGGCCGAATTAGATTTAGGTATTTGTGTGCTGTGCCTATCAAACGGTCACATGTTAAACAAAACATTACAATTGAAAGCATACAAGTAGGCAGATACAGCACTTTGCTGGAATTGCTCTTGCGACCGACCTGGTTTCAGCAATCAAGATCACAGGTGGGACGAAGTACAATTGACTCGGTGAATGACTTGCTAATGATTACCACCCCTGGCTTGAGATGATGATTGCGGGTGACGGACCAGATCGATCTAATTGCGTTATAATTTTGATTTTTCGCCAGTCTTGATTCTAACGCACTTATCGAGAAACAGAACATATCAATTATCAGTTCTGACGTGCCAGCTTCTTTGCGCAATTGTTCAAGTCCGTTCTGATTGAATCGTCGGATAAACAATAGTTAGGCTTAATCAGTCGTGGTACGTCCGCGCCGAAGAAAGTGCCGTACTGTCTGTGTCGATGTACATAAAGTTAAAGGTAAGTTCTTACATAGCGCAGTACCCAGTACTATATAACATGTTCACTTGAACATCAACTCTGCTTCTCTGTGAAGGATTCAGCTTCGCCGCAACTACTGCGCTAAAACTGTATGTACACATAGTTATATTCACCGCTGTATGTTGTCCGATATTCGCTTATACTGCCGAGTGAACTTAACGTCGAAACGACACGAAACGAATCCAGATTATCTAAACAGAGAATCCGATGTGCGTCCGACTACGCTACAACGCCCCTACTTAACTTGATATAAAAAGGATCCAGGATGCGTGTCGAATAACGCCCCCGCCTGTTTTGTTTGTTTGTGAACGATCGTCAATGGGGGCTTAATTACATATAGTTTGCGGATTCACGGGTTTGTTTGGGGGATGCACGCCCCTCGCTTTGGCCTAACGATAATGCAGTTGTATGTTTTGTAAGCCTCGGTAGTGGTGCGGGTTGATGTTTTGGTGAGCCTCAAGGTGGGTGCATTTGGAGGTTTCTGGCGACCCTCATGAGGTGTTTGCAAATTTAGTTTTTTTTGAGAGCCTCAGCTCCCCAATATTCACCACGTTCCGATGCCAGTGATATTTAATTAAACAAATGAACACATTCATAAAGTCTCCATAAAACACTAATGCCTACATTTTCGGTCACAACTATACAATACAAGAATGGTTTGTGGACGAAACATCAGACAGTGATTTTTTCTGCAAACACTAAAAACAATTATTACATTTAGTCATTATATTTCCGGTTATGCAAAATAGCACGAACAGGCCTACAAAGTGCAATGCATTCCCGCAGAAAAGTTCGAGTTTTCGAAGCAATGGTTCAACAGCTGTTCCGACGATAATGCGTCCCAGACCAATTCATTTCACAGGGACATTTTTTTCCACAGTAATAATTATTAATAATGCAACATATGTAGTTAGTTTAAGGTCATCGGTGGTACTGTAGCCTGAATGCGTCTCGTCAAGTTTAACCAAGTTCAGTGGTTGACTTGATGAATCTATACGTCAACATACGGCTTCGAAGACTATGTATGTATTATGCCATACTGGACATAAGCAAAACCGACTCACTCGATTAACTGACTATGAGAAAGGTCATCGGCTAATTATTGGCGTTAAATTGCTTCAGTCACAACGCTGCCTTAACTAACGCAGAATGTGCTGTTGTGGTGTCATCTCTCAGCAGTATATCATATTTTGTTAGCGCTTCTTTTTTTCTGCGGAACATTGACATATTTTTAGTACAAATGTTTGTGGATTTTTGAGTCCATACAGCGATGATTATAAATAATATAAATTATAACGAGCACAGTTCAAAACGATATGGGCCAACGTTTCTGACGGTTCTGGAATTTGAAAAGGTTGAGCAGTTCGTCTTAGTTACGATGACCATCAAAACCAACTAGTTTTTAAGGTGGAAATTAGACGAGAACGCCACTGGCTTACTGAAAGTCCAACGACAAACTGCCACGTGTAGCGCAGATATTGGTGATTCTACTAAACCCCAATTAACCACCAGCGCATTCCATTTACTGCAACTGAGCTTAGATTTAACCAGTGAAGGTTAGATATGATCCATATAGGGACTCATCAAATATTGTACTGTTTGATCACATTGATGATGCATGTAATAGCAATGGATGATACTAAAGAAGAATAAGACTATGATAATAATAACGACTAAAAGGATCATGACGACGATATCGATATCGATGCTGATGAAGGCGACGACGGCGACGACGACGGCGACGACCACGCAGATGACTAAGATCAAAACGATAACGATGTTACATAATAGTATCTTACTCGAAAAGACAATTCTAGGTTTTCTCCTCCCCAAATCTCCATTCCCGGATCGTAGCCGCCAATCTCGAAGAAGTACTGACGGTCTATGGCGAACAGACCTCCAGGCATGACTGGCGACCTGGAAGTAACGGAGAACAAGTTACGTCACACGAACCGCATACACCAACAAGCTCCGCGAGAACACGTTTGCCCCAACAACAGACCCAGTGTACAGCACTGGACGATAATAGAATTTATATTTTGTATATTATTAAAAAGCGCGATAGAGTAGCATATCACCAGTACACACCCAATTTCTGGATTCAAATCTTGGATCGGGATGGTACATTTGTTTAAAAAAAAACCTGCCTGTCAACAATGGGAATGATCTATCCCTCGTTACTCGGAGATCATGTGATGTGTCGGTCACGTCTCGCTGACTAGGAACGTAAAAAGCAAAAACCGAAAGCAAAAGGAGGACGAAATATACCCCGGCAGTTATAAACGTGATTGTCTCAACGCTACGTATACATTACCAATGTCATGTACTTCATGTTTCAATGCTTGTTTGCTCTCGTGTATGTATCGTAAAACAAAAACGGGAATTATAAATTTGTTATTAAATTACCCGTTTCCAACTTGTCAAATGCTGTTTCAATCCCATAACGCTAGCGTATTAATAAATCAATTGTTTAATAAAAAACACTACACGTGCGAAAGATTCTAATAGTATGATCTTTCCTATTTACGTACCTGCGAAACTATACGATTTAATGATGGAATAACATAGGCTTGTCTTGCGACAATATATAGATCACTGTAAATTGCAATTACTGGCAAATCATGTACAGCATTAACTCACCGTTTCAAAAAAATGCATACATGTACAGAAACGGAACATTATGTTCGCCTGCCTACGCATAACCAAGATAGCTATAGACACCACAGCGACTACAGTACCGCAGTGGCTCGGTATCCGTCTCTTCGGGTTGCAACTTGAGCCATTTGAAATGTAGATCCCACGAGAATCCGCCAACAAACACGGCCGGACTTGGCTCGTACTCCAATTTCTCTGTCGTGATGGCGTCGACGGTCGGGCACACTACGGCAGTCCGGCTCTCCTGGATCCGGGCAAGCAGCGGCTCCACCCTGGAACATTTGGGTTTCCATCCAGTGACTACTTACAACAGCAATATTTGAAAGTGGAGGCTCATGGTTATAGTTAACTCATTTGGGTGCGGCATTATAAGAGAGTAAGATATTATTAATTTAACTGATTGAAATATTGCAAAAGTTAAACAACAAATATAAATGTAAAAAGTAATAATATTGCTATATTATGCTTCACATTTCCACCTATATGTTTGATGAATGTGCTTAAAAATAGTCTAAATGAATCTGTTTTCCTAAATTAAAAGGTAAAAGTAAAGGTAAGTTCTTATATAACGCAGTATCCAGTCCTCAGGTACCATGTTGGTTTCACTATATACCTAGAGAAACATATTCAGAATGATAGGAATCCATGGATGTGAAATGAGAAAGTTTTTCTTCATGTTCAAGTAATTTAGATTCAAAGACAACTTTAAATACCATATGTGGGACACATTTAGCAAATTCCAATACATCTAAGCAACAGTAAGTCTTGTGGGGAGCGGTAACGGTAGCGTGGTGAGAGATTCCGGTTTCGTATCCTTATGCTGCAGGATCGAACCTTGGGCAAGTTCGTTCACTTTTAACGTTTCACCCGTTCACTCAGCTCTATGAATAAGTACCTGGCTATATGCATAGGTGGATATTTATGTACGAATAGTCTGTGCGCAGTAATGACAGCATGGTTGTATGCTTACCAGAGAAGTCGAGGTGATGACCAATTCTACAGGAGGTGAAGTGTAAATCGCCGTCAGCAGTCTTAGGAACTAGATTCCGCGCTATATTATCATTTGAACCGTTTCACTGAGACTAATGAGTTATAATAACATTCATTGTAGGCGAGGTACATCTGGCTCACGAATATGTGTCTTTTACACGAGTACGGATTATCTCTTGCGATGATTTCATTGGCTACGCGTTGCGGTTGTCGAGGCAGTGTGCTTATCTAAATGGAATGATACGAACCAAGCGTCTATAGAAAATGTCCACGAATAATTTCCAGTAACGTGTGGTTCGGTGATTTTTTAGGAAACTCAAACGTTTGCACACTTCATTCCCTGATAGATATTTTCACTTGAACATCATCACGACTTCTCTATAATTCATCCATGGTATAATTATTGCACGTAGCCTATTGGTACATACCAATGTCTATAGCTAGGTACCAATTTATACAGCTGGGTGACCAAGCAACATGCAATGAACAAAGCTGCCTAAGCTTTGAAACGACTGCAAGAGGATTTCAACCTGGATTATCTCGATCGAGAGTCCATTGTTCTAACCACTACGCCAGCACGCCCCACGGGCGACCATCAAATTCCAGTAACCATATTAGTTAATAGAACGTTGCCGAGAGATGTGAACATAGTAGTAACTAATAACTTGCCAAGAAACCCACCATCCGTCCGTCGTCTCGCAGTGGGCATCCAGGAAGACAAGCACTTCGCCAGTAGCTACCTCGGCTCCCGCTAGGCGCGCGCCGATCAGACCAAGGCGTTTCGGCGTGCGGACTAGCTTCACTATCCCGTCTGGCCACGTGTCTCGCACGTATTTGTGGAGTGGTTCCGCCAACTCGGCTGTGTTGATAAATAGAAGAAGAAGTAGTAGTTTAACTTTATTGAAAATAAGAACTCTTCTAGAAAACTGTACCCAGCTAAGAATGTGACGTCACATTTACGTCGTAGATACTTTCTGAAGTCACAGACACGTTAGATACGTATGTGTAGCATTTCTGCTATTTGTGGGTGTTTAAATCTACTTTCCTTAAGTTTAATTTGGTAAATGAGGAAGGTCAAGCCAGTAGATAGGCAGATTGTTGACCAACCGCCTTAGTTACGTAATTACAGCAACTCAGTTGCAGATGCGCTCAGTGGGGCGTGGTATTCTTTTGATAGCGTTTCTAGGCAAGCAGGTGATTTCATTGTATCTTAGAGGGTATTCCACAATGCGTAGCTTGAATTGTATATTGTATTAGCCAATCGAACTGATGGAAACCGGTCATATGATGTGTAAATAGGTCCGGTTATATAAACGTATGTCATACGCATTTCGCCATCTGGGCGCTGACGAAGAACTGGGACAGATCCAGGGCTGAACGACACAGGTTGCCCTGCAGCCAAGAGAATGGCAAATCAAGTCGTGAAGCGTGGTGGGAATCGTTAACGTGGGTTACGTTCCCTAAATGTGTGTGTGGTATTCGGCGTCCAGAGTGACTGTTCGAGCTTCGAAGAAGCCATGCCGCCACGTCAGCGGTTTATTGAAGAAACTTTCCGGTCGGCCCCGACGTCCGAGAACGGATGTCACGGCGAATATTTGCGTCGATGAACGAAAATCGCGATGCGCTCATCCCAGCTCGGGCCATCTTCAAACAGCGGTCTCACAGCGACTTCGTCCGACAGCGTGACCGAATGCGACTCGAGAATTAATAGCGGCTGGCGGTAAGCGTCTACCGCCCGTCGTCGTCATTCACGCGAACGTATTCTAACGACATCGCAATCGTTTGCGACCGTACGATACAAGTCGATCACAGCACGGACGCGACTCGAGAATTCGCGGCGGACAGCGTCAAGCGTCGATTGCCCGGCGTCAACGGCCGAGATTCACCATTCTGATTGTTTTCTGAGCTCGGCGTGATGACTTCAGCAAACGTTCGTATAGGTTCGAGATGGGACTAGCCGAATGTAAATGTCTATTTTCTAATTGAACGTTTCTATTATTTGCTGTTTTATGAATGGTAGTTATCTGTGGTTTTGAAGTGAGGTATTATTACCCTTGGAGTATACATATATATATATATATATATATATATATTTGTTGTAACCGATTACTGTAATGAGAGTCCGTGAGGGCTAGCGATATGTTGTGTATTTATCTTATGGGATTTATTCTAGATAACACTTGGCGCCTAGTGTTTGGTCGTGTAGTGGAACAATCCACCCTAGAAAGGAAGATGAATTGAATAACTGAAAGATTAATTATAACTTTACTTTCTTAGTTAGATAGATTCAAAGATTCAGTTTTACTGTTTATTATGTTCTGTTAAGATTTGGGTTACGGGATTTCTTTATTCTTTTCATCTTTGTTAATCGAGATATTTACATAAAGGAAGATATCTTGTAATACAGTTTTGTTAAATTTTCCTCGTTCTTTGTTGCTTGTTCACGATAACCGCTCCTTCTCATATGCGTTGACCTTATCATATAAGGACCCTACTAGACCTGAGCCATCTAGTGTACGGAGATCTCGCTAATCCGTGACAGTATGTGTTTGTTACGTCGCAACGTGACGTAACAAATTGACCCACCGTGACGAGTCATCGACGCCAACCCTTCGTGTCACAATGCGACGTCCAGTCACGTATTTTTCACGTCATATTAGTCTCAGAAACGAACGATTTAGGTTGGACAAAAATGTTAACAAAGCTTTCTCACCTGAAATGGGTTCGTTGGTGGTTTGTCTCACCACAAAAAAATCCACCCGAATTCACCCATGGCAAACCTCTTTTTCTGCTCAAATCCAAGATGGCCGACATTATACAGGGTGTAATATTAAAATGGACCTAATTTGGGAACTAAGCAACATAAAAACATGTTTGAGGTGTCATTTCCAACTATCTTTAGGATGTCCATTCGTTTGAGGACACCTAGGAATTCGTTAGAGGTCAAGATCATGCGATAAGGTCAAGGTCGATGCAACATTTGATAAAATAATCTGGAAAATAAGCTGGATTCGGACCAAAGTGGCATGACTTTGCAACGAAATGAAGTTACAATCACATATTTAGGTGTCATTACAACCAAGTTTACTATGCCTAATCATTTAACCCACATCTTACAGGCGATTATAGTTCAATGTCACATTTCAATGTCAATATATGCATATTGTCTATTTACAATCCTGTATGATCCTGATCAACATCCCGGTCATCATCATCCTGGCTCTCCACTTGTGTCACATTTATGCATGTGATGCCCTTGCACTGGCCACATGCTGGCGTGCACTGCAGTCCATTCTTACGGCAGGTGCATGTTTTCTTATCGCAGTGACCACCGCAATTGCATCGAATTTTCTTGAGGAGTCGCTCTGGTGCCGCAGGCTGAGACATTCTGATAGGCTCGAAACCACCAAAAGATGCTACCCAACCCCAAAGCTCAGGGGAGATATCGTTGCCACGCCATCCCTGCACCTGATGATAAGTCCGATGGCTACGGGAGACGGCTGCATCATTCGTTTACGGAAGCTTCTCTGGAGACAAGTATTGTGTAGAAGTAGCTACCTTCAGCAGGAACTTCTCCATCCGTACGGAGTTGAGGCTTACTGATGTGGTGCACCCGTAGGCATCCTCTCCTGCCTTTTCGATGTCCTCTTTCGAGGAAAATGGAGACATGAAGACGGAGGTGGACTTTTTCAGTGCTGCAAACTTCGTGAGAACGGTCACTTTGCCAATTCCACATGGCTTTGACGTGGTATCACACCCACTGAGAGCATGCAGAAAGAGCAGAGCTTCCGACTTCTTCAATGTAGTGATACATACCGTCTGTCTCGATGTCACCATGTACAGGTTATCACTCTTATTTGTGGCATCAGCATGATGTATCATCAGCATGATGTATCATCAGCATGATGTATCATCAGTTGAAATACCTCTGAATCTTCTGCGACAACAGCTGTTGGCGTTTTCTTCGCAGAAAGGCACGCTAACATACAAATGTTGTAGTCAACATCCCCTTCTGCGTGCTGAACTGTGATGTCTGCTTTGACCATATGCCCTGCGAGGAGGTTGATGGGGGCCTGCTTGTTTGATGTGTAGGCAAGGAAAGCTTTTTTGTTCATGGTTAACCGCATTTCTGCGGAAACTGAGACTGAAGCACGAACGTCGTTCCCTATCCTAAGACGATGGGCTTTGTCCTTAGTACTGGAGCCATGATATCCGTCAAACACAACCAACACACGGCCATAGCTGTTGCGCACATGCCGGATATACATAGCGGAGTGCTTGGGCTATGGGAACTTGTGGAGCAATCCTCCCCCATCAACAATAAAATGCAAGCCCTTGTCGAGCGTGGCTGATACGATGCATGCAGGGACAAGCTTCAGGAGATGGTGTTTGAGCTCCGCTTTGTCCCCAGTCCGCATGCGCATGCGCATGGGATTGTCGAAGAGAGATGGGGAGAAAGAGCACAACTCATATTTGAAGAGGTCAAGCATAAGGGTATCGCCGATACCCGTAACAAGAAAATGCTGGTATAGACGCTGGAGATCCATCTCGATTCGTTCTCCGGACGCAGTTTTGACATGGACAACTGAGGCTAGAGTCTTCACTTGATTCTTCTGGGAAAACTTGTACTCTGCCACAGAATGACCGACCATGGAAGTTAGGATCTTCTCTCCGACACTTTGAGCATCGACCACGTTTATTGACTCTTCTGCCATCAACCCTGTTGAGAGACTAACAAACTTTTCTGAAGTTATGTTGAATGGTCCCCGCTCAACAAATACCTGAAGCAGCTTCTGTATATCGGACATGTCACGTCGGATGCGTGATGCTGCCAGGTCACGATGCTCATCACTTGCATTCGAAGAGAACCCCGCTATCTCGAAGATGGACTGGCTGACATCAGCACATACGGGTCTGGAGAGCAGGAAGAGAAGACGAACACTCTCGTTGAAGCCACAGCCGTGCGTCAGACCCCCAGTTGATTTAATGCCAGCCATCAGAACTTGCTCTATGAAGAGACTTGTGAACATACCTGACCATGCACCATCACTTCTCATGACCGGGAAAAGACTCTTCATGAAAGCTACATGTACGTCTGGGTGAGTACGTTCGAGGTCCAGCAATTTTGTGCCCAGCAGCTGCAAGATAAGCCTGCATATCACACAAAGACTGTAAATACAGGGGCCAACTTCCTATACGCGCAGATCGAAAGGCCATCAGAATTGCGACAATTTTCTGATACTGCATCCACGGCCTGGCAGTTGCATGATTTTGCATTGAGGCACGCCAGTCATCAAGCGCAATCTGTATGTGACCGAGTGTAATGCTCTTGAGTGCATCATCCAGACTCATCTTCCTCTCCTGCACATTTTTCACTAGCTGAGAGATATGAGCGAGAAGAGCAACCGCGTTTAAATTATCTGAAAAAAGGCACAAGGTTATAATATGTATTATGCATAAATGCTGATTGGAAATACAATTAATTGCATATAAATGTCACTGTTTGTACGTATATAGCATACATGTAGACATCTAGTTTGTGCAGTTCATACAAAACTGTGCCCGAGGAGCAGTCCCAGTTGGGTCGGACAAACAAACAAATACCATCATGATTAAGTTTTAAAAATACTTTGGAAACTATTTCCGCATAGTAGGCACTTCAACTATAAATTAAATATCATGCATCATCTTAATTTTGGTGAAATTTCAAAAAGAAAAAAGTAATGAAACTTCGACTCACCGTGGATAAGACGCCCGCAATGAATGAGGTAAATGACCTATAAAAGAACGCCATGACGAGTTGAAGCAAAACGCTACCCAGGTGTCTAGGTAAATTTAACGGCTTTGCGTGGTAATCGTGAAGTAATCGTAGTCAATAGTTGTAAATGACACATCAAACGTATTTCTAGGTCGATATACACCATTTTGGCCAAATTTGGGGTCATATTTTGGTCAATTTTGACGTTGACCCTGACCTTATTGCATGACCATGACCTCTAACGACCTCCAAAATGTCACCAAGCGAATGGACATCCTAAAGTTAGTTGGAAATGATATCTCAAACGTGTTTTATGTTGCTTAGTTCCAAAATTAGGTCCATTTGAATATTAGACCCTGTATAATGTCGGCCATCTTTGATTTGAACCGAAAAAGAGGTTTTGCCATCGGTGGATTCGGGTGGGTTTTTTGTGGTGAGACATACCACCAACGAACCCATTTCAGGTTAGAAAGCTTTGTTAAAATTTTTGTCCAACCTCTTTGGACCGCGATCACTTCGTTGCTGCGACTATATCGTAACGGATCAGCGACTAATATGACGTCGTAGCGACGTTGTCCCACGTCGCAGGTCTGCAATTTTTTTCTGATAGTACATTTTAGACACAAATCAATACTTTAAGTGGCATGTCTATATTATACCACTCAGCGAAGGTCACAAGTAATATATTTGAAATCGTCGTACCCGAAAACCTATATTTTGACAACAACCATGCGGCTCTAGGTCACATCGTTCGTAAGATACGGAATAATATGCTTTGACGGACGCCATCTTTAAAAATGGCGGATATATGACTGCTGGCGAAGATCAGAAGTAACAGATTTGAAATAACTACTTTCAAATGTGTACACAGACATAACAATTATTGCTCACTGCTTCAAAATCATGGTCAGTGGGACCTTGCCGATACAGTTCCAGTTACCCAAGACAAAATCGATCCGTAAATTGGCATAGTATCGGTTATCGGCCTTCCTTGCGAAGGTGTTCACAAGGCCGAGTCTCCCACGACTATATTGCTCGACTCCGCGGTGGTCGTGAACTTGACAAACAAAATCGTTCATGTAAACTGGCCTTAAAGGGAATAAAAACATATATTGCTCGAATTCATGTTATATTACATCCTGCTATCTATTTCCACGTCCACCAAGCCAAAAAAAATAAAAAAAATTCAATGAATTAGAAATTCCACATTTGATGGTGTGCATCCGGACATTTTCGAATATGCATATTTTTGGCGCGCTTTTCGGGATGCCGAGATGTGACGTCACTTATGACTCAAACTCGCATCAGGCCGACCCTTTCCATGCATTCAGAGCATGTTTACAAGTATAGCTTTTGGGTCGAAACGAGCGTCAGAATGAGTTATTGTGCAATTTTCCGACGTAATACAAACACTAGTCATCATAGAGGAACAAGCAGTTATCTTACGGTTCCACATGAATCGAATTTTATTCAAAACAACGTATGCGAATGGGCCTACAAGTCGACTAGGTTTCGCCGAGCTTGGGCTAGTTTTCAGAATAATTATATCGAATGCAACCAACGGGAGATAATCTACACCAATAAACATACATAGCAAACATGTATTGTATCCAGCTACATAAAGTAACGTGTATAATATCATAATATCACTAGAATATCGATATATGACGGAGTTGTACAATTTATCATAACGACTTAAATCAGTCAGAGAGTTTCCGTTGGTCCCGCTAGCTCAGTGGGTAGGCGCGTTGGTTACTAGTCATTTGTTTTACAATCGGGCGACGCTGGTTCAATCCTGACAGCAAACCTTTGATTTTCTATACACTTTTTTGTTTATGTTTTCACGAAGTAATATAAACAAAATAATTTTATACTATAATGTACTGTTTGTAAATAATTTTTATTTTTGTAGTAACTATTTATTCGCCCCAAAAATGAAAATATGGTCATTATATAACGATGTTTCTAAATTGTATTTATCCAAACAAATATAATGTAATGGATATATAATTTATTAATTGTAAATATATTGTACGGTAATATATTGTAATTATATATGTGAAAACAGATTGAGATCTGTCTGGATAAATACAATTTAGAAACCTCGTTATATATAATGACCATATTTTCATTTTTGTGGCGAATAAATAATTACTAAAAAAATATTTACAAACAGTGCATTATAGTATAACATTATTTTGTTTATATTACTTCGTGAAAACATAAACAAAAAAAGTGTAAAGAAAATCAAAGGTTTGCATGCTGTCAGGATTGAACCGGCGTCGCCCGATTGTAAAATAAACGACAAATAACCAACGCGCCTACCCACTGAGCTGGCGGGATCAACGGAAACTCCCTGACTGATTTAAGTTGTTATGATAAATTGTACAACTCCTTCATATATCGATATTCTAGTGCTATTATGAGATTATATACGTTACTTTATGTAGCTGGATACAATATATGTTTGCTATGTATATTTATTGGTGTAGATTATCTCCCGTTGGTTGCATTCGATATAATTATTCTGAAAACGAGCCCAAGCTCGGCGAAACCTAGTCGACTTGTACTAAGACTAGTTGTAGGCCCATTCGCATCCGTTGTTTTGAATAAAATTCGATTCATGTGGAACCGTAAGATAAATGTTTGTTCCTCTATGATGACTAGTGTTTGTATTACTTCGGAATATTGCACAATAACTCGTTCTGACGCTCGTTTCGACCCAAAAGCTATCCTTGTAAACATGCTCTGAATGCATGGAAAGGGTCTGCCTGATGCGAGTGTGTGTCATAAGTGACGTAACGATACCACGTGATCGCCTAGCTCATTAAAATTTCATTTTCCGCGGGAATCGCTTCACAGACGGGCTTAAAATCGAATTCATGCTACAAATGTATTTTTCTGTATTTGTTCAATGTTGTAAAATGTTACATACAATGTTAAACTGTGTGTACACATGGAAAAAGGATTTTAGCTAATGCCTTATTTTTATTTCCTTTAACACAACATACTCACGCCTGGTGCTGGAGTCGTCCACTAGAATGACCTCGTGTAGATACTGCGGCGGACTGCGGTTGATGACGCTGTGCACAGTGCGCAGAATCGGACTCCAAGCCTCGTTGTAGTAGATGATGATGACGCTGGCGGTCGGCAGATCCTTCGGGTAGACCTTCGTGCGACATCTACGAGTGGAGAGTCATCGTCGAGGAAACAATGCGCAACACCGTCACCACATTATATACCGACATCAGTTGGTTCATTGGGTTACACTGTCCACATTAAAAGAAAACAATTAAAGATATATAGTTTAATTGTTTCTATTACATGATTATACTATCTATAGACATTCAAAAACTTGATTGCCCAAATGCATTTAATGAACTACGATTACAAATATATATATATATATGTATATATATTTGAACGTTATATGTTTATTTGAATGTTTCGGGTCGAATATATTATTTTTGTTGAATGTAATTTTACAGGTGTTACAATTTAGTCCATATGTATAGTCGCGCATCGACAGCTACTCGCGAATGCACTGAACCATAAAATTTAAAGTCAAATGGTACAATTTAAATAGCCAGACTTTCTTTGTTGCTGTCCCGTTTAAGAATCACACGTAGAATGAAGTCTGTTTTACTCTGGGTTCAAGAATTATGTCTTAAACCTAATTTCTCACAAAATGACACTTATAAAGGTAGCATCCTTGCTGTAAAAAGTATATTGCTATATCGTTCAGTATCCAATCCTCAGGACAGCACAAAGCGCTCTACACGTTACTCTCTAGCAGAACTGTTCAATCGAACACCATCTCGACTTCTCTGGGAAGTATCTGCCAGTGTCTATAGCCAGGTACTCATTCATACAACTGAGTGAACTGGAGTAATGTAGAGTGAACAAACTTGCCCAAGATTCGACACCGCAGCATATGATTCGAACCCGGTTTCTCTCGGTCGATAGTCCGAAGCTCTAGGCACTGCGCTACTGCGCTCCACATGCTGTCTATATACCAGAGCTCAGTGGTGCAACAACTCGAAAGGATTAAGCATTATCATTGTCAAATTGGCCCTACTGAGTAAAAGTCTTCAACAGATGAATGGAATTCTTAAGAAGCTAAGGAGGATTTAACAAGATTTAACAAGATTGCCACCCAGAGAATTAACTCTAGGTGGCAGGTGGACAAGGAAGCCCTTTGGCTTATCGAGAGTCCGACCCTTTTATCTATGTGTATCCCGCCCGTCTGAGGTATGTGTCGATTTTATTTTTAAACATATTCACGCTACTAGCACCCACACAATCAGGAGATAATCTGTTCCATTCATTTACAGTCCTTTGTGAAAATGAAAACTTTCTTATATCTAATCTACTCTGCTCCTTTGCTAATGTAACTTCATGTCCTCTAGTCCTTCTATCTTTCTTAATTGAATTTTTTTTATTTCTATCAATATTTTCATAACCATTCAATATTTTAAACACTTCTATCTGATCTCCTCTCAATCTCCTGGTCTCTAGTGTTGTTAAACCGCATTTTTTAGGCGTATTTCGTAACTAAGATCCCTCAGTTTTGGTATCATTTTAGTTGCTCTCCTCTGCACTCTTTCTAGCATATCTATGTCCTTCCTGCGATATGGCCTCCACGCTTGAATACAATATTCTAAATGAGGCCTAACTATTGTTTTGTACAGCGGTATTATTAGCTCTTTTTCCTTATACGTTATGTTTCGCCTAATTAATCCAAGGATTTGATTTCCCTTTGAAGCTGCAATTCCGCACTGCTCTGAAACCTTCATATCAGCACTAATGGTTAACCCTAAGTCCTTTTCTTTTACAGTAGTACTTAGTACAGTACC
This sequence comes from Paraescarpia echinospica, assembly GCA_020002185.1. NCBI lineage: Eukaryota > Metazoa > Annelida > Polychaeta > Sabellida > Siboglinidae > Paraescarpia > Paraescarpia echinospica. The sequence continues at coordinate 74,960,607 of CM034531.1, forward strand.
CCCCATTGTATATTCTACCTCTTCGTTCCCATGTCCTGTGTGGAGGCATTTACATTTCCCAAAATTGAACATCATTTGCCACTTTTCAGACCATTTGATCAACCTGTCAAGATCATCTTGTAAATGCTGTCTATCTCCATCACTTTTAATCCTTCTAAACACTTTTGTATCATCCGCAAATTTCAACACCTTGCTTGTTATTTCATCATCCAAATCGTTGATATATATTAAGAATAATATAGGTCCTAATACTGATCCCTGTGGTACCCCACTCAATACCGATTTCCAGTTTGAAGCCTCCCCATCAACTACTACACGTTGTCTTCTGTCAATCAGCCATTGTTCTATCCAGTTTATTATACCATTTCCTATGCCATGGGCCTTTAGTTTAAGCAGTAATCTTTGATGTGGTACTTTGTCGAAAGCTTTTTGAAAATCTAAGTAGACGATATCTACTGGTGATCCCTCATCTACCCACTTAGTGATGTCTTCCAAAAAACATAACATATTTGTTAAGCATGACCTTGCTTTAAAAAAACCATGTTGAGATGGGTTGATCAAGTTTTGTTTAACAAGAAAATCCACCATGTGATCTTTAATTAATCTTTCTAATAATTTGCAAATCACTGATGTTAAACTCACTGGTCTATAGTTCTCTGACTTGTTTCTCGAACCTTTTTTGAATAACGGTATAAGGTTTGCCTCTTTCCATTCTAAAGGAACCACTCCCTCTTCTAATGACAAATTGAAAACTGTTGCAAGCGGTACGCTAATTTGTTCTACAATTTCCAATAGTAGTTTGGGCGGAATCCCATCCACTCCAGGTGATTTATTATCCTTCATAGCCCTTATTTTCTTAGCTACCATTTCTGGGGTTACAATTAATTGTCCTAAATAGTCTGAATCTGCCCCCTTGAACTTACCCTCTGGTACTGGCAGTGAACTAATATCCTCTCTGGTAAACACTGAACTAAAGTACTCATTCAGGTCTTCTGCCATTAAGAATCCCTCTGATATTATATTTCCAGCACTATCTTCTAGACGACCGACCTTATCTTGAACTTTCTGTTTCCTTCGAACATATGCATAAAAACTCTTGCTGTCATGTTTTATATTACTAGCTAATTGTTGTTCATAGCTTCTCTTTGAATTTCTAATTTAAGCTGTAGCTTGGTTAAGTGCTTCTTTATAACTGTTGTAGTCTTCATCATTTCCAGTACATCTATTCGACTTCCACATCATTTGTTTATACTTAATTTTTGTAATGGCTTCTTTCGATAAGTGTTTCTTTTTGGACCGTTTCCCTTGTTTTTTGAAGGGTACAAATTTGTCGACTATGCACTTAATTTCACTCTGTAATATATTCCAGCATTCTGTTGCTGTCTTATTTTGCAGTGTGTTATTCCAGGCTATCTTTGCTAAATATTTCGTCATGTCCTTATACCTTCCTTTGTGGAAATTTCTCCTATACTGCTTTTTACTATTCCTTTCTGATTTTACTTTGATGGTAAAATGTATCTGGTTGTGATCGCTACTCCCCAGTGGCTCACGTATCTTGACATTGTCAACTAATTCATTCTGTGAGGACAAAACTATGTCTAACACATTCTCACCCCTGGTTGGTTCTAGCACATGTTGAGAAAGGAAAGTATCTTGAACTGACACTAAAAACTTGTGGTCCTCACTCCCCATACTCTGAAGAGATTTCCATTGTATATGCCTGTGGTTAAAATCACCCATAATAATACAGTCCCGTTTGCTTACTTCCCTTATAGCGTTTTTATTTTTTCATTCTCTTCTATGCTTATGTTTGGACTTCGATAAACTAACCCAACTGTTAACGTTGAGTTACCTGTAACTATGTTACACCAAACAGCTTCTTCGCAATCTGCTTCTCTTTCTAATTTTATTTCATAAGCCTGGATAGATTCTTTAATATGTAAAATAACTCCACCTCCCTTTCTTCCTATTCTATCTTTTCTAAACATTACATATCCTGTCAATCCCAATTCGGCATCTGATATATCGGTGGTGGTCCAGGATTCGGTTATACCTATTATATGAGGGTCAATATCTTCTACCATAATGTTTAGTTCATTTCTTTTGTTTACTATACTCCTTGCATTTAAACACACACATTTATATCCAGCTTCAGAAGAGTTTTCCAGACTATTATTTGCTGATTTATTTGTGCTGTCTTTATATTTGCCTTCATTTTCAGGCTTTTCTGGCGCTGTGAATGTGGCAGGCGCTGAGCTGCTGGCGGCTGGGCCTGGCCTAGGACCGGTTCATTTTCTGCCATGCATAAATCACATATGGTATTTCACAAAATCTAAAGAAATTGTTGTGCATGAAGTTTATGTTCTAAGTCACTGCCAGTTAGTTACTCAATGAAATGCAAATGAATTGTTAGAAACGTTTTTATTTAATGAAATGTTGTTGGAATGCTAAGTTAGAAACACGAAAGAAATAACGCCTTTACTGCTTTAGTCTTTAAGGCACACATAAGCAATATATTTCTGCTATTAAAAAGCCTCACCGTGTGGCAAAGCAACGCATTAAATGTACAACACACCACGAGTCCGTTCAATAACTCTCCTGGGCTGTGGTGATAAATACGAATAGATGCTTACATTTTCGTCCGATAAACTGAAATGTTGCGTTTGTTTACCATACCGTCATCGTTTTCTGTGAGTCCCCCCTGCGAATCTAGTTTAAATAGATGCAACCTGTCCCACTGTCAGCAGATCGCAGCAGGTTCTCTGAGAAAACTGCTGCCCCCTTTCCACTAAGATGGAGGCCATCTCTCATGTACATATCTTCCCTCCCAACAAAGTATCCCCATAAATTTGTGAATTCCACCCCCTCTCCTTCACACATCTGCTGAACTAGTGCGTTGATCGCCATCCTCTTGCAGTTTCTATACGTTGCCCCCCTCCCTCCCATTACTGGCAAAATTCCTGACAGAATAACCTGTTCAACTCTTGTCTTCTTTAGCTTCCTCACTAACTGTCTATACTTCTGTACTATCGCAGTTGTTTCCTCCCTGTCTGCATTATTTGTTCCTACATGTACCAGTATAGACCCCCCTTGCCATGTCCCAATACCTTCTCTACCCTGTCAGTGACATGTTCAATTCTAGCCCCCGGTAGACAAACAACGACGTCTTTCCCCTCGCTCAGTGTCTTGTCCGTCTTTCTCATAATGGAGTCGCCCATAAACACCCTCTCTTTCCTCATTGCCCCCTCAATCACTGCCTTAGAAAAGCTCCTTCTTCGGTTTGCATCTGTCTGGTTGTTGTCTTTCCCCCCTGTCGTCTTCTCTCCTGTCCCATTCCCTTCCGATCCATTCTTTCCTGTCGCTTTTTCTCTTGTCACCTTTCCTCCTGTCAGCGTCCCTTTTATCGACTTCTCTTCTATCACATTTGCTCTCACTTCCTTTCGGCCCTTCATCTTTCGTCCCATCTCATTTTCTTCTTTCCTCTCCCGTCCCATCTTCCCTCCCTCCTTCTCTACGGTCACTTTCTTCCCTGTCACCTTCACGCTTGTCACGTTTTCTGTTGTCGATTTTTCAATGTCTTCCCCTCCAATCACCTTCCCTCCTCTCAATCTCCTTTCATAAGTTTTCTTGCCACTGTTATTCTCCTTCAGTCTTGCAGTATTCTCACCTCTCTCTCTGTCGTCTCTCTCCATTCGACCTGCCTCCTTGCTAATTCCCATCTCCATTCCCTTCACAATATCTGTCAAACTAACTGCTGCAGACACTCCACCTTCCAACACCCAATGCACTGAAAGGTGAATCCTTCCTCCATGGTTTCTGCCCATGACTTCCCACAGCCGGACAATGCAAAATCTACCCAGCTGTGGCAGTGATCACACACCAAGTGTCGCTTTGCCTTCAGTTGCCGGATATGCACTGTTAAAAATACAGGTTGTTAGATGACGGCGAAATGAAACTATATTTCTTACTGACTTAACACTGGCCAAAGTTCCGAGATTGGCGTAGGGAGGTATGACTTATGGCTAGATTACTTTTAATTATTAATGAAATTGAAGTAACGTACTTTAAAACAAACACACACACACGCACGCACGCACGCACGCACGCACGCACGCACACACACGCACGTACGCACGCGCGCACGCGCGTGTATCCTTACAGAGGCGCCACCTAGCAACTGGTAAGTGCGCTACCTACGCTACCTATGCACATTCGGACCCTGGCCAGTCATGGTGTGCCAACGCCGCACTTTAGTCACATTTCATTCTTTCTTCCCTGTCCATACTGGCCGAAAACAGTTGGTGCATTATTTTTTCTGCACCCAGTTGTCTCGCTTTTGTTTTTGAAGCTACGAGACATCGCAGTGACATGGCGAACGATCGCTTCCTTCCCCGTATAGTTCCACTCATGGCGGGTAGTGGCTCCTTCCGCCTTGTCGGATTTTGGTCAGGTTTTGTTCTTAGTAGAAGTTGACATTTGTATGGACCGAGCGTGGTGATTCCTTTTTTCTGTTACTCGACTTTCGCTTTGTTTATTATCACCTTTCAGTATAGGTGATACACTCACTGAGGCGTTTACTGTCATGGTTTCGTGATATATGCAACTTGACAATATTCTTATACATTACACTACTTGATAATATAATATTCATCCATGCAGCTCATATTGGTGCTACATAAAATATGTTTGTAATATTATCGTTTTGCTTAAGAATTTTATTATTATTAGTAGTAGTATTGTTAGTATCAGTATGATATGCCTGTGAAATATGTAACACCCTATATATGTAAAATAATGTAATACCATAACGCATTACAAATGCAGGTGTGTGTATTGTACCCACGGCATATCGACGACAGCATTCCACTGTTAGCAGAGCGGATCACTCAGGGGCCCGTTTTGAAGGCAATTCACAGCCTCGGGTTGATTATCAGTTTGAATATAAGCTCTCAATGTTTTTAAAATCTAATACACGCATGTCAGAGCATACACGTGTGACTTATGCATACCACAGTTTCCGTTGTTTACAATGCGCACAAACGGAAGTATGATCATTTTGAAAGTAGTGCTAACATTTTAAGGAAAGTGTGAAAAACAATCTTTTTGAGCTCACCTCTTAGAATGTGCGGTTCGTGCTTCCGACCAATAGTCACTACTGCCCATTTATTAATTACTTAGCAGTGCCACCACAATTTAGCTGTATATGGTACAATATCGCCAAAGGGCAGGGGGCCCGTTTTGCACATCGTTCCCCTAACATTGACACTTCACGAGCAAAATCTAAACATATGCTGAAAATACGTCATGGGGCGTAAATTACAGCGACTTTTTGATACATTTTTAATAGATCTGGTTTGTCACACTGCCCACTGTGCAGCCCTTAATGGAAATGTCGCTCCTTTTCAAAGGAGTTACACAACATCTCAGCCTAGTGGTTATCCTTAAAGTATGTCAAGCTTACGAGGGTAGGGGGCAAGCGTGACGAAGCGTTATTTGAGGGCGGGGAGCTCAGGGTAAGCGTTACAAAATTATTTTTAAAACGTTGGGTTGTCGAGTTGCCGATATCAGACTATATCCATAGCGCCTACGGCTTTATTTGTTCAGCTGGTTTAGGGGTAGATTTCAGCAGCATTCCATCGAAAAGCCATTAATGTACTATCGTTCTTATGCCTTTTACATACTTATATTTTATGGTCAACAATGAATCAGTGCATCAATGCAAAGACAATAAATACTTTTTATTAAACTATATAGTAATCATAATTGTAATAATAATGGATAGCTCTTATATAGCGCAAATATTTTTAGGCAAACAATTCAGTGCGCTAGTTCATATCATCCACACACACGCACACGCACACGCGCGCGCACACACACACACACACACACACACACACACACACACACACACACACACACGCACACACGGGTACGAACACCTAACAAAAGTCGTACATAAAATGACAGCAATTTCACAAGCGCAAGTAAACCTTGCGGCTTGACTATATTTGTCTATAACCAAAAATATATACGGCAAGAGGAACCACTCAACCTAAATACTGGTCGAAAAGTGAATCCGCGCAATTATTGGCGCCACTAGGCGGCTAAATAGGAGAACTACGCAGCGGCGATAACTTCTCAATACTGTTGCACGCCGGTTTCACTAAAACGGCGCTCATATAATTATATATTTCCGTTCGTATGAGTACACATGTTCAAAACATGCGTTATTTTTTGTAAAACATTGATACATTTTATGTACACCGTCAAACAATCTTCAGAACGGGCTCTTGTATGTGTTATTGTCAAAATATATTTGACTCAGATCCATGCACGCTGCATGCTGCTGTCCTGGGCGTGTGAAAACTCGACTGAAGTCCTCACTGGTGTGAGAACTCGACTGAAGTCCTCACTGGTGTGAGAACTCGACTGAAGTCCTCACTGGTGTGAGAACTCGACTGAAGTCCTCACTGGTGTGAGAACTCGACTGAAGTCCTCACTGGTGTGAGAACTCGACTGAAGTCCTCACTGGTGTGAGAACTCGACTGAAGTCCTCACTGGTGTGAGAACTCGACTGAAGTCCTCACTGGTGTGAGAACTCGACTGAAGTCCTCACTGGTGTGAGAACTCGACTGAAGTCCTCACTGGTGTGAGAACTCGACTGAAGTCCTCACTGGTGTGAGAACTCGACTGAAGTCCTCACTGGTGTGAGAACTCGACTGAAGTCCTCACTGGTGTGAGAACTCGACTGAAGTCCTCACTGGTGTGAGAACTCGACTGAAGTCCTCACTGGTGTGAGAACTCGACTGAAGTCCTCACTGGTGTGAGAACTCGACTGAAGTCCTCACTGGTGTGAGAACTCGACTGAAGTCCTCACTGGTGTGAGAACTCGACTGAAGTCCTCACTGGTGTGAGAACTTCAGTACTTTCCTGATTCTCCCTCTTGATGTGATCAATTTGTTATTATTGTTCCTCAAGACAGCATGACATAAAATGTTGATCAATAAATGCGACACCAAGTCTGATGGCTTAACAAGAAAATTCGTTCGTCTGCTAAATTGCACCCACCTGTTCATACACAAAGAAAGAAAGAAAGAAATGTTTGGATTATTTTATGTCGGATTCCTGCCCATTTGAAATAGCGGCATCGCTGTCGATAACCTCCACCTCAGTGTGAGAACGAGCTGAACGAGCTAAACACTGTAACTTACCACAAGATGTCTAAATACTAGAATACTGCTTATGGACTTTGAGACTGACCAATGCTTTTGTCTTGATGCGCCTCTGAACTTGGTTTCCAAGGATTTAGGCGCAATAGAAGTTATCTTATTATTATTATTAAATAATAATACATTATTATTATTATTAAATAGTAATACATTATTATTATTAAATAATAATACATTATTATTATTATTATTAAATAATAATACATTATTATTATTATTATTAAATAATAATACATTATTATTATTAAATAAGAATACATTATTATTAAATAATAATAATACATTATTATTATTAAATAATAATACATTATTATTAAATAATAATACATTATTATTATTATTAAATAATAATACACTGGTATGTGTGTATATAGAAACAAAATGTATTTACATGGATGCAAATCGTCTAAATCGTAGTTGCAACGGGTTCTCGTCAGTTTGAAATAGTGGCACTGCCCGTTGACGTCCTCGTAACACCAGTCGGACTCGGAGTACACAGAAAATTATCCAGACTTTTTGTTGAGCCCTAAATATTGCATGTACACTACATACAAAACTTGCTCCTCTCTCTTCCTCAGCCAATTGTTACGTGTAGGTGAACATTCAATTATTTTCAACAAAGCGACTACTAGTGTTTAGACTGTGATGTAGTTGTATGCGTAGCGCCGTAGGCCGTAGTGCTGTAGGCGTAGACGTAGTCGGCGTAGGATGGGTGGGTTGAGCAAGTGAATTCTTCTATTTATTTAATCAGTTATAAAATATCAAGAATGTCAACAGTGAATTATAATACATCCATGTCCAATTACACGTGCCTTTCGGCATATTTTGGAAAACGAAAAACCCGTTTCCGAACATATATTTCTAGAGTTTGAACGCAACGCAGTTTGAACAATTCGGTGCGCTGCACCTAGCGTTGCTGTCGCGTCTCGGCGAATAGTTCTCCTAGCTCGCCGCCGGAGGCCGCTGTTGCGCGCCGGCTTTACTAAAAACAGCGAAGTGGTTCCTCTTGCTATAGATTCATTTTGCTATAACTAATGGGAAATCGGTGAACTCAATAATGGATCATAACGTGATATTGGGACACTATCGTGGAATGCGATCGGGAAAGCCGGATAAAATGTATAAAATTGACATATGTTTGTCACAGCTCTACGCAAATTACGGTTACGCCACCTAGCGATTGAACATAAACGCCACTTACCGATCGCTGCGAAAGTCGGGGAGCGCCCGATCAAGCGCTATAATATCGCTCGCCACTATATTTATTCCTTCTTTTTTGATCAGTTCCCTTGATCGCAGCCTCTCTTTCCTCGTCAGCATGACCCTTCCTCCGTTTTCTCCCTCACCTGTCCTATCCGGCTGTGTCTTCTGGTAGTCGTGGTAACGCCTGAGCCGCGCTGTCATTACATCGTGAAGCACCCGATCGTCACTCGTCTTGAATAAGACGACATTTAGTCTGTAGATGGCATTTGGAAAGACCAGACACGCTATCAACTGAAGTAGGCAGACACGTCGACGTCTCAACAACCAGTACATAGTCTCACTGACCACGGCAGCCCTCCAAATTCCAATCGACGACAGACAAACCTCGCACTGCCACACGTAAACCGCCCTAATTTCTGGACGTCGGACAGCCGGGTACTTTCCACGTGTTTTACGTAACAATGCGTTTTTATTTTTGAGGGATAAAATCGCCAAAAACTGCATGGAAGCATAGGGCCGTTGCACTAAATTCAAAATTGTTTTCACACTTCAAACATTCAGAATTCGTAGCCGTTTGAATATGTTTATGTGATACCTATTATGAAAGTAACTGTCAATATGCTTTTGTCTTGGATACTTATAAAATGATGTTAAATCAGCGTATTTGGAAGTTGGTTTCTAACATGTCAATGTGACAATAACAATGTCAATGTCAATGAGTGAATGACAATGTCAGTGTCAATGATGATATGATTTGTTGACATTTGCCGTCGGACTAGCGTTGCGTGGACATGACTCATGACTGTTAGCCGAATGTGTTCTAAGTGCATATTTACAAGTACATGTATATTATAATTTATTATACAATGAACCTCTGTTTACGTGTTTTTGTTATTTTGTTAGTGTAGACAAGTGGGCGTGCCCTTGGCCTGGCGCTGTGAATGTGGCAGGCGCTGAGCTGCTGGCGGCTGGGCCTGGCCTAGGACCGGTTCATTTTCTGCCATGCATAAATCACATATGGTATTTCACAAAATCTAAAGAAATTGTTGTGCATGAAGTTTATGTTCTAAGTCACTGCCAGTTAGTTACTCAATGAAATGCAAATGAATTGTTAGAAACGTTTTTATTTAATGAAATGTTGGAATGCTAAGTTAGAAACACGAAAGAAATAACGCCTTTACTGCTTTAGTCTTTAAGCCTAAGGCACACATAAGCAATATATTTCTGCTATTAAAAAGCCTCACCGTGTGGCAAAGCAACGCATTAAATGTACAACACACCACGAGTCCGTTCAATAACTCTCCTGGGCTGTGGTGATAAATACGAATAGATGCTTACATTTTCGTCCGATAAACTGAAATGTTGCGTTTGTTTACCATACCGTCATCGTTGTGCCGCTTAGAACCTGTTTGCCTCATTTTTATTTGAAACAAATTACTTTGTTGCAAGTATGTATACATTCCTAGACTCGAGATTGATCTCGCATCATGTACCTAAATGCGAGATCCAGCGAAAATCCAAAGCCAGCAGAAATTAGAATGTTTAGCAGAAACTGTTCCAGTGACTACTGCTAATAAGATAAGATAAGATAATGCTTTATTGTCTCAACTATGGAGTTGAGACATTTGTCTCGGGTGAGAACAGGCATGGCTGCAATATGTACATAAAACCATAAAACCATTCAATAAAAACAGCAGATAAATAATACATGCATACACATTACTTCTTCTAAAACGACAAGTGACGCTGTGGCTGCATGCATCATGAATTAAGTTGTTTAATAGACAATGGCACGAATGAATGTTTGTATCTATTAAGCCTGCACAGAGGAGTTATATAACGTCTGCCAGATGGCAGGAGTTGATATTCCTTATGCAGAACATGTTTAGTATCATAAATAATCTTGATTGACTGTCTTCTTAGTGTCTGTTCAAAAATCTCCTCAAGGGAGATGTGGAACCTGTGATTTTCATGGCAGTTCTCAGCAATCAAGAAAGCTGTGATTTTAAATGAACAGACAGATTGCCAAACAAAGCAGTAATCCCAAAGTATGCTTTGAATAATGGAGCGATAAAAAGAACAAGTATTTTCTCATCGACACCGAAAGCTCTCAGTCTGCGGAGAATGTACAACCGCTGGTGGACTTTGGAGCACACACTTTGAACATGGACATTCCAACTAAGTTTGTTATCAACACCTAGGTATTTGTATTGACTGACCTGGGCAATTTCTTCACCATGGATAACAACAGGCAATTGATTGGCAACAATTCATTTAGCATCAAAAAACATCTGTTGAGCCTTGTTGACATGACGTTTTAGGTGGTTGTTGTCACACCAATGTACAAAGCTTTCAATTTCAAACATGTATATACTGATGTCAGAACCAACATGTAACAGACCAAGAATAGCCGAGTCATCAGAGGATTTGATTATGTAGTTGTTACTACTGCTGCTTGTACAGTCATTTGTATATAGAGTGTACAAAATCGGTGAACTGATACAACCTTGGGGTGCACCGGTATTTGTTACCACAGTTTGGGAAAGAGTCTGATTTACCTTAACAAGCTGCACTCTGTCTGTTAGTAAAGGATGATACCACTTGGTGATATATGGATTGACATTCATTTGTTTCAGCTTAGTGAGCAGAATGTGAGGTTGGATAAGATTGAACGCCGAGCTAAAGTCTATGAACAATGGTCTAGCATAAGCTTTGGGGTTGTCTAAGTGTTTCAAAGTTAAATGGACAACAGTGTTGACAGCGTCATCTGTTCCTCTGCCTGGCCTGTAAGCAAATTGGAATGGGTCAAGATAGTCGTGAACGTCTAGCTGCAGTTTACGAGCCACTATTCCTTCCAAACATTTCATGACAATTGGTGTCAGTGTAACAGGTCTGTAATCATTGCTTTCTTTTGGGCAAGTTTTCTTTGGTACAGGAGTAATATGTGAGGTTTTCCAGAGTATTGGTATCATGTGGCTATCGACAGAAAGTTGGAAAATGGAACACCAAGCTGGTTCAAACTCCTCAGCATATGTTTTCAATATAAAGCCGAACTGCCGTCAAGACCAGTTGCTTTTCTACTATATACATGTTGGAAGACTTTGGTGACATCATCTACATCAATTTCAAACCTATCGGCTTTACTGACTAACGCATCACTGAGCACAGAATCACATCTACTGGAAGAGTCCTGAGTATCAAAACGTTTGTAGAAATCATTCATTTCATCAGCAAAAGCCTGGTCATTTGTAGTGTATATTGGTTTCCTAGTACAGTTCATGTTTATGGCCGATTTCATTGTATTAGTAGGCAATGCCAATGGAACATTAAAGTCCAATGTGTCAGGTTTTTGAACAGACCTGTCAGGCCCAAGTCCGATGTGTCAGGTAAACAAAATATTGGTCAATTACTTGCCACCAGGAGAACAGATCAGAACTGAAATGCATATTTTAAAATCAATTAGTGTGTTTAAAATTCGAAACGACTTCAATAGTATTATTTATGACTGACTTACTACTTCAAGACACAATCTTCCTTGGTGCAGTAAAGATTTAAAGAAAAAATACAAAAGAAACGACTCTACAACAAAGCAAACAACTAGAAATCCAGAAGAGTGGCGTGAGTTCTGTAACATCAGGAGAAACATGTACAAACGTCTTCGCTCTGCCAGACTGTCCTACATAAGCCAATTCCTAACATCTACAATAATGGAGAAACCAAAATAATTCTGGAGCTTCATTTCTAAACCACGATAGGATAACCAGGTATTGGGGACCTGAACATTGCAGAAGACATAATTAGCGATGACACACACACAAAGCAGAAGCCTTAAATAACCATTTCCGAAGAAGACGACATCTAGCAGGGCAGTAGGCCGACATGGCACAATTCTCCATTTTGTTGGCTGAGACTGAGTATAGAGACAGTAGAAACACAAAAAGGGCCCTAAATGTCATGTACAATTATTCTTAAAACATTTAGTAATTGTATTTGTTAACGAATATGATATGCATAGCATTATCTAAATTACAATTCTTGCTACGCCTTTGCAGCAGTTAAAACAGTTGTAATTGTTAATATTTATATAGTAAACTAGTATTAGCGTGTGTGTGTGTGTGGGTGTGTTTGTGTGTGTGCGTGTGTTTGTGCGTGTGTGCGTGTGTCTGTGTGTGTTTGTGCGTGCGTGCGTGCGTGTGTGTCTGTGTGAGTGTGTGTGCGTGCGTGTGTGTGTGTTTGTGTGCGTGTGTGTGCGTGTGTGTGTGTGTGTGTGTGTGTGTGTGTGTGTGTGTGTGTGCGTGCGTGTAAATTGTTCAATAATCACAGCTTATTAATCATTGTAGATGCGAATAACGCCAATTGTATTCTGCTTCGATAGCTGCACAACATTTTTACCCCATTAACTCCAGTTCAATTTTTTTTCATTGGAGTCTTTTTGCACAGGTTCCCAAGGCCAAGTCAAACAGCGTTTTCCTAGTCTGTTCGTTCAAAAAAACTTTCTTCTAACAATTGGTTTGCACTATATTGATGATGATCAGTGACGCGGGAACGAAATTCATATTGGGGGGTTACCGGAGCTTCAGCTTCTCTCCGCTGTCTCCGCTGAAATCGGGGGTGCTTTAGATAAAATGCTCGCCACCGCGCCGCCTATTACTGGGGGGGGGGGGGCAGAAAACAATATGTCTGCCCTCCAATTGCACACACATTTGACAGTCTACAAAAATACATATTAATCGTCTCATAAAATTGACATTTCCAACCGCCATTGACGCTCGCCACAAAAACAAATATTCACGCTCACATTTAATGGTGGGGGCAGAACCATATGTCTGCCCACCCCGGAGAAATTCCAGGGGGCAGCTGCCCCCTGCCCCTGTTCCCGCGTCTATGGACTTTGATGATGATTCAGTAACAGCTTGTACTATTGAATACTAGTAATGGCAGAAAACAGAAGTGCCATTAATTTGGTAACGTTACGTGCCTGAAACTACATGGAATGAATGAATAAAACACCGTTATGATTTGGGCATGAAATCTATGTACATATATAGTCATAACTGTGAAAATGAGGTCGTGCTGGATCTTACAAAAGTTCAAGATCATGGACATGTAATACTCTCTAAAATCGAAGTTGGCGCGACTTGCAGGATTATGCGGGAACTTGATCGTAACTATAATTTATGTGACGTTCGTTAATTTACCTGATCGTTCACATATAAATCATATTAATTGTTATATATGCTTAGACAATATATCTGACGCAAGAAGCTTCACGTGTAGAAATAGTAACAGGAAAAAAGCCTAAATACGTTTCCCACAAGGTTAAAGAATACGCATATGCCCCCCAAACAATATGGTAACACCGTTGTCAAGGAAAGTGGTCACGTGCTAGAATTCAAAAAGACCAAAGACCGTGTATCAATACAAGAGTCCCAGTTTTTAAAAAGTACGGAAATGGAGCGGTTAGTCCGGCATTCTGGAGGCACGCCAAGCCAGAACATATGCACAAACGCACGTGCCAGCCTCCCAAATGGCGGACAAAACCCTCATTGTAGCCTGCCGTGATCTCGCTCAGTGACGCCTCCTGCCAAAATACAGGATTCTTGGACCAGACTCTCAAGACGGTCACAGACGGCGTCAACGCCCGATTAACGGAAACAGAAAATTAGATGTGGGAAATCGTTAGTCTGGTACATTCACCTTTCGTTTCTGTGCAATAAAAATATAAACATTTAGTATTGTTATGATCATTGTTGGTAAAGCACGCGCATATATAATTTTTATAATTGTGTATATGCGCGTGCTTTACCAACAATGATCATAACAATACTAAATGTTTATATTTTTATTGCACAGAAACGAAAGGTGAATGTACCAGACTAACGATTTCCCACATCTAATTTTCTCTTAAACAACTTTTCCCACTTTTTCTTTTTGTTGTAAAGAAAAACATTTGAGGCGAACATTTCAATAAATATACGAAACGCACGCCAATACTTAAAGTTGCATTCTGAGGTCATGTTTTAAATAGATCACATTTCTTATTCATGAATCAACATGCCCCTTACACTACATAAATCACTTTCATCAGCTCCATGTAAACTTTTGTTCATATGCAATTTAAAGGCGTAAAAGACGATGAAAAAAAGTGCCATATATGTATTTTTTTTGTTCGCTGGTCGAACCTAACGACCACTAATGGTGCAAAATTAATGCATAATTATATTTACTGAATAACATATCAAATGAAAAAGTGACATATGGCAGGAAGTATGATCCAATAAATAAATAGCGGTCATATTGAATATATTTGTACACACACAGTTAAAATGGTAGTTTAACTCGGAATGCAAATACAAATGTGAAGCAAAATTACGTTGATGTGTAAACAGCTTTGTTGAAACACCAACTACCCCATGCATCGAGAGAGGGCTGCTGACCAATGATGAGGGACCAAGAACGAAGATGGACAGAGCTAAACACACCAGACCCACAACACCCAGCAGACATCCCGCCTGCAGAGAGACACGGAGACAGGATCGTATACGTACAGCAGCACCAATCAAATCACAACCACTAGTATTCATTCTAAATCTCTCCCTCAAACCTGGTAAGTTTATCACAAAATGGAAGCATGCAAAGGTGTTGCCACTTTACAAATCAGGCCCATCAATGAAAACTAACAATTACAGAACAATTTCTCAATGTTACCCATCTTGTTTAACCAATTGAACGTTTTCTTCATAGGTCTTTTACAGATTATTTGGCATAAACTTCTCACGAATGCCCAGTCAAGATTGCACTCTACAGTGACGTCACTGCTCAATGTTACAAACCAATGGTTAAAACATTGACAACGGACAAATGACTAGACTATATGGAATGTTTGTTGTGCAACTACAACATTAACTGATAACGTGAACACTGATGTATGAATACATTGTGAACTCTTACTCTGAACTGATGCCATAGAGGTCAGACCACATTTATACATACCAGAATTCTGCATATCAGAATTCAAAGCCTAAAGTGTGCTACTCTGTCGATTCCGACGAGTTTGTTTCGCCAAGATGCAAATGAGTGCAGCCAGGTTGCTACTTTTGCTACGTTTGCAATTTTTACTTGGATAGAGAGTTGTTGTGTTAAGATCTGGCATGGTGTACGGGTTTATGTGTTGATATTCCAGAAACACCGCCAATGATACATAAGTGTTTTTGAACACTTTTTCATTTGTTATCACCCAAAACGTCAACATGGTCGTGAATTGGAATCTCGGTTGGGATCTGACCTCTCTAAACATAGAATCGTAACATACGATTGCCTGGTGATTTATACGCATGAGTAGTAATATTCGGTAAAGCACAGAGTATTTCTAAGTCTTTATTATTTCTTGTCCGACTCGCGTGCCTTGGGGTCTTCGGTAGAGTGACATTAGGCTAGGCGTCAGCATGAATAGGGTTCGTTTCACCAATCCAGTTCTCCCATTCCCACTGCTGGGTGGCAGCACCAGTGCATGTGTTAATGGTCACGAACTTCCCACTCGCGTGGTCCGCCGTGTCCAGGCAAAGATCTGACTTGAAGTGACGTATCTCTTTCGTCTTCTAAAACACGAAGGGGCATTGAAAACTAGAGCCTAAATTATACTTGGCTGGTATAAAATTGGAAACATACCCAGACAGCCACTTCTGTTGTGTGACTTAAAACAGTCAACTACAGCTGCATCAAAAGGTATGGGATTTTTTCCAAGTAGAATTACTCAGATTAGAATTACTCGGATTCAAATCCGTCATAATAGTAATGCTTAAAATAATATTTAACAAGCAAAGCATCATGCATAGTCGATGTGAGACATCTCACTTTAAAAAATGTGCGTGGCAATTATGTTACCGTAATGTATACATATGAGTGGATCTTAACACTTATGTTTTCCATTACTGGGTATTGAATGTGCCACTGCCACTGTTGTACAGGTAGTTATAATATATATTGTTGTACAGTTAGTTCAATACATGCAGGGTATATTGTAGTTATCAATAATGTAATAATAAATTAATATATGTTAGTAATTTTGTACGTACCTGTCACACCATCACATGAATAATAATTCAACTACTTGAATTGAAGTCGTACGTGTAAATGTATGGATATATGGTATTTTGCAAACATACAAGTAATAATATTTATTATTAACTGACTCACAGTATGATACGTCCACCGCTGTATGATTCCCTGGCCATGACATGTTTCCATGATGACGTCAGGTCCGGTTCCACCTTTTGCCACTGCGCATTGGAACTCACGGCGTAGTTCGTGTTTCAAACTCAAGGAGTATAGCTGAAACCAAAAGTGGCTTCGTGCAAGACTGCACTTCACAGCACAACGTTGGAATCCTTTTCGAAATAAATATGGAGTCCACACATAGAAACACGGTGTGATTGAATCTTAGTACGCAATTACGACAATACACTGACAAATCATCAATGCGTTTTAGTAACTCGACGGTAGGCCTTAATGGGACACTTTATTAAATAACTGAACCTACAGTTACATTGTTATTCAACATAATAATACAACAGAGAAAGTATAACGTCCTGTGTGTTAAATGGTCACGCTACATAATGACCACGGATGAAACTTCTTTTTAATAATGGCTAATTTTCCGGCGCGAAACATACCAGAACGAACGTATATGACATTTACTACTTAATTTCTTAAAGTGAAGTCAGTAACGTGAAGAAACATATTTTTGTCTTTAACGGACCTGTAACGAACCGCATAATAACGCAAAACAAGACAAGCAAACAGCGTTCCCAGCATCTAGCCATGTTAGTCGAAAGTTGGTCGGAAGTCTATAAAGAGAGCTGACCAATGTCTATAGTGCCTCCGTCTCTCGGACAGTTGTGGAACAACAACTCTTTATGGGATTTGCATCTGTAACGTGAGTTAATGCGAATATAGAAATAAGAGGAGGTATGTTGTGCATTATACATGTATTTTATATGTGACAACATCATCAATAGTATTGTGGTGTTTTTGGTTGATAACGTGACTACGCTTACTAGCGCGGCAATTATTAGTCACAAGATGGTACATTGTTTCATTCACTTGTATTTCAGCTCAGCCTGGCTACGCAGCATACGAATGTCGTTGTAATTAGGCACTTTCTAGGAACAATCAATGCTTTGCCAGTAAGAAGCGTGTTACTCTTATTAAGAAGTGACTCTAGCCGTGTCAACTGAAAATAGTGAAACTGGGATGTCAGCAACGTCTATTACATATATTCAGAGTGTTATGTACTATGTTTAGCTGCTGACCTACATCGGCGTGTGTTGCCGTAGTTACCTGGTTGGTTCCCTTCTGACAGTAGAACAAGCCGAGTTGGTAGGAGTTATGTTCGTTTTCCGCGAGCGTGTCGAGACACAGGTTTGAATCGGGGTTCCTCACCTGCAAATTGCGTAACATTGCAACCCATCCTCGATTAATTCAAATCCAGCCTAACGCGAATCACATTATTAAAATTTAAACACGTAGTGTCTGAATATTTTTTTTTATATGGTGCGCAGCAAGGCAGTTGGTTTAATGAATGAATGAATGAATGGATGGATGGATGAATGAATGAATGAATGAATGAATGAATGAATTAATTAATTAATTGTAATCATTACTATAAGCAGTTTCAATTTGATCATCTAACCATGTTTTATTAATTTTGAATAAGCGATTCAAGTTATCTATAACAGTCGTGTTTGATATATAGCACCACCGAAACTAATAAATGAAACGCCATGATAGTTTCGTCAGGGGAATAACTGTGTTATAACAAAATTCAAACGGTCCGTCGGTCAGTCGGTCGGTCGGTCGTTCGGTCGTTCGGTCTGAACGATCAAATGACCGAACGACCGACAGCATAACAAGAACGAAGAAGAAATGAATGAGAATGGCTGGAATTTTGATGGCATGAGCCGCGAATTATGTGAAAGAAATATGGAACAAACGTGAGCCCTCACCTGTCCCCAGGCAATGACATTCATGTCCGGGACAAACTTGTCGGGGTACACGTTGTCGAGGTACCACTTGAACGAGTGACACTTGAGTCGCTCTCGTAGGGCGATCCGCTCCGAGATGTCGCCACAGTCGGTTTCCTGTCATATAGGTGGTGAGTGGAAAACAGAAGTCTTGGACATAATCGCATATTTCATTTTTTGAATATCAAACAGAAAAAATGTGGTTATACGTTATCCAGTAAACGACCAAAGTACAGAATCTAGACAATCCGACACAGCCTCGACATAATTACCCTGTAAATATTGTATGTGATAGCTGATACAGTTGAACACAAGTGAAGAACACGGTGTATTGTTATTTCACAAAGTTGTAATAGGTGTAAGGAAACTGAACCAGCGTATAGCCAATGACCGTACCTTTAGTGTCGTACGATGATTATAGTAGAGCCTGATATAGTCGTCCATCCACACTCTGGCCATGCGCAGGGAGTTGAGGCCGTGGTAGTCTCGCTTCTTGTCTGTCCGACGACAAAATAAGTCGTTTACACAAACACACGTACTTGCATACACGCACGCACACACGCACACGTACACGTACACTCACGCATGTACACACTCGCGCAAATACACACGCAGATACGCGTATACACGCACGGAGATATACACGCGCACGCACGCACGCATACGCGGGCAGGCAGGCACGCTCGCACGCACACACACACACACACACACACACACACACACACACACACACACACACACTCACACACATTTAGTATTCCTACTCCTTAAACGCAGGTATGACGCGTCATTGTAACATCGAGTAGATTACCTGGGAATCCGTACGGATGCGTCGACCTGAATATGTGTCCGACCTTGGAGCATGGAATGAACTCGACCGATCCCCCACACATCCACACCTAACAACAGACATTTCGTTCTGGAGTAAAGTTACCTCATCACTGATTTTCTGGAAGACTGTGTTCTGACTGAAATTTCAAAATGGCGACGAAACACTACCAACGGAAAATTCATCACTGATACACAAAACGGTTTAATGTGCATGTTGTAGTCTCAATATGGAATCATTCTAACCACGATTCAAAGTACATGACAAGTGTGCGTGAAAATTCGCGTACATTCCGTGGAGGAAACCTTTCACAATAATGGTGTCTCTGTAGAGACTGCGGTGACATGAGAACGGTTGTTTGTATATAAGTTGCAAGTGGCTGTATAAAGGGATGGATTGATCCGCACAATGCCGGAAAGATAACAATGCGATATATTTATTAGAAGTTAGAACACACCTTTGTTATCGTGCAAGCAACGAGAGAGAACGCTGATTAGTAGGCATATGGCGAACCGATAAGAGAATATAGAATAGAAAGGATTGGGCCTACTTTAATAACAGTAAACGATGATGAGTATTATTATTATGACGATAATGCCGATGCCGACCATGATGATGACGCCGACAACGATGATGATGACGAAATGACGGTGATATAGAAGGCTAAGGAATATGTCTCACGCGAAAAGATAATTCTAGGTTTTCTCCTCCCCATATCTCCATTCCCGAGTCGTAGCCTCCGATCTCGAAGAAGTAGCGTCTGTCGGCGGCAAACAGTCCGCCCGGCATGGTGGGAGAACTGCAATTAGAATCAGCAGCTATAGGAACGAAAATGTTCATAAAGTTGGAAGAAATGAAATAACACAATTTTCTCAGTACACAAATTGTTTGACGTTCATCGCCACAACAACATACTTCAGCTTGAGGGGTACAATTTACTGGGAAGACCAGTGTCACCGGCGATAGCCAATCTATTTATGGAATGGCTGGAACAACAAGCCATCGCCACAGCTCCAGTAACTTGTCAGCCCAGACTATGGAAGCGATGTGTGGATGACGTCATGGAAATCGTGAGAAAGGGGTGTCAACAACAACTGACAGATCACCTAAGCACCATGGACGCAACAGTGAACATCAAGTCCAAGAATGAAGAAGAGGGTGAGAGGTCACTGCCGTCCCTAAACACATTGATCGTACAAAAAGAGGATGGAACGGTCAAACTCCTAGTGTATCGGAAGAAGACCCACCCGACTAGTATCTGAACTTTAGTTCACACCATCCGCTACATCAGAAACTGGGTGTCATCAAAACATTACTGGACACATGCAAAAACATCCTAGCTGAGCCAGAAGGCAGAAAGAAAGAGGTGGACTATATCACCAAGGCGCTACAGCAGTGCGGGTATCCAAGTTGGACCATAGGGAAGATGAGGGAACAACAACAAAACCAGAGGGGAAAGACCAAGGATAGGAAGAACACAGAAAAATCCAGTGGTATAGCCACCTTACCATACATACAAGGAGTGACAGAACCGGTGCAATGCGTACTAAAACAACAGATATAGCGGCAGCTGTCAGACCACTCAGAAAAATATTAGTACACCTAAAAGACAAAGTGGAAGACAGCAAGAAGACTGACTGTGTATGCCAAATCCCCTGAAACATCTGCAACACCACGTACATTGGGTTAACGGGGAGAACAGTCGGCACGAGGCTAGAAGAACATAAGAATGAAGTTGATACTATAACAACCAGACGTTTCACTCGAGAAAAAAGGAAAGTCTCAACAAACATCGAACACAAGTAGGCGATAACTGACCATGAGGACAGAAACAACTGTGTAATAGACTGGGAGGGAGCCAGAGTGGCAGATAGAGAGACAGACAGGTGTGTGCGATGGATTAAGGAGGCCTGGACAGAAATAACTGCGTAATAGACTGGGAGGGAGCCAGAGTGGTAGATAGAGAGACAGACAGGTGGGAGCGATGGATTAAGGAGACCTGGACAGAAATAACTGCGTGTAATAGACTGGGAGGGAGCCAGAGTGGTAGATAGAGAGACAGACAGGTGGGAGCGATGGATTAAGGAGACCTGGACAGAAATAACTGCGTGTAATAGACTGGGAGGGAGCCAGAGTGGTAGATAGAGAGACAGACAGGTGGGAGCGATGGATTAAGGAGGCCATCTGGATTAGAATGACAACACCAACAAAGTATAGAGACGAGGGGGGATACAGACTGTGTCACGTGTGGGACAGCCTGTTCGCCACACCATCTGGCGAGCAGAGGAAGAACAGTTCCTGATGATGGCCGTCGAAGGCGGTTGAAACGTCGATTGTGAGTCAAGTTTCTAGTTGTGTACTTGGCATTTTTTTTTTTTAAACAAAACAGTTTCATACTTTCAAAACAACTTAACTCTTATGAGGGAATTAAGACGATTATGCTGTAAGTCGTATTCGCATGTTATGAATTAACAATGGTTGCGTTCTTTAGAATTAAATGTGAGATGAAGATAAATTGGAGCTGATTTTGAGAGGCAAAACTCCCAACTGTGTTAGAGAATGAATACGGACAGATTGGCAATGACAGCATGGAACACAAACGGGGTTAGAAGGAGAAGAAGGAGACCGAAATTAAGACGGAGAGACAGTATCAAGACTGATCAGGTCAGGGATGACCAGCCGAAAGTAGGAGACAATAGCAGTAGATCGGGACAGGTGGATAAGTATCATCGAGAGGGCAGAATTGACCGATCGACGGTCAACACTCCACAAAGAACGAAGGGGCGCAGGAAGAAGAAGATAAACGGATATCGTGTTTGTCTTTCAATAGTGTGGCTCTGTGCACTACTGTAGCACTATAGAAAGTAAACAAGTAGTCGCTACCGTAGTGGGTCAGTCTCCGAAGTTCTATACGCCGCATCCTTAGCAGAGATGTAACGCCACGTGAAGTGAAGTGACCACGAGAAGCCCCCAACGGCCGTGCCCCCGCCCGCCTGGTACTGCAACGTCTCGGCCGAGATGCCGTCGATGGACGGGCACAGCACGGCGCTCCGCTTCTCCTTGATCCGCGCCAGCAGCGGCTCCAGCCTGGCAACGAAGAAGGTTCAACACGCGCTCAACGCGACATCGAAGTGTGTCTAATTAATCAACTGACAACGAATCATATTGAAATAATATAAGAACAGAACGACATTGGCAAGGATGCAATAAGTTATTTATTTAACTAATTTAATTAAGTTGTTTTAACTGACTTTTTAAAATATGAAAATGTGTTAAGTATCCTTTAAAGGAGATTGTTTCGTTCTGCGGAATGGACCAGGATGCAGTTTTATTGACTTGCATGCCTTGAATATAGAACATCGCGACAGCGCTGAACATCAAACATCTTTGCGGTTAAACCATCCGGCCTTCGTTATATTTCCACTAGGGTGATTTATGATCTGGAAGATTTGTTATATTTTGCGGAAGAAATATTCAAACTGCGAACACAGTTTCGGGCTAATTAAACAAAATTAAATTGGTATTATGCCATCAATATATTTATTGACATTGTATTAATTAACATAAAAATAAAAAGAGGAACAAACAACCTCTTTTTACGAACATTTTACCTTGTTGACGCCTTTAGCGAGGGCTGTAATACGGAGCCAGGACATTACAAATGTATCGTAACGAAAAGGACACAAACAGTTAACATCCAAGAAACAGGAACTGTCTACTAGGGATATCGACTTTGGAAAAAAACATTAAACTTACCGAGGTGTTATTTTTATCCTATAACGTAGTTTACTTTTCTAGCTTACGCAACGCTGGAAATCGTTTATAAAATGCTTATACGTGCATTACGTTTTGCATTGGGTGCATTAGGAAACTGCATACGTGGGCTTATAAAAGTGCTTCGCACCGGAAACCTTACCAGCCGTTTGAAGCCTCGCAGTGGGCGTCCAAGAACATGATGACGTCACCTGTGGCTGCCTCAGCTCCCGCTAGGCGCGCGCTGATGAGACCAAGGCGTTTAGGCGTGCGAACTATCTTCACGATCCCGTCTGGCCACGTGTCTCGCACGTACTTGTGGAGTGGTTCCGCCAGCTCGGCTACCAACGAACAGAGAAGACGTTATTATTATTATTATAATTAAGTGTATACGCTTCTGCTATGTTCGGTTGCATAACTCTTCTTCGACGATTCTAATGTAGTGTTGTATTAAGTGTTGTATCAAGGTGAGATGTTCACTTAATAAACACGGAGAAGAGCAATAATAATAATATATTTAATTTGTTATAGCGCCAGAGCCACAATTGTTCGTGGCGCTTTACGATACATCATGCATCATGATCATTAAACTAAAATATACAATAGTAATAAAAATATTAATAAATAAATTAAGTAAAAGGCAACAACATATTTTGAATATGGTAGTAAGATGTTAACTTAAACTATACATAGTACAATACAATATTATTAATAAATTACAATGCATAAATTAATCACTAAAATATAGCAGTGTAAAATCAAATAAATAAATAAATAGTTCTAAAATATTACAAATATAAATAAGTCCACTGGATCACTGAGGAAAGTCACAAACAAGCTACTAGTGTTCGTCTAGAATTATATTCTAAATAAATGTGTTTTAGTTTACATTTAAAACTGCCAAGAGTGTCCGAAGATTTAATGTAATTAGGTAGAGTGTTCCAGAGAGTTGCAGCGGCCACCGCGAACGAACTGTCGCCAGCTTCAGGCCCGTAGCCAGCTTTTCACAATGGGTGATTCACTTTTTACGAATTCAGACTCCAGATGACGCCACATGTTCACGTGGGGTAGTAGTAGTAGTAGTAGGTTTTACTTGGAATTGTATAAATCATACATACAAATATAAACAATCCGTAAAACAATTGACAAAACGATATACAATTCCAGGTTGACAGCGGAGCCAATTAAGACTGTAACCAGTTTGTTTTAATTATTCCAATATAAGATGATACTGATTACGTAAACTAGTCGCCGTCATCCCAAAAATAACTATTATTAACAATGATTTCACGTGTAGTGTGTTGGTTACGTTGCTATAATCAATAGAACATATATGTAAATTTAATAACATTAATATTAGATGATAAATGTTCACATAAGTAGGCTTGCGGAAAAAAAACATGTGGTTATGCCAAACTTTAGCAATGGTATAACACCTAAGTAGAATAACATTATATCAAACACATATGTCAATTGAATGATAATATTAAATTGGGTTTATTTTGTATAACAGTTGGAATTGTATTCCAGATCATCGGACCTTTACATAGCAAACTGTTCGAAGATATTTGAGTAGAACTGATAATAGGACGTATATTACAGGTTTGTCTTGTTTTGTAAAAGTGAATGTCATAGGTAAATGTAAAAATATCCGATAATGAATGTGGCAGACTACCATGGACATAATTATACATGAATTTTCCAACTTAAATTTCATAAATATCATGCAATTTTATTAGATTTAAACATGTAAAGAGGGGATGTGAATGTTCCCAATAGTTTGTTTTAAGAATGGAACGAACTATTTTTTTTGTATAATGAATACTTTTTCGATATGTGTTTTGTATGTGGATCCCCACAAAATGATTCCGTATGTCAAGTAGGGGTAAACTAAACTGTAATAAATTGTTTGAAGTGCAGCTACTGGAAGGTAGCGGTTAACTTTATTAATTATGTATAAAGCACTGGTTAGCTTGTTTTTGCATGCATTTATATGTTCATGCCAGTCAAGTCTGTCGTCTATATGAAGGCCTAGAAATGTTATACATTTTGTTCGCTGAATTATGTTATTAGCTATCGCTAATAATAATTCTTCGTTCTGAGCAGGACGAGATCTAGAAAATAACATGCATTTTGTCTTATAAATGTTTAAAGATAGTTTATTGGCACGACACCAGTCACCTAATATTTCAAGTTCGTTATTCATATCTTTATATATTTCATTAATTTGTTTTCCAGTTTTATATATAGTAGTGTCATCAGCAAACAATATTGTTTTGCACATATTTACACAGAATGGAAGGTCATTAATATATAAAATAAACAAAAGCGGGCCTATGATAGACCCCTGTGGGACACCGTGTGTGACATCCTGCTGAAGTGAGTCACTAGAACTGTACTTAACATACTGTTTCCTGTTTGAAAGGTAACTCTTAAACCATTTGAGTGGAGTACCCCTTATACCGTAATATTCAAGTTTGCGTAATAGGATTTGGAGGTTGATAGTATCGAATGCTTTACTTAGATCCAGAAAAAAAAGCAAGGACCGACTCCTTTTTTTCTAGTGCATTAATAATGTCACTAGTAAAAACGGTAATATCATTGGTTGTTGAATGTTTCTCACGAAAACCATATTGGTTATTGTTCAATATAGTGTTTTTCTGTATAAAATCATAAGTTCTTCTATGTACAACTTTTCCCAGTATTTTTGAAATTGAAGGTAACAAAGATATTGGTCTATAATTAGAAAAGTCATCAGTAGCTTTAGACTTATAAACAGGTATAATTTTTGCTATTTTTATTTCGTCAGGCACTATTCCCTCTCCTAATGATTTTTTAATTAAAATAGTTATTGGTAAGGCTATTTGCTCACCAAATAATTTCATAAGACGGGGACTAAAATTGTCATATCCAGAACTGGTCTTAGGTTGGAGAGACATTATAATTTGCCTGATTTCATTTACATCGGTCGGACTCATGAAGATACTTCCTGGATTTTGCTTAGGACAATTCTGAAGATATTTAGTAAATTGCTCTTTAGGTTGAGGGATTGCATTTGCGTGATTTGAACCAACATTAGTAAAAACATTACAGAATACATTCGAAAATTGATGAGGGTCCTTAATTATACCGTTATTATATTTAAAGTGTGACGAAATGCCTGATTTATCGTTGTTTTTTCCAACCATGGTTCTAAATAATTTCCAAGTTTTTTTTAGAGTCGTTCTTAAATGTTTTTAACTCATTCGCATAGTATGATGTTTTGGCAATTTGTTTCAGTTTATTATACATATTTCTATAATGTACATAACGGATATAGGTAGAATGTGTCTTAGATTTGCCGATACATTTCCTATAGAGTTTGTTTGGTGTTACTGACGATTTTAATAGACCTTTAGTCATCCATTCATTCCGTTTTACGTATTTGTGATTAACTTTAGCAATTTTCTCCGGCGCGAATGTTTGAATAACATAGTTAAGTTTGTTAGTGAATTCCCTGAACGCATTATCTGTATCTAACTGGTGTAAATACGTCCAATCAATTTCGCGTATTGTAGATGTCATATGACCAATGGATTTGTCAGACATAGGTCTAAATTTTGTCATAATGCAGAGGGCCCCACATGTGGAGGCTCATAATGCAGAAGGTTACATTTCTAACTGGAGGAACAATGAAGTGGGTGTGAGATTGGTGGACCATGTGGCTTCGTCTTATATTCTTTCATCTTATATACAAACACCACATTAGCATCCCCAGCAGGCCCATAACGAAGTTGTTTTGGGGGTGCGTTTTCAAACAAAGTGGGACTCATGTGGTCTGTGGAGATTGGTCCCATTTCGTTGCATGATTAAGCCTAATTTACACCCAACTGTATTCATAAAAGCCAACACGCAGTGATAGTATGTTGTTAATGTAACTGGATTATTTACTCGAAACCCTTCGCCGTGTGTGCAGTTGTGTTGAATATGATCATATTAATATAATAAACGAGGCACCGAGGAGTGTGGGTGTGTCCAAGTTATTGTTCAGAATAAACAGTTAAAGTGTGACATTTACAATTTGGTTTTCACTCAATTAATACATTATATTTATCTAATCTAATGTGCAAAAGTTCCATAATTTATAATAAACATAATTAAGTTAGTAAATTAACAAACCTGTATAAAGCATGCCTGGTAAATAGGAGATTAGAAACATTATTGTCCTCTTGTGGAATTTGAATTAAATTCTAGGTGTCAAACAGTCTAGTACCACATCCTGTACACCACACTGACTCCAGGAAACACAAACTGTATTTTACAACTATACGGAACACAAAATGGACATAATAATTGATAATAAAGGCCCTTCACACATTCTTGCCTCCTCATCAGCGATAAGGCTCCCCTTTCTGAGATCTACAAACATGCAACTAGCAACCACAATATTTCGGCAACCATACAGCCACACAATTACACGATTTCTCATCATCACGCGCATTTTAAAATAGGTGAAGCTAAACATTATTTTGTATTAGTTAAATACAATTATTCAGCGAAATTCGCATTCCAGCTCAATAATTCAAAAATATGATTCGTGTTAAGCCAGATGAGTTTGTCTACCGGGTTTGCAGCTTGTAAGAAATACACTCGCTACGCATCTTAAGTTGTTGATTGTTGAGAATAGCCTCTTTGACATTCGGTAATCAGCATACTTTTGTTTACTTTTTAACAGAGTTATGATGAGAAATAATGAATTATTTTATATGGCTTAATTTATGTGCTCATAATTGTTAAATCATCGTCAACCCGTTCATTGACCAGTATTTTGTCTGCATCTGTAACCTCTGAATGACTACAATTAGGACTCGTAATATTACGTTTGGTGTAAAACTGGCTTCTTGTGTATTTGTTACCCAGTGCTTTACATAACAGGAGACCCTGGGATAATGTGAAGTCCTTCTGCATGGCTAATTAGATGCAATGGTCCTTTGATACACATTCCTCTAGTGACTGCCCTTTTCACACATGGCATTGCTGACTGCCCCTCAGCCAGGCTCCCATACATTCAGTGATGATTACTTAATAGATAACGGTTCTTGGCATTCCTTGTAATGCTTGAACACTGTCCAGCAGCTTTTAGGAGGGGGGTTTAACGCTTTTGAGAAACATGGAATACACGTATGGGGGTACTTTGTTGGGAGAGAAGATATGTACATGAGAGATGGCCTCCATCTTAGTGGAAAGGGGGCAGCAGTATTCTCAGAGAATCTGCTGCGATCTGTTGACAGTGGGACAGGTTGCAACTATTTAAACTAGATTCGCAGGGGGACTTGCAGAGAAGCCTGAAACTGGAGGCATAAATAAAGACAGCACAAATAATTCAGCAAAGAACAGTCTGGAAAACTGTTCTGAAGCTGGATAGATATGTTTGTTTAAATGCAAGGAGTATACTAAACAAAAGAAATGAACTAAACAGTATGGTAGAAGATATTGACCCTCACATAATCGGTATAACCGAATCATGGGCAACCACCGACATATCAGATGCTGAATTGGTTCTGACAAGATATGTAATGTTTAGGAAAGATAGAATAGGAAGAAGGGGTGGTTGAGTTATTTTATATATTAAAGAATCTATCCAGGCTTATGAAATAAAATTAGACAGAGAAGCAGATTGCAAAGAAGCGGTCTGGTGTAACATAGAAGAGAATAAAAAAATATAAAACGCTATAAGGGAAGTGAGAAAACGGGACTGTGTTATTATGGGGGATTTTAACCATGGGCATATACAATGGAAATCTCTACAGAGTATGGGTAGTGAGGACCACAAGTTTTTAGTTTTAGTACAAGATAGTTTCCTTTCTCAACATGTGCTAGAACCAACCAGGGGAGAGAATGTGTTAGATATAGTTTTGTCCTCACAGAATGAATTAGTTGACAATGTTAAATTATGTGAGCCACTGGGGAGTAGCGATCACAACCAGA
This sequence comes from Paraescarpia echinospica, assembly GCA_020002185.1. Classification (NCBI taxonomy): domain Eukaryota; kingdom Metazoa; phylum Annelida; class Polychaeta; order Sabellida; family Siboglinidae; genus Paraescarpia; species Paraescarpia echinospica. Next base: position 74,989,610 of record CM034531.1, read on the forward strand.
TACATTTTACCATCAAAGTAAAATCAGAAAGGAATAGTAAAAAGCAGTACAGGAGAAATTTCCACAAAGGAAAATATAAGGACATCAGGAAATATTTAGCAAAGATAGACTGGAATAACACACTGAAGAATAAGACAGCAACAGAATGCTGGAATATCTTAAAGCGTGGAATTGAATGCGTCATCATCAAATTTGTTCCCTTAAAAACACGGGAAACGGTCCAAAAAGAAACACTTATCAAAAGAAGCCATTAGAAAAATTAAGTATAAACAAATGATGTGGAAGTCATACAGACGTACTGGAAATGACGAAGACTACAGCATTTATAAAGAAGCACTAAACCAAGCTACAGCTGAAATTAGAAATTCAAAGAGAAGCTATGAACATAAATTAGCTTGTAATATAAAACATGACAGCAAGAGTTTTTATGCATATGTTCGAAGCAAACAGAAAGTTCAAGATAAGGTCGGTCCTCTGGAAGAGAGTGCTGGAAATATAATATCAGAAGGATTCTTAATGGCAGAAGACCTGAATGAGTATTTTAGTTCAGTGTTTACCAGAGAAGACATTAGTTCACTGCCAGTACCAGAGGCTAAGTTCAAAGGGGCAGAATCATACTATTTAAGACAGTTAATTGTAACCCCAGAAATGGTAGCTACGAAAATTAGGGCTATGAAGGATAATAAATCACCTGGAGTGGATGGTATTCCACACAAACTACTATTGGAAATTGTAGAACAAATTAGCATACCGCTTGCAACAGTTTTCAACTTGTCATTAGAAGAGGGAGTGGTTCCTTTAGAATGGAAAGAAGCAAACGTTATACCGTTATTTAAAAAAGGTTCGAGAAACAAGTCAAATAATTATAGACCAGTGAGTTTAACATCGGTGATTTATAAATTATTAGAAAGACTAATTAAAGATCACATGGTGGATTTTTTTGCTAAACATAACTTGATAAACCCATCTCAACATGGGTTTCTAAAAGCGAGGTCATGCTTAACAAATATGTTATGTTTTTTGGAAGATATCACTAAGTGGGTAGACGAGGGATCACCAGTAGATATTATCTACTTACATTTTCAAAAAGCTTTCGACAAAGTGCCACATCAAAGATTACTGCTTAAACTAAAGGCCCATGGCATAGGAAATGGTATAATTAACTGGATAGAAAAGTGGCTGATTGACAGAAGACAACGAGTAGTTGTTGATGGGGAGGCTTCAAACTGGAAATCAGTTTTGAGTGGGGTTCCACAGGGATCAGTACTGGGACCTATATTATTCTTAATACATATAAACGATTTGGACGATGATATAACTAGCAAGGTGTTGAAATTTGCAGATGATACAAAAGTGTTTAGAAGGATTAAAAGTGATGGAGATAGACAGCATTTACAAGATGATCTTGACAGGTTGATCAAATGGTCTGAAAAGTGGCAAATGTTGTTCAATTTTGGGAAATGTAAATGCCTTCACACAGGACATGGGAACGAATATGTAGAATATACAATGGGGGGAACTGTACTAAGTACTACTGTAAAAGAAAAAGACTTAGGGCTGACAATTAGTGCTGACATGAAGGTTTCAGAGCAGTGTGGAATTGCAGCTTCAAAAGGAAATCAAATCCTTGGATTGATTAGGCGAAATATAGCATATAAAGAAAAAAGAACTAATAATACCGCTGTACAAAACAATAGTTAGGCCTCATTTAGAATATTGTATACAAGCGTGGAGGCCATACCGCAAGAAGGACATAGATATGCTAGAAAGAGTACAGAGGAGAGCGACTAAAATGATACCAAAACTTAGGGATCTTAGTTAAAAAAAACGCCTAATAGAATGTGGTTTAACAACACTAGAGACCAGGAGATTGAGAGGAGATCAGATAGAAGTGTTTAAAATATTGAATGGTTATGAAAATATTGATAGAAATATGTTTTTTTCACTTAAGAAAGATAGAAAGACTAGAGGACATGAAGTTACATTAGTAAAGGAGCAGTGTAGATTAGACGTAAGAAAGTTCTCATTTTCACAAAGGACTGTGATTGAATGGAACAGATTATCTCCTGATTGTGTGGGTGCTAGTAATGTGAATATGTTTAAAAATAAAATCGACACATACCTCAGAAGGGCTGGATATATGTAGATAAAAGGGTTGGACTCTCGATAAGCCAAAGGGCTTCCTTGTCCACCTGCCATCTAGAGTTAATTCTCTGGCTGGCAATGTTGTTAAATCTTGTTAAATTAGTGGTTTACATTTTAAAGATGTAATTTTGAGGGAGGTTCACATTTTGGAGAAAGGGGGTTCACAAAAGGGGGGTTCAAGTGAACCCCGTGAACCCCCCCGCCCGCCTACGGGCCTGAGCTTTGACGCGAGTACGCGTTACGGACACGTCGTTGTCAGCAGACCGCAGTGATCTAGCTGGTCTGTAAGGACACACACGAGTTCACGCAAGTAGACGGGCGCATTTTCATGCATTGCCTTGTACGTAAACACCAATATTTTGAACTCGATTCTGCGAGCAAAGGGTAGCCAGTGCAGATCATGCAACAGCGGAGGAGAACTATCATTTTTTGAGAGAGGATATAGCAAAAGTTTATTTTTTTTCTTCGAAAAATATTTTTTACGGTGGCTGGGAGAGGATATAGCAACATTTTATTTTTTTCTTTGAATTTTTTTACGGTGGCTGGGAGAGGATATAGCTAAATTTTATTTTTTTCTTTGAATTTGTTTACGGTGGCTGGGAGAGGATATAGCAAAATTTTATTTTTGTCTTCGAAATTTTTTTTTTTTTATCTCGAGATCTCGAGTTCTAAAAGCTAGGCTGATTAAGGGACGAAAGCCAGCATGGATGCTACCGGAAAAAGTCTTTTTGATCTTGGACTAAGTCAGCATGAAATACGGTGTGTTCTATCAAGAAGATTCAACTGTAGTATAAGTGTAAGACAGTTGAGGCGTGTTCTCGCCAGGTTGCAATTATATAGGCGGAAATATTTTACTGATTTTGATGAAGTAGTTGACTTACCCGGAATCAGCGTGCAACCTCAGGGCAATTACACGGATATAGGTTCATGCATTTTTAGTGCATTACCAATGGACTTGTGGTCAGTAAAGAGACGGTCAGAATTCGTTTTGATATTCTTGATCCGGAAGGCATGGAACTACGAGGAGCGAGGAGGCTAGTTCGCCGTCGGTACAGTGTCAAAGGGCCGAATTACGTGTAGCACATGGATTCATATGACAAACTTAAGCCGTTTGGAATCTGCATCAACGTTTGCATAGACGGCTTTTCAAGGTACATTTTGTGGCTGGAAGCATACAGAACAAGCAGTGACCCGGCAGTTATTTACGGACATTACATCAGAGCTGTTCTGAACTATAGCTGTTGTCCAAAGATTGTACGTGCAGGAGACACGTACAAAAACACGAGAAATGGACATGTCAAACAAATGCAAACATTTCTTAGAGAGAATGACGAAGGCAATGAGGAGCGATCTTTCCAATACGGTCGTAGCATTGCCAACCAAAGAATTGAATCATGGTGGGGAATACTGCGAAAGGAGAATGCCAAGTATTGGATGGCACTATTCCATGAGCTACAAGGCCAAGGTCATTTCGGCGGGGAAGAACTGGACAAGGAGTTAGTGAGATTCTGTTTTCTGGATTTGATACAAGTAAGTGAATTTAAATCATGAGTTTCAATTCTTATATATGTAGACCCTCTATATAGGCCACTCTTCATACTGTAATTCTGTCACACCGTAATCACCCTCATCTCAATGATGAAGATACCAATGTACATGAAGCCAATGGTACAGTTTGTATATATATATATACCTAATTTTTATGCAAACAACAATGGTTGAATTTTGGTGCATACTTGGTACCCCAAGGATATTATTGAAGGTAATGTTGGAAGTATACAAACTGTTCAGTATTGCGTCCCAAAATGCACGGTCATATTCAAAGAAATCCATATCCGACTATGATGCCTGTGTTTTAAAAATTATTTACATTTCTATACTATTAATCGGGTCATAAAACAAATAATCTTTTCTCTATTTTAGGATGAATTGTGTGAAGTATCTCGTCTTTGGAACGTTCACAAGATCAGGAAATACAACAACATGAACCTTAATCACGGACGGCCGTTTATGGTGTACAACATACCCGAGTTGTTTGAAGCTGACGATTATCTTCGTCCGGTGGACCAAGATCAGGATCTGCCAGGAGCATTATAGATTCAAATCTGACTATCTGATGAGGACATGTTTGAACTATGCTGTATTTTGATGGAGGAGAATGGACTTGTTTTCCCAAGCAATCCACATGAGGCTATCCATTTGTACAAAACTCTTAGAGACACCGTGAATGTAGCTCTAGCCTAAAATTACACAATTTCGTGATGACGGTATGCAGAATTACTTCGGATATAAACCGGAGGTATTGAGTGAATTGTACAACATACACAGTACAGTACCCAGGTAACAGCCATACTTTGGACTAATGTGGTTAAATTTTGCGTTAGCCCAATGTTGGCACCACGACGGTCCAACGGGTGGTTGACCCAACGATGGCCCCAGTTGTTATACCAGAATATATAGATGTATAATTACGTGTATTTGGTCAGTCGTTGAACCAACGTTGGACTAGTGTTGGAACGTTAAGCTCGTTTGACTTGAACATTGTTTTGATTACACAACGTTGGCCCAACAATTATCACCCAACGTCAATGGTACAATGGCTGTCCCAAAACGGTCTTGCTATTTGGATGTATACCGTGAAATACGCATTACACTGTGCTACCAGAACTAGTACATTTGTCGCTGTTTGTACTTTTTTGATCAATAAATTGATAACTGTTATTAATTTAAGTGTACTGATGTTAGACCCTAGCAGCTAGCTATATCACAGCCTCACACACGTTTACCTATTTATTCTGGGTAAAGCAAAATTCAGTTGATAAATCTGCATGACTTAATCAAGAAGAGACCTGTCTAAAGTCTTTAGGATATGACATTTTGATGAAACGCTGATGTTGTCTCAGTTGTGGAATATTCAAGACTTTCTGAAATCCAAGATTTATATAATGGTGTGTGTGCGTGTGTGTGTACGTGTAATTTGTCCTTATCAAAATGCTTGATCAATTTAGCATAATGAAATTGTGCGTTGATTATTGATTAATTTTAGAGTGACACCCCTAGTATAAATTGAATGAATAAGGAAAAAGCAAACAATCAATATTTATTGATTAACTGCTTTATTGATTATTATTGTTCAATTATGTGTACGTAAAACACATTAAACAAACCCTAAATTACCAATTAATAATGCTTAAACTGAAACTTCGGATTACGTTGGTAAGCTAATTAACATTTTACCACACACCCGGAAGACTTTCATGTTTGGTTATGTTCAACTGCGCATGCCGTCCATTGTAAAAGGCGAACGTAATTAAACGAAACGGTTCCTGGGAGAGGACATAGCACAAAGTCATAGCAAAAACAGCGCATGCCGTCCATTGTAACATGCGAACGTAATTAAACGAAACGGTTCCTGGGAGAGGACATAGCAAAAAGTCATAGCAAAAACAGCGCATGCCGTCCATTGTAACATGCGAACGTAATTAAACGAAACGGTTCCTGGGAGAGGACATAGCAAAAAGTCATAGCAAAAACAGCGCATGTCGTCCATTGTAACATGCGAACGTAATTAAACGAAACTAAAAGACTTATTGCCAGGCAGCAAGTCCATATATGGTCCATGGGCCCATATTATAAGGGCTGGCCTGTAGGATTATACACTCGGGATCCATATGAGACCCATATGCCTATTTGTCAACTGCATGTTTCATTGCTGTGTTAAACACGCTGATGACGATGTGCAGTAGCCCACATTTCGGTTCTATTAATTGATATCCATCACCCAAACATTAGACTCGAGAATGCGATCAAAATCAGCACGGAAGTCTGGGTAGTTTTCGTAGTTGGTTGGCACCTCCAACACATTTCCACATGTATGACCAATGGGCTGTTTCTCGAATTCTGACAAAGATGACTTGAATGCGTGAGCAAGAAAGTAAGTCACTCCCGGTGCAGAATCGCAGAAAGTCGCCGAGTTTCTTTTCTGAAAGTCATCTGACATACGTCTGCAAAAATGTGGACACCGTCTTCTCTGATTCGGAAACCTCCGGGGGGAAATTCAATGCACTTCACAACCTTCCTGTTGGTCGGAACTAATCCTTCGTACAGACGGTTTAGTTCTTCGAATTGAAGATGCCCCATCCTTGGCTGCAATACACTCCTCCAGCACTCGATCACATACATCGGCGTTTGCACGAGTTCTTTATGGGCCATCTCGTCTATAATCATGGCAAAATTTGCTGCGGTTGCAGCCCGCGTGCAATTGTGGTTTTCAAGAAAGTCTTCAAGCTCTATTTCGTCAGCCTTCTTGAAGTTATCCAGTGCAACTCGAATAATATCTCGTTCGACAGTGTCCACGTAGTGGAGGAATTGTTCTCTAAAAGTCAGAGAACGCCTTCCCGTACATAGCATGCTCAATAAACGTTCGGGCCAGTGCGATCGGGATGTAGCCAAATTCCTTCCAACCGTACAAGTTTATTCGCGCTACAGCTTTCCATTTGGACTCGTGAACGTCGTGGCGCAAGTAAGGTACTTTCACGTCATTACCAAGAGTGTATCGGCTGTAGAACTCCTCCCAGAACGCGGACAAACAGTCCTTTGCTACACCTTATCCAACGCCGGCTTCTAGTTCACCATTTGTGCTCTTGCGCCTTATCGATATATTGTCATTCAGAATGTCTGGATCTGAGAACGCTTCGGTAAGTTCATTGAGGCTATTTCCACGACTAATCACGAGGTAACGCAAATTTTGGGGTGTTGAATGGTCAGCAGGTTCGTGGGGAATAGTGACACTGGGGTTTCAAAATTCTCCAGCTTTGACTGGCTCGAATCGTATCTCGGAGTCTAATGAGGTATCGTGTGAAAAACTGACTTCCTCAATAAGGTCATCAACCGCTTGGCGTACATCAAGAGGAGGTGCGGTCTGACACTCTGCAGTGCTGCTACAGGTAGCGGTGTTTACAAAACGTGCAATGTTTTCAACAACGTCGGCAACCGAGGAGGACGATGCACATTCGGCAGATTTACCCTGGCAAGATAACCATGGAAGTGTAGGCAGAGGCGAGTCGATTTCCTCCTCCGATTCACGAGGAGCAGTTCGAAGATAAAACCTTAGGAGTCTGATATTTGTATCTTCATATAGCTGACCGACGATAATTTCTGCATCGATCTCACATTCTTTGAAGTCAACTAGATTGAAATCGAATTTCTACCTAGGTCCTTTACTGGATTCTCCTCCTGGGAAAAACAAATCTATTGCAATGGTAAGAAGGTCCTTTTTCTTTGCAGATTTTTTCTACTCGCCTTGACCTGGTTCCTCCTCCTTTCTTCATTCGTACTGGCCTGTACGCACCGACATTCTCATCAAAATGTAACCAGCCAATTTCGATTAGCCAATACTTCTTTGCGGCATTCGAACTGCTGGCTTCCTCACTAGCACCTTCTGTTGATGCTTTAAATTTTTTCCGGAGCTTTTGTAGAAGTGTCGACTTCCTGGTTGGCTGGTTGTCTCCATCATGTCCGGCCAGTTTTCGTTTACAATAGTTGACCAATGCCACTCGATCTCCCACACAGAGGTATTGTCCAAGCATCTCGTCACTCATCAGAGTTATAGCGAATTCATCAATCTGAAATGATAAAGAAATAAACAAAATCAAAAATGGCGGCCGTTTTAAAGAGGTTCGACGGCCATTTTGCAAATGGCTGTGATTTATTTTGATTATTTTTAGTGGACAATGAAGTTCTCTTTTGAGCACTGTTCAACATTCAACTTACAACATGACAAAGCTGATCCCAACACACAACACAATCCCATACACGCACGCATGCACGCACGCACGCACACACACACACACATATGAGCGAAGCAACAAAACATGGAACATTTGCATAAAAATTAGGAGTGAAAAATGTTCTTTCCTTTTAGGCCTTGAGCCAAGACCCATATCCGTGACAACAAGTGTTCTATAAAATTGCTAACGGGGGACACACACACAAACTACTATGGAATATTTATTACACATCCCAGTAGAACAACAATTGGAAACCATGTGGTTTAAACGTCATGCTTTCCAAACATATCAAAATTATTTTCATCTCTTGAGAATTGTGGATGTTGTGGTCTTTTATCTACCACATCTCAAAATGCAATCCACAGCATTCAGGTTTTCAACAAAAATCACTTTAAATTTTGGCTAATAACAACATGTATCCTCATTCGAGGTTCTTATTGCACCAGAATGTTGGCTTACATCCCTAGATATGGAACATATGTGACAGCATTGCAGTACATACATTTATTCTGTAAAATTACTCTTTTTAATCTTTTCCCCATTTCAGCAAAAAGTATTTTTCTATGGAAATTGCTGAAGGCATGGTCACGCACAAACCATTATACAATAGTTATTATACATCTTATGGGTATGATAATTGTACATTACATGGCTGAAATGTCATGTGTTATACACATGTGAAAATGGTTTTAATACCTTGAGAAATGTGGAATTTATGGCATTCTGTTTACCACATCTCAACATGCAATCCACGCCATTCAGGCATTCAACGAAAGAAATCACTTAAATGTCTGGCTAGAAAACTCATGTATCCACATTCAAGGCTCTTGTTGCAACAGAATGGTCACTGGACTTCAGGTTTTATTATGTAGACACAGTCTGTACATTTTATTGCAGTTATATGTATTATCATGACATTGAAATTTGCAGTTGTTGTCATTGAGATCAAATTACATTTTCTTATTTTAGCCACCTAAAGTTCTGACTATAACACTAATCTACATACAATGGACCTGTTGTATACATTCAAATTATGCAGGTACACAGTATTGACTTGTAGCTGTAGTTATGCACTGAGCAACTGGTTGTACACTAGATGGAAGGTCAGCCAGCACCTGATGCCGTGTTGGATCTACTAGCATGCAGTTGTCCCAGGAAGTGTGAACTGCCAAAGTGTGTCTGCTTGTCTAATGGACACAGATGTACTGATATGTGCAGACTACAAGACTGTGACAATCAGATGTCAAGTGCTGACAATGATGAAAGTGTAGCTGAGGATGAACTGGATGATGGCTGTGATTACTAAACACTGTCTCCAACCTCAACTAAGGACATAAAGAATTAAGCATGGGAAATGTTCACAGTGCATAGTGTGCATTATTACAGCTACAAGTCAATACTGTGTACCTGTATAATTTGAATGTCTACAATGAGTCCACTGTATGTAGGTTAGTGTTACAGTCAGAACTTTAGGTGGCTAACATAAGAGAATGTAATTTTATTTCAATGACAACAACTGCAAATTTCAATGTCACGATAATACATATAACTGCAATAAAATGTACAGACTGTGCCTACATAATAAAACCTGAAGTCCAGTGACCATTCTGTTGCAACAAGAACCTTGAATGTGAATACATGAGGTTACTAGCCAGACATATAAGTGATTCCTTTTGTTGAATGTCTGAATGGCGTGGATTGCATGTTGAGACACGGTAGATAAAATGCCATAAATTCCACATTTCTCAAGGTATTAAAACCATGTTCACATGTGTATGACACATGACACTTCAGCCATATTATGTACAATTATCATACCCATGAGATGTATAATAACAATTGTATAATTGTTTGTGCGTGTCAATCCCTTCGGCAATGTCCATAGAAAAATAGTTTTCACAGAAATGAGCAAAGGATTAAAAAGAGTAATTTTACACAAAAGAATGTATGTACTGCATCCAACATTCTGGTGCAATAAGAACTTCGAATGAGGATACATGTGGTTATTAGCCAGAATGTTGTCATTTTTTTTTGAAAACCTGAATGCTGTGGATTGCATTTTGAGATGTGGTAGATAAAATACCACAACATCCACAATTCTCAAGGAATGAAAATAAGTTTGATATGTTTGGAAAGTATGACATTTAAACCACATGTTGACCAATTTTCTTTCTACTGAGATGTGTAGTAAATATGACATAGTAGTTTGTATATGGGCCCCCATTAGCAATTTCATAGAAAACTTGTTGTCGCGGATATGGGGATAGCGGATATGCGGATATGGGAGTGCTGCAATGCTATCACCTATTTTCCATCTCTAGGGATGTAGGCCTAGCCAAAAATCACTATCAGCATCCGTCTCTAAAAATGTACCAACAAACACTCTGGCTCATGGCCTATATGTAATGTTCTAGTATAGGGTTGAAAGTGTACCAGGGTGATAAGGAAAATATAACATATTTGTTCAATTTTTTGGGGGGTATCAACTGAGGAAGGGTTTTGTGACAGAAAATAGTTTTATAATTGTTCATTTAGCTATATTCCTTATTTTTGGATTGACTTAAATACAATTACCTCCAAAACTATTGACTTTTGAAAAAAAAACAATGTCAGGTTCTCACCTCAATACCTCAGCAATGGGTTTGAATGAATATAGTATAAAAATACATTAGAAATAATAAGCAAAATTTTTCGAAGGGCTAAAATGTGTACCTTTTCCTCCTTCATTTTTGCCAATATGTTGGCCATCACATTTCTTTTTGCAAGATATTCGTACATGCCACTGCCAGATTCCATCACGACAGGTTTCCTTAAATTAAAAATACAATGCAAATTATAGATAAATCAGACAACAACGGAGCAAAGACAACAGTGACCGTGTTCTGCATAAAACAATGTGACAGCACTGTCATTTCTAGCGACGTTTTTAGGAGGTTTCTTTTAAGGCATATCAAGCAACATTGATCAAGGTTTATAAAACCATCAATGGCAAATTATTTATAGGCATCCCAGAAATGCACAGCCACATATACGAAATTTTGCTACACGAAAAATGATCTTCATTGGAGAAGCACTGTGGAATTTATTAGATGACCTGTATATACGTGCCTTCCTAGGGTGAGATCACATAAATCCCTAACCTCAAACGTTGGGTTACACAAATCCCTGAAGACAATGTAGTTCTCACATCAAGATTTTTGAACTGAAGTACCAGATACACACAGTTCACTGTATTGCGATCAGGAAATGTGCATGGACCCTTTTTAGTTTCAACCCTATTTAAACTGTGACAGTCTTATTGTTAAATTGTATGTGGAGTAGCCACAGAGCACATATAACGTGAAATAATGTGTGTATGAGCTAAAATTGACTTAAGTCAGTCGATTTATAATTATTGTCAGTGGACTAATGGATATTGTTGATCCTATCACCTCCGCCAGGAGTAGACGGAGTGAGATACGCGAGCGGAACGTTCACTGACACTGGCAATTGAATGAGGTTGACCACTTCCTATGTCCAAGAACCACGTGCTAGTTCAGAGGCGACCGCAAACAAATGCTGCTGCTACTACCGCTGCTCAAAGGGGATAATACAAGCTTGTATTAATTTGCTTTGCGTTTTGCATTTGCCAAAATAGGAACAAGTTTTGACATTTTCCTCTTCTTCCAGTACTGTCTGCTGGAGAACTGTTAAATGCTGCCATCTAGCGTAACAAGGCGAATGTCATGTGACGTTTTCGACAATAATTTTAATACCTGGCGTTGATCGAATGGCATGACGTCAGCTTATAGCAATAAGTCGACAAAGTGTATAAGTTATATATGGTCCTAAGCCACAACTACACCAAATTTGGTTAGTAACTTAATTGGCCCAGCTATCGTCTATCGATCACCTAAATCCTAACTTAAACCGTGTCCGTGGCGTTACTTGCCGCAAGGCTACGACTACACCTACACACTCACGAACTATCATAATGGACATATGGTGTGCCTTACGAATTATACCAATCTAAATGATTTCAGCTAATAAACTTACCATTCAAACGACTTTTCCGCATCCATGACTATGAATCATGACATCCTTCTCACTCGCCTCGCTTTCATAACTCGAGATCTCGAGATAAAACATCGAGATCTCGAGATAGAAATAACTAAAAATAAAATGTTGTTATATCCTCTCCCAGCCAGCGTAAAAAAAAAAAAATTCGAAGACAAAAAATAAAATGTTGCTATATCCTCTCCCAAAAAATAAAATGTTGCTATGTCCTCTCCCAGGCACCGTAAAAATATGTTTCGAAGACAAAAAATTTAATGTTGCTATATCCTCTCCCCAAAAATAAAATGTTGTTATGTTCTCTCCCAGCCACCGTAGTTGTGAATACGAGCGATGTTGTTTGCAGATGTTCCGTATGTATATGATTGAGTTGCTATCGTCCAGCCGCGATGTTATTATGGCGTTGACTATGCGTTCCTTCGTTGTTTTAGGTTAAAACCGGCTGATTTGATTAATGTGGCGTAGGTGGAATGCGCACACACTAACGGTTTGTGACACATGTTTGTTCATGTTCAGGTGTCTGTCCACGTAGACGCCGATATTCCACACACATCGTGAAGCTGCAATCGTACAGTCACCAACACGTATTCGCTGCCATCCACAAGTGCAGCGACCGACTTAGGCACCGCTGGGATGTATTCGGTCTTGCTGTCATTCATGCACATGTAATTCCGCGCCATCCGATGTTTTATGTCATCCAGGCATGCTTCCATTCGATGTAAAACAGTTGCAAGTCATCAGCGTAGTGGTAGCAAAGACCATGTTTTCTTATGATATCGCCAATTGGTTGCACATACAACGAGTAGAGCAGTGGACCTAGGATGGCGCCTTGCGGGACACCTGGCGTCAGAGGAGTTTATCCTCAAATGCGTCACCAATTACGACGCGCTGATTCCGTTCCCTGCAGGTTCGAGACCACCCAGTCTAATGCTTTGTCAACAAAGTAGTGCAGTCGTAGTCGTCGAATTAAGATGGCATGGTTAATTGTCTCAAAAGCTGCACTAAAATCGATGAGAACCAGTGATGTGCCTTGTTTGTTGTCCATGGCTGATTTCATGGCACGTATTGGTAACGTATAGTAAGGCCGTTTCCGTCGAATTGTGTTTTCGATACGCCGATTGGTAGCAGTCATTCATTCCCTGATCAGAGACGTGTGTGGCTATTGCAAGCGCCACTACTTTCTCAACTACTTTAAACAAATGTGTGAGATTACTCACTGGACGATAGTTATTCAAGACGTTTTTGTTAAGCGATGGCTTCTTCAACAAAGGACGTAAAATAGCCTGCTTAAGCAGCGTAGGCATGACCGCATCTTCAAGAGATGCATTCGTGACCAGTGTTACAATGGACACAAGACTGGTGGCATTGTCTTTCAGCTGGTTGGCAGGTAGAGAATTTAACATGCAAGTTATGTTCGTGGTAGTAAATATTGTTGTGATGGAAGACATGTATAGAATCTGCGAAACATTGCGTTTCGTCACATGCAGCCAGATCAGTTGATGTGCAGTTATAAGCTTGACAACAATTTATCGATTTTCTCACTAAAGAAATGCGAAAATAGTTCGCATCTTTCCACTGCCGAGCTGAATTCCGGATGTAGCTGAGACTTGTGACCACCAAAAGATCTCACCAGACGAAACATAGTATTGTTGTTAGCGTTTTCTAAACGATCTTAGAAATGTAATGTTTTTATCTCCAGTACCAAGGCATTGCATTCATCACGTGACGTGAGGTACAACCGGTGATGAATTTCAAGCTTGGTAGCAGACTACCAAAGTGAGCGGAGGCGGAGAAGCCCCGAGGCCGCAGGAACACCTTTTAAAGGGAACACCACAGGAAACATGGGAGGACTGCCTGAAGATCCAGGAAGTGGTAAATGTGTAACGGAGCGGTAGTCTCTATCTCTAACCCAATTGATCGTGTTCCCAATGGCCGGAGCTGCGTCGCGGTTAGGGTTGGGGGTCAAGTACTTGTACATAGACTTGGACTTAATTACTTTTTTAAGTACTCATATATGTTGTTTAATCGACATATACTTGTACATGGTTAATAATTATGTACTTTTCAAACTATCAAGTACATTTCAAATACATAATTTGTGTATTTAGAATAAACAATAATGCTACTCTACGGTTCTGTCTGTGTGGAGCACAACACTGAATGTTCTACTTGATTATATCTATAATTACTATTACATATTTTCAACTGGCACATGAATCACATTGTTATGGTTTATTATTACGATTGAAAAGTACTTGGACTTGTATTTAATCAAATGTACTTGGGAGTGTACTTAATAAGTTCATGTTTCAAAGTTCTTGTACCTGTTTTGCTTCTACATAGAACTGTGTATAATCAAATGTACTTGATACCAGCCCTGTTCCCGTCGGGCGTGTGAGAGGCACCGAGCAGGCAGTGTATGCGACAGCAATGTCGCCTCTGACTCCTTACAGGGGTCTGTAGCAATATATAGACATATACATTTACGGTGTATACACTTACGTCTGGTGCTGGAGTCGTCCAGTAGAATGACCTCGTGTAGATACTGCGGCGGACTCCGGTTGATGACACTGTGCACAGTGCGCAGAATCGGACTCCAAGCCTCGTTGTAGTAGATTATGATGACGCTGGCGGTCGGCAGATCCTTCGGGTAGACCTTCGTGCGACATCTACGACAGGAAAGTCATCGTCGACCATTTATAGAAATGTTAAAGGGCAACAGAATGTGCACTATACGAGGATGTTAATGCAACTATCAAAAGTATGCTATTCCTACTAGATTAATATTCACTGCAAGAAGTTAGTATAAAATTGCATACAACATGCAGTTACAAGAAATATCGACGTTGAAATTAACAGTCTTATTAAAAAGAGCCATCTGGAGTACTTTCACAAAGCGAGTGGTGTTTATTCAAATATTATTATATTTGATAGACGTTCACAAAGTAGAACAAACTGGAGAAATGAGTGTTTATTATAAACACCGTCATTGCTTAAATGTAATGGATCTTGATAAATAAATACATGTGCTTACTATGTGGAATACAAAGGAACCATCGACTTAGTGCGTAGTGTGTACTTGCGTCTCTCAAGACACCCCTGTGGCCGAGCACAAGAAAGGTTCTATCCTACTTTTACTTTAACGTAAAACCAAAAACCGGAAATCACTTTATTTACCCTACATGTCTTGAGTATAACACTGAAACAAATGTGGTCATCACAACGTTGTGAATATTTACATGACGCAAGTACACACTGCGCACTAAGTCGATGTTTCCTTTGTATTCCACATAGTAAGCACAGGTATTTATTTATCAAGATCCATTACATTTAAGCAATGATTATGTTTATAATAAACACTTAGTTAATCAATAACAGAGGTGGCAGGGCGATTAAGAGTGAGAAGTCGGAAAATGTGAATCAAGAAAGAAGTCGTCCGCAAACATGCACATATACACGCGCACACACACATGCACACACACTCGCGCGTGCGGAAACACACAGGCGCTCGCACACCACACACAGACATACAGACAAACACACACACATATACTCACACAGACACACAGACAAACACACACGCGCGCGCGCGCGCGCACGCACGCACACGCGTGTATCCTTACAGAGGCGCCACCTAGCGACTGGTAGGTGCGCTACCTACGCAAGACTGCGTGAGTCGACGAGCGCCCGGTCGAGGGACACCTTGTCGCTCGCCACGATGTTCATCCCCTCCTTCTCGTGTAGCTCCTTCGCGCGCCTTTGCTCCTCTTCCGTCAATATCACGTAGGCGTCATTCTCTCCCGGCCCCGTCCTCTCTCCCTGCGTCCTCTGGTAGTCATAGTAACGCTTCAGACGCATGTCCATGACGTCGGCGCTCATCCTGTGGTAGGTGTGCTCGCCGCTACCGCTTCCGCCGAATAAGTCGAGTCTGTAGAGGACGAAGAGGAGGAAGAAGCCGACCGCCAGCTGCTTGAGTCGGGTCCGGCGGCGTCGTAACAGCCACGCCATGCTACACGGGCCGGACGACTGCAAGAAACAACCGGCAGTGCCTACAGCTATATGTAGATTAACTTAAGTTTAGTTATTATCGCCCACGACAGCAGTCTTGCCACTATATCGAATCGTCAAAGTGCATGACAATCCACCACGACAGTTCAGACGGGCGTTCGTTCAACGCTCACAACAAGAGGACGCCACAGTGCAACGTACGTCGAGGTTGTGGCTTTGTATGCACGGACGGAGGACAGCGTACTACAAACTAGTAGCGTAGGCTTCCGGATTGAACATTGACGGTGCAGCGTGGCGGTTGCCCAACGTTGACGAGTTCAGTGAGTCGTCCTAGCCACATGTGTAGCTTGTTTCGTGTAATTAGGCAATAACATAGTTCGCAGCCGAAGCGTGTGCTCATAAATACAAACTTGGTTGTTCAGACACTTGCCTAGATGCCCTAGAACGACCGCACCGCGCGACACAATACGACCTCAATACTTAACAGTCGGCGACATCTCATTCACGTGTAATCCTTGCTCAATTAAATGCCGCATGAGCGAGCGATTCGATCGCTGACACGTGTCCACTAATCGCGTACTCCAGTACGAGCCGGAGCGTTAACCCTTTACTTGTTGCTGCGTCGGTCGCGTGCCTTGGTCCGGTAAACAATATCGATGCTGCTGCCACGAACGTGTGGTGTTGATCGGCGTGAATCTGATCGTATCGGCAGTCCACGACACTTTCGCTGCCACTGTTTTCGACGACCGTGGCAGGCAACTCAGCCGCCCGTTGAGCTGTCGGCACGTACAGCTGCACCTCTACGACACGCGAAACTAAATTACACTGTCGCTGCTACAGTAAGAACAAGTGCAGTCATGCGTGACCGTATGAGTTGGCGTCGCGG
The DNA here is from genome assembly GCA_020002185.1 of Paraescarpia echinospica. Classification (NCBI taxonomy): domain Eukaryota; kingdom Metazoa; phylum Annelida; class Polychaeta; order Sabellida; family Siboglinidae; genus Paraescarpia; species Paraescarpia echinospica. Next base: position 75,006,491 of record CM034531.1, read on the forward strand.
ATGACCGAATTACGCCGTCACCACAACGGCGGCGGTTTTACACAAAATAAACCCGCGTCGTTCAAATGGAAACACCTTTACTACAACAACAAAAATAATTTGGTATCTTTACTAATACACTTGAAACCTCTTGCGGCGTCGATACGTTTCTTGTGTATGGACGTGATCACTTATTAGATTTACTGTCATGAATTACAATGTGCATTCTGTTTGCAATTTACACGGCATAGTACTTAGCGATTGGCATACATTAGAACATCAACACATTTATATGCTAGGGCAATGCTATTGCCTCGGTTCCTCAGAGCGATGTCTACACAAGGCCTAAGTAGGGTCTATGCAGCTACCGACAGTGAGTGATGCATGTGAACGAGTACAGACGTCGAGTTATTGTAGCATGGCTGAATGCTTCCCGGGGATGCCGAGTTGGTGTTGGCATGAACAGGGCGGCGTTTTACTGAGAAGTTAATCATGGCACATGATCCATCATCCCATGTCAACAGCGGTTTCAAAATGTCACCAAAATATAAGATACCCCCTGTAGATGTAATCTCTTTGATGTAACTAGCCTCCAATGGTCCATCCATATTGTACGTCACGCTATTGTTGACGCTTTGAGAGCTGCCATCCCGTTGTCACGTTTCGTAACGCTGGTATGTACACCTCCCTAAAATTGTGTGTGTGTGTGTGTGTGTGTGTGTGTGCGTGTGCGTGTGCGTGTGCGTGTATGATATGAACTAGCGCACTGAGTTGTTTGCCTAAAAATATTTGCGCTATATAAGAGCTATCCATTATTATTACAATTATTATTACTATATAGTTTAATAAAACTTATTTATTGTCTTTGCATTGATGCATTGATTCACTGTTGACCATAAAATATAAGTATGTAAAAGGCATAAGAACGATAGTACATTAATGGATTTTCGATGGAATGCTGCTGAAATCTACCCCTAAACCAGCTGAACAAATAAAGCCGTAGGCGCTATGGATATAGTCTGATATCCGCAACTCGACAACCCAACGTTTCAAAAATCATTATGTAACGCTTACCCTGAGCTCCCCGCCCTCAAATTCGTCATGCTTGCCCCCTACCCTCGTAACTTGCCGTAAGCTTGACATACTTTAAAGATAAAGACTAGGCTGAGATGTTTTGTAACTCCTTTAAAAAAGGAGCGACATTTCCATTAAGGGTTGCACAGTGCGCACAGTGTGACAAACCAGATCTATTGAAAATGTATCAAAAAGTCGCTGTAATTTACGCCCCATGACGTATTTTCAGCATATGTTTAGATTTTGCTCGTGAAGTGTCAATGTAGGGGAACGATGTGCAAAACGGACCGCCTGCCTTTTGGCGATATTGTACCATATACAGCTAAATTGTGGTGGCACTGCTAAGTAATTAATAAATGGGCAGTAGTGACTATTGGTCGGAAGCACGAACCGCACATTCTAAGAGGTGAGCTCAAAAAGATTGTTTTTCACACTTTCCTTAAAATGTTAGCACTACTTTCAAAATGATCATACTTCCGTTTGTGCGCATTGTAAACAACGGAAACTGTGGTATGCATAAGTCACACGTGTATGCTCTGACATGCGTGTATTAGATTTAAAAAACATTGAGAGCTTATATTCAAACTGATAATCAACCCGAGGCTGTGAATTGCCTTCAAAACGGGCCCCTGAGTGATTCGCTCTGCTAACAGTGGAATGCTGTCGTCGATATGCCGTGGGTACAATACACACACCTGCATTTGTAATGCGTTATGGTATTACATTATTTTACATATATAGGGTGTTACATATTTCACAGGCATATCATACTAATACTAACAATACTACTAATAATAATAAAATTCTTAAGCAAAACAATAATATTACAAAAATATTTTATGTAGCATCAATATGAGCAGTATGGGTGCATATTATATCATCAAGTAGTGTAATATATAAGAATATTGTAAAGTTGCATGTATCACGAAACCATGATAGTAAACGCCGCAGTGAGTGTATCACCTTACTGAAAGGTGATAATAAACAAAGCGAAAGTCGAGTTACAGAAACAAGGAATCACCACGCTCGGTCCATACAAATGTCAACTTCTACTAAGAACAAAACCTGACCAAAATCCGACAAGGCGGAAGGAGCCACCACCCGCCATGAGTGGAACTATACGGGGAAGGAAGCGATCGTTCGTCATGCCACTGCGATGTCTCGTAGCTTCAAAAACAAAAGCGAGACAACTGGGTGCAGAAACAATAATGCACCAACTGTTTTCGGCCAGTTTGGACAGGGAAGAAAGGATGAAATGTGACTAAAGTGCGGCGTTGGCACACCATGACTGGCCAGGGTCCGAATGTGCACAATGTGTTTGCGTAATGTGTAATAACGGCTAAATAATACATGTGGATGGGCCCATTTTGGACGCACCTTTTCAGCGAGTCAAAGATCGGGTGGTGTTCTGAAACATTCCGTAGATACAGTAATTTTAATAGAAATACGCAAAATTTTAGCACATACGTAGTCAGATAAGTGGAGAAGATGATCCGGTAGAGAAAACATATTAGAATTAAAAATGTCAACTTTATGACAAATCTCGCTTAAGGGGTCCGTTTTGCACGCCGTTCCCCTATACATTACAGAAGACGCTGTTGAGAAAGAGGACATTAGTTCCGTGGCACACCGACAAAAACAAAAAATTGATACGTTTTGACAGAAGTGTGTCACAGAGTGGTTGAGTATAGACTAGTGTGTGAAGGTTAGATGCGTGCGTCTTTAGTTGGATTCAACTAAACATTAGCTCAGCGTTTAATTATTGATTAGCAAACGAACGCTTCTCGAATAGCCTTGACCTTCGGAGTAAACGAGTAAAATCGGTAAATAAAGAGCAACATCGTACGTACGAGCTCATAACAATCTTAGACGTGAAGCGGTCCCCATCGTGATCCCCGGCCATTGCCATGCCCGTGGGGACGTGAAGTATAATTATAATTTATAGTGATTGCCTTTGGCTTGGGCATTGCGCGGTCCCAATTTTAGTACTGTACCTAATAACCAGCGTAGTTATAATAGCCTATACTGGCTATATGATCTTACCTCTTCGTCAGGCATGAGAGCTTGCCTAGCCCTAGCCCTAGGTCTACGACTACGCCTAGGGCTCGGCCTGGGTTGGGATCGCGAGAAAGCCTTTTTCATTCTTCCCTGTTGCCAGTGTCGGTGACACGTCAAATATAACGTGGGTTCTAGTCTCTCGAGTCTAATCATGCATCTTACCGAGTCACGAATCATACATTTACATATTAATTATATTTCTACGGCCTAAAGTTAGCAGTTTGTACACATATTCAGCAACTGATATGTTATTTTCATGCGACAGCCTATTTTATAAAAAAAAACAATGTTGTTTTACATTGAAATGTGTGTAACGTAGCAAAGATATCCCTTACAAAATTACAACAGGTGTTCGTCTGTATTAGGGCTTACTTTCGGTCGCAGTGCGTGGTGTCATTATATATATATATTTATATATATTTATATATATATATATATATATATATACTATATATATATTCTTGTAGGCCTCCGTCGGTCAGGAGTCGACCATGGATGATGCGCCCTAGTTGGCCTTGTTGCGTCTGGGACAGCGTCGGCTGTGGCAGATGATACCGATGAGGGAGTGGCAGTCCCTGCCACAGTGGTCACATCTGTAGGTTGGCTCTGGGTGGCTAAAGGGTTGGCACTCCTTTCGACGAGCTCTCCCGTCTTCAGCCAGGCTCCGCAGCCTTTCTTCGCCTGCCCTGAGCTGGTTCCGTAGAATACCTCTCCACCTGGTGCGATCAGCGGCCATCTCCTCCCTAGACTTTCTTCTTCTTCTTCTTCCCCTTGCACCCTTGCGGGGTGGAGTCCACGTCACTTGGTAGATTCTTCTACTTTTCTTATCAGTTCTTTCCACCTCTCTCTCTCTCTCTCTCTCTCTCTCTCTCTCTCTCTCTCTCTCTCTCTCTCTCTCTCTCTCTCTCTCTCTCTCTCTCTCTCTCTCTCTCTCCCTCTCTCTCGTCCGCAATGGCCATCCATTCATGGCTGTTCACGCCAGCCCTCCCTAGGTCTCGTTTTATGCTGTTGTTCCATCTCAGCCTTGGTCTTCTTCTCCGTCGTCTGCCACCCTCTTCTACTGTCTTCACCCATTCTATGTACATGTCCCGCCCATCTCATTCTGTTACCGGTTACTTTCCTCTTTAGGTGTTTTTTTATTCCAATCTCCTCTCTCAATTCTTTCATCTTCCTTCTATCCTCTCGCGTTACTCTACATATTCTTCTGACCCAGTTGTTTTCTGCTACCTGTAGTTTCTCCCCCTGTCTCTCTGTCAGTGGCAGTGTTCCCAACCCATATATACAGGCTGGTATAAAGCAGGCTTCCAACACTTTTCCTTTCAGTTGTTTCTTCAGTTTTCTGTCCCACGTAATGCCTTTACTCCTCCTTCCATCCTCACACACTGTACCGCCCAGGTATACATAGGTGTTCCCTTGTTTAATGGTCTTTCCGTCAACACCTACATGCAGATCTACCTCCTGTTCACCTATCCACAATACTTCACTCTTCTCCAGATTGATTCGGAGGCCGTGTTTTCTGAAGGTGTTACTCCATTCTTGCAATGCTTTCTGTAGTTCCTCTTTGTTATCAGCCACCACTGCTAGGTCGTCTGGATACAGTGTCTTCTTAAGTTCTTCCTACTCAGATATCTTTCCACTGATCAGGTTCATCATCATAATGAAAAACAGGGATGCTGCCATCTTGCATCCTTCGTACATGACCAGGCCACCGTGACCTGTGTTGTCTGAGCAGCGTGTACATAGTGGAGAGGCCAGCACGAGAAAGGACCTCGGTGTTGGTCACTTGGTTTCTCCAAGAGATCCCCAAGATTCGCCGCAGACATCGTAGATGGAAGGTGTTGAGCTTCTTCTCTTGTTTGTCGTATGTTATCCAGGTCTCACTGCCATACAGCAGTGAACTGATGACGCAGGCGTTGTACACTGCGGTTTTTGTATTGACTGTGAGTTTCGAGTTCTCTCAGACACATGTGGTCAAACGTGCAAGAGTGGATGCAGCTTTCCCTAAGCGTCTGTTGATTTCCCTGTCCAGGGAGAGGCTACCGCTGATAGCAGACCCCAGGTAAGTGAACTGGTGAACAGCGTCCAATTCGTAGTTGTCATTGGTGATGATTAGAGGTGCCTCCACGTCCTGACCCAACACGGTTTTTTTTCTTCAGACTTATGGTTAGCCCGAAGTCTTTGCAAGCGTGGGAGAAGCGATCAATTAGGTTCTGGAGTTGCTGCTGAATGGGTGCGACAACTGCAGCATCGTCCGCAAACAGCATATCTCTAATGAGTACTTCTCGTACTTTAGTTTTGGCTCTGATGCGTGCTAGGTTGAATAGCCGACCATCCGATCTGGTGCGAAGGTATATGCCTTCCGTGTACGACCCGAATGCATGTCTCAGAAGCAAGGCAAATAAAATGCCAAAGATGGTCGGGGCCAGGACGCAGCCTTGCTTGACGCCACTGCGGATGTTAAAGGAGTCCGATGAATTGCCATCATACTGAATTGAACCTTGTATGTTCTTATGAAACGATTCTATATGCTCTGTAGTTTTGGAGGACAGCCTATTTTTGAGACGATCTGGAAGAGTCCCTCTCTGCTGACCAGATCAAGTGCTTTGGTGAGGTCAATGAAGGCAACGTAGAGGGATTTGTTCTGTTCTCTGTTCTTCATTTGAAGCTTTCGAAGGGAGAAGATCATGTCTATCGTAGATCTTTCGGCGCGGAATCCACTCTGCGACTCAGGGTGGACGCGTGCTGCGTTACAGCCAATTTGCTAACAACACTTAGAAGATAGTTGCCCTGTAGTTGTTACAGCCACTTCTGTTACCATTGTTTGTGTAGAGGATGACAATATTGGCACCTCTCATGTCCCGTGGAACAGCACCTTCCCTCCAACACCGGTAAAGAACTTCACACAGGGAGTGCACTAGCACACTTTTGCAGCACTTGATCAGGTCCGGGGGAATCCCATCATTGCCTAGTGCCTTGCCGGAGACCAGGGTATTAACAGACTTACTTAGTTCTTCTAATCTTGGCTCTGCTTTGAGCTCTTCCATGGTCGGTAGACAATCGATGACATCAAGAGTTGACGGAATGACAGTGTTCTCTGTGGAGTAGGGCTCAGAATAGTGCTTCACCCATCTCTCCATCTGTCTGCCTCTGTCAGTGATTACTTCCCCGCTGGTGGACTTGAGGGGGTCCATCTTGCTCTGAGGGCGTCCAATGGCTGTTTTCATGCCGTCATACATCCCTCTGATGTTGCCTGTCTGAGCTGCAGTCTGAATGTCTTCGCTGAGTTGTAGCCAGTACTCGTCGGCGCAGTGCCTGACAGTCTGCTGGAGTTTGCTTCTGGCGGCCCTGAGGATCTGAAGGGTCTTCTCAATTGGTGAACGCTTGTATTTTACCAGGGCGACACGCTTGGCTTCAATGACGGCAGTCATCTCACGTGACTTGGCTTCGAACCAGTCTTTCGTCTTCAAGATCGTCCTCCCAAAGGTAGCGAAAACGGTGCTGTGAATAGTGTTCCGCAGATGTTCCCATTTCTCCGTGGCAGAGTCTCCGGACTATGAGGCACTCAGAGCATCCTCAACATTCTTGGCAAACTCTCAACTAGCTCAGGCTATGACATATTGCTGACATTGATACGCGGTTTCCTTCCTTGTTTTGAGCGATGACGTTTCTTTATTTGCAATCTGATCTTGCAGCATACCAGGGAGTGAACAGGGTCGCAATCTGCACTGTGATACGAGCGTGTGAGTAGCACGAACTTAAGGGATGAGCGTCTGACAATGATCATATCCAACTGGTGCCAATGTTTTGAACGAGGATGTCTCCACGAGACCCTGAGCTGAGGCTTGGTCTGGAAGTAGGAGATGGTTATGCAAAGGTCATGATAGGCGCAGAACTCAAGGAGTCGTTGCCCATTTTCGTTCATCTTTCCAATTCCGAAATGACCCAGGCAAGAGGGCCATGAGTCATGGTCAGCGCCATGTCCGGGGATGATTATAATGATTACTGCTAGGTTGTCATAGAACTCGTCTTTAGCCTCAGGTGCGGAGCACAGTGTGGACGCAGCTGAACGCTATTTGATGAGCCACAGCCCCCCCCCCCAATATTCGCCTCGTTCCGACGCCTGTGTGTTCTTTTGATAAACAACTGAACGGCGCTGATTTGGTTGTCAGCAAACAAGTTTAATGAATGTTATCACAATGCATTGTCTGATGCATCCATATTAACTGCTTGACGGCATGGGTCGCCAAGCAGTTCCAGAGACAAAACAAATTGGGTCGCAGACTAAATAGGTTAAGAACCGGTGAGGTTTATATAATATAGACTGCTATGATTTACAAACACGAATTATGGTGCGTAGAGTTTGTTAATTTGAATTTGCATAACTAAACCACCTGCTTTAAATATAAACTAATGTCAGTGTTTTAAATGCAAACTAATATCAATGTAGTAATTCAGAATTAGAGCAAATTAGCCTTTGAGACGGCAAAGAAAGTCTCAACAACACAGAATTATGTAAATAATCTTACTGCGCATTTATGCAAAGATTCTAGTTTTTAGGATCATTTGAATTTATTTTGGATACAGAATTAAGTAAGTTAATAATAGATTGTTTGGTTATTTCATTAAATCTGCACAGAAAAGTTGCACAAACCTAGGCCCTACCAACGTAGGTTTTGTTTTGTTTTTCGCAAAATTAATTCGAAATGAGAATAGCGAAATCATCGAATATAGGAGTAGCCTTTAACTAAAGAAAAACATCACATAAACATAAGTTTAGGTTATCAAAACTGGTTGCAATCGCTGCCGCTTTGTGACACTATCTCATGACAAATTTCAGAACAGTGACATTGTTTCATAGAACTAAGAATTACTCTGTTTATATGACCCTGATGTTGTGTTTAAAAAGTTGCTGTAATTACCAGAAAATTGTAACGGGTAATGTTTTACAGATTTGTTTTACGCAATGGATATGCCTCGTGATGTTTCGTTTTGTTGTCGTTGATAACATACTATTAAATGTTGGTGTGCGTGGATCAATATCCGCGTGTGATTATTTGCGTTAGTGTAGATGCATTTGAGAATTTGAGTTGGTTTAAATTATTGAATTTAAATATTCATCTGAAAATTATGATGTTGTCAACGTTCGTTCAAGCAAATAAAAGTTAAACTATGAATACGCAAACTTGCAATGACCTTAAATTGAACGGTTTTAAAAGCGTTACAGTAATATGGCATAAAGCTACGATATTTGTTCGATGTAAATCTGATATTGTCGCTGTATCTGAAACATGGGCAGAACTGGATGTTATAGATGATTTGAATCTAATTGGCTACAGTGCTTATCATGTAACTAGAGAATCCCGCAAGGGTGGTGGTGTAGCATTATATATTCGAAATGAATTGTCGTGCAGATTACTTGAAACAAAATCCATGGAAGTCGAACATACTTTTGAATGTGTTACAGTAGAACTTGCCATAAAGAATCACGCTAATGTTATTATCAATTGTATGTACAGAACACCTGGTTCAAATTTAGATATATTTTGTGAAAAAATAGAACACATGTTTAATGATGTAAAAGCACACAAAACGATATTTCTGTGTGGCGACCTAAATATTGATTTGTTAAAACATGAACAACACAGCAGTACTAACTTTCTTGATTTGATGTATAGTCTAGGTCTTTACCCTCTAATTGATAAGCCAACCAGAGTCACTGACATTTCAGCTACTCTGATAGACAACATATTCACAAATGAATTGCAACACAGTCTCACCTGTGGTATTCTGTATAATGATATCAGTGACCATCTGCCAATATTTGCAGTATGCGAGTATCACATATGTAGAAATACTAAAATGAATACTCAGTATACCAGAGTAATAAATAAAGACACCTTAACTTCACTCTCACATGAACTAAGTCTACAATCATGGGATGATATTTTGAACTTACATGATGTAAATCAGGCGTATGATCTATTTTTAAACAAATTTATAGGCTTGTTTAGCAAGCATTGCCCTATAAAAATAATTTCAAGAAAAAGTGACTTTTATAAGAAACCTTGGTTCACTAAAGGTTTGAAATGTTCTTGTGCCAAAAAGAAGATGCTTTACAAAGCATTTGTTATATCCCGCTCACATGAAGCTGAACTAAAGTACAAACATTATAAAAATAAATTAACATCTATATTAAGGTTTGCTGAAAAACATATTACAGCACAATGTTGGAGAAACAAAAAAATGATATAAAAGGCGTCTGGAAAATTATAAATAGAGTAATCAACAAACAATCCAGTACTCCAACATATCCTGCCTATTTTATGAACAATGACAAAGAGATACATGAAAAGAAGGAAATTGCAAATGGATTTAATAATTTTTTTACAAATGTTGGACCCAATCTTGCAAAACAAATTAATCTTCCTAAAAATGATGTAGATATATTTGATTATTTGGGAAAAGAAATTGATAAAAGTATGTTTCTAAGTCCTGTTGATGATCAAGATATCATCAGAACTGTTCAAAATGTTAAGGGTAAAATGTCAACAGATTGTAATGATTTAAACATGAGCATGATTAAGATCATTATTGCTCACATTGTAAAACCGTTGAAGCACATATGCAATGTTTCCTTTATCACTGGAATATTTCCTAATCAAATGAAAACAGCTAAAGTCATTCCAATATTTAATTCTGGTGATAAGGGTGTATTTACAAATTACAGACCTATTTCTTTGTTGCCCCAGTTCTCAAAAATACTGGAGAAATTATACTGTGAGAGGTTAAATAGTTTTCTAGATAAGTATAATATACTCAGTTCTAGTCAATATGGATTTAGATCAAGCATGTCAACATCTCATGCCTTAATAGAATTGGTCGAAGAAATTACTAATTCTCTTGATAATAATAAATATGCCATTGGCATATTTGTTGACCTTAAGAAAGCATTTGATACGGTTAACCATGATATATTGGCCAAAAAATTAAATTTCTATGGTATTCGTGGTTTTGCACATCAGTGGATTATGAGTTACTTGAAAAACAGAAGTCAGTTTGTTCACTATGATAATTGTGATTCAGAAATACTCAAAATATCTTGTGGTGTCCCACAAGGATCTGTTTTAGGACCAAAGTTGTTTATTTTGTACATAAATGATATTTGTAATGTTTCAAGCATCTTTAAGTTCATCTTATTTGCTGATGATACTAACATGTTCTACAGTAATAGTGATATAGGTGAACTTGTCAGGTTGACAAATATTGAATTGGAAAAGTTACATGTATGGTTTGCAGTAAACAGGCTCTCTCTCAATATATCAAAAACAAATTATATGTTATTTGGCAAACGTATTATAAAGACACCTGTCTCTATACATATAAGTAAGGAAGAAATAAATAAGGTTGAATTCACCAAATTTTTAGGAGTTTTGATAGATAATAAATTAACATGGAAAAAACACATTTCTGTGATAAAATCTAAACTCTCAAAGAGTTGTGCCATAATGTATAGAGCCAGCTTTCTCATTGACAAACGGAGAATGCTTACTTTATACCATTCCCTTTTTCTCCCATACATTATGTATTGCATTGAAGTATGGGGCAATACGTATGCTACTACCTTAAATTGTTTAGTAGTGTTACAAAAGAGAGTGGTGCGCTTAATTTGTAGAGCTAAGAGGTTGGATCACACTTCTTCTCTATTCTCTGAATTACATATCTTGAAAGTGTCAGATATTGTTGATTTACGAACTGCACTTATTATGTACAAGGCAAATAGCAATTTGCTACCAGTGAACATACAAAAGTTGTTTACTTTGTACAGTCCTGTATATGCAACTAGACAAAGCCCAACTTTTAAACAACACTTTGCTCACACCAATTTAAAGAGAATGTGTCTTTCGTTTAAAGGTGTAACACTATGGAATTCTATAGACAATTCTTTAATATGTTCTAAAAACGTCTATTGCTTCAAAAAAATACACTGATAATATTTTGCTTACTTACTAAAAATGTATTGTCTATATTGGACTTCACAAATTGTTATTCTTTAGCACAAGTGGTATTGGTGATATATATTTCATTCTTTTAAAAATTGTATGTTGTAATCACGCATGTTGCATATTGTAAAATATTCTTGACAGTAATTATATCAATTGTAAATTGGGCAAGTGTTATAAGTGACACACTTCTTCTTGCCCTTTTCAACTTCAAAACTGTGACTTACAATTGTATACATGGCATTTTTTGTATTGTATATTGCGCATGTATTGTGTTATTTTTTAAATATTGTGCATGTATTATTATGTTGTTGTTGTTGAATAAACTTTCATTCATTCATTCATTCATAAATAAAAATCCGTAGCATTATCAGCGTGAGTTGCTCGGCTATTTCCGGGAATGTTGCGACAGAACTGAAGAGATGTAACTTGTAACGTCAGCGCCTGCATACCAAAATGAACAAGGCTTCTATGATACAAATTGATCGTTCAACAGAGGTGTGTACGTATCACACATAGTCCTAAATATTCCGTTTATCATTATTTTGTGTGAAATTAACTGTGTTCCAGATTGTATAGCTGTGCACAGCATTTGCTGCCCCGCCTATGCATGGCGTAATCAAAAACGCTTACCGGACTTAGTTTTTTCTCTCAAAAATGCAACCGGCTTATTAAATATAATAAATAAACGATATTTGAGGAAGAAACATCGTACTTTATCTTCTTTGTTTTTCTATGTAATGCAAGATATTATTTATAGTATAGACACAATACGTCGTACTTCGCAGTCAGTTTTGTCCTGAGTGATAAGAGATCATCCATATAGTAAGTCAAGGTTAATGTGAGTGGGGTGTCCGGGCCAGCGTGACGAAGCGTTACAGGGGGTGGGGTGGTGGACAAAAACGTATTAGCCCGTTCTGTCAATGTCAGACTGACCGCAATGATTGATATGTCAGTTGCGATCAGAAGTGTGCACTGCGCTGGCGCCGCCTAAACAAGGCGATCACAGCGCTTACTCCGTGATCAGAACAAGGATTCTGACAGCAGCTAATGAAGCGTCCGTAAGTGGTTTTCTATTTACCTGTATACAATTTTACTTAAAGAAACACGAATTGTAGTCTCTCTTGTAAAAGAAACAGTCAACATTAGATGAACGACATTGCTAAAATGTTGAAACTGCAGTAGGACTAGGTGGACTCGAACCCCGATCGACGGCCTGGCGCGACTACCCGCGCAGCTGCCGCACCAGCCCCTCCCCTAGCAATCATTACACGTAGCAAATGTATGTGAATTGCGAATCAACACATTTCGCGACGAGTTAAATATATTTATGTGTCCATCCCAAATAGGGGTGTCTTTCCTAAAACGAACGTACTTGGGGTGTACATGCTAACAATACGAAGCATAATTAGGAAGTGGGAGTCTATAAAAGATCAACTACTACAGTCTATAACTAGAATGTTACGTCATCACGAGGGTGACGTCACCTATAGTTGTGCTCAGCAACGCGCCTCAGAATATCTTTACGCCCGTGTAAAGTAGATAGATCGATTTACACAGCTATTGCTGATAAACGTCTACTATTTAAAATGTATGCGATATATCCATCAGTACACGTGAAATGTAATATTTTCATTTTGAAAGAAATTATATGCACGGGCTACACAGCGCCGGATTTGAGACTGTCCTAGACGGCTAGAGGCCCTGTCCCGTGGACAGTATTGACCAGGTATTGTATCCTAACAGTGCTCACTCCTCATTACCGTCTACAATAGAGACTGCACTGCAATATATGAAATTTTTTCATTTAGAACACAAATCGGCATCATCTAACAATTTCATTTCAAATTACCTAACGTAGTGATCAATTAGTTTGTTAGTGGTCACGCTACCACGTAGTGGCACAACAGGTTATTAATGTCCTAAATTGAGTTGACCCAAAATCAAGGGGGGTTGTGACCAAATAATCTTTTATAGAAGCTCTCTTAAAATGTAGTGTAAGCCCCTGGGCAAATGCCCTGTCTGTCCTGTCTGCCCTACCCTAAATCCGGCGCTGAGCTTACACATCTACAGGACATTATGCTGAGGATGCTGTTAGCATGTCCACCAGGTGGCGTGACTGTTTGAACTGCGTCTCGCGTTCTGCTCCTTCCGCTAATTTCGCTATACAGCCGACTCTCGCCCAGCTTGACTGTTGTCGCAGATGGCATCACTGGTCGATGTGCGCGCGTATGTGCGTGCGTGCGTGCGTGCGTGCGTGTTTTGCATGTTTTCCATGTTTATTTATCCTCGCGATATTATGATCGATAGGTGGCGCCACATAACAGCATGCTGGCAGCGGAGAAAAGCTGTTTTTTGCGATCATCGGTGCACGTTATTGCAATAGGTGGCAGCACTAGCTGCCGCGTCCCGGAAGTGCGTTCCTTTTCTGCCGGCCCCGACAAGTTACGAAGAGCGGTTGACAGGTGTTATGCCTTCTAGATGTTGTGTACCATTTTCTAAAAACCGAGGGGCATCAATTTCCAAAGAACGACCCAGCACTGCTAAATGCGTGGACAACTGCGATCATACAGCAGATGAGCGCTAGGAACAAGGCACCATGGATTGATGGAAGCTGGCACCGCGCCGTGTGTTATGCAGGGAACACTTCGCCGCGGATGCCTTCGTGAGACAAAGTGCTATGGTTTGTCAGCTGTCAAATTACAATGTCAGTGGTCAACGTAAATTACAATGTCAGTGGTCAACGTCAATTACAATGTCAGTGGTCAACGTCAATTACAATGTCAGTGGTCACCGTAAATTACAATGTCAGTGGTCAACGTAAATTACAATGTAAGTGGTCAACGTAAATTACAATGTCAGTGGTCAACGTAAATTACAATGTCAGTGGTCAACGTAAATTACAATGTCAGTGGTCAACGTAAATTACAATGTCAGTGGTCAACGTAAATTACAATGTCAGTGGTCAACGTAAATTACAATGTCAGTGGTCAACGTAAATTACTATGCATGTGTAACTTGTGTTGCAGCTAAACACGTATTTTAGAACCGCTTCTAACCCTATCTTTAGATAATTATGATTAGATTTAGTTATATTTTTATAATAAAAAACTGAAGTAGGTTAACTTGTGCTGCAGAATAACCCTTATAATAAGTCATAGCGGGTATAATTAGGTCCTGTAATATATGAATGTGTCATTATTTGTTAAAAGCTTTGTATTTCAATGATTTGAAATATTGACACATTTTAACCTGTCACGGGGCAGCCCAATGAATCAGTTGTTATGGAGGACGGTTTGTCACTGGCAGCAGAGAAAGTCGTCTTCACAGAAGAAACTGACATTGTGGTAGACATAGCAGCTGAGCCACCAGCAGCAGTGGTCTTCGCCAGTATGCAGACACAGATACCTTGCCGGCAAGAATTTTCTGCCAGAAAATTCATGTATGATAACGACGCCATACATTTCTATACTGGTGTCGAGACAGATGACACTTTCATTTTTGTTTTACAAACTATAGAGGCAGCTGCCCATCACTTGACCTATATGTACCAAGTCAATAATCCATCTGTAGAAGACCAGTTTTTTGACACTTATGAAACTTCGCCCTAGACAAGCCAAACTTTGAGCTCCGAGTCATATGTGTCAAACATATTTCTGACATGGGTAAATTTAATTGACCGCCAGTGGAAAGAAATTGATGTGTTGCCGTCAACTGATCTTCTTAAGTACCATGGTACTTCTGATTTCAAAAGCAAATGTCCGACAACCAGGGTGATAACTGATGGCACCAAGTATCCGACACAGAAATTTAAAAATAAAAAAAATTCAACATGAAACATTCTCTTCATACAAGAACAGAAACACTGTAAAAGTTCTTGTTGGATCTGCTCCTGGCGGTTTAGTGATGCGTTTGTCCCCAGCTCATGGGGGAGCAGCCAGTGACCGTCAGATTGTGGAGAGGGGCTCTCTTTTTGTGAAATGTGACCCTGGTGATTCAGTTATGGCCAACAAAGGATTCAATGTTCAAGACATTTTCGTCCCATATGATTTTGCCATTAACATCCCCATATTTTTAAAGAAAATAAACAGAAAGTCTGGTGAAACTATAATGAAAGACAGACAAATTGCCTGCAAAAGAGTACACATCGAGAGGGTAATTGACCTAAGACGTACAAAGTTCTTAAACAGCCGATGAGTGCGACTGAGACAAAGTTGTCATCAAGAATCAATAACATTTGCTTCATGCTGTGCAGTTTAAGAAGAATATTGTACCTAATAATGCACGATAAGCGATGGATGCATCAAATGTACGAATCACATACGATACTGCCTGCGACATTATGCAGTGTACGATAACTTTTGCCATTATCGTTGTGCTTACTCATAGTAGGTGCCACTAACCATAATAGCATTCTTTCTATTATAACACTGAATTTCATCATTCAATTCAGTATGTTTATTTCAGACGGCACCTACAAGTGGAAGGTTGTCAAATTGATGTAAACACTGTTCTTTGTTGAGTTACACACACAATTAGAATTAATAAAAGAGCAGGCTGTCTTCAGTCGTGTTTACACATTTCAAAATGTATAGTCAGAATAATCTCTCTAGCAAAACCTATGTAGTACAGCTGTGCGAAAGTGATCCCGGAAAAAATACCTGGAGACTGTCTGCCATTTGCGAAATGAAGGCGTTGTCCCGAACAATCTCTATTACTTTGAGGTCCTTGAATGTGTAAACGACTAGGTAGCACACTGACCATCCTGCACAAAATAAGAATCCTTGAATCTGGTAGAAGTAAGGGTGGCTGTTGTCTAACGTTAAGCCATTGCTGGTAGTGATGATATATGGCACACTTGTCGGTGTGATGACTCGTTCACGTGCTGTGTACGGACACTTCACCTCGACCAAAGAATCTTCATACAGTAGCCGATCCGGAGAACAAGCCAAATGTGGTCGGCTCATGCTAACGACGATGCCATTCTCAGTGGTGGACACTCCCTTTAGTTCCTCGTACTTTCAGATGGCTACTGGCTCAAACTTGTTGCCGTGCATGATGGAAGCAGATGTCACATGGTCTTGCTAGCAGCCAACTTCTGCAAGTTGGTGGCTGGTGTAGCCCTACTCGTCCAAACATTAATGACTGCACACGCTTGGGTTGACCGTTGGTGCTTTCTTCAATAATAGCTTGTTGCTAGTGGCTGATTTCGGTGATGTTGTGGTGCTTTAAAACAGTCCTACCAGGGGTTCGACTGTGTAAACGGAACAAAAGTTGTGACATTGGCAGCGTCGGTACAAGTTGTGACATTGGTCGCGTCGGTAGAAGTTGTGACATCGGCGATAGGGGTGGCATATCGTTAACATAAGTGAAGTTGGAAGGCCAAACGCTCGCACGCACAGACACACACGCATACACGCACACCCCACTCGACAGTCTCCAGCTACACCATTTGATACCTCCAACTGCAGCCCCCTTGAAAATCTCACAAAACTTCAAATTGGTCTATTCAAACGGAAATCTTCCCCAAGCAGGTACCTTTACACGAGAACGAACGCCACCATCACCCCCAACCTACGGACATAGGGTTAGGTAGTCGTAATTGTGCACCAACTCAACTGTTAAAATATATTTCGTTTTCTTCTGTCAGCAACCTTTCCCCTCCACTTGTTATCGTCGTCTATCTTCCTATATGCAGCCTTCCGATCTTAATAATTTTATTGCGGTCTGCCCATTTTCACCTCCTCTGCCTTCTTTGGTAGTCGGCCGCCCTCCACCCGCACCAAGGAACTTGTTCAATTATAAAATACATAATTACTGATTGTTTATCATGCAATTCGGTTATCCCAAAGCTCTGTAAGTATTATTGATTTTGTTAGTTCTGATACTTCAGCTTCAGCAGCGTTTCAAACATATCATTGTTATTATTATTATTATTAGTAGTAGTAGTAGTAGTAGTAGTAGTAGTAGTAGTAGTAGTAGTAGTAGTAGTAATAATAGCAGTAGAAGTAGCTAAGAAAATAAGGGCTATGAAGGATAGTAAATCACCTGGAATGGATGGGATTCCGCCCGAACTACTATTGGAAATTGTAGAACAAATTAGCGTACCGCTTGCAACAGTTTTCATTAGAAGAGGGAGTGGTTCCTTTAGAATGAAAAGAAGCAAACATTATACCGTTATTTAAAAAAAGGTTCGAGAAAAAAGTCAGAGAACTATAGACCAGTGAGTTTAACATCAGTGATTTGCAAATTATTAGAAAGAATAATTAAAGATCACATGGTGGATTTTCTTGTTAAACATAACTTGATAAACCCATCTCAACATGGGTTTCTAAACGCGAGGTCATGCTTAACAAATATGTTATGTTTTTGGAAGACATCAATAAGTGGGTAGATGAGGGATCACCAGTAGATATCATCTACTTAGATTTTCAAAAAGTTTTCGACAAAGTACCACATCAAAGATTACTGCTTAAACTAAAGGCCCAATGCATAGGAAATGGTATAATAAACAGGATAGAAAATGGCTGATTGACAGAAGACAACGTGTAATAGTTGATGGGGAGGCTTTAAACTGGAAATCGGTATCGAGTGGGGTACCACAGGGGTCAGTACTAGAACCTATATTATTCTTAATATATATCAACGATTTGGATGATGAAATAACAAGCAAAGTGTTGAAATTTGCGGATGATACAAAAGTGCTTCGAAAGATTAAAAGTGATGGGGATAGACAGCATTTACAAGATGATCTTGACAGGTTGATCAAATGGTCTGAAAAGTGGCAAATGCTGTTCAATTTTGGGAAATGTAAATGCCTCCACGCAGGATATGGGAACGAAGATGTAGAATATACTGTACTAAGTACTACTGTAAAAGAAAAAGACTTAGGGTTAACCGTTAGTGCTGATATGAAGGTTTCGGAGCAGTGCGGAATTGCAGCTTCAACGGGAAATCAAATCCTTGGATTAATTAGGCGAAATATAGCGTGTAAGGAAAAAAAAAAAAATACCGCTGTACAAAACAATAGTGAGGCCTCATTTAGAATATTGTATACAAGGCCTTATTGCAGGATGGACATAGATATGCTAGAAAGTATGCAGAGGAGAACAAATTAAAATGATACCAAAACTGAGGGATCTTAGTTATGAAATTCGCCTAAAGGAAAGAATGTGGTTTAAAACACAAGAGACAAGGGGATTGAGAGGAGATCAGATAGAAGTGTTTACAATAATAAATGGTTATGAAAATATTTATAGAAATTTTTTTTCACTTAAGAAAGATAGAAGGATTAGAGGACATGAAGTTACATTAGCAAAGGAGCAGTGTAGATTAGACATAAGAAAGTTCTCATTTTCACAAAGGACTATAAATGAATGGAACAGATTATCTCCTGATTGTGTGGGTGCTAGTAGCGTGAATATGTTTAAAAATAAAATCGACACATACCTCAGAAGGGCGGGATACACATAGATAAAAGCGTTGGACACTCGATAAGCCAAAGGGTTTCCTTGTCCACCTAAAGTTAATTCTCTGGGTTAAATCTACTCATTTATATAGGGTTAGAAAGACCAGCTCATTCGGATGATTTCGATCATATTCTTTGTGGGCATCGGTGAACTTGTGACGCCTTTTCATTAGCATACATGTAGCGCGTGCAAGAAAAAGTAGCAATTGGCATTGATGTGATTAGAAAATGCGGTCAGCTCGATTACTCATCGACGATACAATCGCATGTAGCCCTGACACAAGAATGCACACACACAACCAGTGCGTTCATTCGGGAGATCAGTCAAAATCAAGATAACATGGAACGGTTCAGCATAATGATACGACGGCTGACATACACAGTCACTATAAATAGACGAGGAAACAATGAGCAACGCAGACGACAAGCTCACGCACCGTGCAACAGTTGTATTACATCAGGTAGGTTGATGAGGTTGTGGAGGTGAACAACCCATGTTTTTCACTACCACTTTGACAATTGATGTTGGCGCGTGCGGCCAATTGTGACGAAAGGCTTGCGAGCTCAGATTTCAACCTGCCAATAGTCGTTTTAAAAAAAGAGTCCGGAACACGAAAGAGCTAAAGAACCAACTCACACAGGAGGGGAGGAAGGAAAATGGAAGGGAGGAAAGAAGGACGAACAAAAGAAGGAAGGGACTGAAGTGAGAGAAGGAGTTGGGAGGGATTGAAGAAAGGAAAGAAAAAGGGATGGTTGGGAAGGAAGAAAGATATGAAGGACAGGTCGGGGGAGCAAGACGGGAGGAAGGAAGGTAAATAGGAATGATGGATGGAAGGAAGGATGGTGGACGAAATAAAGGGAGGAAGGAACGGGGGAGGTAGCATGGAGTGAAGGCAAGAAGAAAGGAAGGTATATAGGAAGGAAAGAGGTACAGAGAAAAGGAACGACAGAAGGAAGGGAGGAAGGGATGAAGGAAGGAAGAAAGGAAGGTATGTAGGAAGGAACGAGGCATAGAGAAAAGGAAAGACGGAAGGAAGGAAAGAAGGATGAAGGAAGGAAGAAAAGAAGGTATATAGAAAGGAAGGAGGCACAGCGAAAAGGAAAGACGGAAGGAAGGAAGGGATGAAGGAAGGAAGAAAGGAAGGTATATAGGAAGGAAGGAGG
The DNA here is from genome assembly GCA_020002185.1 of Paraescarpia echinospica. Lineage (NCBI taxonomy): Eukaryota > Metazoa > Annelida > Polychaeta > Sabellida > Siboglinidae > Paraescarpia > Paraescarpia echinospica. Next base: position 75,026,234 of record CM034531.1, read on the forward strand.
CACAGAGAAAAGGAACGAAGGGAGGAAGGGATGAAGGAAGGAAGAAAGGAAGGTATGTAGGAAGGAACGAGGCACAGAGAAAAGGAAAGACGGAAGGAAGGAAAGAAGGATGAAGGAAGGAAGAAAGGAAGGTATGTAGGAAGGAACGAGGCACAGAGAAAAGAAAAGACGGAAGGAAGGAAAGAAGGATGAAGGAAGGAAGAAAAGAAGGTATATAGGAAGGAAGGAGGCACAGCGAAAAGGAAAGACGGAAGGAAGGAAGGGATGAAGGAAGGAAGAAAGGAAGGTATATAGGAAGGAAGGAGGCACAGAGAAAAGGAACGACGGAAGGAAGGAAAGAAGGGATGAAGGAAGGAAGAAAGGAATGTATATAGGAAGGAAAGAGGCACAGAGTAAAGGAAAGGCGGAAGGATGAAGGAAGGTATATAGGAAGGAAAGAGGCACAGAGAAAAGGAAAGGCGGAAGGAAGGGAGGAAGGGGTGAAGGAAGGAAGAAAGGAAGGTATATAGGAAGGAAAGAGGCACAGAGAAAAGGAAAGACAGAAGGAAGGGAGGAAGGAATAAAGGAAGGAGGAAATAAAGAAGGACGGAAGGAAAGAAGGAACAAATGAACGAACGACCGAATGGACTGAACCAAATATCACGACACGCGTGGCTTGTTCCACTATTGCGGTGGCCTGCTGCTTCACTGCCTCCTGCCTCCGCTCTCTTAGGAAGTCGACCTGCCTCCAACCGCATTTAGGGTTCCGCCCATATCGTCTGGTTTCTTTACTATTCGTTCCGCTAAGCGCAACAGAATTGCAGTTCAAAGGCAAAGTAATACAATTCTCTGATTGTAACATGCAATGTGCCTCCATTATACGTCAATATCGTTTAACGTTTCTTGACAAACCCACCGTGCGTGCAATACAAGAAAAAAACAGAAACCGTTATTTATCGGATTATGCAGTGAACCCAGTTCGTTGTGAAACATACAGTCACTTGTATCATGTGTCACCTGAACGAAAATAATGCTTTTACAGTTCACTGATTCATTAGGGAAATCTGCTGGGTAGAGAGTATACATATTTATATTTTGCGGGTGGCCGCAAAAGTGTGCAAAGTTCCCAAAATATATAGCAATACACACTACTGGTTGATCATAAATTATGATCTTCCCAAAATAAATCTCTCCTGTGTGAGTGAAACTTGTACTATATCGCCCACTACCGCTGGTGTTGATATTAGAACAGGGCAGCGTGAGCGGTAGAGTATTGATCTTAATTATTATGGTGAGTGGATGGGGGGACGGAGAGAGAGAGAGAGAGAGAGAGAGAGAGAGAGAGAGAGAGAGAGAGAGAGAGAGAGAGAGAGAGAGAGAGAGAGAGAGAGAGAGAGAGAGAGAGATGGGTTGAACTGAATGATGTGTATGTTTTACTTGGATAACGTGTGAGACCGCCTGTTAGAACAATACATGGTGTATGCAAACGCAAATATTCAACAGAAGAAACCGGCTTGATAAGGTGGATGCAACGATCGGTCACACGACACGTACAAACGATCAAACGCACAGGTCATAGAAATACGTCATGATTATGAATATTATATGGGGAAGACGCACATTTTAACCGAATATACGCCTCAGCATGGTAAGCATACGTAGTATAATGGGTCATTGTATAATGACACATTATACACTGTACTACTAGCATAGCAAGTGAGCACTAAACGTACAAAACACCATTGCTTTACGAAATGCTCAATAGTTTACGTAGATTTTGTTGCACACACACACACACACACACACACACACACACACACACACACACACACACACACACACACACACACACACACACACACACACATATATACACACAACTATATATTTATATATATATACAGGCATGAATATATATATTATAATATATATATAGTTGAAGCGTACTACTGCTGCATGAGACGACAGTCAGCTGAAACATTGTTTACGAAGCTCGAAATCATTGTATGACGTTTGTATGACCGTATGACGTGTTCTATCAATTGGTTTGACCCCCATTTTCCGCGACCACGGAAATCAATGCAGGATATTTGCACAAAGACGCGTACCTCATGCATGAAACATTATTTTATATACATTTCTTAATTAGAATTTCACTTTGTGACATATCACAACAACCTGGTGCAGCTGGTTTTACATAACAACGAAATAGAGAAAGAGAACAACCTGTTGAAATGTGTAACCGAGATCACGTCCTATCCGCCAGAACATTTCTGTCTTTGCGTTAGGGCCAACACAAACGGGTGTTATAAAAATACAGCAAATCTTGAACAAAACGTAGGCATGCAACGATTCATCTAAACGCAGCAAGCGGAATGCCAATCACGTCAGAATTATTGCCATTTAGGCGGTCATGGTTGGCTGAATGTTATCGCGTAAACAGATTCGTGCTACTAAAGTAGACCTATCTCTAAATCGCCGTATGTTTACAACGGCTTCTTCGACCAACAAAGGTTATAACTGTTTCACAACAAGGGAGACGAACCTAATTAAGAGGGGGTCAAATAGAAGTTTTTGAATAAAATCAGTCGTTACGAAAACATTGATTTTCACTTACAGAAAGCTGTAGAACTAAAGCCCCGCTCAGACGACTGACTTCTACAAGTTCTACAACAATCGCCGACATCTACAACTTTCCAGTTGTCAGTGTGAGCGCTCCGAATTGCTGGGTACAACTTCTACATCAATTTGTTTGTTGTATCACATTCGAAAAATGAATCTGATCCAACATTTGTCCTTAGTCTGAGCGCCAACCACAACTCTACGTCACGCACTGTGAGCGCACGTAACTGTTGGATACAACTTCTACAATAGTACGTAATACGAGCGGCTTCGACCAGCCAATCAGTGTAATCGGCAATCACCATGACAGAATGGAATGGAGAAAAAGAAGAACTGATCGAAATATGGCGGGCGTCCCCCATACGTTATGCAACTACAGCAAAGTCGTACACAAACAGGGGGAATACGTATGCGGATGTTTCCCTGATAGCAAAAAACGAACATTGTTTTTTTTTTCATTCGCCAGTTTCAAAACGAAAAAGGAAAAGACGGTATATACACGGACCGTTATGACAAAGGGTCAGATTTTGCAAGATCATCACGATGGCCGTCCTTTGTAATGTAGTTTATCGGTAAGAATGTGGTAACTGTTATCTCAAGACTAGACTCGACTTGACCACAAATCAGTAGCTGCAGCATGTTGATCAGATAAACCCTCGGATAACAGTTATTAGTAATCGATTTGTAAGGTCTAGTTCAATATCATGCCGACACAGCGAGGCTTATCATGTAAAATCAAATATCGCTTGCAATTACTGTGTTAATCGCATGGACACTGGGCTCGAGATTGCCTTTACAATAAAATGAAGATACTCCGTTTAGATTGCGGAATAAGCAACGAACGGTATAATTATTCTGTAAAAGATAGCGTCTTATGTTGATATACGCCTGACCGGTATAAGTCATAATCTAGTGACACTGGTCTGACCAATAGACCGTGATTTCTCAGTTAAAACCAACATTTGTCTATAACAACCATTCCAGACCGTGTGAACCACACGAATTTGTTTGCTTATATAAGTCGCATTCAAGACAGCACTGACGACATGTGTCCGATCAAAACGTCACTGTACTTGTTAGACAGTATACACTATTCTGTCGGAGATATGCATTAAGATCACTTGACCGTGTGAAATGCCACTTGTCAGTTGTTCCTTCTGGTCTTGTCGCGTCACCATGCGTGTCGTCATTGTCCGCAATAACAGAACTTCCCCTCTATCCTAAATGCAATAATCACCCCTGAATTCAAAGAACGTGTTTGTAGTCATGTTAAAAATATCATGTTGTATCATAAGATAGTGAGAGTTATAGACAAGAACACCAGACACATTCTTTGATAAAGCTAAAGATAAGATAAAACGTGTTTCTTTAGCAACTCAGCTGAGTTGGATTCACAATATACAGTCAATAAAAGAATACAATTAATATAGTGAAACTTTACACATTAGTACTACAATCTTCTTTTTTGCCATTTAATGTTTATTGCCAGTTGTATAACCCCCATAGTATTAAAGAATTAGGATATCCGTTCGTCCGGGTTCTTGGCAAAAGGTAGATATTACTCCTTCTTATATCATAATTGGTGTGTCTTTTTTCAGGTAGCAGACGATTTAATTTGTGTGTGCTAATTTTCATCTTGTTGACATATTTTTTTCACAAGGACAGTCTCGTCTTTCTTTCAAAGTCTGTAGGCCAACATAACTAAGTCTTTCAGCATAACTTGTAACAGGGAAAACGCATTTTAGAGCTCTTTTCTGTATCATTTCAGTATTGTCTGACAAGTGTTGAAGTAAATTAGTATGCCACATGGTGCATGCATATTCAAGTACCAGTCTCGCAACCCTGACATATACAGTCACCAGGTCATTCTGGCTAATTCCAGCTCGTTTTAATTGATACAACATGGATAATCGTTTCCCAGCCTTTTTTTTGCAATATTCTCCACATGTTTATTCCATGTAAGATTATGTGAAATTGTAACACGTAGAAGTTTGGCATGGTCTACTTGAGCTACATCCATTCCATTGACCTTTATTTTTGGTATGGTATTTCGGAAATTATCATCTTGTGCAAAACTGATGATCATCTCTTTAGATTTTTCAGAATTAATGTTCATGTCATTCTGTTCTGTCCACTTGGCGGCAATGTCAACCGATTCTTGCATAGCAGCTGCCCCTTTTCTTTCGCGTATTTCGTATAATGTGCTGTCGTCTACTTAATTATATAACGGAACAGGCGTTTCTAAATCGTTTATGTAGACAAGGAAACATTTAAGTCCAGATGTGGTTCCCTGTGGTACTCCCCCATTTGGGAGACCAGAATGCGAATATACATTTTCCTATTTTACTTGTTGAGATCTGTCTAGTAAAAACATTGCCATCCATCTTATAATGTGTGGGGGCAAATCATACAATTGTAGCTTTTCAAGTAACAAAATGATGACCAATGAGGTCAAACGCTTCGCTAAAATCTAGCATGACAACTCGGATATAAGAATCCAGTTTATCAGTCGCCTCATACCATATGTGTACCATTTCGACGAGAACGCCTGTTGTAGATGTTCCACCATTTCCACCAAATTGCCTAGAATGTATTTTCCTTCAATTGTTTCATCCATCCATTTCATTACGATTGACTCAAACACCTTAGCAGCTATTGGAGTCAGTGATATTGGTCTAATGTCCTTTTCAATCGACATAGGTAGGCTTATTTTTGGCAACGGTATTACGTTCGCCATTTACCATTCCATAGGAAATACTTCTTCTCGCAGTGATTTATTAAAAATAACAGTTAATGGAGGAGCGAAGGCGTCTGCGTGATTTCTCAACACCCGAGCAGGAATGCTATAAGGCCTTGTATCTTTGTTCACCTTAAAATTCTGTAATGTTTTAAGAGTTGTCATAACACTGATGACATACTGGTTTGGCAATTCCGCACATACTGTGAATAATTGATTATTGTTTCCAAGATACAACATAAAACAGTTCAACGCAGTCCGTGAAAGACCGATCCTGTTTGACGGACGTAATCCAAGCACCAGTTAGTTAGTATTGCCAATGGTCAAGGTGTGAGTAAAAATCACCGACATGACCAAAGGCCATCCTTGATTTCACCCACGAACACCGATGAGCTCACGTCATATGGAAATATGGAAGAGAAGAACTGGAATGAAGACACGACATTTCAAATGATGTGTACGTATCTGTGGCAAGACGCCATATTTTGAAAGATGGGTGATATTATGTATCGATTCCGTGTTCAGTGTTGCCAATGCGATAATCATACTTGTCAAATAAAACGTGTAACTCCTTTGGTGACAACGCGATGATGTCCATCTGGTTTGCTTTCCCTGTCTCTGTCAGTTTTATCGCATTGCCTTATTATCATTGTCGTGTAGCACTTTACAATTTTGTTCACTAGTGTTTAGTAGACCTGCCTATGCATTCTGTAATTGTGGGTTTCTCGTGATGTTTGGTAATGGGAGATGTATTGATGACAACGGCAATTAATTGATGCATGCAGCTGTCATGTGTCGCCGTAGACTATGCTAGGGATGTGGGTTTGTCACCGTAACAGTGCGTCTTTTATTTGATCACCCAGCCTGCCAGACAGTGGTTGAAGTGTCCATATGGTACAGCACCATAGCCCAATGCCATGACCGCCTTCTGTAGATGATTGCTATTTCTAGCCACTAAGGGATCATCTCAGAACGTCCGATATCAGACGAAATTACTTTCCTCTGGCCTCAGTCCCCTCTCCTACACAGACGAAAATCTGTGAACATTGATATAACAATATCGATATATTATCAATATATTAACGGTCCGACGCGTAAAATATCGATGTCCGACGCCTGACGAAACTGCCTCTGACCCCTCTCTCCCCAAACGAAAGCAATTTCGTCTACTATCGGACATTGACATTCTGAGATGATCCTAAAGATTTTTTTTAGTCAACAACAATGTCAATCCAGCCTGGTTCACACCTGGAGTCAAAGGTACTGTGGTTGACTATTAATGTAATATAGTGTATCCGGTGTTACATAACGTCTCATTTAAGGTATCAGATATGTGAAATAGCATCTCAGTATACAATATTCAGTATACTTTCGCTATATGGAACATGATGGGAGTTGGTCAACCAGTGTTCTTGTATCCGATAGTCCTTATATCCGTGGGAGCATCAAACAATGCAGCCAAGAAAATGGTTATCATTCTATTCGAGGCCCTTATAACGAGAATTCATTGTATATTTAGTTCATACGCGAATCCACAAACCCGAGGTAGATCGTTAAACGTCGATTGGTTGTTAGACCAACAACTGATGCAGGAAATCGTTGTACCGCATTTTATTGGTTGATGCGTTAATTGAGGCGAATTTCAGCTCCGACTTTGTTCAGGAGGATCCAAAGGGGTCGAAATGAAACGTCATCACTGGAACACGGCGATGCCTATTCAGTTATTACGATCTTCAATTCTCCAAGTACAGCGTAGGCCTAGCTATATATATAATATAAAAATGTCCTGCCGTTTGTGACATCGTCACCCAATGAGGGGTGAGCGAAACGGCTCTCATACACGATTACTGTGGCGTCATCTGGGCAGTTGACCATCACTCAATTATCTCAGACAGTAGAAAGGCCCCCCCCCAAAGCCATGCATATCAAAATACATAAGTATCATTCAATCACTCATTAACTCATCCACCCAGTCACTCACTGACTCAGTCACTCACTCACTCAACCCCTGACCGAGACGATCGTTGGGGATTACGTCTGGATGTTTCTTTGACTATGTACCGCCAACGGTCCCACTTCATTTGGCATCATTTGTGAGGGCGACAGGCGGTGACGTCTAGATGGACGACGACGACGACGAAGACAAACAAGAAGAAGAAGAGGAAGCAGCTATTGAACAAGGGAAAGTAGATCAAACAAATGTTCTCAGTTCGTACGCGCGGTGGTGTGAACATTTGCAGTGGCAATAAGCGTTTTAGAAACGGACACTCTCTAGTGGACGGTCCGAAGTTTGATGATCGCTATTTAGTCCGTTCTCAATGTCCTCCAGCTGCAGACATAAATACGTGTTTGACTTCAGGCAATGATAGAACGACGCGGTTGAATGCTTCAAGTCCTTTCACTGCTGTATGGGTAAATAGCTCAAATGATTCACGTCTGTTATCTACGGCATGGTCGAGTATTCAACAACAGTATGAATGAAAGTGTCTACACGGCGTTAAATGTGAGGCGGTTTGGGTTTTTCTTGGTTAATGACGCGGATTTATGATATTCTACGTTCTTGCACCAAAAGACAGATTTGTTATTTATTTTTGTAATGTAATTGACCTTACATGGAAAATAATTCAGTGATATGAGAATTGAACTATTTGCTGCGCCTGGGGAAAGATTAACCGATTGCTCTGTCTAAACTCGGCCATTGCCACAATGTAGACTGGCTAGGTTCGGTAAACCATCGCTGACTGATTTAGTCCGGTACACTCGTGTACGTAGACTATATACCAACAGAAACTGATCTACTCCGATACACCAACGCAAACTGATTTAGTCTGATACACCAACGCAGACTGAATTAGTCTGGTACACCAAAGCAGACTGGTTTAGCCTGGTACACCAACAAGAACACTGACCAGCTAGCTCCGGTACAGTCTGGTCAACCGCGAGCGTTGAAGTACACCGACGATTAATCAATCGACACAGGAGCACTCAGCAACGCCAGTTCCTAAGAAAAAGTAATTGTGATAGTTTCGCTGAATCCAATAAAAGCTGTTAGTTTCGAGCAAGTTGACACCCCCTCTCATTGACACATTGTGAGATATGCACATGTGTGTGGCCATTGGCCGCGACATTATATGGCGACAAGTCATGAACATCGCCTCGTCTGAACCCGAGGATCGGTCGCATTAAGAAGTAACAAACTCGACGGAAATTTGTGTTTCAGTAACTTGGCAAATATTATTACTCAAGTTATACTAACAGGGTAGGAGCAAGCTGATATAAAAACAATGGTTGAAACATCAACAAAATTAAGAACAACAATTGTACGTTATCTTTCTAATCTTAAGCAGATTTAATAGTGGATGAGTTTCTATCGTCGGAGGGAGTCTTATGGTTGCGTCAATTAATTCGGTGCAGATATGACTGCTCAGTATTGATTTTATCCAGAATGGAATCAAACTTATCCAGGTTATGATCAATGTTCTCCGGTCGTCTTTTTGTAGATTGTTCTCTAGATCGTTTGCCGGCTACGTGCGTTATGATCCATTGCTACCTGTGTGATATGGGCATGTTACATTCGGCTCCATGGTCATTCTATTTCAGTTTGTTGTCTGTATTTTCATTGGTTAAGGAGATTACTTAAAAATAGCTCGCCCGATAACGCACCACTTCCGTGTGCTCGGTCGCTGTTGAGGCGTTTCATCGAGAGTTCTACTTTGTGTCCGCGACCGGATGTTCCACAGAAGGATGTTCACCAGTGCATGTTGGGATGCCATAATTTACTCCTCCTCAGAACTGCTCAATGAATAAGCCGGTCACGCATTCCATCTGGTTTACAATTGTTCTTCTTTGGGCGTCTGGGAATGTCGATTGCTTGTGCTGTCTGCGATTTATGAGACGGACAGGTCTATACAACTTGGAAGCTATACTTCTTCTAGTAGTTGCTCTAGTCGGACAGATTTTCTTACATAGATTTTAATTCTTGTGTTTGTCTCGTTTAGTTTGATTACAGCGTTGGTAATACCAACAACGTTCATATCAGCTGTACTAAGTTTGTATAAAATGCTTAGTGTTTAGTATCCATGTGTGTGTACTTCCTTGTGGCTCCCTCAATAAAGACATAGTCTTATACTGCTGCACCGCCCCTGTCATTATCCCTTTCTATTTCTCTCTATCGACATCATTCTCCCTCCATTTGTTGTCATCATTCGCCTTTCCTACGTATCTCTTTAAGCAGTCTTATATTGTAGTTGTGGTCTTCCCCTTTTTGTGTGATCTAGCTGTTGCTCCACCTATACTGTCCGACTGTCTCCCATCATAGGCCCGTCTCCTTCTGCACCACATACTGGATTACAGAAACCATGATCCACTCTCCTCGTGTAGACTTATCTGCTAGTAACAGGTGGTTGCGACTTTTTTAGGGTTCTCTATCGAGTTTAACGACAAGACGCAGACAAATGAAGTCAGTACAGAACAACCATTAACCGCTATATTTAGACCTCATCCTCGCTCCATTAACCAGTGTTTATATGATGCCGCCGCCGCCGCACTAGTTGTTCCTAAACGATTCCAGCAAACTCTTGTTAACGTTGCCGTACTGCTTTAACGTTGATCTGTTTAGGACAGCGTTGCAATGTACACATATGATATGGATGTTTGCTGGTAGAGATAACCGCATGGGTCTAGGTAAGTTCCAGTACGTTTACAAACCACAAACGTTCGGCATACACCAACAAAAGTGGCTTGTTTATTTTGTAGACAAATTAAATATGATATTCTGTTAGTACACATGTGGTGTTGTTCACCTGGATGCAGAAGAGACTGCACATGATAACTATAGGTAACGTATAACATCACACTTGCGTGGGGGCGAAAGACTGTTAAAATGCGACCCCTGGAGTGGTCCGCGGAGTCCGAAAACAAACCCGCGACTGTGCACTCAGGAGATTTATTTCACAGATATCCAAAAGAACCGCGAACACACACTGACCCATGTCGACATATATTAACTATATTCTTAAGAGCCAGACAGTGTCGCAGAAAGAAGGAGTCGTGCTCAACGGCTTTGGGCTGTCGACATAATGTTTATGACGCATACTGGGAATTCAGTGGCAGGACAATGCCTGTGAAGACGAACGGGTCAGAAGCCGTTGAGTGAACAGGCTGAAGATATACAGGTACGTGTTCCTGTGGGCGGGATGTGTCTGGAGGGTGGCAGACAATGGAACACTTGAGGCATGGCATCCGAACCGAGGAACAAAGCCGGGAGCGGGAGTGAGAGGGCAGTAAAAGGATATGGGTATAGGGGGGAGTGCTATACGATACAAGGAGAGAAGGGGATACAGATGGGCACACGATAGGAGGCGTAGAAGCGAGATGTGATGGTCCTTGTAAGGGTCGCAGGGCCGAAAAACCATAAAGGGTGACGCTGGAAACATAACTATTTTATGATATATTTTCATGAAAGAAGCTCCCATAAGGGCGACGTCAAGAAACGACAAGACAAGACGAATACCTGAGGAATAAATATCAGTTCAATGAACTTCAGAGAAACGATGACAGGTAAAATACTGGACAGACAAGTACCGACCTTAAGAGCTCCTATGGAAACGATAACACGACAATACGACTATTTTAGATGTGAATGTTAGTGCAAAGAGCTTCGTGGGAGACGTGGAATAACAAAGCAAGACGCAATCTTTGAGAGGCAGACTCCGGTAGGGTATTTTGACTCCTTGCCAACAGGTGTTATGCGGACTCAATGTGTGAGACCACTGAGTTGATTCACCCCCAGCGTAAACTTAACTGATCATTCCGGTCGTCAGTGTTGACAGCGGACCGGGGTTCGAGTCCACCATTACAGCAAACACCCGCGTTACAGAGAGGTCTACTTTGATACGGGCTGCAGCGATGTCAACCTGCCCATACCTGTCATCACCCGTGTGTCACCAGCCCGATGACATATCGCACGCATACTGCGACGGGCATTGTGCGTTTGATTAAGAGACTCTCACATTTGATTTATGGCCCGCGTCGTTTTGCCGCAAACATCACCCACACCGCGCTTCCAGCGAACTCGGACAAAAGGACATTCGCGCGTCGAACTATGGCAGGCATGCGACGAACAATACTGCGTTATGGGCTAGGTGTTCGGCCGGGATATCAGCTGTTGTCCTGCTACTGTCCGCGATTGAGAGCAAGCGACGTGCATTCCTTCTCCGTAGACGACGCTATCAATTTGTCCAGTTACCACGCAGAGAGACGTCGTCGGTTTCAGGGTTAGGCCGCAATTTATGGTTCATTCACGCCCAGCTAGACATTCCTGCAAACTAAAACACAGGTCAGGATTTCGCACGATTTTACCAAACTAGTTTATTTATAGGCTAGTTAATTTTTGATGCTACAAAATCTTATACGCATCAACAGACTCACTCCTTAGAATACCACAGTGAATTAATCACTCCCACCAAACGTGTCCTCCCTAATTGTTTGACAACACTTAAAATCAAGTCAATAGTCTAGGTTTCCTGCGCACTCACCAGTGCATTGGAACCCATCCACAGCCGGTTAGAGAAGAAGCCAACAGTGCAATTAACACTGCACACAAAGCCCTGTTAGACTATCCAACAGTGACATATATCAAAAGGTGGTTTCAATAACGCACAGTCAATCGACACGTTTGCAAATACTTAAAATTTGTCGCCATCTTGGAAGATTCAATCGCAAGACGTCATGACCTTCAGAATAAGGTCAACACCACTTTCAACCAACCAAGTTGTCCGCACCGATGTCACCCATCGATGTCACCCACCGATGTCACCCACTCCCGGCAAATACATCTGAACAGCCATCAGTGATTACGATCTAAACCACGAATACCACGCTGTGAATATACAGTATAATCGTTGAGGTGAGAAGGTTACAACACAGACGTTCACATAGGTGGCGTGAAAATGCGCCGGAGCATTTGAGGGTACGAGCTAAGCACTTTTAGTTGTTCATCAGATACTCGACATAATTAGAGCATTTCCGATAGAAGGGTATATTATGTTCGTGTCAACAACACAAGATTGGAATAAACTATATCAAAATGCTTGATCAATTAGCAACAATTCCAGTAATGGTTCACTAGATTAATCGGTCGTTCATCTGATAGCCATAACTTCCATGGGAACTGTTTGAAAGTGTGACTACTCAACTATTCGCACTAAATCAAGTGCACGATTTTTTTTCAAGTAACTTTTCAGACGTAATTGTTTAAGAATAACTCGTTTGTTTACAAAACAAATAAGCTGCCTACTAAAATCACGAACTTTACGCAATGTTGAACCGATTAATAAAATAGTCATTGGCAATTTTCGCGGCTCACGTCGGTGTCAGTCGGCTAACACATCCGATCGTTAATCGGGGCTACTCGGTGTCAATCTGACCTACTCAAACGTTTTCATGAGTACATGATTGTAACGTCACGCTGGCTTTGAGTCCGGCTAAATCGGTGTTAGTCGGTGTAGTATATACAATGCAGTCGGGATGAGTCTGGTCCGGTTTGGTCAGGTCTTATCGGGTCGGGTGAAAAGTTCCAGTGTATAGTGGGCATTAGACCACCGTAGTGCAAACTGCAGGCAGGTGATCAAGGTCAGTACTCCTGTAAAGTATGGCCGGAAAATAGACGATGTCTTGGGTAAATTATACCGACGTATGACACAGGAATCAACTGCTATACCATATTTTCCTTCATTAAACCAATGTTCGCGTGCGACTACATGCTAGTTTTGAGAGTGTCCCACGCACGCTTGGCAGTCCTACTTTCCAACGCCTTTGACGAATGTGCCACCGTTCTATTTAAACTAACACATTTTCTTGCGATGTTTTCACTAAGTCTGCTTTTTATTCACATCTCGTAAACGTTGTCATTTGTGATATACTGCACATAACTGGTTTTGTTACGTTTCACCTGACGTGCATTGCGTGCGGTGTCAGTCACTTTCACAAGATTTTTAAATAAATGTCCTGGGAGACCCCACAACAAATAGGGTGTGAAGGTATTTCACTGGCACGATGTGAATATGTGTTGTTTTTCAGGTCACCTTAAAACATTTCACCGACCTACAATGATGATGAACAAATGTGTAGCGTTTCAGTGTCATATGTAGGTCGACATAACGCATTGTGTATCGTTGTAATGTTTTGCAATCGCAATATATTTTTATTGAGAGTGTTGTTTATATATCTCACAACAACACATCTACATGTCATAATGTCACTTATAACGTAGAGTAGTGCAACGCACACGTTTCAACTTAAACTATATTTACTAGCTTACATCCACCGATTGAGCAGCAAACAAGGGGCATCGACTCTCGTCATTACTGTGACGCAATCTAGAGATTTGATTACTTCCACTTCGTTATTGTTCAATGTGTGATCAGCTAATGAGTTATATGAAATGGGCACAAGACATCAACGTACTTCATGAACTCATTTAATGTCCTACAACACAACACATGTCAGATAACAGTTCCCAAGTGGAAATGTTTATGCAAAAGATACACTATTGTGAAAGACATTCGGGAGATTCGTCTGATTAAAAGGTGGACAAGAAAACGAAGAACCATAAAGGAGAAGAAAGAACTAGTTGATTACTAGCAATGACGTCGTCGTGGTATGACGGGCAATTGTGTTCACTTCAAGTACATCGCTGACCTAACATATAGTCAAGACTATATGCGAGGGGAAGGACGTTGTTGTATGTCTACCGGGGGCTAGGATAGAGCATGTGACCGAAAGGGTAGAGAAGGTATTGGGGCATGGCAAGGGAGGGTCTATACTAGTACACGTTGGGACAAACAATGCAGACAAGGAGGGAACAACTGGTATAGTTAAGAAGTACAGACATCTAGTGAGGAAGCTAAAGAAGACAAGAGTGGAACAGGTTATTCTCTCGGGAATTTTGCCAGTAATGGGAGGAAGGGGGGCAAGATACAGAAACTGTAAGAGGATGGCGATCAACGCACTAGTTGAGCAGATGTGTGAGGAAGAGGGCGTGGGATTCATAGATTTATGGGGGTACTTTGTTGGGAGAGAAGATATGTACATGAGAGATGGCCTCCATCTAAGTGGAAAGGGGGCAGCAGTATTCTCAGAGAATCTGCTGCGATCTGTTGACAGTGGGACAGGTTGCATCTATTTAAACTAAATTCGCAGAGGGGGACTCGCAGAGAAGCCTGAAACTGGAGGCATAGATAAAGGCAGCAAAAATAATTCAGCAAAGAACAGTCTGGAAAACTGTTCTGAAGCTGGGTATAAATGTGTTTGTTTAAATGCAAGGAGTATAGTAAACAAAAGAAATGAACTAAACATTATGGTAGAAGATATTGACCCTCACATAATAGGTATAACCGAATCTTGGACCACCACCGATATATCAGATGCCGAAATGGGACTGACAGGATATGTAATGTTTAGGAAAGATAGAATAGGAAGAAAGGGAGGTGGAGTTATTTTATATATATTAAAGAATCTATCCAGGCTTATGAAATAAAATTAGAAAGAGAAGCAGATTGCGAAGAAGCTGTTTGGTGTAACATAGTTACAGGAAACTCAACGTTAACAGTTGGATTAGTTTATCGAAGTCCAAACATAAGCATAGAAGAGAATGAAAAAATACAAAACGCTATAAGGGAAGTGAGCAAACGGGACTGTGTTATTATGGGGGATTTTAACCATGGGCATATAAAATGGAAATCTCTACAGAGTACGGATAGTGAGGACCACAAGTTTTTAGTTTTAGTACAAGATAGTTTCCTTTCTCAACATGTGCTAGAACCAAGCAGGGGAGAGAATGTGTTAGACTTAGTTTTGTCCTCACAGAATGAATTAGTTGACAATGTTAAATTATGTGAGCCTCTGGGAAGTAGTGATCACAACCAGATACATTTTACCATCAAAGTAAAATCAGAAAGAAATAATAAAAAGCAGTTCAGGAGAAATTTCCACAAAGGAAGATATAAGGAAATGAGGAAATATTTAGCAAAGATAGACTGGAATTATACACTGAAGAATAAGACAGTAACAGAATGCTGGAATATGTTAAAGAATGAAATAGAGTGCATCGTAGATAAATTTGTTCCCTTCAAAAAACAAGGGAAACGGACCAGAAAGAAATACTTATCGAAAGAAGCCATTAGAAAAATTAAGTATAAACAAATGATGTGGAAGTCATATAGACGTACTGGCAATGACGAAGACTACAACATTTATATAGAAGCACTAAACCAAGCTACAGCTGAAATTAGAAATTCAAAGAGAAGATGTGAACATAAATTAGCTTGTAATATAAAACATGACAGCAAGAGTTTTTATGCGTATGTTCGAAGCAAACAGAAAGTTCAGGATAAGGTCGGTCCTCTAGAAGATAGTGGTGGAAATATAATATCAGAAGGATTCTTAATGGCAGAAGACCTAAATGAGT
The DNA here is from genome assembly GCA_020002185.1 of Paraescarpia echinospica. Lineage (NCBI taxonomy): Eukaryota > Metazoa > Annelida > Polychaeta > Sabellida > Siboglinidae > Paraescarpia > Paraescarpia echinospica. Next base: position 75,042,040 of record CM034531.1, read on the forward strand.
ATTTTAGTTCAGTGTTTACCAGAGAAGACACTAGTTCACTGCCAGTACCAGAGGCTAAGTTCAAGGGGGCAGAATCAGACTATTTAAGACAGTTAATTGTAACCCCAGAAATGGTAGCTAAGAAAATTAGGGCTATGAAGGAAAATAAATCACCTGGAGTGGATGGTATTCCACCCAAACTACTAGTGGAAATTGTAGAACAAATTAGCATACCGCTTGCAACAGTTTTCAACTTGTCATTAGAAGAGGGAGTGGTTCCTTTAGAATGGAAAGAAGCAAACATTATACCGTTATTTAAAAAAGGTTCGAGAAACAAGTCAAATAATTATAGACCAGTTAGTTTAACATCGGTGATTTGTAAATTATTAGAAAGACTAATTAAAGATCACATGGTGGATTTTCTTGTTAAACATAACTTGATAAAACCATCTCAACATGGGTTTCTAAAAGCGAGGTCATGCTTAACAAATATGTTATGTTTTTTGGAAGATATCACTAAGTGGGTAGATGATGGATCACCAGTAGATATCATCTACTTAGATTTTCAAAAAGCTTTCGACAAAGTGCCACATCAGAGATTACTGCTTAAACTAAAAGCCCATGGCATAGGAAATGGTATAATTAACTGGATAGAAAAATAGCTGATTGACAGAAGACAACGGGTAGTTGTTGATGGGGAGGCTTCAAACTGGAAATCAGTTTTGAGTGGGGTTCCACAGGGATCAGTACTGGGACCTATATTATTCTAATATATATAAACGATTTGGACGATGATATAGCTAGCAAGGTGTTGAAATTTGCAGATGATACAAAAGTGTTTAGAAGGATTAAAAGTGATGGGATAGACAGCATTTACAAGATGATCTTGACAGGTTGATCAAATGGTCTGAAAAGTGGCAAATGTTGTTCAATTTTGGGAAATGTAAATGCCTTCACACAGGACATGGGAACGAATATGTAGAATATACAATGGGGGGAACTGTACTAAGTACTACTGTAAAAGAAAAAGACTTAGGGCTGACAATTAGTGCTGACATGAAGGTTTCAGAGCAGTGTGGAATTGCAGCTTCAAAGGGAAATCAAATCCTTGGATTGATTAGGCGAAATATAGCATATAAAGAAAAAGAACTAATAATACCGCTGTACAAAACAATAGTTAGGCCTCATTTAGAATATTGTATACAAGCGTGGAGGCCATACCGCAAGAAGGACATAGATATGCTAGAAAGAGTACAGAGGAGAGCGACTAAAATGATACCAAAACTGAGGGATCTTAGTTATGAAAAACGCCTAAAAGAATGTGGTTTAACAACACTAGAGACCAGGAGATTGAGAGGAGATCAGATAGAAGTGTTTAAATATTGAATGGTTATGAAAATATTGATAGAAATATGTTTTTTTCACTTAAGAAAGATAGAAAGACTAGAGGACATGAAGTTACATTAGTAAAGGAGCAGTGTAGATTAGACGTGAGAAAGTTCTCATTTTCACAAAGGACTGTGAATTAATGGAACAGATTATCTGATGATTGTGTGGGTGCTAGTAGTGTGAATATGTTTAAAAATAAAATCGACACATACCTCAGAAGGGCTGGATATATGTAGATAAAAGGGTTGGACTCTCGATAAAGGGCTTCCTTGTCCACCTGCCATCTAGAGTTAATTCTCTGGATGGCAATCTTGTTAAATCTTGTTAAATCCTACGTTGATAAGTCAACATGTTTTCTTCGGGAGAACGGTTAGAAGAATAGGCAAATGAAGATTGTCATGAACAAAATTACATCCTATTGAAATTGAAGTGTTGTCAAACGTCTGACAATGTTACGGCTGATAGGATGCCACACTCGTCACGATCCATTGTGCACAATGTTGAACAAGAGATCCCTTATAGTTGGTTGCCACGTCCAGAACCCTGGAGGGGTAAGGTGCTCACGCAATATAGCACAAATAGGGTTGAAGTGACCGACGTCTGTCTGGATACATCTTAACCGAACCCGGGTTTAAGTAACCTTAGTTTCATTAGGATTTGTATCGGGCCTATCCATGAAGACAACGATTCCTTTAGTGCACGTAGGAATACGAACAGAACCCATTAAAGTTGCTTGCGACATCTTGCGACTGCCAGGTACATGTCGTGCTCCCGTGATGTACTGGGCGGATGGCGGTGGTTTAACACTGGCGGAATGTTTCTCTATTCCATCGTCATACACATTATACTGCATACGCGAAACGTATAATTATTATATTTTACAAATATGTTAAAGATATACGAATATTATATTGCACACGTTAGTTGAAACCTTTTTAAGATGCATATTTAAATATGCATGTTTGTTAAAGATACACGCATGTACAAATATGCACACTCGCACATAAAAGCACGCCCATGCACCCATGAACACATGCACGCACGCGCGAGCGCATGCAAACACACACATGCACAAACACACGCGCATGCGTGCGCGCGCACACACAAACACACGCGCGCGCGCGCGCACACACACACACACACACACATACATGTAGGCACATTGATAATTTCAACACGTAGCAATGGGTTGCTACACCCACAACTTTATGCTCTGAACTTTGCGATAAATGACAAAGAGATAGATATTTGCTGCTGCTCGAATGTCGGCTCTGCCCTCAAACTACCTTAACTGGAATTGTACAGAGACGACGGGGTATCGCCAGGCATTTACTTTGAATCGGCGGCTTTGTCTTCTTGACAGGCGATGACTTGATGTCCCACGTCGCCTCCAAAAACCCGCTACGCGATGCCGGAGCTTGACCTCCATCGGGTTCACGACAACAGATAAAACGGACATTCTTGGGGAGAATGTCTAGACAGTTTTCTCGAGGTAGTACTATTGTTTTATTCACCACGCTTGAGCCAATTCAATGACGTGTAGCGATTTATGTTTTTCGTCACGGCAATGACTCTTGAACAGCGCGCCGTGTTTCTAAATACCTGCGATCTACATACCTGCAACGGTCCTACATGCAACCATGCCTGCATGCCTGCGTAGCCTATACATCATTGGTTGTCCGGCCCGGTGCGACGTCGTGTAAGATCCTGTCGTATGTTATGGGAATGTCACTTACGTATTCAGGGGGTCATTGGGTAATGACTCAGTTTGGCTTTGAGATCAGAATATTTGTTATATACCCTGACGCGTAAATAATGGGCATTATAAACAATTGGGTGACTAAGCTTACTTCCTTTACGAGATATGAGCAAACGCCACTGGACACTGTATTGACCCCGTACGATACCCATGGCAGCATGTACCCTTCCCCGAATGGGTTTCCTCGGAACGATCACGCGGAAAATATCTTTAGTATGCACGCGGAAAATATCTTTAGTAACTTGACCGCGCCCAGCCTTGGCCAGAACGATTTGGAAGTGAGTCGGCGTCTTTATGCTGAGGTTGTTTGAGTTGAGTTTTAAGATGAGTATCGGAACAGCGGAAAGTTACTTTACCGAAAAACTGGCGTATTGTGCATTCACGCAAGGGTCGTGCGTGGGCGTATGCAAAATACCTTGTAATTCAAGAACACCCGAGAAGACTCAGAGGATGTATATGTATGGCAAAACGAACAAAGTAAATTTGCAAAATGTGTAACCAAATAAGCGTTGTGACATTACTAGCACACACACACACACACACACACACACACACACACACACACACACACACACACACACACACACACACACACACACACACACACACACACACACACACACACACACACACACACACACTCACACACACACACACACACACACACACACACACACACACACACACACACACACACACACACACACACACAAACAAACAAACAAACAAACACGCAAATCCACGCAGGCCCACAGACAGGTGTGTAAGTGAGAAACTTGTGCTGAACACTTACCATATTTGTATGGCAAATTGGTACAGTTAGTGAGAGGTGTATTTGCAATGATGCACTCCGGCTGTTGGTGGTTAACAAGCTGAGACCGAGGTGTCGAGGCAGAGCTGAGAGGAAGAACAATGAGTGGGAACGGTGGGATAGAGAGGTTGAAAGCAACGAATGGTATGAATGAAGTAACACAGGATACAATGAAAGAATACGAGAAGGAAGACAAGAAAGAACGCACGCATCCATGCTCGGGGGAGAGAGAACTGGATTAAGGGCCGCTTGTGGGATGGACGTGAGGGAGGTAGAGAGGAGGTTGGCGATGGGAGGTAAGGGGAGAGAGAGAGAGACGGGAGAGATAAAAGGAGAACAAATTAAAAGAGACAGAGAGAGAGAGACAGAGAGAAACAGAGACAAGGGAGCAGGAATGGGGAAGGAAAGGACAGTGAGAGAGAGGGAGAGAGGGAGAGAGGGAGAGAGAGAGAAAGAGAGACTAAGAGAGAGAGAGAGCGAGAGACTAAGAGAGAGAGAGAGAGAGAGAGAGAGAGAGAGAGAGAGAGAGAGAGAGAGAGAGAGAGAGAGAGAGAGAGAGAGAGAGAGAGAGAGAGAGAGAGACAGAGACAGAGACAGAGACAGAGAGACAGAGAGACAGAGAGACAGAGACAGAGACAGAGAGAGAGGCTATTACAAGGATAAAGAATGACGAGAGAATTAATGCGACAGGAGAAGACCTACAATATACACAAATATAAAGTTTATGGTGCCAACATTCTCAGAGTCAGTGTTGCATGAAAACAACCAGAAGACCGGGTAATACAAGAACGGTATACAGTGCCAAAGTCGTTAACAGATGGATGGACTTGCTGATGACATAAAGAGGATCAGTACTATTAAAAATAAATTTCCCGATGACTATGCTACATGTCCTGCTGACTCAACTCTGGCAGGTTGTGAGTCCCGCATAATTGGTGCAGCAACCGAGAAAATTTGAGTTCCAACAACCCGATATCCAACCGTCATAACACAGCCGATTCGAAGTCAGCATACACCACCTCACTCAACCGTGTAACCGCGAGTTGCCGAAGTCCCGGATGTCTCAATGGCTCAGTGCAGTCACGATACCATCAGCCGCCGGTCAGGTCGTCAACGGGCAACCGTATTGTGCGGTCTGCTAATTAGCTCCCGTCGCCAGTATTCCGATACCCTGAAAAGAACGGAAGTACAAGCAAAGATGGCTGCGAAGATACGCGGTCTGTGTGGCCGTTTGTGTTAGCAGCCTCGACGGAATAGCACAGGTGTAGAGGAGGCTGAGCCAACGGACAATGCAGCGCCTGCGCAGCCGGTATCCTGAATAGTAACACAATTACGCATATCCGTAAATTGCACCGCCTAAGATTACTATGTCAGCAGAGTTTCTGGTATCGATCGTTATCACCATGTGTAGGATTCCGACTGTATGCAGAGACACGGATTTTTTATTAACACCGATGTTCTGCAATGAAACGGTCTACTTTCCACGGGGTGTTTTAGCTGTACGTCTCTATACAACACACTGTTGTGCCCAGCGCAGCCGTTGCCAAAAGTCGTGTCGACACAGTCAATCATAGGCTTTGAAAAAAATCGAGAAAAAATACGACAACTCTACTACATCGAATCAATCTCTTCAGATAAATGTCTGGCATGTCAGAAAGTGTAAATACACGCTACACGTTGTAACCGCAACAATACTTCTCCTGGTTACGCGCGGACGAAATGACTGCAGCGCAGAAGTGTTACTTCCAAAATAGTTGCGTCACGTCAGCGTTTTATTGTGTGTATGTGTGGGATCCGACGGTGACGCACGTTTGATCACAATATCCGTTAAATGTAAAATCCGTCAGAGTCGGCAGTGAACTATTGTATGTATTCCAGAATCTGTGGTGCATGGAACGACACACGCAAGTGTTACTATAGTCACTGAATTTCGTGGTTTCTTCTTGTATTTGTTTTTAGAGAAAATACTTTTGTTTTTTTATATTATGTGGTAAGCCCTGCGTTTTCGCCGGACACGCTCCACTTAGTCCGCAAATACAACCATTCATATTCTATTAATATTTCGTTTGTGGTGTCTTCTTAGAAGGTGTGTTTCAACAGCAATGAATGTCCGTGCTTGTTGTGCAATGCACTGCGCAGTGTGTGCCATTGTTGTCTAGTCAAGACTTCCAGTAGCTCAAATTGGTTTGACATTGTATGTGTCTTGCTGCACGAAGCACACCACAAGAACGCCCGCGACGTTACAGATAGCTCTCTCATTCTGTGAGAAAGGGTTCGGCTGATGCAATCTTACGGAAATACCTTCTCCATGGGTGACTTATATCAGTCAGTAACATAAATATGTCAATTGACGTAATATTCACATTCCCATGTGCTAATTTAGGAAAAGCTATATCTAATCGATGATTTAAACGTGTTGGCCAGTTGTCTTAATCAGCCTACGACATTAGGATACGTCGCATATGTAAGTGACACATCCATCCAAGTAAGATACATCTTCTTCTCCCACGTTCTCTCTTGCGGGATGACGTCTACATCACTCAGCGTTCCGGTCTGTCTTTCTTCTACAATGTTTTCCATCATTATCTTCTGTTTCCCATTCACTTTCTTGTTCGGTCTGCCCCCTCTGTCTCTCTGTCTGTCTGTCTGTCTGTCTGTCTGTCTGTCTGTATGTCTGTCTGTCTGTCTGTCTGTCTGTCTGTCTGTCTGTCTGTCTGTCTGTCTGTCTGTCTGTCTGTCTGTCTGTCTGTCTGTCTGTCTGTCTGTCTGTCTGTCTGTCTGTCTGTCCATCATGCTGCCGCTCCTGTTGGCATCCTCTTGGCTCTGTACCCCCGGACTACTTCCTCCATCATCACACATTGTTACTCCCAATTCTACAGAGCTGACGATCCTTCTAACGACTAGTACATGTAGATCCACGTCATTTTTTATCTCGACAAGTTAGTTGCTGTCATAATCGTAGGCGTCGTTGAGGCCTGCGAGCGATCCCTCACCTAGATGTAGACACGGGTCACGTGTCCCCACTACACCCGTTTCAGTGTTCTTGCGAACGATTATACATATTGGAGGCGGCCAACTATATTTTAGTGAAGGCTAGGACAAATAATATACCACTAGCTTACACCCACCCGTGGAGCACAACCCACCGTGGAGCACAACCCATCCGTGGAGCACGACGTATCCGTGGAGCACAACCCGCCCCGCGGAGACCAACCCGCCCCCGCGGAGCACAATCCATTGGGTGCAACAGTGCGTGCAACAGCTGAACATTTTAACGTGACCCCGGTGGCTCCATCCGGGGAAATTATTGAAAACTGAAAAGTAAAAACATAAAAAACTACCCTTGTTTTTTCTTCAAACGCATCGCCAATTGGTAGCTCAGAGGCCAAGTGTCCAAAGGAAGCGACTGAACCTAGAAAGGGCCGCGTGAACCTCGGCGCCTGTGAGTAGCAAAACGTTCAATGCTCTAAAGTTAGCCTAATGATACATTGACGATGTACAGATGTGTGCAACTGAGCGATTTCTGAAGAGTGGATAACCTTGTGAGTTCAGTCATTTGTCCGTCAAACTATTGTGGTTCAGTAACGAGTGGTGTTAACAATGCAACTTTAAGTACATGTAGAGATACATTATTTAAAGCTAGTCTATTCGAACTTTTCTTAACATGTGACACGTGTCCTAAGTAGCCTATTTGCTGATTCACATGCCATTCCAGTAGCGTGTGTAGCACACTTGTTCGGGTAGAATAGAACCTAAGATGTTTCTCAATGTTATTTCAAGGGTGCAGTCGTTTGAATGATTATGCTAGCTTATCTAAGGTAGATGGTAGAATCAGAGAGTTCAGAGGGAACAGCGACAGTGAGAGGGTGGGCTTTATACCATACGGCGACCTTCTAAGTGACACCAATATAGTGTACAATTTGTTTATTCATTTTTACCCCGGTATATGTGTAGGACGATGGAAATACATACATTTCAGATGAATCACAATCAAAAATACGATCATTCTCCAGGTGTTTATGCCAGGGGATGTGGATCGTTCCACGCAGAGATAAACACGTACACTGTCACCGGCTGGTGGCCTTACGTGCCTTGGCCGCGGGATGAACAAACGATACCAAACAATAAACGATCGCCATTACTTCTACTACATTAACTGTTTCGTTAATTTAACTAAAATACGAAATCTCGCTGCAGTCATGTCGATCCCACCACGAACCGGCCAGGGACGTCGCTGATTGGTTGACGCGTCACAACGTCCGGCGCTCGTCACGGGTGGCTGACTCCGCGCGTATTTAACTTCAGCAAAAGGAGTGTCGTCGTAGGCCGGAGTTCACACAACGTCGCCGTCGACAGCTTTGTTGGGTTGGTGCAAAGGAGCGGATTAGGTGACTGGAAACAGCGCGTCGAACGAAGGTTAGTGCACAAGCTACTCGCATTTCAAGTGTCTATATGAAGACAACCATTTGTTAACAATTCATTGTTACTGGTAGTCGTAGCTTTTGGTAAAATCTTCCTAGTTCCAACTGCCATTAAGGAAAGTTTACTTGGCAAGTTATCCGGTCTGCAATTGCTGTCTTGATCGATTGCTTGGGTATGTCTGTGACTCGCTTGCTCTAAAAGCTCGGCAACGTTCTATTAATTGACTAGTCTGTATTATTGGGTTACAATACAATGGTCTTGTGAGGTATCATTCAACTAGTCGCCAAACAGACATTTATATGCTATTGAGGGTGGTCACTGCCAAGGTGCTTGTCGTCCACAATGGTTCTTTTACGTCCAAAATTGAGACGGGCCGACATTATCGTGTTCTCCGAGTCACGAGGGATACACAGTCCCCAGTGTTGAGAGCCAGGTTTTATACCAAATAAAATGTTGAACTGAGAGCGCTGGCATACCAGTTTTTGTGGTAGGTAACGTGTTTCTTATAATGTGGATGTTACTGGTTAGCCGATGGACCCTCCTGCACGTTGTTTAGACTCGGTAGGCGTTGTCCCTATTGATTCTCTGCAAACCGTGCCCCATTCTCCCGCTCTCTCGTTTCCCGCGTCTCTTTGAGGCGTTTTAAACCGGGGCACACGCCGGTTCGGAGAGCGGGATAGGAATCGAAGGGCGGGGCGGGGACCAGTGCACTGCTCAGTTGCTAGCGATAGCAGTCATTAAATGACCGTAAGACATGGTTGAGTGGACACGTGGTGTTTGACTGTGCCCCGAACCGGTCCGACAGGAGCGTCCAATCTCAATACCGCCAGTGAATGGACAGTAGGCGTAGCTTGCCGTCGGTCAGTCTCGACTTCACGCTGGTACTGGCCAACTGTCGCCAGACCAGACATAATTTGAAGTGATTAATGCTGCGTTCCAATCACCTCGTGTATACCGTGAATACGACTTCGTAACCCTAACTTGACCCAGTTGCATGCATTTACAAGTGGTAAACTCGAGGAGCCCGTGAATTTCCAGTTCGTCAAGTCGTAATCACGGTATACACGAGGAACGCTGCATAAGACCGTATAACAATATTATATAATGCACTGTATGTGGGTGTATGGTCCAGTAAACACTCTCTAGTAATCGAGGTTGTCAGTCAGTCCTCTCCGTGGCAATGCTAGTTATGCCAACGCATAGCTATCGACGACAGAGACGTGACATTCTATTCGTTTGGATGTCTACATAACGTCAAATGAAGAAATTATAAAAGGTTGTTTTAGGAAATACGCATATTTTATAATTCGCTTTTCTTTTTCTTCAGCTGCCACTGGGCGCACTGGCATCACTACCACCGCGATTACTGGACAGTGTTTATTGGCCCATACATCTATACGTAGTGCATTGCATAACATTGTTGTTATTTTTTAGAACATCGCAATTGCTATCAATATAACCTGGTTATAAAACCTCTTACTGCCGTTTGGAAACTTTAATTTCGTTCACTCCACATTACCGCAGTTCACCCAGTTGTACAAATGAGAACTTGAGTACTGGCACTCGTGGATATATGTGAAATGATTCAGTGTTTGCGCAGAGGTTGCAGTATGACTGAAGGCGAGATGGGGTTAGAATGAAAGGGTTGTCAGGGTGGGGATTGCGTAGTACAAACATGTGTGCAACTCCGAGGACTGGGTTTGCGCTGTATAAGAAGTAGCTTACTCACAGCAAGTGATGTGTCTTGCCACGGATTAATGATTGTCTAATCGTTGTATCGAATAGAGTAGCATAACTAAGACCAAGTGTGGCAAATATCATTGACAGACGGCGACAGTGGAAAATAGCATTGCGCAGAACAGGCATGACGATCACTCTAATACTTATTTTTGGCAAATATATACTACGATTGTTGTCAACTTGCCATTTCACGGATCCCCTGTCACTCATATCGAGCAATTCTTATCGCGGGCACAAACACGGAACACAGTACCGAGGTCCAGGTATTGGTAATCTCGACAATCGAGCACGAGACCACTCGGGTGGCCTCGGGAAAAGACGAATTGGGAATATTTTATGAAACGGTTTTTGACATGAAATGAACACACCACATATATATAGATCGACGACAGTCCCATAATGTATGTAGGCCTACGTTGCTGTGTCAGATGTCTCAATATATTAATCCACTTGAAACGGTTTGGTTATTTAAAGGGTTTCTGGGTGCAAATTCATATTTCCATTACGCTCGTGTGGGATAGTTTCCTTGCATGTACTCTACTCCGTGTTATTTCATAGAAAGGGTCACGTCATGAAATCATTACTAATTGTTTATTGCGTGACAGATCTTTATTTAGGTACAGTCAAAACGATACGACAGCTTTTATTTTCATACTAAGTAAGTTATTACTACTGGGACATTCAACACCTGTCAGCGAACTGATATATCTAGAACAGTGACTTTGATCTCGTACAATTCGAAACAAGGACCGAGTTATGTGATATATGATATATAACATGTCAACCTTTTCACACATTAAAACAAATTACTTACATCATTGTGCAAAATTCTAGTTAGTGCGTGAACGTTGTTCTTGTGAATACGTTTCCACGATGTCTGTATGTTAGTTCATAAACACCGTATACGTTGTTACTTTCTTGTTAAGCTATATTCACGACGTCTCCTCTCTGTCATACAGACATACAGACTGATGTATGCGTCGTCTCGCGCACTGTGGGTATGTGACAAGTGTTGTTAAATGTCATTGCAAGCAACAACCAAGGCCGCTACGATCGCCTGACCCGATCTCTTAAATAACTGCACTAAGGGTCAGAACCACTTTCTTATGTGATAGTCGCATTCTGCGCCCCCGGGATAGACATGTTGTTATCGTGTTAATTTCAATGTGCGCCTATGTGTTATGTGGCCGTTTTGTAGAGCGCGGTATCGTAGTCTTTAGAACAACCGACTCTCAGTAGAAAGAATCCGTGGTCGAATTATCTTGCTGCCGTTTCGAAGTTAGGGCAATTTCGTTCAACACACATTGCTTCAAACCAATCAGCTGTATAAATGAGTATCTTGATATTTATATATATATATATGTGTGTGTGTGTGTGTGTGTGTGTGTATGTGTGTGTGTGTGTGTGTGTGTGCGTGTGTGTGTGTGTGTACTTTGGTAGATGTGTATTTACGAACAGGCTTCGCGCTGTAATGGCAACGTAGCTTAATGCTTCCCAGAGAAGATGAACTGGTAGCTCTCAGGATCTCGCTGCATAAAAACGTACATTTACCTTTTCATGCATTTTCCACTATTCTGTTCTCGCATAATCCATAGTTATAAATTGTCTAACTCGGCCTACCCATGTGTACAGACTCCATTTAAATAATAAAACAGCCATTTCTACGCCCTTTCTTTACAACTAATGCAGGTCTTTGTACAAGTGATTTTCCAAAATACATGTACATGCATGGCTGTCTTGAAGAGGTATTGTTGAACCCGTAGCTGTTTTCACGCGGTTAGCAATGCTCCAAATGTTTTCAAATTTATGGTTTCCGGTACCACGACGCCAGGTTAAATAATTGATAGGTAGACACGCAACTACTTGCGGTTGTCTATAATTGGGTGTACCCCACAAATACCGCTATCTGTAGCCATGATCGCCTAAAGATCACCGAATGGTGGCTTTCATTCAACTTTAACCAGTGGAAGTCGTTAACTCGTCGAAGACTCTCGTATATTCACTCGGCGAATAGCGTGGGCTGCAATTATCGCACTGTTATTTCGGGTTCGCGGCAGTCACGGAGAATGAAACGAGGCGCCTTTGTCCTACGTCACCGACGGTGAAAAGACTGCTCGCCGCTTTGTGTAGGTTTCCGTCGGCTGTCCGGCATTCTGCCAACGTCTGACCCCGACCGTAATGTCTGGCTTTGGTTGGTTGGGCATTTGGTAACCAGAAAATGGGAAATCGGTCGCGCTCAGCCAATCCACTAGTTACCCGTTTTCCACTGCCCGTGACGATATGCCCTGCCGAACATGCATAGCAATTATGATGGGAGCCTCGGCCCCCGGTCCCTGCCGTTTGCTTTCACACAGCTGTGTGAGTAGGTGGTAGCCAACAGCTGTGTGAGTAGGTGGTAGCCAACAGCGTTGGTATTCAATGTTAGAATAATAATAACGAACATACAAATTTCGCGCACCGTTTTCAGCGTTGTTGAACGTTTTCATGAGGAGCTGAGATTGTGTTTACGTGAACAGTTCTGCAACAGAAAACGTGGCCTAAGCAACAACTGTCAGATGGTCGCCGAATAAAGTCAGTACAGTTGCATGCAGTCTCCATTAGCAAAGTGTCCGTGTAACATGTTTTGTTGATCCATGGTGGGACGTTGTGGCAGGGTTGATAGAGCGTCGCATTCTCATTTGAGGGGACCGGGGTTCGAATTATACCACGGACATATAGGACAATTGAACTCTCTCAACGTATCCCTAAATCACTCAAATTATTATAGACAATAGAGTTATGCGAATGCATATCTTTAATGCAGTAATTGCAACGTGTTTTAATATTTCACACAGGACCTGTGTTAGTATATACTATACATAAGCAATGTGTGTAATTTCCGCAGTTGGTGACAGAATCTGTTTGTGTGCGAGATTAAGCAATCACGTTGTTCGGGTGATTGGGAGCACTTACCTTTCTTAATATCAACGCAATGTTTCGTGTCTGTATGTAGCAGCTGCTGCTGCGTTTATAACGGAAGAAGACTGACCCCACGTCTGTATTCATCTTATCATGATATAGTTGCTTTTAATAATAATAATAATAATAATAACTCAACAAAGACGTTGTGGATTATTGGAAGTGTAATTTGCATTTTTAATTACTATCATCAATAGCATTGAGGTTTGCTATTGCATTAGGCGGTGTTGAACGAACACAGTTGGATATTGGGAATTCCGTGAATTCATAATAATGCCCGTCCGCAAAGATCAGTGACCCGGGATCGGATTCCAGTTCCATTGGTCTGTGCGAGTGCGTGACTGGGCGAGACCGAGCCAGCGACTGCACGCTCGGCCTGCCCTGTCCCCCCCCCCCCGGCTTGGCCTCGGCAATAGTTTACAGTACGACTGCTACCACGGTTCGCCGCGCTGCAACTACAACTCACCGAACCGAGTGTTCTGCAGCAAACCTAATCTGTCGCGCAAATGAAACTCGACTACACACACTGGTTAGAATTACACGATGTCCCAGTCTCTCACGCTGAAGACAAAGTGCATGGGCTCGGGGCGCTGATTCCCCTTTGTTCGAACGCGAGATGGTCGATGAAAAAAACCGTCGCCTTTTTCCACAGATGAACATTCCGCAAATTGTTATCGTGATTATGGCCCAGGTTGACGTATTGTCAATTCGGATCAGGGCCATCCACCCACGCTGATCCTCAGGCGAGATTGGTAGATATTTGGACGATCTGTGACTTATCTCGCTACCTCCCGTGACTACTTATTATGATATCCGAACATTCTTCGCCATCGTGTCTACTGTGTATTTCTTAACATCTCTGCTGCATGAATTGCCCCTTCTACGAACCGTATTCTTTCACCCGTTCACCGATCTTTTGAGTCACCAATGCATTACCCCTTTTATAAATCCGTGATATCACCTCTTGCAAAATCTCCCATGTATTGCCCTCTGTGGCCTTGATAGAGCAACAATGATGTCTTCGCTTCTCGGTAGGGCGACGAGGTTGTGTTACGTGACATGGTCGATGAATTCCGATTCATGGTTCACCTGAGTACACCGTCGTACTGGACCCAAACACGCGAGATGCTAGAGGTGATTGCCTGGTCAACACAAATGCCACGCGACACCCGGACCCATTGTGTCGCTCTCCGGTGGACACCCAGCAGCGATTAGTTTCTGTCTCAAACAGCAATCACATGTCGAGATAACGGAAACTTGCACGTCTTGTTTGCACTGAAACTTATTGATGTCCAGAGCAGAGACCACGGCGTGAAGTTCGAATATGTTGACTCAAATTCAAATTACAATAATCACGTAGTCAGTAAACTTCTATCGGACGTCTCGGATGGTATGTGCTTGATTCGACATGTTACAATTCCCCATCTTATGTAAAGTAGAAGACACGTTTCAGCGAAACGAACGCTGCAGACTGAACACGTGTTGTCTACGTACAACACCTGGACTATATAGCGAGTTGACTTGTATGAGAGCTATTTTATTTTTAAATATTGACACTTTAGGCAAAAACAGATGCATGTGAACAATACTACTTGATATAGATATAATTGTCACTTGGCAAAGTGCTAAGTACAAATATTATATTTAAAAAGCGACCTGTAAACTCGTAAACAAAAACTTAATCCAATTGTGTAAATAGTTTCTTAAAGGAACGGCACCCTTTGGGACTTTCAACGACGGCAACAATAGCAACGTCTATCACCAATATCATCAACACAATAATCGACCGACAACAACGATCTGGTTTACATTTTAGAGTTATTTCAAATCTAAGTATCAAAGAACCTCTCTTCGGCACTTAGCTTGTTGCGTGATGTATCGTTCCCAGAAAGGCGACTGAACAAATGCATTCTTATAGACACAATAGTAGATTGACACACCAACAACTACTGAAGATTTATGGAATATTGTAATCAACGTGTCAGCTGTGAAACTTTCGCCTGCCACTTATCTTAAAGACCATACTGAAATCATCTATCGAGACAAAGAGAACCATGGTGTGCTTAGTGTCCATTAAAGACCGCCATAAACAGTTTATTATGCCATAACCGACCAGGTAACAAAACCAGTAACAAAGACTCGACTTGCACACGGGAGATAGCAGCGGGTGTTACGATTACGCGTCGAGCCTGAAAGCATGACAAAGAAATTATATAATGTTAGTGCATGGTCACTATCTCTACACTCGACTGCCGTAAGTTAGTACCTAGTCAACTTACTGTGTACTTGCGATGTTAATGCTGGCCGTAGCTGTCAAATCACACGTTTTTGTTTTGTCGATGTAGCACGCTTGGTTGATCATACACACGCACACAAACGCGCACGCACACGCACACACGTTCGTACGCGCGCGCTTTAAATATATTGTAATAACTATATTGTTGTATAGTGCTGCATTTAACGTCTTATGTGCGATGTTTTAACAATTTCCAACGATACCCACGATGAGCTGTCTCCAACGCATGATAGTTACAACCAGGGAGATCAATCGCTTCAATAATAGATTCATCGTCTTCTTTCCCCCCAGCCAGGGACGGCTGCAATGCTCAGCACAAAACAAAACTAAACAAAAACAGTGGAAAACAAGCGAAGTTAAAAATAGCAGCCGCATACGAGAGATGATACTATCATTAATACACTTCATATCTTGTTCATTGTTCGTTTGTGACACAAGTAGGGCCATATGTTTGCCGAGGTGGCAGATATTAATGTTGTTGGTGAGTGTAAAACCTCGGGTAGTGTTCCCTCGTACAAAACACCGCCCGGTGGCGGCATGCCGGTTTGCTTTAGAACGAGCGACAGGGCGCCTGTAATCACCCACATAACCGACAAAGGAAAACAAAAGACGGGAAGTCACGGGAGGCTGCTAGGTAACCTGGTCACGATCCGTGGTCATTTGCGGGATCTTATCGTGCGCTTGCATACAATTTTACGTGTGAACGTCGAGGTGCGCGCTCTGTGTGTGTAATACTTGTGTGGTCCGGTCGCGTTTCAACACGAGGCGTAATCGGTGCTTTAGACTTAATGTTACGATGCAGCTCTTGAATGCGCTCAAGTATAGTTTCGTATCTCCGCGGGGGTTACAACTCAACTGCATGCACGCAGAAAACCTCTTTAGTGACTTTACCGCGCCCTGTCGTGGCCAGAGCGATTTGGAAGTCAATAGGCGTCTTTATGCTAAGGTGGTCTGCGTTGAGTTTTTTGACGAGTATCGTAACAGTAGAAAGATGCGATACCGATAAAGATATATATTGTGCTTTGCCCTAATGTTGCGATGCACCTCTTGAATGCGCTACTGTACAGCTGCATATCTCCGTCGGGGTAAAAGCGCAGTTGCATGCACGCGGAAAATATCTTTAGTAACTTGACCGCGCCCAGCCTTGGCCAGAACGATTTGGAAGTGAGTCGGCGTCTTTATGCTGAGGTTGTTTGAGTTGAGTTTTAAGATGAGTATCGGAACAGCGGAAAGTTACTTTACCGAAAAACTGGCGTATTGTGCATTCACGCAAGGGTCGTGCGTGGGCGTATGCAAAATACCTTGTAATTCAAGAACACCCGAGAAGACTCAGAAGATGTATATGTATGGCAAAAAGTAAATTTGCAAAATGTGTAACCAAATAAGCGTTGCGACATTACTAGCACACACACACACACACACACACACACACACACACACACACACACACACACACACACACACACACACACACACACACACACACACACACACACTCACACACACACACACACACACACACACACACACACACACACACACACACACACACACACGCACGCACACACACACACACACACACACACACACACACACAGACACACACAGACACAGACACACACAGACACACACAGACACACAGAGACACACAGACACACAGAGACACACAGACACACAGAGACACACAGACACACACACACAGACACACACACACACACACACACACACAGACACACACACACAGACACAATATCAATAATAATAATACACACACACACACACCACACATAATATCATATGACACACACACACACATCACACACAGACACACACAGACACACACAGACACACACAGACACACACAGACACACACAGACACACACAGACACACACACACACACACACACACACACGCACGCACGCACACACACACACACACACACACACACACACACACACACACACACACAATCTTGTTATTGTTTATCGTCAAATCATGTTATCATTATAATGTACGTAATTTGTACAAAAACTTACGGAACGAATGTCCATGCTTTTTTTGATAAACTACAACCAAATCACGTTTCGTGTTTTAATAAGTTGCCCATTGTTTGTTTATGAATAGTGATAGTATCGTTTTGGATTCGAGCGGAAACTTTCAAATTAGACAGCTATGTGCCATGCGCAATTAATACACTATGGTTCCTTAAAACACGGGCCGGTGGCCAATATGCCACAACAGAGGCATTCTATGTATTTTGTATATGTTTTATAAAGTAAAAAATGAAATTACGTTAACAAAAATCGGATTGTATAAATTTAGTCATGGTACAATTGTTGGTACAACATGTCGTCGCCAGATTCATGTTTTGTTCCAACACAAGTTATCCACTAAACATACCACAATACAATAATCGTCTATCGCGTCCCAGTTCGGCCCAGTACTTAAGTCAGTCTTTCACGAAGTTCCGACAAATCAGTGCAAGCATGTCACAGTTACCCCATCGATTAATGAAGTCATTCATCGTCACTTTGTAACGCACTCGTGTCCACATCACCTTCCACAGCGTGCCCCTCTAGACAATACGCCGCGTCAGAATCATTTACTTGGTCCGTTGCACCCACTGACGATTCCTGTGGTTATATTACACAGGGTTGCATCTGTGTTCTACCCGCCTTTGATATTGCCCGAAAGCAGTTGACTACAGTTATTCTCTACGCCTTGCAATTGTCCAGGTCTTTTCAGAGGGTCGGACAGTTGATTTAAAAGTTTTTTGTCAACCGGTCCAACCAAAGTGTCCATTTGACATTCGATAGTTAACACACAAGATGACAATTTAGCTTAAGCAAAGTCGATTTATCCGTTTTCACACATGCTCTCGAATAACAACGGAAGATCGTGATTTTTTCTTAAATGAAAATTAATACATTGTTATAATAAATTGAAGAAATTCAGTGTATATGGCCTGCAGCATATTATGCTGCAGGCCATATACACTGTTGTTCTGTAAAATAACTTCGTTGCCTATATGTTTCACTACATTATATAAGTGTGACGAACCTATAATGAGGTAACGACATCAGTTCGGTGAGCTGATGACTGCGAAAGTTGACAGTTACAATATACTCATGATAGATACCATAAGAAGAATGTTTGGACACTGCGAGTCCCAGACATTGATATATAAGTAATACGCAATTGTAAAATGGAGAACGACAGGATGCAAGTCACCAACAAACTGCGACAGATAAAAGACGGTGCCGCAGAACATAACTTAATTTATACTGAAACGCTGGGATGTAAATCAGACTCGTCACATCAGCGTTGATACCTTAACAATAGAAACATGTCACCAACAAAAACACGTGTCAATTTTAACCGACAGTCAAAGAGACAGCTATGGACATGTGACCCAGACAGCAAAGAAGGCATGCTGTGGCGCGACGGCGGTCTACAGAGCTGAATATCATATTTAAGTGTCATTGCTGCTGAAGGCAGTCCATATTCTTGAACATTATACCGTGTTATTGTTCTTAGCTCTCGCATATGTGTGGGTTACAAGAATGAAAATATACTAATCGTAGAACTCCTGCCTTGAACTTTGCGTCAACAACAGAATCATACGTGCGCATTACAGCCGTCTGCAGGCAACATTGGACGCCGGCGCGCCGGTCGTGACCTTTTCACCGTCACGGTCCAGCGGACGTCACGCGCCGTCGCTTGAGTGCACAGCCATTTATACACTGCTTGATAACTCACTGCGAGGACTGTAAGCCTCATGACATTCCGTGGACACCAACGACGATTCCCCGAGCGTAACTCCGCCGCGCTCACCAGGTGGCGTGCATAGTTCCGTTTACGTGACATACGTTTCCCGTTGTACGATCATTTAATTCTGGGGATTAACAGATTCACGTGCTAGAATTATCCCCGCGCCAGAAGAAGTGCCTCCGAATCGAGGATTGTATGCCAGACATGAACACTATCTATTGCTATCTAACAACCGTCTAATGTTAAACGGACAACTACTGCCACTTCTGAGTTCAATATATCAGAGTCCTGGTGTACGTTGTGAGCGCCCATTTCTGGTACGGTTATATTTCCGGTCCGGCACAATGGATCCCAGGTAAGACATTAGAATGTGACACCCCCGGTTGCTTGCGATCAGCAAGAAAATATTCCGCAAGTGGAAGTATGTCCTTGTCTATACCATCAGGTGGATGGTGCAGTCGTGGTGTCAGGTGCAACGACGTCTCTTGTTGACTGATAGATTGGACTTTAACACCGAGGCGACAGTTGTCACAATGGCCCTTCAGTTAGAATTGACGTGGAGCCCACAACGCACACAATACGCTGGGTCGGTAGAGTAGTGTTATTCACGATCCCAGTCGCGCCGTTATTGTTAACCATCGAATTATTCACAATCCCACTTACGTGGCCCAGTCGTGAGTTAAATTGTGAGTCGTTCTGCAGGCACGTTCAAACTTTCCCCCTTCCTCTCACTCTCTGTACGTCCCTGATTCCGTTAGATGTGTGTCCTTACGCAACTCTCTACGCAAATTCCAAAATGTTCGGTGTGCCACCACATTGCAAGGAATGACTCGGTGGGGAGCCGTAAGAGGATCACGTCCACTGTTAGTTTGCCAAATGTATGGTAGCTAACGCTATGGCTGCCAAATTAGGATGCATGCAGGGATTCAACCCTCTTGTTCATCTAGACCCACACAGTCGGTGCTTGATATTTGTTTGCATATACTTCAAGCGGGGTGAATCAACCGTGACCTCTTGAATCGACGTCAGTGTTGCGCAAGTTAATCCCGACCCATAAGCGACGCGCCGTAAACTCAATTATACAGTTGAATGAACGGTTCACCCAGTGATCCAGGGCAAGGACCGATCTTCTGAAACTATAGCGATTGCTACTGTTGACATCTTGCCAGTTGCGACTGTTACCTCCCCGGATACAAGACGACTGATGGCGTCAGATTGATGGCTATCTTGAAAAGCAGACAAAAAACGAAAATCCGGTCATTGTTTCTGGCCAACGCAACCATGCAGACATCTTTCTATCTCAACAGCCAGGCACTGTGTGGTCCGACAAGTCAGTGTTCTCACGTTTTCGCTATCACAGTGGGTTAACCGCATTGAGACACGAACAACAATGCAGCGACAACAAAGTCGTTGCCCAACGCAGTTACAGCCGCGAGATATGCTGCAATATAGTTTCGTGTCGATTGTTGTGGGGTAATTTTCGATAGTCGCGTTTTTCTCAATTGTCTTGCCTTTGCTTGAACTCGACCGTTAGCGTATAAGGTTTTTATATTATTAATACACAATAAACATGAAAAGAAACATTAACCTTCATCACTGCGTTTAAGGATCGGTGTAAACAAACAAAGAAAGTTGTGAAAGGCGATGACTCGTTTGTTAGTTAGTTAGAGCAAGTAAACAGTTATGTGTATGGCTTCACCGGCATTGGTAGTCATTGAAAAATGGTTACTGTGGCAGTAGCAACGCATTGTAATTATGTCTGCATCACTACCTACCCTTTGCATTTTGGCTTATCGTGTTGTAATATATATATATATATATATATATATATACAATAACTATGGTAATTATAATTAACATTCACTCAAATCTGACACCAAAAGACTGTCCCGTCTCCAACAATAGATTTATGGCAGGTTTGGTAGTTTCGCAAACATTGGATTTCTCCTGGCACTGAATGGAGCGAAAACGTTAATTACTGTCCACTGCGTGAATGCCGGGATATTTATAGGCGCAGCGTTTCTAAAGTAATGGAATCTTCAGCGGAACGTCCACAGAAGCCCAGCGTATGTGTTTGATTGTGTCCGGAAACACCGGCGTGCATTAGTCAAACGAATCCTGTTGACGAGATCCGAGAGCTGTCCAGTGGCGATGGTCATTACCGTGACCAGTGAGATAGATACCAGTGGCAGACAAAGGACATCGGTATCTCACTGGTCACGGTAATGACCATCGCCACTGGACGGACAAAAGACATTGGTCAAGGAGACGAGGTCTTCGTATCTGGTACACGCGTTGACCTCCGCCCTGACATGTCATACATTTCGACAACAACCACTGACATATGTCCGAGACACTCGAATACGACTGGGTGACGAACTCGGAATGTGCTTGTTGATGACTGGCGTTGGCAATATGTTACCCCGTGGTTTGTGACACCCAATGTGAAAACGCACCCATGTGTTCTGACACCCAATGGGACAATGCACCCGTCTTGTGTCATCCAAGGGGACTAGCCGCCCATGTTTTCTGACACCCAAGGGGGAAATCACCATTATTTTCTAACACCATAGCGGACTAGCCACCCGTCGTTTATGACACCCAAGGAAACAATGTACCGGTCTTTTTAATACACAAAGGGACATTGCACCCGTCTTTTGTCACCCAACTGACAGTCGGCCATGGTTTGCGAAACCTCAAAGCACCAGTTAACCCGTGTCATGTTTACCGCATTTGTTGTGCCATTGTCCTATTAAAATGAACCCTTTCTGTGTAACATCAAAGAAAACGACACACAGTTTGTTATATTCCTTTTGAATGCGGGTAAACACGAATTCTTATCATCGCTAACTAGAAATTAAATCAAATCTTATCAGATTGATAACTGTTCGCGCTTATCACCATTGTAGCATTCGTCTGTCTGTATCTGATTTAGAGATTTTCCATGATGGTTAGAATCTTCTTACACCACTTGAAAACATAACTTGTGTTTCTAATCTCGCACATGTTTTGCTTCGGGCTGTGACACTCTGTGACTCCAGTGAGTTCCCGTTCAAGCTGTGGCCCGTTCTTAGAATACGCCCGAATGTATAGTCGCACACCCACCGGGGACGAAACACTTAGATCAGGCCCGATTATGGCGGACCCTTTATTTAGACAACAACTGGCTTTGTGTGTTTTTCAACTCATTAAGTACTTTAATGCGTCAACAATATTAGACTGCGAAAAGATGGTAGATAATGCACGTGCTCTTTCTGCACTAGTGGCGGGTGTGAGTTCTCGTGAGTATGCGGGAATTCGGAATACAAACTGGGATCTGATATTTATAAGTGTGAAAGTGCGCTATAACACACTGCAAATTATAAGTTGGCATGCCATACTTTATAGAAACATCAATTAGCAGTGACATAATATGGACCAAACTGACTTGTAGGAATGTTGGAGAAAAGCGTTTGATGAAGCAGAACGTAGCTAGTGTTGATTGGAACGCGGGTGGAGTCGGTGTTTCTTTGACTACGATATGACGATAATTAATGGGAGTGCTCGTTTTAGTGGATAATTGACTCGGAGCTAGCTGGGTGTTAACTTCATGCAAGTAAAATGCCCCAAGTCTCTGATTTTCCTCAATGGTATTAAATTAAAGTTAATAGTTATTGGTACAGTGAGCATTCACTATGCTATCTCCCGATGTGTCAAACATCCGCTTAAATCGTACAAGTTTCAAACAAATCCCCTTTCTGGTTAGCACAGTTTTATATACTGAGGATAATGAATATCGGACATAAGGAACGGTTTTATCAAATCCAAACTTCGTTGTATATGTAAAACGTAAATTCACTTGGTCTGATGTCCTACGACTCCTGTCTGATTTATTGCGTCTGGGAATGTCTGTGAATTTACGATGTACCGTTACCTCGGAATGGAATCAACAGCATCCCAACTGGTCAATGAAGGTGGTCGTCAGCAGTACTGTGACGAACTCCTTTTAAACGTATCCTACGGTGTATAACAGGACTTGTCCCGTTTGGAATTTGTCTTACCATAAGAGCTATTGCGTCACTACATGTGAGAATGGAAAACTAATGGATGGCCAAGCTTGCTACGTTTGACCCTCCTTCTGAGATCCTAGACACGTTAGTGTAACTGTGTGTGATCACTGGCTAGTCGTTATCCATGACAATGCAGACCGTGTCGAGCAGAGCCACCTGGTGACTACTACAAAAAACTGATTCACCTTTTCATCCGCCAGGATACGTCACATGTAATTGACAAATGAGTGAAAATAATCGGTAAAATGATAGGTAAGACAGAGCACAAAGAAGTTAAAAGAAGTATCGACAAGCAATGAGTCACCTTTTCATCAGCCAGGGTGACTCATTGCTTGTCGATACTTCTTTTAACTTCTTTGTGCTCTGTCTTACGTATCATTTTACCGATTATTTTCACACGTTTGTCAGTTACGTGTGACGTATCATTATAGCCATCATGTAGTGTGGTTATATCAGTAATTGCGGCAATATATACCACATTTACCTTCGTGGGCCTTTGGGGTTTGTTGCACAAGTAATGTCGTTGTTGTACCCTCATCCATCACGACTGGTGAGATCAATTAAACGACAAGACCGCGCTGTGTGCAAACCACAACTAACCACAGATATGTAATTATAAACACGACAGCTGATCAATCACTTAGCCGTGCCTTGGTAGGCACTTAATTTATATAGCCGAATGAACTCAAAGTAGCAGAACAAAGTGGACCTCGTTTCTAACACCAGCCATTGCATCTGACGACACAATACATCGCGCACTCTGATTGAACCAAAACACCCAAATAATACAAGGTCGGTTTATACGTTGGACGCAATGATTCTAAGAAATAAAAAACCGCTAGACCATTCCTCCTGCGCGTGTTTAATTGTGCATTCACCCCATTCTGCCCCCCACCCCGACGGTGCTAGTACGTCAGCACAATTTCTATTAGTGAAATATTTTAGTTGCTGCAACCTGTCCGATAGTTATGTTGCTGTGTTCGTGTTACGGGAATGCAGTTTTGTAACGCAATTATATTACTTTTTGCCTAGTGTTACCAGTAAATTCAACACATGCATACGTAAAACCACGTGCTCTGCCTGCGATTTGATATACAAACATAGTTTGAGCAAGAAAGATGATTGGCGTAATGGAATTGGGGAGATTCTTATTCTTCCATGCATTCCCCTTTATAGAAATTTGAATTATTGTTTATTGCTGCACCGCAGTCCGCAGTGGTTGGTGGTCTTTTCACCGCTCCGTGTGTGCACTGTTTCCTTCCATTTTTTTCACCCACCTCCGTCTTTCATATATCCTCTTAACGGAGCCTTCCTGCGTTAGCTGTTGTCAGTACCTCTTTTCTAGCGACGCCGCTGTTTCGCGGCCTCTTATTTCGTTGGCAATTGTTCCGTCTCTATCCGCACCAAGATATATGACCACGTCATTCTTTCAGGAACTGCGTGCAAATCATTTCATTACTCGTCCAACCTCTTATCAACCCTTCTTGCATCTGCGATAGTTCGGACAAAGTTGTAGCATTCTTGCCGCTTTTCTGTTGTTCTGTCTCAGGAATGTACCGTCTTGCCAGCATCACTCACGCCCGCACTCCTAAGGTATAAAAACTATGCAGTAACTTGTGTTGTCACAACAAAACAGTATCCCGCCGTAGCTATACGGAAATGAAATACTGCACTCCTTTGACATGTTTTTTCTCACGTCTACCGTCTACTTCTCCGTCTCATATTCGGTCGTTCACCTTACAACCGACGCTGCAGAAAGGTGCCAAGAACTAAGCGATATAACTGAACACCGACTCTAAAAGATGTACACAAATGTTGTTCTATGTCAATTAACTATTAAATACTGTTGACGTTCCCCTGGTTTTACTTTGTGACGGCTACGGTAACTGCTGTGTTACTTTGTGACGGCTACGGTAACTGCTGTGTTACTTTGTGACGGCTACGGTAACTGCTGTGTTACTTTGTGACGGCTACGGTAACTGCTGTGTTACTTTGTGACGGCTACGGTAACTGCTGTTACTTTGTGACGGCTACGGTAACTGCTGTGTTACTTTGTGACGGCTACGGTAACTGCTGTGTTACTTTGTGACGGCTACGGTAACTGCTGTGTTACTTTGTGACGGCTACGGTAACTGCTGTGTTACTTTGTGACGGCTACGGTAACTGCTGTGTTACTTTGTGACGGCTACGGTAACTGCTGTGTTACTCTCGACCGAGAGAACCTGGGTTCGAATCCTCCGCGGCGCTGTCGAACCTTGTGCAAATTCGTTTACTCTACGTTGATCCAGTTCACTCAACTATATGAATGCGTACCCGGCTAGAGACAGTGGTGGATATTTGTGTACGAATAGTCTTAGCCGCATTAATTGCCGCGTGGCTGAATGCTTCAGAGAAGTGGAGATGGTGTTCGATTGAAAGGTCTTCTGAGGACTGGATACTGCGCTGTATATAAGAACTTACCTTTACTTTACTTTAATGTCACTTTAACGGTGATTACTTCTGTTTGCAGGAAGTGAACGATGGCGTCTAAACAGATGCTTCTTCTCCTGGTGGCGTCAGCGGCCATGGTCGCCGTGGTTCGTTCACAGTGTAAGTATGCCTAAGGGTTACTTAACAACGTCAGGAACGAGTACCATGAGACGGAATCAGTGTAATGTTGACGCAAAACGACCACCGTGTAAACAAAACCGCAACTGACATATCTTCGGGTAAATATTTGGCACTTCTGGTGTTGTTGCTGGTACTTCCGGTATTGCACCCGTTGTTCATGGGCACTTCCGTGTTGTTGTTGTTTGTTATATATTTCGTATATTTACACATGGACTGGCAATACCCAATTTATGTGTACAGATAAACGTTTCATTGCCTAAATTGGACTGGTCAAATTAATTATTTTTCTGTTGACTGATAAAATAAAACTGTCACAAAGTTCCGTAAACTACTATAAATTTAACAATGAAAATCCTTTTAATTTTAAACACATATTACGTTCAGTTTCCTACCTACGGACCCCAATATGTACGAAACACTTTCTGGGTTTAAGTTAGTCTCCTTTTGTTTACAGGTAAGGTAGATTTCGTGTTCATTGTTGATGGCTCCGGAAGTATATGCAACAACCAAGCGAATGAGTGCGACAACTGGCGGTCGATAAAACAGTTCTTGCGCAGCGTCGTCAGTAAGATGAACGTCGGCCCCGACGGCTCGAAGGTCGCCATGGTCACTTTCGGCTCCATCGGAAACCTCATCTGGGATCTTGACAAGTACGTCGCGCTGTCGCGAGTTTACAATGTCGTTGACGCATGAACGCATGCACGTGCTAGTCACTTTTGCAAATTACTCCATATAATATTCATGTGAACGCTTTTGATTCTTTAACAACACTTCGAATTCTTTTTAGTAAACCGATTGCTCAAAATAATCACGCAGTACGAATTTGAACATAAAGAACCCGCTTCGCGAAAACCACCACACGACGGATCTCTGTATATAATATTTATATAAGAAGCTGGCGAATTTTGAAATGTGCGCCTTCTACCCAATTTATAAATTATTTCACTGATTAAACTACAGCTGGCGTGACAACCATGATTTTGTTTCGTATTGCTCATAATGGTTATTAGACAGCTACCAAGATCATTAAGCTAATTTAATATTTCTACTTAACTTTGCTGCAATCATAATTTGCGGATCCGAAAACTCCGTTCCAATCAGAAGTACGGACAATCACACCGTTATATCGCACAAGCCGTGTTCATTACAGATACACTGACTCGAACTCCCTGATGAATGCCATCAGCAACTTGAAATACCTGAACGAGAAGACGAACACGTCTCACGCGCTCGACCTCGTCCGCACGCGCGTCTTCGGCGGCACGAGCGACCGATCGGGGGTGCCGAACGTCGCCATTGTGCTCACGGACGGTCTGCCTTCCAACAAGTCGAACCCCTTCGTCGACGGACGAGGCCTGGCCCGCGATGCCGCGCAGAGGCTGAAGGACACCGGCGTCGAGTTGATCACCGTCGGCGTGACGAACCAGATCGATGGCCAGTTGCTGAAGGACTTGTCGTCGCCGCCGCAGGTGAAAGACAAGAACTACTTCACGAGCGCCGACTTCAACAAATTGGACGCGCTAATTGATAACATCGTCAAGTCGTCCTGTGTGATAGTAACGACGACACCTCCACCGTGTAAGTGCGACGTGTCTGTTTCTTAGGTGTCGCGACCAGTGTTTATGTCGTCACCATGGAGGTCAAGGCCGAACCGTTCCGTTCTGAGGTGATGGTTGTCTGCTTCACAAAATGTCTTGTCCAGATCTCTCGGACTTCCTTTGATGCCTGCATCTCTGTTATACTATCCAGCTATTTACCCTCTTTAAGTAGTTGAAGGCGTGACTTGTTACGTGGTCCAATACTTGGGTATACAAAATAGCCTTTTCTGCCTATGAAGACTTACAACGTGCATCACAATAAACATAGAGAAAAGACCAAGCGGAAGCTCGGGAATATCAAGATCACGTTACATCGGGGCTAGGTTGAACTGATGTGAATTGCTAGCTTTCTTTATGCACCACTCAGGTCGAGTTTTCGTTAGATTAGACGTCACAAGGCAAGCGGCAGAGCGAGGGACACGCACGCACGCACGCACGCACGCACGCACGCACGCACGCACGCACGCACGCACACACACACACACACACACATTATTATTATTATTGATTTATGTCATCAGTGCATTTAACGTATTACTCCTCAGATATTAAACAACATTTCGGTAGTCAATTCACCAGCAATTAACTGTTAATTGGTGTCTACGATTGATAGCTCCAATTTGTCATCTCCTGTTACAGCCTCCGGTTGCCTGGTTGACTTCGCCTTCCTCGTCGACAGTTCCGGCAGTATCTGCAACAACCAGGGCTCCGAGTGCGACAACTGGCGCTCGGTGAGGTCCTTCCTTCAGCAGGCGGTGCGTGACATGAACATCGAGCAGACAAAGTCTCGCGTTGGCATGATCCTCTTCGGTTCCTATGCTAGTGTCGAGTGGCATCTGGACACGTAAGTGACGCGATGCACGTTATTCCATCTTACGTTAGTGTTGTTTCAACGTACGTGGTAAATGCCTCGCTGCCACTGATACTCAGACTCGTAGTAAATGGTGGTCCAAGGGGCTCTCCTGTCCATTGTGCCCTTCCCTAGGGTCAAAAACTGAAACGTTAGCTCTTGAGTCTTTGTTAAGTAACTGCAGTGCTATTTATATGATTTGTTACCTGAAGACGTCCTTAGGTGTAATTAATAACAAACACAACGTTTATTAAAATGAAAGAAACATATACACGTACGACACTGCCTGACATCTGCCCACTCTATGTTATGATACTGTGAATAATCAAGTTTTATTTCGTTAGCTGAAGTGTTCATACGTCGGAAGGACGTATCTAGTAAGTTCATGTTGTAATTGTCCAGGTACCAGAAGGAATCGGAACTGGTCAACGCCATCGGCCAACTGAAATTCCTCGACCAGACGACCAATACGTCCTACGCGCTCTACCTAGCCCGTACTCGGATGTTCGGCTCGAACGCCCCCGGAGACCGGGCTGGCGTGCGGAATGTCGCCATCATCCTCACTGACGGTAAGCCGACGGGCGGTGCAACGTCGGCCAGTGCGGCGGCCAAACTGCTTCGGGATTCCGGCGTGAGGATCATCTCTATCGGCGTGACACGACAGATCAGCGAGGACCTTTTGAAAGACATGTCGTCGCCGCCTCGCATCAAGGACCAGGACTACTTCACCAGTCCCGATTTCACCAAGCTCAACTCTCTGCTCTTAAACATCATTAACTCCGCGTGCCCGTCCACGACAACTTCAATGCCAACTACGACTCTGCCTCTTGAGCCGTGTACGTAGTCCTTCACATCACGGTAACGACTCGGGTCTATCCGGGCAGGATCGGTTATTTCTCTTTATATTATTAGTTTTTCGGCAATGCCCTAACGCTCGGCAGTTTGTGAGTCATATGGTACTGCTATTTTCAAAGTAACGTAATGTGGCAATTATAGTGTATGTGATATCGCACAGTTAATAGTACCATCGACATGTTCCTTCTTGTGAGAACATACTAATTCCATGTTAAACAAATACTGCCAGTATTTCTTGGCCAGTTGAGATAAGGTATACGCAGTTAGATAGATGAGGAATTTGAAGAAAGGTCCTTACTAAGTTTGTTGGCATTTGTTTTCCCGAAGTCATGATATCTCACCAGACTTAAACCGTAGTGATGACATATACACTAAGCTCGTCATCTTGCCCAACACAGTATCTTACAAAGAGTCGTATTTAGAAACCGACTCTGGCGGTTTCCGTATGAAACACTGACCTTTACAAGAGGTAGTCGGATAGTTATTATAATCGGGCGGTTTAGCTAAGTTAAATGCTAAACCTGTTGGTTTTTCCTTTCCCATCCAATCATCGCTTGCTAACTGATATTCAGAGTTTTTCCTTTGTTCCAGGGGAACGGCTACTCACACAATGTCCGGCATTGTAGTTTCATTTAGTGATGACTGCTCCGCGATTACGTCATGTGTCTTAATCGACAACGATTATTTGTTGCAGTATGTAGACAGAGCATGGACATCGTCATTGTGCTCGACGCTTCCGGCAGTATCAGACAGAGCAACTTTGAAAAGGCGAAGACGTTCCTTGCTGACATCATCCAACAACTGAATGTCAACAGCGGAAAAACGCGCGTCGGTCTCGTGACCTTCGGGAATGACGTTAGTCTGTGGTTCCACCTGAAACAGTACTCTAACAGGTGGGTACAGACCGATGCTGTACTTGTCCATACAGCGTCTTGTGTTGCACAAGGAAAGCAGAGGAGTCATTTGTTCAACTTCCATCGGCTCCGTACAAATGGCGAATCATTAAGAATCTTTTCTGAGTTCGGCTTAAACTCCCCATTTTATGAGTAGCGAGAACGTAATGTATTTAACAATCCATTTATCATATTAGTAGTGTCTGAATACCATCTCTCTTCTCTTCTCTTCTCTATTTGTCTCGTCTCCCCCTCTTTCTCTCGCGCTATTTACGTAATTATATATATATATACATACTTCTCTATCTATCTCTCTCTGTCTCTCTGTCTCTCTGTCTCTCTGTCTCTGTCTCTGTCTCTGTCTCTGTCTCTCTCTCTCTCTCTCTCTCTCTCTCTCTCTCTCTCTCTCTCTCTCTCTCTCTCTCTCTCTCTCTCTCTCTCTCTCTCTCTCTCTCTCTACTTCTCTCTCTCCCCCTCACTCTCTCTCTCCCCCTCCCTCTCTGTATGTAAGTCTGTCTCTCTCACTCTCTCTCTCTACCTCTCTACCTACCTCTCTTATCCGTGATGTTCTCAAAGGACGGTTGAACATGTTCCAGCGCCGACATGAAGAAAGCCATCCTGGGCACGCCGTACACACACGGCTCCACGAACACAGCCTCAGCCCTCCGCTACGTCACCGACACCATGTATACATCCAGCAACGGCGACCGCAGTGACGTCGCCGACCTCGTCATCATCCTCACGGACGGCGGTTCCAATGACCGCGAGGCGACCGTCAAGCAGGGTCTGCGGCTGAAGGCGAAGGGAGTGCACGTCCTCGCCGTCGGTATCGGTAACTGGCTGAACAAGTACGAGCTCGAGTCGATCGCCAGTCACCCGGACGACAAGAACGTCATGTACATCCGCAACTACGACAGCCTGGGAAACAGCAAGGGTGCCTTCGTCTCCTATATGTGTGGCGGTACGTCGCTTTCCAGATTATCTATATTTGTAGTAACGATGATTTACGTCGAATGGGCAGCTCGCACGTGTGACGATCACGCAAATTAAGCATTCCTCCACTTGGATAGATCAGCAGCTATATTGATAACAGTGACATAATAACTATCAATAATACTTTTAATAATAATAATAATATTATTATTACTATTAAATTATTAATTGTGAGGACAATGGTAATGATTCTAATCAGTGTTGTAGTTGTTGAGTGATCTCGACGAATCGTACATTCCACTTTTCCTAATGTTGCCCCCGTGATTTTGCAGAACCGACCCCGTGCGCCAGCAACCCATGCCAGAACGGAGGACAGTGCAAGAACCACGTGGATGGCATTTACATGTGCCACTGCCCCGACAACTACGGAGGAGTGAACTGTCAATACCGTAAGAATCTTCATTATCGTTCAAACTGGGTTTGTTAATGCGACCTCGTCTGTTAACTGGAATAATTCTCTCAAGCATAGCGGGTGGTAATTATTAACAGGAAATGTACTGAATCAGTTGGCCAGCCTCTGCAGTACGTACTGCAAATACCTGTTATTACTGAATCAGTTGGCCAGCCTCTGCAGTACGTACTGCAAATACCTGTTATTTATGATTTGTTTGTGTTGTTTTAAATTTGAACGTGTCGTTGGCGCAGCATTCAAATTGCGAACAATGTTTCGGAATCTCGTAATTTGAAAGGCAGTATTTCTGTTCCTTCCCCAATACACATCGATGTATGGATCCCTATACCTACAGAAGAACATAAGATATTGCAATTCTCCACGCAAATAGATGCGTTCAACATAAGACAGTTGGAGGTACCCCAGCCAACTCAACATAAGACAGTTGGAGGTACCCCAGCCAACTCAACATAAGACAGTTGGAGGTACCCCAGCCAACTCAACATAAGACAGTTGGAGGTACCCCAGCCAATTCTACAACTGAACCATAATAATTATATACCCAAAGCTACCGAGTGTCCTCAGAAGTTGCTCATATAGCTTGCGACGTGACTTTCAGGATGCATGGAACCAAGTGACGTCGTCCTTGCGTTGGATGCCTCCGGCAGTATCACACAGAAGAACTTCAAGAAGGTTGTTGATTTCGCCAAGAAGATAGTTATTGATCTGCCAGTTGACTCGAAAATCCGCGTCGGTCTCGAAACCTTCTCGGACAAAGAACAGGTGAGACGGGCGTTTCGATGCGTATGTAAAACGTCGATTACGCTTCGGACGATACAGATTTGTGAAGTGCGCATTTTATCCATGCTATGTTTTCCCGTCTTTAACTCATTGAAGTATGTGTTTACATACGTGTTTGCAAATGTGTATGTCGATTATTACTTATTCGAACGTTTAAAAATGCAACATGTCGGTGATTAATGACATGAGTGGTACATCTGCTGGTGCTCGCTGATGTTTGTGACGGCATCAAAACACCAGCCAACTGTACGCAAGATTGATCTTCGCTAAACACTATCGCAAGTGCATTTAAACGACCGATTCTAGCAGCGCGACATCGCGCAACAACACGTCGACCGACACATTAGACAGAAATCGTGCGTGCAAGCCGGCATCTAGTTTATACTAGCATCATTGAATGTTAATTTTTTTTACATTAATACAATAAATTGTAAAGCGCTTTGAGCAATCCTTAGGACTGCATACTTCGCTATATAAGAATTTACCTTTTAACTAATGTCTACGCAGATATATAACTGTTGATGTTTTGTGGCAGGTATACTTTAACCTCAAAGACTACAAGGACCGCTCTCTTCTGCTCAATGAGATGACTATCCCCTACTTCAGCGCTGGAACCACCAACACGGCGGCGGCGCTCAAGACCTTGCGCACCTCTATGTTTACCAAGTCGAACGGTAGGTGGTACTTCTCTACCCATAACACATGTTCGGAGCAGAGAAATAAAGTTGTCCAGGCGAATTTGATAGTGAAATATCACACAGATCGCCTGCACATATAGACAGATTGCCGTGGATACTACTACCCATACCTGTCGCTGCCCTATTTCCAGCAACATTTAATATCAAAACACAATATCGATTTGTTGCCTAAGTTTTTGATATGAAAACGGGCACTGGTGATTACAATGATATAAATATGCGCAGATTCCGTTGGAATAAGACCTCCAGAATGAAGGTCCACGCGTGAGGATCATGTTCTGTTTGTAACATTTCTTAGCATATATCAACTGTCTACCCTCCCCCGACGTGGCTTCTCCACTATTCCATCTTCTGCAATTGTCTCCAACGTTTTTCAATAGAGAGATACCGAGCTCGAATCCTCTTTCTTCAGTTACGAATCTTGGGAAAATGTATTCAATCCACGTTGCGCCAGTTCACCCAGCTGTATGGATGAGCACCTGGCTACAGATAGTTGTGGGATTTTGTGTATGCTTCTCAGAGAAATCCAGATGACGTTCGATTGGACAAGTGTACCATGGAGTGAGGTGTAAAGCGCTTTGAGGAGGACTGGATATTACGTTATCCACAAACCTACCTTTACGTTTTGTCGACGTTACCTAAATTTTTAATACCGTAGGTATATTTGAGGCATTATACATTCCGTTCCGCTTGGCTGAATAGGTGACCAGGAAAACGTCCCTAACGTGGGCATCATCGTCACGGACGGCCGCTCCAACTCCCCGCGCGACACCTGGGCCGAGGCCATCTCTGTTCGCCGCAGCAACATCGACCTGATAGCGATTGGTGTCGGAGGTAACATCGACCAGTCTGAGCTGCACGCCATCGCCAGCGACCCCGTCTACAAAAACACGCTCATCGCCAAGGACTTCAACAACCTCGACAGCCTCCTCGGCAAAGTGCGCGACTCGATCTGCAAGAGTGAGTGACTGTTGTTATATTAACTGTAATATAGTAAACTTTTTAAGGCATATTTGAACAAAGGATTTTGAGAGATCAATGTATTTTGATTAGATTACACAACATTGATTG
The DNA here is from genome assembly GCA_020002185.1 of Paraescarpia echinospica. Taxonomy (NCBI): domain Eukaryota; kingdom Metazoa; phylum Annelida; class Polychaeta; order Sabellida; family Siboglinidae; genus Paraescarpia; species Paraescarpia echinospica. The sequence goes on from CM034531.1 coordinate 75,075,975, forward strand.
GCAAGACCACGAACACTTTAGAGGGAGTTTGTATATTCCGTTACACGGCATCGGTCAGAGTCGTAATAATTTATTATTAAAAGGAAGTTAATTGACTGGAATTTTCATTCAGATTTTCTGATTCAGATTTTCTGTTGTACACCTTCAACATGACATTGAGTTGGCCAATACTCTAACATAACGTATTCAGTGGTAGTATGGGTTTCATCACTGGATGTGATTTAATGCGAATGCTGCTCGGTGATTAGCATACGTTGACCCCGACATCATCTGCGGTTTTCCAGCGCCGAAGTGCGACTCCAGCCCGTGCCAGAACGGCGGTACCTGCCACTTGCTGCGCAACGGCTACAGCTGCGAGTGCCCACGAGGTGCCACCGGCAATCAGTGCGAGCGACGTAAGTACTCCAATAAGGGAGATTCCTGCAAGGATTTCATGGTTCTGTGACGGGAACGTGAAAGAATGCCAATTTTCAATACCCAGTTTCAGGTATAAGTTTTTTTGCTCTACATAGCTTACAGGTCCGTCATATGTTCTCCACAATATTATGTGTGGCGCTGAGATACGTGTACACAAATACATCTAGTAGTGGATATACTACTTGTTTTAGACGATATTCCAAAAAAAGATGTGCTTACGTTTTACAGACTATGCAAATTGATGTCTAAGAACAATTATTGTAACTTAATTAGACAAGGAAACCATTAGTAGTGTCAGAGGAATTGACGAATAGGAATGAGTCAGCATTTCTGTTTGTGGAGAATCACCCAAACGTAACATGGCTGAGCATATGGTATATAGATATTAGATAGTCCAACCTAACCCTAATCACTCAAACGTAACATGGTTCAGCATATGGTATATAGATATTAGATAGTCCAACCTAACCCTAATCACTCAAACGTAACATGGTTCAGCATATGGTATATATATATTAGATAGTCCAACCTAACCCTAATCACTCAAACGTAACATGGTTCAGCATATGGTATATAGATATTAGATAGTCCAACCTAACCCTAATCACTCAAACGTAACATGGTTCAGCATATGGTATATAGATATTAGATAGTCCAACCTAACCCTAATCACTCAAACGTAACATGGTTCAGCATATGGTATATAGATATTAGATAGTCCAACCTAACCCTAATCACTCAAACGTAACATGGTTCAGCATATGGTATATAGATATTAGATAGTCCAACCTAACCCTAATCACTCAAACGTAACATGGTTCAGCATATGGTATATAGATATTAGATAGTCCAACCTAACCCTAATCACTCAAACGTAACATGGTTCAGCATATGGTATATAGATATTAGATAGTCCAACCTAACCCTAATCACTCAAACGTAACATGGTTCAGCATATGGTATATATATATTAGATAGTCCAACCTAACCCTAATCACTCAAACGTAACATGGTTCAGCATATGGTATATATATTAGATAGTCCAACCTAACCCTAATCACTCAAACGTAACATGGTTCAGCATATGGTATATAGATATTAGATAGTCCAACCTAACCCTAATCACTCAAAAGTAACATGGTTCAGCATATGGTATATAGATATTAGATAGTCCAACCTAACCCTAATCACTCAAACGTAACATGGTTCAGCATATGGTATATATATATTAGATAGTCCAACCTAACCCTAATCACTCAAACGTAACATGGTTCAGCATATGGTATATATATATTGATAGTCCAACCTAACCCTAATCACTCAAACGTAACATGGTTCAGCATATGGTATATAGATATTAGATAGTCCAACCTAACCCTAATCACTCAAACGTAACATGGTTCAGCATATGGTATATAGATATTAGATAGTCCAACCTAACCCTAATCACTCAAACGTAACATAGTTCAGAAGCATATGGTATATATATATATATATATATATATATATTAGATAGTCCAACCTAACCCTAATCACTCAAACGTAACATGGTTCAGCATATGGTATATAGATATTAGATAGTCCAACCTAACCCAAATCACTCAAACGTAACATGGTTCAGCATATGGTATATAGATATTAGATAGTCCAACCTAACCCAAATCACTCAAACGTAACATGGTTCAGCATATGGTATATAGATATTAGATAGTCCAACCTAACCCAAATCACTCAAACGTAACATGGTTCAGCATATGGTATATAGATATTAGATAGTCCAACCTAACCCAAATCACTCAAACGTAACATGGTTCAACATGTGGTATATAGATATTAGATAGTCCAACACTAACCCTAATATAGATATTAGATAGTCCAACCTAACCCTAATCACTCAAACGTAACATGGTTCAGCATATGGTATATAGATATTAGATAGTCCAACCTAACCCTAATCACTCAAACGTAACATGGTTCAGCATATGGTATATATATATTAGATAGTCCAACCTAACCCTAATCACTCAAACGTAACATGGTTCAGCATATGGTATATAGATATTAGATAGTCCAACCTAACCCTAATCACTCAAACGTAACATGGTTCAGCATATGGTATGTATATATTGGATAGTCCAACCTAACCCTAATCACTCAAACGTAACATGGTTCAGCATATTGTATATAGATATTAGATAGTCCAACCTAACCCTAATCACTCAAAAGTAACATGGTTCAGCATATGGTATATAGATATTAGATAGTCCAACCTAACCCTAATCACTCAAACGTAACATGGTTCAGCATATGGTATATAGATATTAGATAGTCCAACCTAACCCTAATCACTCAAACGTAACATGGTTCAGCATATGGTATATATATATTAGATGTGTCCAACCTAACCCCTAATCACTCAAAAGTAACATGGTTCAGCATATGGTATATATATATATTAGATAGTCCAACCTAACCCTAATTCACTCAAACGTAACATAGTTCAGCATATGGTATATATATATATATATATATATATATATTAGATAGTCCAACCTAACCCTAATCACTCAAACGTAACATGGTTCAGCATATGGTATATAGATATTAGATAGTCCAACCTAACCCAAATCACTCAAACGTAACATGGTTCAGCATATGGTATATAGATATTAGATAGTCCAACCTAACCCAAATCACTCAAACGTAACATGGTTCAGCATATGGTATATAGATATTAGATAGTCCAACCTAACCCAAATCACTCAAACGTAACATGGTTCAGCATATGGTATATAGATATTAGATAGTCCAACCTAACCCAAATCACTCAAACGTAACATGGTTCAACATGTGGTATATAGATATTAGATAGTCCAACCTAACCCTAATCACTCAAACGTAACATGGTTCAGCTTATGCTATATAGATATTAGATAGTCCAACCTAACCCTAATCACTCAAACGTAACATGGTTCAGCATATGGTATATAGATATTAGATAGTCCAACCTAACCCTAATCACTCAAACGTAACATGGTTCAGCATATGGTATATAGATATTAGATAGTCCAACCTAACCCTAATCACTCAAATGTAACATGGTTCAGCATATGGTATATAGATATTAGATAGTCCAACCTAACCCTAATCACTCAATCGTAACATGATTCAGCATATGGTATATAGATATTAGATAGTCCAACTTTTTTGTCTATGCAACTTATCTGTAGTCACTGATTTATCCACCATAGAACTGCATCTTTTCAGTTTATCATTGGGACAATTCAACTTACGTTGTGCAGGGTGCCAAGGAGCAGCTGATGTCGTCTTCGCCATCGACGTTTCTGGCAGTATCCGCCAGGAGCGCTTCGATCTGGTGCGTGAGTTCTTCGTGTCTATCGTCGAGAACCTGGAAGTGTACAACGACCGAGTCCGCGTCGGCGCACTCATCTTCTCCGACAGTGCCACCTTGGAGTTCCGCCTGAACGAGCGTGACTCGCGCCAAGATGTCGTACAGGTAGGTGGCGCCACAAGTCGGCAAGAGTCAGTACAGTTGGGACTTTGTAGCGTTTTCTCACAACAATGTGTTTCTTGCAGCCGGAAATTGGTGATTAAGAAAGTATCACTTTTGCCCAGTCCCAATGGTAATGTTCCATTGTATATCCTATAAAGAGAAAGTTCGTGAAATAAAAACAAAGCGTATCTTTACTGAAATATGTACGCTTGTTAAATGCCGGGACTTTAAACTGTATTTGAAATTTTATTCATACTCGACAAGACACTTTTTTATTTTGTTCTTATGAACGGCGAGAACTAATGATACCACCCAGATATAATGTTCATAACTATTAGTTTTATTCACGTTCAGCACAATCGTATTCCAGTGTTGCCACCAGTTCACGTACACACATCTCACTCGACGTTAACTTTCCAGCTATTCTGCATATCTGCCAATGTAGAGCACTAGTAGGCCCCTACTGTCACTGTCGCTCATTGTGTTCTCGTCTGTCCCAGTCCATCCGCAATATCAAGTACACGGGTGGTCGAACGAACATCGCGAGCGCCCTCAAGATGGCCCGGGAGGAGCTATTCGTGGAGAGCAAGGGAGACCGACAGGACGCGCCCAACTTCCTTGTGCTCTTCACCGACGGAGAGGCGAACGTGAACCCCGAACAAACGATCCCGGAAGCGATCGAGTCGCGCATCGCCGGTATCCACACGATCGTCATCGGCATCGGCAAGGACCTGAACAAGGTCGAGATGGAGGGTGTCGCCAGCTACCCGCCCAATGTGAACATCAAGACGATCGACAGCTTCACCAAGATGAGCGAACTCTCGCTGGTCGTCGAGACCGACATGTGCAACTGTAAGTAGCGGCTTCGTTGGTGGTGTGGTGACATCTCGTTAGCCGGACACTTTGGTCCAAGTTACCCGGAATAAATAGTTTTCTGGATACATGAATCATGCACATAAGGAGTATATTAGCCTTTGAAAATTTCGTTCCCGGAATGGTGTCCGAATGCCAAGTGTTTCGGCCAGATTAGCGGGTTCCGGATTACTGGGGTATATATTACCGAGATCCAAATTAACGGATCCGGAGACAGCGGATGGTTGTGACACTTTTTATTGATGTCACATTTTCCTCTTTGTAATAGCAGTTCCCTATGTTTTGTTGTTGCCGACAGTAACTGTAATCTACAATATATGTATGGGTGTTAATGATGTCGACGAAGCCGAATTAAAAATTAAAATATTTCGGGCATTCAAAAAGAGTATCTCGTGTGACAACTTGCTCCATGCCCGGGTTGGTTGTCAAAAGTATGGGCTTGGTTGTCACAAAATGTGATGTGTCCACAAAAATATAATTACACAATGAAAAATGCGTTAAAAAAAGTCCCTGGTGGCGCATCGGTGAATTTGTAGAAACATTGCAAGTGGCAACAATTCGATATCAAAAGTTTCACGTTACGCATAATTACTGTTTTTAATCACATGTTACATAAAAGTATTTGTTGGAAACATGGCCCATCTTGGCACAACCTGCTTTGATATGTATATGATAGATACCCAAAGAATGAAATAGATCGAACAATTTTCCAAAAGTCAAAAGTTTACAACTAGTTCGCATCTGTAACCTTAGCCCTAATCGACCCAGAGCTATCACATTACGTGCCTTCGTAGCATTCGTGTGGTACCCTAATCGATCCAGAGCTACCACATTACGTGCCTTCGTAGCATTCGTGTGGTACCCTAATCGACCTAGAGCTACCACATTACGTGCCTTCGTAGCATTCGTGTGGTACCCTAATCGACCTAGAGCTACCACATTACGTGCCTTCGTAGCATTCGTGTGGTACCCTAATCGACCTAGAGCTACCACATTACGTGCCTTCGTAGCATTCGTGTGGTACCCTAATCGACCCAGAGCTACCACATTACGTGCCTTCGTAGAATTCGTGTGGTACCCTGATCGACCAGAGCTACCACATTACGTGTCTTCGTAGCATTCGTGTGGTACCCTAATCGACCCAGAACTACCACATTACGTGCCTTCGTAGCATTGGTGTGGTCCCCGAATCGACCCAGAGCTACCACATTACGTGCCTTCGTAGCATTCGTGTGATATCACGTTGGTTAACAGCTTGACTACAACGTTGGACGCGAACGTACCAACTTTTGTGTGATACGATAGTTTTCTTTTGGATATATATGGTCCTCCATGATAGGAAATGTGATTCCATTGAACAATTAAGATGGCCAAACAATGCAATATGTACACGGTTTTACGTATGCATTAATCCTAATTAAATCTGCTCATTAATTATTTGCCGTTGCTATGACTTCAGCGAAAGACGAGTGCGCCAGCAACCCTTGCCGGAACGGCGGTCAGTGCACAGACGCTCTCAACTACTACATATGCTCATGCCAGAACGACTTCACCGGAAGGAACTGCGAACGAGGTGTGTCATCCAGAAATAAAAGTGCAGTGGAATTCACAAATACTGTGCGACACTACAGGTCGATGTGTTGGTATTCGGCCGTAGTTTAATCCCAGTATTCAGGTTAGGCAAGGGTTCGGAATAACGTATGCAACCCTCCAGGTGGATTGTGTCGATATTAAGTTTTAAGATTGTCCCAGTTTCGAAGTTAGGCCTGGATTTAGATTAACGTCGCCGTAAGCTTATGCTGACGATCGCCCCCCATCATCTGAGGATGTTATACGTAAGTGACGTTCATGCCAAACATGATATTGTATTTCTTTAAACAATTATTTTGCCGTGTGCTTGCGCTGTCAATAACCTTCCATCATTTAACATGTTTATTCCACATATATAATACTTAAACCCGGCAATCCAGTTACACCTTTAGCTCATACATACCACTTCGTTTGGTTATCCACCTAGCGTTGAACGTGTGCAGTAATGTTTCTAAGATCATTCGCTTGGTATCGCTGCAGAGTGCCGCAGCCAACGAGACGTCGTCTTCCTGCTCGACTTCTCGGGCAGCGTCGACAAGACATACGACGCGATCGTCAGTCTCATGCGAGAGACTGTCTACGGACTGCCGTTTAAGTTCGGCCGCACTCGAGTTGCCGTGCTATCCTACAGCGATGACGCCACCGTCTCCTTCCATCTGAACAAGTTCTCCGAGCAGCGTGACGTTCTCAACGCCATAGCCTTCTACCAGAAGGGCGGCCGCACCAACACACAGGAGGCGCTGCGCATCGCACGTGAATCGATGCTCACTTCCAGTAATGGCGACCGCAGCTCTGTCGAGAACATCGTTGTGCTCGTCACCGACGGTGGAAGCAACATCCGCAGGGACATGACTTCACAGCGCGCCCGCGAACTCAGGAACAACCCGTCGACGTCGGTGTACGTCGTTGCCATTGGCGATCAGGTGGACATGAGCGAGGTGAACGATATTGTCGGCGGTGACAGCCGCAAGGTGTACCGCATGGCCAACGCCAACGCCGCTGCCTCAGTCGCCGGCAGTTTCCTCGCCGCGATCTGTTAGATGTAAGTACCTGCCTTTATTCATCACGCGTGGGCGGGTTTCATGAAGCTTTCTCAGCGTTATGCATTTGCGTAAACTCCAATGTTTACTTATTTATAAAACATGCGTAATTTCCTAAGATAATCATCCGCGTCTTAAGTAACCGTTGTTAGCCCACATAAAAATCGGCCCTGATCACTGATCGGTTCATTCCGGCTTTGCATCCTGGATAAAATTGCGTTCGTTTGCGTAGCGGGAAGTTGTCTCGTCTTATCAGCACGTTACGAGTTTGGCAAATAATTAATTTAAAGCAACGCTTTTTTATTCAGCAATCATTTTGTTTCCTGGGGATTTAGCACATTACAACAGTTCTGATAGTGGTTTTTTTCGCGAATGAAATACACCCAGTCAGACATTGACAAATGTGCTCGGTTATTTCCATGAGACAGACGTTCAACATAAAAGCATAATGATGCCACACATGTTGTAACCAAATTCATGCTGTCAGTCTTGTGTTACAGTGTGCGCTCTGTCAATGAGCTCTTTCATTAGGCTGCTCTCTGTTTTGCATTGCAGACGTTACGCAAACGCGACGATGTAGAAGCCAGCACAAAGCAATGACGTGGCCAGCTGAAACCAAACCGAACCATAGCCGAACCCATCTTTTAAAGATGGACTCAAAGACATCGATTGCAACGACGAAAACCAACACGAGCAGTGTGAACAGCAGGTGTACACCTGGTTAAACATAGCCAATACCCATTTCTCCGTTACGTCCAAATGGTTGTCGCTGGGTCCGTAGAGGGATACTGGTGCATGGCACGTGTGCTCGTCAAGGTCACGGACTGGATTTTTCTCTCCAGTCAAATGCAACGTTTCTATTTTCTACATGCATCTGAAACATTATAATGATTCGTGTTTATTTCAAAAATGCACGTCGTACAGCTCTCGTCATTGTCGAAACGGGCGAAAACAAGAGAACCTCGTTGTGTTATCTTGGGGGTTTCAAAACATTAGTACGCATTTTCATATCCCACCAGCTACTCACGAATCGGTTCGAACGTAGTTCTAACACAAAAATGCATACATTATGTACTGTCTAAGAGTTTCAGTAGATACGCCAGCAGAAATTCGTAAAGCAGGCGATCAGTACTAACGGTAGACATTTGGCTCATCTGAAGTGGTCGCGTGACTGTCACGTGACCGATATGATGGATGTCAGACGAGGGGTAATACATAACATAAATTGTCATTGTTGATAATCGGTAAACGGGTGTGAGTGTGCGAATGCTTGTTTCGCAGGTGATGTTTATATCGTTGTTAGGTCGAGTTACATTGAACTATTATGTTTGTGTCGCTGCTGTCATGGCTGCGTTAACATACTGGTTGCTATGTTATACTATTTTAGCCTAAATGGTGTTAATTCTAGCGTTATGTACACGAACACTTGCAACGTAATAATCGTCTGTACAAACTATATTCGGTTATTATTCACACCACCCATACTTGGCATGCACTTTAAAAACATCATGCCGTATTATTGTGTTAGCTTGAAGTAGTTTATTAAATTTTATACGTACACGTGATTGTGTTTGCTTGTTCCTTGCCGTGCATCGTAGTATTTCACATAACTTGCGTGGAAACGAAACGGTTTACACGTCCACCAGCCACGTATAAATACACACGCGCGCACTACCGCGCACGCACGCTCACACGCACGCACTTATTCGTACACGATACAATTCGATTTAAACAATACGTCGATCTCCCCTTTGCTTAATATACAAAGTTCATGAAATCACGGCACAGATACGGCAAATGCCTTCAAGAGAGATGCGCTTAGTAATTAGACGCTTAACTACCGAGGTAAATGTCACCCCTTTTCTAAACGAAATATTTTTATTTTGTTCGCATTTGATAAATAGCACTGTTCATGGAAGTGGAGCCGATTGCAGTGACTATAGACCACGGATGTCAAGAGCCTCGGTCATCAGGCGTGGCCAGATTTAGAACTGGTTTGGCCGGTCGAACAACCAACAAAAAAATGTCCACCAACATAATTCAATACAACCAACACGTCCACTACGACACATGACACCGGTATAAATAACGTACCTCGATTAAATAAGTTATTACATAGTGTACTTACCAACTTGGGTTATGGCGTGGGTTGTCGTACACATGTTACGCATGACTGAACAAGCCAACGACACAACGGAGAAGATTGTTTATTAGCATCTACCTAACCCTAGCAGGTGACAAGGTGCGGTGACTACAGATAGCGATTGGCAAATCCGTCGTGCGACCCATTGCCTCGCAATAAGGTCCGTCAAGCCATAAAAAATGGACGCCGAACACATGGAGCGTTTGAACAATCCATCATATAATTTGTTTAAATTTAACAATATTTAACAAGATTGCCATCCAGAGAATTAACTCTAGATGGCAGGTGGACAAGGAAGCCCTTTGCTTATCGAGAGTCCAACCCTTTTATCTACATATATCCAGCCCTTCTGAGGTATGTGTCGATTTTATTTTTAAACATTCACACTACTAGCACCCACACAATCATCAGATAATCTGTTCCATTCACTCACAGTCCTTTGTGAAAATGAGAACTTTCTTTCGTCTAATCTACGCTGCTCCTTTACTAATGTAACTTCATGTCCTCTAGTCTTTCTTAACTGAAAAAAACATATTTCTATCAATATTTTCATAACCATTAAATATTTTAAACACTTCTATCTGATCTCCTCTCAATCTCCTGGTCTCTAGTGTTGTTAAACCACATTCTTTTAGGCGTTTTTCATAACTAAGATCCCTCAGTTTTGGTATCATTTTAGTCGCTCTCCTCTGTACTCTTTCTAGCATATCTATGTCCTTCTTGCGGTATGGCCTCCACGCTTGTATACAATATTATAAATGAGGCCTAACTATTGTTTTGTACAGCGGTATTATTAGTTTTTTTTTCTTTATATGCTATATTTCGCCTAATCAATCCAAAGATTTGATTTCCTTTTGAAGCTGCAATTCCACACTGCTCTGAAACCTTCATGTCAGCACTAAGTCTTTTTCTTTTACAGTAGTATTTAGTACAGTTCCCCCCATTGTATATTCTACATATTCATTCCCATGTCCTGGCATTTACATTTCCCAAAATTGAACAACATTTGCCACTTTTCAGACCATTTGATCAACCTGTCAAGATCATCTTGTAAATGCTGTCTATCTCCATCACTTTTAATTCTTCTAAAAGTGAATTAAATTATGGCATTAAATGTGTTCTTTATGACAAAAGCGTAGCGAAACGTTGTTCAAGCGAGAACTACACGTATGAATGATTGATTGTGCAGATGTTGTGCAGCACTAGTAATATAATGTACATTAATATAAAAAGGAAAATGGACAAAACTTGACCGATGTTCCGCGCATACGTTTGCGATTGTGATGTTGGCAAACCGCAACGTACTGAATTCATCAATTAATTTATATACTGTATATACAGTTGTATATACATATATATGAACCTTCTTCTATCTTCCAAAAAAGGTATCATCGAAAGAATAGTAGGTAGGTACTATGTACAGAATTGTAGTCTTTTCACAAACTCGTCGGTGCTGACTACGGGAAAAGCCACTAACGATCGAAAAGAGTGAAATCAATCGGAAGAGAAGAACACCATACACGAGCTGGATGAGAGCAGGGATACAACAAAGCTGACAGTAGATAAATTGAGAGAAGTAACAGTTACTAGAAAGAAAATTGGTTGGAGACAGCTCATCGCGGATGTCGTCGGAAATTGTTAAACAATCGCACACAGTGCGTTAAATGCAGGAGTAAATACAGCACTGTTACAACAATAATATATCTATTATAGCATTTAAAGCGCGTGCGACGAGCGTGTGTATTTACTTGTGTGAGTGGATGTGCGCGTGTGTAAAGGTATGTGTACGTATGTGACTGGTCGAGTGTATGTTGGCGAGCACGTGGTTGGCCAACATGTTGTGCGTGCTGCTAATGTAGGCTGTCTACGCCCGTGCATGCGTGAGTGGTAGTAGCACTCGGGTGTTTCTCGTTGTCATACGTGTTGGTTGTCCATTCGTTCTTTCCTTAGTACGATTCATCCATACAATCATCCAGCTTTCAACGCTCCTTTCCCAGCTCGGTGCACGCGTTATTCGGTGCATTATTAAAAAAATGTGTATTTGAAATTGTCGCACATGACGACTAACCGCAGTTCTTTCAAATATTCCTTTCGCGTTGGCCAATTATAATCTCATAAACCGACAAGAAACGGTCGTGTATTGTATCTTTTTTCCGGTTGTGTCCGGCGTCGTCTTAGACATTTTTGTTCTTCTGGGTGGCAACTTAATGCCAGCGTCTGTCACACACAATGCACTGTTCTAAGCAATATTTACCCTGTCAGGTTTCCCGAATGAATTCTATCCTATCAGCTTGTTTGTCATCAGTGACACATGATACAAACGACTCTATCTTTGATAACGAACTGAATTAATTGCGTTGACAGATATAATCGATGGCAATTAGGATTGTTTCTAAAAAGCCACTAGAGTCTGTTTTAAACCCGCCATCAATGCTGCTGTCAAATAATTATACTTATCACGTCATCTTTAACATACCTGATATTATTTTTTATTACACAGTAGGTCTTTTTGTTGTCATCCACTTTGGCTACACTAATATCCTCTTGGTATTTAGATGCATGTAGATTTGCAGTGCAATATTTTAAACACTTCTATCTGATCTCCTCTCAATCTCCTGGTCTCTAGTGTTGTTAAACCACAATTCTTTTAGGCGTTTTTCATAACTAAGATCCCTAAGTTTTGGTATCATTTTAGTCGCTCTCCTCTGTACTCTTTCTAGCATATCTATGTCCTTCTTGCGGTATGGCCTCCACGCTTGTATACAATATTCTAAATGAGGCCTAACTATTGTTTTGTACAGCGGTATTATTAGTTCTTTTTCTTTATATGCTATATTTCGCCTAATCAATCCAAAGATTTGATTTCCTTTTGAAGCTGCAATTCCACACTGCTCTGAAACCTTCATGTCAGCACTAAGTCTTTTTCTTTTACAGTAGTATTTAGTACAGTTCCCCCCATTGTATATTCTACATATTCATTCCCATGTCCTGGCATTTATATTTCCCAAAATTGAACAACATTTGCCACTTTTCAGACCATTTGATCAACCTGTCAAGATCATCTTGTAAATGCTGTCTATCTCCATCACTTTTAATTCTTCTAAAAGTGAATTAAATTATGACAAAATCGTAGCGAAACGTTGTTCAAGCGAGAACTACACGTATGAATTATTGATTGTGCAGATGTTGTGCAGCAGCAATATAATGTACATTAATATAAAAAGGAAAATGGACAAAACTTGACCGATGTTCCGCGCATATGTTTGCGATTGTGATGTTGGCAAACCGCAACGTACTGAATTCATCAATTAATTTATATACTGTATATACAGTTGTATATACATATATATGAACCTTCTTCTATCTTCCAAAAAAGGTATCATCGAAAGAATAGTAGGTAGGTACTATGTACAGAATTGTAGTCTTTTCACAAACTCGTCGGTGCTGACTACGGGAAAAGCCACTAACGATCGAAAAGAGTGAAATCAATCGGAAGAGAAGAACACCATACACGAGCTGGATGAGAGCAGGGATACAACAAAGCTGACAGTAGATAAATTGAGAGAAGTAACAGTTACTAGAAAGAAAATTGGTTGGAGACAGCTCATCGTGGTTGTCATCGGAAATTGTTAAACAATCGCACACAGTACGTTAAATGCAGGAGTAAATACAGCACTGTTACAACAATAATATATCTATTATAGCATTTAAAGCGCGTGCGACGTGCGTGTGTATTTACTTGTGTGAGTGGATGTGCGCGTGTGTAAAGGTATGTGTACGTATGTGACTGGTCGAGTGTATGTTGGCGAGCACGTGGTTGGCCAACATGTTGTGCGTGCTGCTAATGTAGGATGTCTACGCCCGTGCATGCGTGAGTGGTAGTAGCACTCGGGTGTTTCTCGTTGTCATACGTGTTGGTTGTCCGTTCGTTCTTTCCTTAGTATGATTCATCCATACAATCATCCAGCTTTCAACGCTCCTTTCCCAGCTCGGTGCACGCGTTATTCGGTGCATTATTAAAAAAATGTGTATTTGAAATTGTCGCACATGACGACTAACCGCAGTTCTTTCAAATATTCCTTTCGCGTTGGCCAATTATAATCTCATAAACCGACAAGAAACGGTCGTGTATTGTATCTTTTTTCCGGTCGTGTCCGGCGTCGTCTTAGACATTTTTGTTCTTCTGGGTGGCAACTTAATGCCAGCGTCTGTCACACACAATGCACTGTTCTAAGCAATATTTACCCTGTCAGGTTTCCCGAATGAATTCTATCCTATCAGCTTGTTTGTCATCAGTGACACATGATACAAACGACTCTATCTTTGATAACGAACTGAATTAATTGCGTTGACAGATATAATCGATGGCAATTAGGATTGTTTCTAAAAAGCCACTAGAGTCTGTTTTAAACCCGCCATCAATGCTGCTGTCAAATAATTATACTTATCACGTCATCTTTAACATACCTGATATTATTTTTTATTACACAGTAGGTCTTTTTGTTGTCATCCACTTTGGCTACACTAATATCCTCTTGGTATTTAGATGCATGTAGATTTGCAGTGCAATATTTTAAACACTTCTATCTGATCTCCTCTCAATCTCCTGGTCTCTAGTGTTGTTAAACCACAATTCTTTTAGGCGTTTTTCATAACTAAGATCCCTAAGTTTTGGTATCATTTTAGTCGCTCTCCTCTGTACTCTTTCTAGCATATCTATGTCCTTCTTGCGGTATGGCCTCCACGCTTGTATACAATATTCTAAATGAGGCCTAACTATTGTTTTGTACAGCGGTATTATTAGTTCTTTTTCTTTATATGCTATATTTCGCCTAATCAATCCAAAGATTTGATTTCCTTTTGAAGCTGCAATTCCACACTGCTCTGAAACCTTCATGTCAGCACTAAGTCTTTTTCTTTTACAGTAGTATTTAGTACAGTTCCCCCCATTGTATATTCTACATATTCATTCCCATGTCCTGGCATTTATATTTCCCAAAATTGAACAACATTTGCCACTTTTCAGACCATTTGATCAACCTGTCAAGATCATCTTGTAAATGCTGTCTATCTCCATCACTTTTAATTCTTCTAAAAGTGAATTAAATTATGACAAAATCGTAGCGAAACGTTGTTCAAGCGAGAACTACACGTATGAATTATTGATTGTGCAGATGTTGTGCAGCAGCAATATAATGTACATTAATATAAAAAGGAAAATGGACAAAACTTGACCGATGTTCCGCGCATATGTTTGCGATTGTGATGTTGGCAAACCGCAACGTACTGAATTCATCAATTAATTTATATACTGTATATACAGTTGTATATACATATATATGAACCTTCTTCTATCTTCCAAAAAAGGTATCATCGAAAGAATAGTAGGTAGGTACTATGTACAGAATTGTAGTCTTTTCACAAACTCGTCGGTGCTGACTACGGGAAAAGCCACTAACGATCGAAAAGAGTGAAATCAATCGGAAGAGAAGAACACCATACACGAGCTGGATGAGAGCAGGGATACAACAAAGCTGACAGTAGATAAATTGAGAGAAGTAACAGTTACTAGAAAGAAAATTGGTTGGAGACAGCTCATCGTGGTTGTCATCGGAAATTGTTAAACAATCGCACACAGTACGTTAAATGCAGGAGTAAATACAGCACTGTTACAAAAATAATATATCTATTATAGCATTTAAAGCGCGTGCGACGTGCGTGTGTATTTACTTGTGTGAGTGGATGTGCGCGTGTGTAAAGGTATGTGTACGTATGTGACTGGTCGAGTGTATGTTGGCGAGCACGTGGTTGGCCAACATGTTGTGCGTGCTGCTAATGTAGGCTGTCTACGCCCGTGCATGCGTGAGTGGTAGTAGCACTCGGGTGTTTCTCGTTGTCATACGTGTTGGTTGTCCATTCGTTCTTTCCTTAGTACGATTCATCCATACAATCATCCAGCTTTCAACGCTCCTTTCCCAGCTCGGTGCACGCGTTATTCGGTGCATTATTAAAAAAATGTGTATTTGAAATTGTCGCACATGACGACTAACCGCAGTTCTTTCAAATATTCCTTTCGCGTTGGCCAATTATAATCTCATAAACCGACAAGAAACGGTCGTGTATTGTATCTTTTTTCCGGTCGTGTCCGGCGTCGTCTTAGACATTTTTGTTCTTCTGGGTGGCAACTTAATGCCAGCGTCTGTCACACACAATGCACTGTTCTAAGCAATATTTACCCTGTCAGGTTTCCCGAATGAATTCTATCCTATCAGCTTGTTTGTCATCAGTGACACATGATACAAACGACTCTATCTTTGATAACGAACTGAATTAATTGCGTTGACAGATATAATCGATGGCAATTAGGATTGTTTCTAAAAAGCCACTAGAGTCTGTTTTAAACCCGCCATCAATGCTGCTGTCAAATAATTATACTTATCACGTCATCTTTAACATACCTGATATTATTTTTTATTACACAGTAGGTCTTTTTGTTGTCATCCACTTTGGCTACACTAATATCCTCTTGGTATTTAGATGCATGTAGATTTGCACAGTGCAATATTTTAAACACTTCTATCTGATCTCCTCTCAATCTCCTGGTCTCTAGTGTTGTTAAACCACAATTCTTTTAGGCGTTTTTCATAACTAAGATCCCTAAGTTTTGGTATCATTTTAGTCGCTCTCCTCTGTACTCTTTCTAGCATATCTATGTCCTTCTTGCGGTATGGCCTCCACGCTTGTATACAATATTCTAAATGAGGCCTAACTATTGTTTTGTACAGCGGTATTATTAGTTCTTTTTCTTTATATGCTATATTTCGCCTAATCAATCCAAAGGATTTGATTTCCTTTTGAAGCTGCAATTCCACACTGCTCTGAAACCTTCATGTCAGCACTAAGTCTTTTTCTTTTACAGTAGTATTTAGTACAGTTCCCCCCATTGTATATTCTACATATTCATTCCCATGTCCTGGCATTTATATTTCCCAAAATTGAACAACATTTGCCACTTTTCAGACCATTTGATCAACCTGTCAAGATCATCTTGTAAATGCTGTCTATCTCCATCACTTTTAATTCTTCTAAAAGTGAATTAAATTATGACAAAATCGTAGCGAAACGTTGTTCAAGCGAGAACTACACGTATGAATTATTGATTGTGCAGATGTTGTGCAGCAGCAATATAATGTACATTAATATAAAAAGGAAAATGGACAAAACTTGACCGATGTTCCGCGCATATGTTTGCGATTGTGATGTTGGCAAACCGCAACGTACTGAATTCATCAATTAATTTATATACTGTATATACAGTTGTATATACATATATATGAACCTTCTTCTATCTTCCAAAAAAGGTATCATCGAAAGAATAGTAGGTAGGTACTATGTACAGAATTGTAGTCTTTTCACAAACTCGTCGGTGCTGACTACGGGAAAAGCCACTAACGATCGAAAAGAGTGAAATCAATCGGAAGAGAAGAACACCATACACGAGCTGGATGAGAGCAGGGATACAACAAAGCTGACAGTAGATAAATTGAGAGAAGTAACAGTTACTAGAAAGAAAATTGGTTGGAGACAGCTCATCGTGGTTGTCATCGGAAATTGTTAAACAATCGCACACAGTACGTTAAATGCAGGAGTAAATACAGCACTGTTACAACAATAATATATCTATTATAGCATTTAAAGCGCGTGCGACGTGCGTGTGTATTTACTTGTGTGAGTGGATGTGCGCGTGTGTAAAGGTATGTGTACGTATGTGACTGGTCGAGTGTATGTTGGCGAGCACGTGGTTGGCCAACATGTTGTGCGTGCTGCTAATGTAGGCTGTCTACGCCCGTGCATGCGTGAGTGGTAGTAGCACTCGGGTGTTTCTCGTTGTCATACGTGTTGGTTGTCCGTTCGTTCTTTCCTTAGTATGATTCATCCATACAATCATCCAGCTTTCAACGCTCCTTTCCCAGCTCGGTGCACGCGTTATTCGGTGCATTATTAAAAAAATGTGTATTTGAAATTGTCGCACATGACGACTAACCGCAGTTCTTTCAAATATTCCTTTCGCGTTGGCCAATTATAATCTCATAAACCGACAAGAAACGGTCGTGTATTGTATCTTTTTTCCGGTCGTGTCCGGCGTCGTCTTAGACATTTTTGTTCTTCTGGGTGGCAACTTAATGCCAGCGTCTGTCACACACAATGCACTGTTCTAAGCAATATTTACCCTGTCAGGTTTCCCGAATGAATTCTATCCTATCAGCTTGTTTGTCATCAGTGACACATGATACAAACGACTCTATCTTTGATAACGAACTGAATTAATTGCGTTGACAGATATAATCGATGGCAATTAGGATTGTTTCTAAAAAGCCACTAGAGTCTGTTTTAAACCCGCCATCAATGCTGCTGTCAAATAATTATACTTATCACGTCATCTTTAACATACCTGATATTATTTTTTATTACACAGTAGGTCTTTTTGTTGTCATCCACTTTGGCTACACTAATATCCTCTTGGTATTTAGATGCATGTAGATTTGCACAGTGCAATATTTTAAACACTTCTATCTGATCTCCTCTCAATCTCCTGGTCTCTAGTGTTGTTAAACCACAATTCTTTTAGGCGTTTTTCATAACTAAGATCCCTAAGTTTTGGTATCATTTTAGTCGCTCTCCTCTGTACTCTTTCTAGCATATCTATGTCCTTCTTGCGGTATGGCCTCCACGCTTGTATACAATATTCTAAATGAGGCCTAACTATTGTTTTGTACAGCGGTATTATTAGTTCTTTTTCTTTATATGCTATATTTCGCCTAATCAATCCAAAGATTTGATTTCCTTTTGAAGCTGCAATTCCACACTGCTCTGAAACCTTCATGTCAGCACTAAGTCTTTTTCTTTTACAGTAGTATTTAGTACAGTTCCCCCCATTGTATATTCTACATATTCATTCCCATGTCCTGGCATTTATATTTCCCAAAATTGAACAACATTTGCCACTTTTCAGACCATTTGATCAACCTGTCAAGATCATCTTGTAAATGCTGTCTATCTCCATCACTTTTAATTCTTCTAAAAGTGAATTAAATTATGACAAAATCGTAGCGAAACGTTGTTCAAGCGAGAACTACACGTATGAATTATTGATTGTGCAGATGTTGTGCAGCAGCAATATAATGTACATTAATATAAAAAGGAAAATGGACAAAACTTGACCGATGTTCCGCGCATATGTTTGCGATTGTGATGTTGGCAAACCGCAACGTACTGAATTCATCAATTAATTTATATACTGTATATACAGTTGTATATACATATATATGAACCTTCTTCTATCTTCCAAAAAAGGTATCATCGAAAGAATAGTAGGTAGGTACTATGTACAGAATTGTAGTCTTTTCACAAACTCGTCGGTGCTGACTACGGGAAAAGCCACTAACGATCGAAAAGAGTGAAATCAATCGGAAGAGAAGAACACCATACACGAGCTGGATGAGAGCAGGGATACAACAAAGCTGACAGTAGATAAATTGAGAGAAGTAACAGTTACTAGAAAGAAAATTGGTTGGAGACAGCTCATCGTGGTTGTCATCGGAAATTGTTAAACAATCGCACACAGTACGTTAAATGCAGGAGTAAATACAGCACTGTTACAACAATAATATATCTATTATAGCATTTAAAGCGCGTGCGACGTGCGTGTGTATTTACTTGTGTGAGTGGATGTGCGCGTGTGTAAAGGTATGTGTACGTATGTGACTGGTCGAGTGTATGTTGGCGAGCACGTGGTTGGCCAACATGTTGTGCGTGCTGCTAATGTAGGCTGTCTACGCCCGTGCATGCGTGAGTGGTAGTAGCACTCGGGTGTTTCTCGTTGTCATACGTGTTGGTTGTCCATTCGTTCTTTCCTTAGTACGATTCATCCATACAATCATCCAGCTTTCAACGCTCCTTTCCCAGCTCGGTGCATAATTAAAAAAATGTGTATTTGAAATTGTCGCACATGACTAACCGCAGTTCTTTCAAATATTCCTTTCGCGTATTTAACACGTAACTGCGGCCGATTGTTAAAACAACTGTAGCTATTGTTTTTCAGCACTTCCGCTCCGTGATTAAACTGATTACGATATATATTTTCGTGACAACTAATGACTCCTCTGTATTTGTCAACATAGCGATGTGGCGTTGGCCAATTATAATCTCATAAACCGACAAGAAACGGTCGTGTATTGTATCTTTTTTCCGGTCGTGTCCGGCGTCGTCTTAGACATTGTTGTTCTTCTGGGTGGCAACTTAATGCCAGCGTCTGTCACACACAATGCACTGTTCTAAGCAATATTTACCCTGTCGGGTTTCCCGAATGAATTCTATCCTATCAGCTTGTTTGTCATCAGTGACACATGATACAAACGACTCTATCTTTGATAACGAACTGAATTAATTGCGTTGACAGATATAATCGATGGCAATTAGGATTGTTTCTAAAAAGCCACTAGAGTCTGTTTTAAACCCGCCATCAATGCTGCTGTCAAATAATTATACTTATCACGTCATCTTTAACATACCTGATATTATTTTTTATTACACAGTAGGTCTTTTTGTTGTCATCCACTTTGGCTACACTAATATCCTCTTGGTATTTAGATGCATGTAGATTTGCACAGTGCATGTAGTGTACATTTATTTGTGTTACTCCTTTGGCAAATGGATTGGCGACAGTGTCTACGGACTTTGGCTGTGTTCCTGTTCCTAGTTACCTCTATAGAGCCTTCGACATATTATGAGAACATTCTAGCTACAAAGCAACAAAAACAACAAACTTACCACTAGAAGATGGCGGCGGATCGGGTCCGCAGGGAAATGGGCAGTTCGCATAATAACATTATCTAATGTGCAAACGCTGCGTTACGGCAGACTTAGCAGACGAGGATGAAACGCATAGAGATTGACTACCGAGAGAGGCGTGGAAAACAACAACAGGGGTACACATTCATGTTTACGACACGTTGTAAATGACAGTTTCGACGCACGTTTGTGGACAAATCAATGGGTAGGAAGTTGGTTTTGTTAGGTCTGGCGAGACTAAACTTGATAGCAATGTAATTTATAAGCAAATGATGTTGTTGGTCGTAGGGAAATGGATCCACTGGCGCCAGCCAACGGGCCGGTAGATGCTGAGTAGCCACGACTATACACATCAATGGTAGGGCATCAAGTGATGAAGCATCTACGTAAATTAGGCACTCAAATATCATGCAACATAAAATAAGTGGACAGATATTACGGACAGAAAATTTATTTACTCCTTCTGTTCGCTGGAAACGGTGCATCGTGAGAATATACTTTTGGCAGATAAATGTGATATATATTAATAAGTTTGTAAATTGTCTGAAAGTAGTTGATCGAAGTTATAATATTGCGCCATTTTCTCTATCATTGTGTGTACAGCAGTAAACTGATATTAAGGCATAACATGATTAAATCGATGTTACGTAGATGTCTAAGCTGAACCTTATAATGAAAACGTTAAGGTTTAACCTGTTTGCAACAATTTGATTGCGAGAATGTTGTTGCGAGAGTGGTACAAATTGAGCGAAAGTGAGAAAACGTCAATTTAAAACTAGAGAACTCAATGAACGAATAAGCTTAATGCAGTAACTGGGGCTGTTTACGAGCTCTCCATTCACCACTCGTTACGAAGAATGTGCCGTTGGAACTTGTACAAAACTTTATTACGAGGTGTGCGCCACACGTGACAATATTTAACGAGGGCATCGGTTAGTCTTTTCCTATTCTACTAAATCAGTGGTAGTGTTTCCCTACAATATGCTATCACAGATGTTCGTTCAACATGAGCAATAGCATATTCTAACGGAAAGAAACAAGCGAACTCTGGCGTAATGTAAATATAAATGTACGCTTCTTACAATATTACATGGTGTCTCATCATTGACTTAGTAAGGACTGTGTTTAATATTTATGGTTCGGATAACGTATCCACCATTGCACCTTTAGAGCGGCTATGTTATAGCAATGATGTACCCGACTGCGAATGAACAGAAACCAGACAAATAAACAAGTTATGTACATTGTAGTACGTTTGTATAAACATCAGCATAACCAGTCCACTGTTATCACGAACCTCTGACATGGAAATATTCCGGAGTGCAACAACAAATTCAACACCTAACAAGTCCAGTTTTATCAGCAGCTGACGTCTTGGTGTCGAGGCACGCGCAGAATGACGGCGTTATATATTACCACGTTTTTATGTAGGCAATCAGATTTTGTCGTTCATCCTTCTTCTTGAGTCCGGCGAATATCATCTTCGTACCGGGAATGAATTTATGAGGATTGAGTAGGTACGCGTCGAGATTTTTTTCATTCCAGATGATAGCTGAATGTATTTCAAACAGAATATTACATGCTAGCTTACCATAAAACAACAAACAAAGAACAGCAGTTATCACCATTTCCGTATTTCAATATTTTGAAACTAGCCAACAGAGTGGCGCCGTCTGGGGAATAATGCTTCGCCACTCAATTGTTTCTAGTAGTAGGACATCGGCGCCTGCGAGAGATACACTTACAATGCTCTAAAGTTAGCGTATTAATATATAAATTTATAATAGAGTGACACATTTTATCACGAAAAAGCACGGTGTACCATAACATGTTAGAGTAATATATTTATGCGATAGCGTCGTGCATATAGGGTGAAAACGCAATATCGAATAACTGTCACTTACATAGAAAGCACGTACGACTATCCATATTAAACTTACTTCTAGAGAACACAACTATGTGTGATAGCTGGGCTACCTGGGGATATTTGAAAGACGCAGAAACTGGCCAAATGAGGGGATTGTTATTTAGAACAGATAGTGTACAATATGTAATTAGCGATATGTTAAATTTGATTCTAGTGAGTGAGTAAATCTGTGCCACCTACCCCTGTTCTTGTTCGCATCGGTATACGAGTATCCGAGAGCTTGGCCTGTCTTTCTTCCGTACAGTTTGAATAGATTTGGTCCTTGTTTGTTTTTGGTACCTTCCTCTATGTTGTGGCACGCTGCACACCTCTGCTTGAAGAGCTTCTTACCCTTCTGTATATCACCCATTTTTCTGGAAATATACAGTAACATCAGCATAGGCACTAGGAAAACATCGCACGGAATGGCGGTATTCTTATTGCAACCACTGAAACAACGTAACTTCTAAAACCGCATATATGCCAGGACCCTGTTGCCGCATCAACGAACGACAGTGTTACTAGATATATAATTGATCCCAGTTACATCAAGTAACGTTTGTTAAACGTATCTCGCTTCGAGTTTTTATGTCGCAAATGTACTGCTCTTAGCAAAAATTCTATAGAATATTCTATTGATTTTTTTGCGAATAGTTTTTTAAAATAAATATAGAATATGTAGTACTCTACTGCTTTGAATTGTAAAATATGTAGTACTCTACTGTTTTGAAGTTAGAAACATCGTTATATATAATTACCATATTTTAATTTTTGTGGCGAATAAATAATTACTACAAAAATATTTATTTCTGATTTTTTTTAATTGTAGATACAAATGGTTACTTTGTGTTAACTCTTTGAGGTGCTTAACACCACAACGTTGCCTTTTGTTTTCCTTTAACAAGATTAACACCAGACATGCAGTCATACATGGGGGATAACACGAAATGCGCTCCTTATATAAAGGGCAATTACAGCAGTTGTCTACCAAGAATTTCGGATGGTGAATCCGACAAGCTGGTTTCAAATGCACTCGCTGGGTGGCACATCGTAATAGCAGATTTAATTACCGTTACAATCATTACACAATGTATAGGCTTATATACGTGTAGCACACACACACCCGATGAGCTAGCATGAACATTATTTTGATTGGCCTGGCCGAAAAGCCGCATCTTTAATGTTCAGTTGGAAAACCCACAATGATGCCACCTAACGGCAACTCGAAATTTCAAATAAGTATTAATGTGTAGTCATTATTAATGTTTACATATTATGTATGTTTTTGAAAACAAAATTAAGTCCTATATATAGTGACTAAGCAGGGGATGTGTAGAAACATTAACAACGCAACATGTTTACTTCGGTTTCTTATTTCGTGTAACTTGTGTCAATATAAGTTAAATGTTTAGTTTCAAAAGAATAGTATTAACTGATGAAACTTTACTTAATGTTTTACTTTGAAGTACTATAATATTCCAAGCAGAGATGAGGGGGCGCGAAACGTTCTGCCATCTCATGGCGTCTGGGTAATTCAGGCTATGACACGCCGTCCGCTATAGGAATGACAAACAGTGGCGCCTCCTTACGGAGTCCAGATAAACGAGGATATCGCGAGAGCGGCAAACGGTGCCATTTGACGGCAGAATAAACTTCAAAATACTTTTCTGAACCACATGGAGTAATACTTTGATGTCCGTAATTTTATTAGCAAATTGGTGTTGGTACGAGGACCCTGATCTAATGCGCACATACCAATTTTAATGAAGTGGGTCTTTAGATCATATATGAAGTCTTAAAAAGTTTATTTAAATTTGTTTTGAATATCTGCAACCTTTTTGAAAGAGAAGTTTCAATAATCTTTTTATACGAGGAATAATGTCACCGATTTTATGTTATATTTATATAAAACATGCAGTTTTCATATAGATGTTGATTTCGCTATACCCCTATTGACAGGGGGGTATCGAGACCGAGGGAATGAGCAGCACCACTTGGCACTCGGGGATGATGCATGTCCTAATCTTGACTTAAGGTACATCTTTGGTGTTGTGAGGTGTGGTATCACCTTTTCTGTATAATACAAATTATAATATAATGTGTTCAAGCATTACGGAGTAATGTAAATGAAATTAGCTAATAGCAGAACAATTTTATTCTTTGAAAAATAATTGTGATTAGCCTGGCCATTGCATCTCACACAAAACCATCACTAACTTTCCTTTCTTTGGAGTATCAAGTGTGCATCAATAAAATGCACAGAAGGAAACCATTCGAGTATGGTTGTGTCAACAGCTTACACTGTCCTCCATACTTAAGTGTCTTAAGCATGAAACATTCTAGAATAAACCCTGCAAAAGATGGGCAGATTACTGAAACAATTATTTGACTGTACTGAAAGAATAATTAGTTTTTGTTATAAATAGTTTGGCAAACTGAACCCAAATGCCACATTCCAAATAATTTTATGTCATGATTGCAAAACAGCAACATACAAATAGTTACACTTTCATATGGCAACAGTGACCACGAGTGTGACCTGAGAATGTCCTCTTGTACCACCTAAATATGTATTCTATGTACAATTAGCCTAGTTTTTCGTAGAATTGTCCTTGAAATCTGTGTACAGCTCCTGCTGTAGATGAGAGTTGATTGGAACCTTCTGGTGTGTTAGCAACAACTGGTGCCAACAAATCCAGAATAAAACCTTAATAAAATGCTGCCCAACGCTATTCTGTATCAATGCACAAGACAACGGTCTTAGTTCTTGAGTAACTGTTGCATCACTGGCTGTCGATGTCATGGGACTGTCCAAGACAGTTCAACCACACATGCTGTGCTTTAAGGGTTTCTATTTGCGGCTTTCTAGGTAAGCGACCAGGTTGTCTCGGTCGGCCTTCTTCTTGAGTCCGGCGAATATCATCTTTGTCCCGGGGATGAACTTCTTAGGGTTCTCCAGGTACGTGCCGAGGGTCTCGGTATTCCAGACGATACCTGACAAAATAAGAAGCTCATACAGAATACTACACATTTTATATTAGCAAGATGCGTACAAAGGATATTAAAAATCACAGTAGCACTTTTTGTGTAGCTGGCAAAAATATTATTATTACTACAAACCTATTAAGATCACAATTAGTGTAGGTGGATTCGTAAATAAATACAAAATTAAATTTTGAACAATATAACTACACTACACCAATGCAATGTGGGCAAAGGTATTGCATATCCTGGTTGGATTTGTATAATAAACCTAGGCTGTGTGCAGTTAATATTCTAATACAATTATTTTTACACTAGAAATTATATACTGCCTGCCAAATTGTGTTTAGTATGCCCACAACAGTGCCCACAATTTAAATGTCGTGCCTGTGAAATGTTTATTGTTAATACAAGATTCATATATTGTAAACACCCTTTTAATGGCAATACTAGAGGCTGATGTGGCTAACCGCAATTGCACTTCGATGTTCTTTTGGTTTCCACACAACCAAGACTTGATGTAGCAAACTTCCCACTAATAATTATAACACCGGATATGACATTTTAACATGACTGCATTTGCACTTTACTTTCCATTAAGAAAATGTTCCAGAAATTAAATAACAATCATGTAAACAATACCGATTTTCAAACATTTAAACAATACAGCATTGTTGTGAATATAATCTGTGAACAATTTATTGGGAATTTCTGGCCTTATCACAAGTTTACACTTACCCCTGTTCTTGTTCGCATCAGTATACGTGTATCCGGGAGCTTGGCCTGTCTTGTTACCAAACATTCCAAACAGATTTGGTCCCTGTTTGTGCTTCGCACCCTGGTCGGCGTTGTGGCATGATGCGCACCGCTGGACAAAGAGCTTCTTTCCCTTTTCTACATCACCCATCTTGCCTTGCCTGCAAATACAAACATAGGCATCAACACAAGGAAAACTTTGGCTAGAATGGAGCAGAAAAAAGTTGTGATCCGCCTGCAATCAGGCACAAAAGAAACCACACCGAAAGTAAGAACAAGACCGATGTACAGTGTCAAGTTGGCATTTATTAAATGCAAGCAAATGTTGATTTGCACATGTCAATATACATAGCAGGTACAAGGTTAAAATTAATAGCATGTAGCCAAAAAATTGACAGCATAAATTCACTATAAGCAGCCTTACGTCTTAGAGATTGTATACCACAGTACAACCATCCTGTTTAGGAGTACTCAAAATCTGAGTCATTTATTTAACATTATGCTCCAATCAGTAGTACATTATTCACATCACACAAAAGACTAGATACAGAAAACAGGATCTCGAGTGTCACATGACTTGCCACCATCCTATGTAGCAACATTATGATATACTATCATCACAAATACATCTCATTATTAAACCTTCAAGAAGCAATCATTGCAAAAATGCTGGTCACCTTGAATATGGCAAATATACCTACAAAAAGATGTATCAGTATCCACCATTGGTCAATGAAACAAGGCAAGGAATTGGTGGAACCGTATATAAAAGCATCTGCCTTCGACATGTCTATGGCTACTGGACTGTTTGGACACATAAACCAGATAAAACTTGGCACACAACAGCATAATTAAATAATGTTCAACATAATATAATGACAGCATCCAGCCACATCGGCTGGCCAAGCTAAGCAATCAATACACAGAAGTGTTCGATTATCCAACTATTCACCTCTAGACAGTCACAGTAATGTCACGATCAACTCATCTTGGAATTAGATGTGTTATTAACACACACATATATACTTTGGAATAAGAATGTGTGGACTAATTCAGGATTATTTTCTTGCTAACACACTAATGTCAAGAACAATGCAGGAACTGTTGGACTGGCAATGAATATGAATAAAACTAAATTAGATGCTTTCTGGTATATAGGTTCTTGGAAACGTAGAACAGGTAGACGTTTACCAGCACATATACCTGTTTTCCAAAATGACTTATGGAACGGACTGGTCAATGTTCTGAGTCTGTTGTTGAAGCTATCACAAAATATATGAAAGTAGGGGGAGTGTAAATTTCAACTACACATTCTAAGTATGAAGCAGTGACACCTGTGTTTTGTGTGAGGGGGTCTGAAAACTCCACCTTTCTCGTTACTGCAATATTGAGGTGGGAAACGAAAGATACCATTTGAGGCTGCAAGAACCTACGACTATGAGGAGAAAACAAGCAACCAACACCGTTGCCACATTTCAAACATTTTATGTGCATGTGAGAGCAAACATTAAAATGCCAGTAGTGTCCCTGTCATTGTTATACTCCAGCCAGCTCTGTGGATACTGGCTTTGGTGGAGCAAGGTGGTATGTCACTAGGAGCCGAGTACAAGTCCAGTATCACATGTGCTGCACAACAGTTCACTGTATCGATGCACCAATAGCGAGTCTATGCACCAATAGCACTCTGGTGTCAAGTGTCACGACCTGTGAACGACACGGGCAAGAGCATCATCTATTTGCGCGTTTCAAGATAGGCAATCAGGTTTTGTCGTTCGACCTTTTTCTTGAGTCCGGGGAAGATCATCTTCGTGCCAGGGATGAATTTTTTCGGATTATGTAGATAAGTGTTGAGAGTCTCGGCATCCCAGATGATACCTGCAAAACATAACAATTTATATAAGAGTCCCACACACGTTGCATATATTTTTATCAAGGTAAAACATGATATAACAAATATATACAATAGATTTTCACATGTACTTTCAACAAATTGTATTTTATTATCAAAGCAATTGCAAACTTGAGCAATATCAACATCTATATGAAAACTGTGTATGTTTTATATAAATATAACAAATATAACCGGTGAAATGAACTGAAATATTTCTCTAAATGATTCCTCACATAAAAAGATTATTGAAACTTCTCTTACAAAAAAGGTTGCAGATATTCAAAACAAATTAGATGATCCAAAAAATGACTAAAGACCCACTTCACTAACATTGGTATGTGCTCATAAGATCAGGGTCCTCCTTCCTATACAAATTTGCTAATAAAATTACTGTCATCAAAGTATTACTCCATGTGTTTCAGAAAACCATTTTGTGTTGGATGTTATGCTATGTAATGCTTTCATGAGAAACATTTATAATAAAAATTTAGATGATTAGCCTCGATGATTAACATGATGCGTACCCCGATTGAGGTTAGCCTCCGTGTAGGAGTAACCACGCGACTGGCCCGTCTTGCTGCCAACCAGTCCAAAGAGGTTCGGGCCCTGTTTATGCTTGCCGCCTGGCTCAGCGTTGTGGCAGTGCGCACACTTCTGAATGAAGACCTTCCTACCCAGCTCCACATCACCCATCTTGTCTAGAACACACAACACTGTCATCTGGCATGGAGCAGGCAATGTGTTGCTTCTTGGCAACTTCACGAGAATTTTAAATATCATTAATCTATTAATCGTTTATCATGGGTTATTGCTTCTTTTCCCGGCTGTTATTCAATAACTTTCAGCTGGACTGCCTAGTGGTTGTCAAGCTGAAAGACGTTTAACCACTACAAAGAAACAACGGATAAGAAATCATTGCACCAGGAATATTATTGGAATTGTAGGCAGAGATGTCTTAAGATGTAAAATATCAACCAGGTATTTTGGTGGATTAACTTAGTGTCATCATTATGTGAAGACAGCTTAGCGCCAACAAACAGAAGATTGGTGAATGAAGAAACAGCCTCACCCTTATATCCAGCAAAATGACACATGCGAAAAAAAGAATCAGTGGTTCAACCAATCACGCGTGGAGCTTCTATGTCTCTTACGGGAGACGCAAAAACTCATCACTTCACATCAGTGAGATGGATTTGTCTGTAGACTACCAAGGTCTGCGACAAGTGTGCAGCACTAGACGCATCAAGTAGATCTTAATCACACAATGGATGGTATGCAATACTGAACTCAACATGGTAGCTTGGAAAAAGGGCAGAAGCATTGCAAGGAGTGACCAAGATGCAGATGGAGACAGATCAGCGGAGATGTTTGTGGCAATGAAATGTCTTTATTATGGACTCTTGTAGTGAAATTATGCCATAATTTGTTTTAAATGCCCTCATAAAATATATGTAATTTAAGTGTTGTTATTCCAAATTACTTTCTTTAATTGGATCTAGTGTATAATGTTGGAGGGACAATTTGGGCAGCCATGCTCTGAAATGATTAAAAGAATGTTAGCATCTATCGAGTGAACAGTGCGGGAAAATATGATAAAACATCACTGTAAATAAATAATAAAAGTTGCCTGGAATAGAATATCTCCACAACAGTTCAGTGTGTTTATGATCTCCAATGTCCACAAGGACAAAACCTACTTGACCTCATGAACCAGTGATGTGTTATTGTCACCCACTGGCGATCCACCCATAAACAAGACACCAAATTAACTGTTTCATTTGTTGAACGTTTCCATTCAATATGTGACTGCATTTATGTTGCTGAGAGGTCTGCAAACTCAGACAACCCTGATATGGCAATGGACCAATGACAGCTGCACCGCAAAACAATTACTTTCAGTGATTTCCACCAGGGGTACATATCAACACATACAACTGGTAACAGAGTGCAGTTCTAACATTTCTGTAATTAATCAACTTGGCATATGATAGTTTGTTTTTCATCTATGGGCCTGTGCACAGTCCTCCCCAAGATTGCTGAAGTATTATATTTACAAATAAACATTATCTTACCCAGAAAAGTCAAACACAAAAACAGCAACCAACTGGTCAGCTTAATACAACTGTTAACACAAACAGAACCACTTAATTACTGATATGAAAAGCATACCTTTTTTCTAAATATTTCACAGGAGACGTGCACAAGACTAGTTGTCAATCAGACAGAAACTTTGACCAGCCGAAAACACTTGAGCATTGAGCTGACAACCCATTTCCTACACAGCAGACCTGCGGCTCAGACGTAAATGCAGACTAGGAATGTCTACTAATGGAGTTGATAACAAGACAAGTCATCATGTGTAGCAAGAAAGAACACCTAACACACCACATTCCAAATATTTAATGTCTACTAATGGAGTTGATAACAAGACAAGTCATCATGTGTAGCAAGAAAGAACACCTAACACACACCACATTCCAAATATTTAATGTCTACTAATGGAGTTGATAACAAGACAAGTCATCATGTGTAGCAAGAAAGAACACCTAACACACACATTCCAAATATTTAATGTCTACTAATGGAGTTGATAACAAGACAAGTCATCATGTGTAGCAAGAAAGAACACCTAACACACCACATTCCAAATATTTAATGTCTACTAATGGAGTTGATAACAAGACAAGTCATCATGTGTAGCAAGAAAGAACACCTAACACACCACATTCCAAATATTTAATGTCTACTAATGGAGTTGATAACAAGACAAGTCATCATGTGTAGCAAGAAAGAACACCTAACACACACCACATTCCAAATATTTAATGTCATGGTAACACAACTGCAGAGAGAATGATGGTAACCTGAGATCAATATCCTTTACCAGGAAAACAGGTACGCTATGAGCGTACATTTCACAAAGCCTAGCAGAAACGTCCTTATAACATAACTATACACTTAGTGAGTGATAAAGCTGATATGCTTGGACTGTTTCGGTGTCGCTTGCAACTGACAGCAATGTAAACAAGAAACAAGTCCAGTAGAATCTACTGTCCAACATCACTGCGACTGCCGCGCGCACTCCACAGCACTGATGTGCCAAGTCAACAATCTTTGTTCTTGGTAATGTGCAGCGTTGCGGGACGTCTGACGCCACCACAAGTCACACCAACAGTATCTATTTTGCGCTCTCCAGGAAAGCAATCAGGTTTTGTCGGTCGACCTTTTTCTTGAGTCCCGCAAATATCATCTTTGTTCCAGGGATATACTTCTTTGGATTCTCCAGGTACACATCAAGGGTCTCGACACTCCACACGATGCCTGGCAAAATAACAAATATATGGTTTTATTATGATAAAGCATGATTTTTCAAGTATTGAAATCATTCATATTAAGAAACAATACACGTCTGTCTCTGAGCAGTTTCCTGGCTGTCATAGTTCATGCAAATCAAAACTCCACACCTATTTCAACAGGTAATATAACAATGCATGTACCATTTATATACTACTAGGTAAAAGGTGGCATCATATAACAGAAACGGTGACACACTTGAAGGAAAATAAAAAAAAATCTTTTCCACAGTTCAAATTTTGTGATAACTGATTTTCCATTCACTATGCCTCCATTCCCTATTCTTGATAGCATTTATGTGGGTGGGATATTGTTATATTTACAAAGCTCCTAAATCATCACGAGCATATATTTCTGCCACTTACCCTTTTTCACGTTGGCATCCGTGAAGGAGAACCCAGGAGCCTGGCCGGTCTTGCGTCCAAACATCCCGAACAAGTTGGGACCTTGCTTGTGCTTTGCACCTGCCTCTGCATTGTGGCACTGTGCGCACCGCTGGACGAAGATCTTCTTACCCTTTTCTACATCACCCATCTTGTCTACAAACACACAACAACATGGGTGTATACCCCAGCACAATGGTGCAACAATGTGGGATAAGGCCACTGTGCGTCAGTACATGTGCATGGTCACGTACAAACGTCAAATGTGGCAAACTTTAGGACAAAACAAGATGGCCTTGGAATTGTTTAAATAGAATTTGGGGAATGCCATTATAAGGCATGGCTAAATTTTCCATGAACCACTGTCTAATTGTGGATGCACAACAGCCTTTTGTCAGAGATTAGCAGCAAATGGCAAATGCCAAATGTAACGTATGTATCACTGCGTATTAGGTCCAGACCTAGCATCAATTTTTAATTGAATTGGAATTTAATTGACCAACAAAATGCATGAATTTTAACTGAATTAGAAATTAATACAACCAAAACAGACTGAATTGGAATTGAATCCTGCAAAATAAGATGAATTGATCGATACGGAAAATAAATGTACAATGTTTTTCTATATAAATTGAGATATAGAAACTACAAAGTATATGTTCTTTTTTGTATATGTTCAATTGTAACGTTTTTGAATGTATTTCTTTGGTCAAAGACCAAAATAAAACAACCAACAGCAGAACTACCAGTATTTACAGGCACAAAAGGATTTGTCACCAGACAAAACATGGGCTGCAATCTCAATCCCTGTGTACCCCAGTTTTATTAGCAGCATAGAACACAGCCACCAATTGGAATCACTGCTAATTGACAACCAGAGACCAACATTACTGTTTGCAGAGGGGGTGAATTAGCATTGGCCAATGTCCTAAGTTCTGCATCCCCTTTGTTCTTTAGCCAGTCTACTAGGTGGTACCATACTAAATACTGGTGCAGGTTGTCTGACCTGAGTCAACATAACCACTCATAACACTCAAGATGGCAGTACTTGGCACAAGGCCTGCATAGCACTGTCTCTTCTAAGAATAAAGCAGACATTTTATTATGGCCTTCCTAGCTTTGCTTAATTAAACAAATTAAAGGGCTATTTTTTGCTTCAGTGGATTTTTACTGAGGCCTCAATGCACATAAATATGAAGAAACTTAATAAGTCGCAACAAAATAGCTATTATTGCCGATTTGAATTTAAACTGAATAAAAAGAAATTGAATTGGAATTGATCCTTTTTGTGAGTAAGTTGAGTTGAATTGGAATTGATCCCTGGTAAAAGTGAACTGAACACATGTCTGGACTTAGGTCATTACATGTTTGAGTTTTGGAAACATATGCACAGCAAGAAATTATGTATCTTACTGTTCCTTAGCTTCAAAGTTCATTAAATCAGTCTTATGGCTTCACACGAATCTTACTATTACAGGCATGTCTACAAAATGTGCACTGTTTCCATAATATAACTCCAACTTCCACAGTAATACAATTCTCATAATACTGTAACTAACTGACCACACGTCTGCTTGATTTGATGAGGGTTAACACAACCAAGCATCACACATGATTATAAAGCAACATTAGAACTTAGTCAAGCAAACACATGGCGACTTGGAAGTAGAATATCCAGCGATATGTAGTGAAGAACGACAACCAAGAGAAAACAAGTACAGTAATTCCACACAAAACAGTAACTTGAGAACAACTGGTCAGCTTGACAAAAGTTGGAAGAGAACAGTGATTTTTACATTTTCTAACAAAACCATGAAAATGGTCTAATTATGCCACCAATTTATCACATCTAACTGTATCCCATACACAATTGATATCACAAAATGCTAATAAAAAGTCCAAAACATATCTTATGACAAAATTCGAACACTGTGTTGGTGCAGCTGACTATGACTATGTTGGGTCAGTTTGTTTAAAGAATTGTTGATGTATTATAGTTTTATACAAATCAGCACCAACTTCTGTGAGATTGTGATATCAAATTTTGGCTTGCATAAAAACAGCAAAATCACTTATTCTATCATAGTCTCATAGATACATCAGAATGAATCAACATAAAATGGAATGCATACCTGTTTGTCTCCACATTTTGCAGACCAGACATGAAAAAGCATAGCTGTCGATTGAGCGTGGTTGTTGAATGTGACCCGCGGAGGTCAGCAGAAATGGGAAAACAATACACCGACTTGCCACGAAGTCAAGGTATGCACAAACGAAGTCGTGGCACGTTACAACATTTCTGCCTGCTGTAATGACGACAAGGTGACACTGACAGGAACCTTTCTACGACGACTGCTGCGTTCCGATCACCTCGTGTATGTCGTGAATACGACTTGGCGAACTGGAAAGTTCACGGGCTCCTCGAGTTTACCACTTGTAAATGTATGCAACTGGTTCAAATAGCGGTTACAAAGTCGTATTCACGACATACACGAGGTGATTGGAACGCAGCATACGTCTAACCGTAACGTATCCACTGCAAGGTCAATGTCAACTGTTAAGTCACAGCAAACAAACGCAATGTTCCATCAGTTGTGTGAGTTATTCAGTCGAAAAATCTCTGAAGAAAATGCCTTTCGAAATTAGTGTTTTAGAGCTGTTAAGTGACAAAAACGGTCAGAAAGAAAACTTAAAGTTAACGAAACAGCGAACCGTTCACTGATCGGTTGAGTGGCTCAATCAAGAATTTTATTTCAAGTTTCGCTGTTAAGTTGAGTTAGTCAATTATCGATTAGATTGATTATAGAATCAAGAACTCTATAAAGAGAGTTTTGCTTAGTGTGCTGTGCCATTGGAAAAGTCCCAATAGTAACACTCACAATCACTGTACATAAACATCGATTAGAAATGTTACCGAAAGAGAAACACGCCGCGTTTTAGAAGTGACAGGCGTCCGATTTTTGACAACAAATATGTCGATCAGCAACACAATACCAATATTATTGCCTTGGATAACCATATTTGTTGGTCTATATATATGGTATGCACATAATATGTACATAATATCTAAATTACTCACCAAACAAATTATCCAACCGAACGGAACAAGAAAGCTCTCAAGGATGATACACGTTGAGAAGGTCGAATGCGACTTTCCGGTGCCGTTATAGTAAGCGTGATGTCTACGACCTATTAAATGTTTCTGGGGAGGAAAGGTTGTCCGTTGCATAAACTATATTTATTTATGTTTCACAAATTGTATTTTTTATTTAGATGTGCATATGCTGTTATGCGTTACTATAACGTAGTTGTATGCAAAGTTTGAAAAAATAACGTAAAACAATTATATTGAAATAGTTCCATGACACTTTCTTACCATTTTTTTGCGAATGGACTATTCCTTCGACCGAGCCTTAAATTCAAACATGCAGCAGCATTCCTATGACAAACGTCATTGGCTAAAATACCAAGCGGAAATATTAAAATTTTAATTATCAAGAAAAAAATATTATTTCTGCTATACAGTTGTCATGTCAGCGAATATGTTTGTTATCAAAATAATCGTATGAGTGTATTTCATGTGTGCATTCAGTTCGAAAAATAATAACGGCAGAAACGAATGTGAACTTAAGTTCACACAGAGGTCAGCGTGGCGTAAGGTGACAACCAGACTAGCGACTGTTCGAATAACTGCGTTTGCTGGTGCTACCACCTATGGTTTAGTATCATTACCCAGAAACAACCAGGGTGACAAGCCGCTTGCTGAATTGGTAGTCTCAAATGTGGAAAAAACACGAACGTGCAACATCTATAATTATAATATTAATATGCTAACAATGGAATATTGTCAATGCATCCACCTCCCATGCATGTACAAGTGTATTTCAGAAAACATAAAATAATAGCTATTTACTTACATGTTTTAAACTTTTTTAGATGCATATGGCTTAAGTTAAGCCTTAATCCTCGCAAGCCATGGCTGTTTGCCATGCAAATCTAGCCCTGGTTGATCCCCTACGGCTGCGGAAGTTAGCCGAGTCAAACTAGTAATTGAATTCGCCAATCGCGACTGCATCACCCGTGAGAACAGCTCAAATACCCGCCCCAGATTTGAAGACGGGTAAACGACTTCTGGAAATCCCAATATATAATGACCCGTTCGCCCATTGGCATTAGCACGAGCAGCTGAGCGGTATTGTGTATTCGAATAATTGCTTCTACTCCCTAAACATTGCATGTAACACGAGCCACG
Organism: Paraescarpia echinospica; assembly: GCA_020002185.1. Classification (NCBI taxonomy): domain Eukaryota; kingdom Metazoa; phylum Annelida; class Polychaeta; order Sabellida; family Siboglinidae; genus Paraescarpia; species Paraescarpia echinospica. The sequence goes on from CM034531.1 coordinate 75,111,927, forward strand.
GTTGATTGAAATTAGTTTTATTATGACCACCTGACCTGCGTACATCTACTGATCTAGTGAGGCTGAGCCTAAATTTGGAGTTTCGCAAAGCGATCAGCCATGGGGTACTGCTGACAGGCACTGACATAATCAGCAGCAGCGACCCCTGGCACGCGAGGATGCATGCCTTATCTGGAGGGCCTTTCTCAAATCTGACACAAATTAGTGGTCATCAATAGCAATAGTATTACCATTAAATCGTGTTTAGTCATAATCCAGTGTGATAATATATAGTCTACGATTTCCTAAGTATCTACAAAGCATTATTATTACATACTCTCTGGCTCTTTTACCTTCCTCGTAGAATTGAACTGGGAATGTCTGTAGCACTTTTATGACCTTTCAATATACCTTACATGTTAACTCAGTCTCTTGTTTATTTCTTGCCCTGGTTTTGAATGTTATAAAACTAAATCTTTTAGGCACTGGTCACAGCTATGATCTCCACATTTTTGGGTAATTACCTTTAGTTGAAATAACTTTTTTATACATATATATCCTGTCTAATCAGCGTTCTTACTATAATACTGCATCCATTACACAACATTAAAATAATGGACGTTAGGAAATTATTTTTTTTCAAACCAACATTACAGTACTGTCAATAAAAGTAAATTTTATTACATGCATATGACCTCAAAAATAGAGTTACACCAACAACATTTTAAAAAATCTTCTAAATACATTCTAACATTACATGTTAAAAACATAAGTTGTTTAACCAAGAATTATTCGTGGGAAAAGTTGATCTAGCAGATGTCGCGCCACCCTAATGATGAAATGCACATAATATTACCTATCTAAAATTTTTTGGCAAGGCAAAGTTTGACAGCAGTGGTGAATACGTACACTACCCCTGGTAGATCTACTTATTGTATGGAAGTTAGCTGAATCAAACTCATAATTTACTTCACCGTACCACCTGTGTGAACAGTACAAACACCCGTCCGACCCGGGTCCCTGTTCCAAGACAAAGTCCTAGAGTTCCAGGAATCCCAACATAATTACCGTTTTGACCATTCTCACCAGGAGCGGAGCGGTATTGTGTATTCAAATAACTAAATCTACTCCCCAAACATTCCACCGGAACTTCCCGACAAGTGATATTATTGGCCAAGCTTATCCTCAGAGTTTTGCAAAGTACCGAGATTCAGCAGTGCTCGCTGGATGAACATCTTTACTGTCTTAATCTTATTTACCCATGGATGTAAGGGGAATTATACAAGGAACAGTCCCAAAGTAAACCTTATAGAAGATAAAGGTAAGTTGTCATATAGCACAGTATCCAGTCCTCAGGACTCTTCAAAGCGCTTTACACTTTACTCCCTGGCAGACCTGTTCACTCAAACACCATTTCAATTTCTCTGGAAAGCATTCAGCCACACTGCAATTAATGCACAAAGACTATTCGTACACAAATATCGACCATTGTCTATAGCCAGGTACTCATTCATACAGCTGAGAACTATAGCAACGTATAGTGAATGAACTTTCTCAAGGTTCGACACCACCGCACATTATTCGAACCCGGGTTCTCCCGGTTAAGAATCCGAAGCTCTAGCCACTGCACCATGGCGCTACACAAGTGAGCATCCACTGTATATTGGAATATTCACATTCAATAATAACAAACTCCAACAGTGCCTATATCCTCAGGAATCTGAGGTGCAAAAAACAAGTGACAACATTCTGTTACAATGACAATATGGAACTTCTGCAAGAAAACTGAAATTTGCCCTATTTCAAATAATGTGTCTGATACTAATCACGAAACCAAGATACAAATACAAGATTATATGCCACCTCTGAAGAGTGTTTTATCTAAACTTTATTTACAAAATAATTCACAATATCTAATCCAAAACCTGCTAGTATTCTAAGTATTACTTAGCATGTTGATGATTAAAACATAGAGTAAATAAAATATAACCCTAGTTTTACTAACAAGATAGGTTGGTGTAATACAACGAAGAGCAACGTGGGTAAATATAAATATTAAGCACAGCTACACAGGAAACAGTGTATTCTGCAAGGAAATTGCATACATTCATAAAATGGTCCTCCAGATAGGTTCGTTGCATAACAAGTTTATAAAACAACTGGCAAAATATGTCATTACTGTTTGTTCATCAACATACAAAGTAATTCCTCGTATAATAAATCGTACCTTTCGTTGCCAAAGTCCACTTCTAGTGAACACTATTTCTATTTCCATACTAACAAAACAGTAATTGTAACAAAGATAACAACCGTCTCAAATTTGGCATTATTCAGTGTGAAAAACTCAACATACCATTTACATCTACAACTACAAATAACAAAACCAATATACAGCTTATCATTACTAACTTTACCTGATTTTGAAATTCTTTTACCCATGCTGAATGTACAACCTCTTGGACATTTCACATATGAGCATTTCACAAGTGATCAATAAATGTGCAATAAAATCATCTAGAAGTGATTTTCTTGATGTCTTTCTCTCTCAACTCAGTGACTCACTCCATTAATAATTTCCTACATCTGAAGTAAACTACACCGTAACAATGTCAGTTAGTTAGATCATCCTGTGGACACTGCCATAGTCCGTCTGTGACTTCAGATCCCCCAGATTGTCCCACCATTTATCAAGGAATTTCTCCACAATCAGGCGAAACCACGGGGTAATGAGTGTTCCATTCTTCTCGGAGCCTGCTGCAAGAGACATATCAACAGCTAATTTGGCAACATTTGCATGCAACAGACCTGAAAGTTGCGTATATTTTATGCAAGATGTAACACAATAATGCAGTCAGAATTGTAAACTGTCCAAATGTACCCAGTCAAAGATGAACCATAGTGTGACTCTGGGTCGATTCATGCTGCCACAACTGTTTTTGTTCAAAAATTCCACTGGTCGACACTAAAATAGTTTGCTTTCATCCCTTGAATTGGTTTCCTCTACTTCCTTAGCCATGGTAAAATGAAAAATTCATAGATATGACCTGTTCAATGTTAAAATCATTCTCAAACACTGACCCAATGACAATGTATTTGCATAACAATAGTAATTATGATGCTGTTTTATGTTGGAACAAAGTTCATCCAAATGCACCTGGAATGTCATCATTTTGATAATAATAATAAAAGGTCGAAGGTCACTATTCACATCTGCTTAACCATTGTATTTAATTACAGTGAAACCTTCCTATCAAGGTCACCCTCGGGACTGGGCAAAGGTGACCCGAATAATGAGGTGACCTTATTATCATTATAGGAAAACTGCCTAGAATTTTATAAAATATCTATATACCGGTACCGTAATCAATAATGCAAATCAAATGTTAAACGGGCATTTCAAGTTCCACATAGTGAGTAATTTGTTTCTCCAATGTACATTGTGGTAGCAGATTGACTTTCACGCTAACAAAGCAACTAACTCTGGGAAAACGTTTTCTGAAATTTAACAAAATCACTCTAGAATCTCTAGGAATAACACAAGCAATCTTGAAAACATATTTCAATTACAAAACATTATCAAGTATGTATATTTCACTCTGTTTGTTTTCTTAAAATGCGATAAGATCTACAGTTAGAACTCAACCAAAGCATGTCCACCAGTGAAAACATCACCTTACCCATGATTTCTTTGAGTTGTTCCCGGCTGACGTAGCGATGTGCTTTCACCTCGTTCTCGTTTGGAACTACTGTGACGTTGCGCTGTATGAACAAGATGTAATCGATCTCATGTTCACCCCACTTGCCGTCTGCGGGAACATTCTCAGACTTGTAGTGTATCCGTGTCAGGTAGTGGAAATCGTCTAAGGGAACCTGCAATGTTTACAACTTCAACAATCTTGTTGTTTTACATCCTGTTCATCCTCCTTATTTCATCTTCCATTTTGCTGATGGTCTAGATATATCTTTGTTTATTATTACCCAGGTAAATATTTGTATTACTAATGTTTATAATGTATATGTACCTCCACATAAAAACTGTGTAATCTCCCACAAGTTGTAATATTTAATATTGCAATGTTCCTGAACTAAACTGTTACCATAATCCTAAAACCACATTCAAAATATGTCATATATTTGTCTTTTTAAAACTAATATTAAACAAGCTTAAGTATGGACATGCAAACTATACAATTTTACAGCAATCCCAATAACAATATGCAATGTCAGGCCAGCGATGGTCATAAATTGGCCATTGTGGTAAAAAATTTGAAAAAAAAAAATCTATTCACTACGTATCAATTAAATAACACTTCCAGTTCAATAAGCAAAATCCATACTTTTACAGGTTCTTTTCGTTTTGCTCAAAAACATGTTATTGACCTGTTCAGATTTGATCCCCAGTTCGTGTTCCAGTTTCCTCTGGGCAGCCATCCGTACTCCCAGAGCATCCGTTTCTTCCAGTTCTGGCGTGACGTTTAGCGGGTGGCTGCAGCACGTGTTGGTCCAGTGGGCTTGAACAACATACAAACAATCAGTCAGTTCTTTGTGCTGTTAACGGTATATGTTTCACAAACACATCAGTTGGCTCTATGTAACTAGATGTGTAAAATTATAAATGATTTTGTGTATTAAACGGAATCAGCAGAACAACTTACAATGTGAGTTTTTAATAATATTACTTATAAGCATGGTATATGGCATATTAAAAACAGTGTGTTACACATTTAATTCAAACTGAATTAAAGTCATTGCTTTATTAGCTGACAAGAAGCATCCACATTCTAATAACACAGAGCTTATGTTTAAAAATAAAATCGACACATACCTCAGACGGGCGGGATGCACATAGATAAAAGGGTCGGACTCTCGATAAGCCAAAGGGCTTCCTTGTCCACCTGCCACTTAGAGTTAATTCTCTGGGTGGCAATCTTGTTAAATCTTGTTAAAGCTTTCTACCAGTGATGGATGTGTCCAGTGAACATGAATCGCAGAGGCCGGTTTCATCAAGTACAATTACTTAGCGTCACATGTTTGCTTAAACTCCTAACCTAAACTTTGCTTATTATGTAATTCACCAAGACAATCAATCAGCTTGGCGTTAACTACATTCTTAGCCGACGATGCAAATGTAAATGACACTACTGACTCTACGAATTAAAGGCATCCATTAAAAACTATCTTTAGTAGAAAAATATGCGAAAAAAACAGACAAGAAAAAAACTTATCAAAGTCAGCTACTAAAAGACAGAACTACAGTGTTGACGAGTAACTTACCTGGGTACGTAATCTTGGCATCAGACCGCTGCTGCAGCAGAAGGTCTCCCTCAGGGTTGAAGAGAAATACACTGAAGGCACGGTGCAGCATCCCTGGTCACAGAAACACGTTTTAAATTATCAATTGTGCAATCATTGGTTGCTCAATCATTTTCTTCCAAACAAAATATTTGTTACAAAAATTGTGATACAACAGGTTTCTTCATCTTGGTTCTCTCCATTCAGGTTTCTTCATCTCGGTTCTCTCCATTCAGGTTTCTTCATCTCGGTTCTCTCCATTCAGGTTTCTTCATCTCGGTTCTCTCCATTCAGAGCTCCGTTAACAAGGTAGTTTTACTTTACTCTTCCATTCCTTCTTCTGTCATTTTATTTAATAGACTTTTATGATGTTCTTAATCGTTTCCCCCTTATACTCCTCAAGTTACCAGTTTCAAAATATGTAGTGTTTTATCACATCTATCTAGAATTGTTTTTCTTGCTTTTTCAATCACTCACCCAGAATAATGACCTCTCTCAGAGAACACAACTTGGCAAACTGATAAAATATTGTTTTGAATGTGATCAAACTTGAAACCATGTCATGTGAGTGGGCTGCTTAAAATGTTTCCTCTGGTCAAGCAATCAAGTGTCACATGACAACGGTGGGAAAGGGTGAAACATGCTAATTCTATACATTAATATGCTAACTTTGGAGCATTGTAAGTTTACCTCGTCTCAGACACCCAGGTTAATTGCCCAGGTCATTGCCTGGATAATGCTGGAAAGGGGAGGGGACACTAAATGCGCAAACACAATGGGTGGTTTAAAATTGAAGAAAATTCAACAGTGTGAACATGAGTTATAAATTTATGTAAATTGAGAGGTAATGTGAACATCAACTTGTAAAATGGGAGTTACGGTAAATAAATGAATATTAAATAATTCAACGCACCAACCTTTGTTTATATTTTCCAACAGATGGCATGTCTTCTTTGAAGCCGAGCCTATATTGTTGTCGTCGTTGTCAATGAGAATGCACTCTTCCTGCAGCAGTTTGATCTGAGTCTCGTCCAGTCCGGCTGTCAGTCCATCCCCACTCGCATCGCTCGACGACATTCTGTAGGCTGCAACCTGAGGTGTTCTGAAACAGTGCATTAAACTGTCTTAAACAGGCCCACACGAACAATGACATTTTCTTTATACTGATCACAGGAAAACGTATATTATACTCTGCATTCACATTAACAACTAGGAAAGTATAAGGTTGTAAACAGTTAATCGCACAGGAAATTGTACTAACAAAATAACTGATAAGTTTAATCATAAACCTGTACACTTCATAATAGCACTAACCATAGCTGAACTTGTACATTTTATTGGTGTACTGATTATCCATTGCCGGCTTAGGATTAGTCAGCTACAAAGTTCTAATCTAAATGGTTAACCCAACAGAGCCAAACTCCTAGTGTCATCATATCACATTCAATGAACGTCAACAGGCTGCAGGGGCTTAGACCAGTCTGCTGACTTCAAGACTGGTAGACAACTGGCCAAGACAGGTTATTACAACTGATAAGACAGGTGGAATTTAGAGGGGACCAGCTGACCACAAGATTAACTAATAGTTCCAAGTCTAGGGGCCCACATTAAATACTATCATTGGCACAACTGGTAGTGAAACAAATCGAATGGATCAGTATTAATTAAATGAATGGTTCAATTGACACTGGTTTATCATTTAAAAAAATTTAAATTGGCCGATAACAGCTGTGATTGACATGAATGAATGAATGCAAGCCACCCGCATGTTAATAGGCATACTTTTGATTAATTCAAGACTGACCAAAAAGTATTTATGGCTAAGGGCCTGATAGGCAATGCAGTTGGAGGGTTTTGGTGAGCCTCTACCCCCCCCCAACATTCACTATGTTCTGGCGCCAAGATGTAATATACAGCGATAGAAATAAGCCAACATTTTCACTTGTCCACCAGACAAGTTAGTTTTTAAATCTACTTGTCCGCCAAAATTTTCCTTTGTTCGAGTAATTGTCGCAGTGAATAGAAGCTTTAAAAAACGTTAAGAAATTATTTTATTTTAAACAATCTTCCTGCTGTTGGGCAAACTCTGATCTCAAATGTATTTTTTTAATACTCGTTTAATTGCAAATATTTCCCAGGCCAATAAATGATTAATAATGTTTTTCATCACGAATATTAAAAGGAGACGTATCATATGTTTAAACAATATTTTTTAGAGATGCTGAGGAAGTGGAAATGTGTACTTATACCGTACTTATACCGTGTGTACTTAAATATTACAATAATTATGATAGAAATGAGACAACAGTTAGGAATATTTTCCTTGCGATTTTTCATAATGTTGCAAGAAACTGCTATCAACAAATAAAATGATAAAATGCACTGTCAGACATTTGCTTTATTAGTGTGTCGTTGAAAATCCCACCCCTCCACCCAGAGTACAACCAATGCAAAGCCAGGAAGCACAATTTTGTGACACAAACAAAACTAATGTGATATTATTTTATTCAACCTATATGTACTTCAGTATGTGCAAAGTTCTATATTTTACAACCTGAAGATAAATTTCATTTGATCACCAACAAATAAATTCACATCTTTGCTAGTCTTATCAGATCAGTATAAATAATATTATGTCAGTAATATTTAAACAATTTTAAGTGTACCAAAATAAAATTTACAAAGGACCATCTTATAGTTATAATGCATAGACTGAATGACGTCGTAACGTTGCTGTCACGCAGAGACCGTCATAGTAGGTCGCCGTGCCGTACCTGTCGCCGGTCCCGGCGACTGCGCGTCTTGCTTAAATTAATTTGGATTTGAGTTGTTTAGATCCTGTCATGCATCCGTTATTTTGTCTTTATGTTGCGTTTGTTGTAAATTATGTTTATTAAGTTAAATCATGTTTCAAAACATCGATCATATAGATTCTGCAATCAGGGAATGTTCATCCGACAGATCTTAATTCTGTCCGTTTTCCACATAAGCAAAAAGTCAGTGTAAATAAACTCATCTTTTAATAAAATAAATGTGATGAAGACACGGCAACTCTTCTTGAGATGTTTATTAACATTCCATTCACCAACCTCCACCCCAAGTTCACCGAGCTGAAAATTAATCCGGTGCTGACAATATTTTGCCGATCTGCTGAACCAACATTTGGTGACTTCACAAAGTCGAAGACTGTCGAGTCCGCATTGGTTAATATTGGTCAACTGGTCTATTCCATAATTATTCTAATAAAAAGTAGTGATACTCGAATATATACTATTTATTAAGTTCATCAAATGTGATCCATGCGTGGAAGCAAGTTGACCGTCGGTAACAACTGAACTAGCTTTTCCTACGAGAATGGCAAAGCTAGATCGGTGCAGATAAGACGCCAACACACTAACCAAGTTGCAATGTGCGTGATCGCTGGCGAACCGTATTTCACTAGAATTTCCACATTAGAAAGTTATAATTTTGCAGACGTCACTATTTACTGTAAATTTTCACTTGTCCACCGGATAACCATGCAGATCATTCTACTTGTCTGGACAACAAATCACTTGTTCAGGAAAACTGCACAAGCGCTTATTTCGAACGCAGATGTATACTGTGTAGTTACACCTGATGTATACTGTGTAGTTACATCTGATGTATACTGTGTAGTTACATCTGTCAATTCTTCTGCAAACAAGAATTGGTCAATCTATAAAAACTGTGTTGCACTTTATACAAAATAACTTTTCCAGCCATCTGTTTGCACACATTTGAGTAAATATAAGTCAGTACGTACGGTACATAATAATGGAAATCTTATGGAAGAGTTTGTGCAGGTTGTTTGTTTGAAAGACTGTCCATAGCATTATTATGTACAGCAGAAATGGGAACAACAACTAGTATACTAACAAACTTGTATGTTTTTGATTGTTTTTCTTTTTCATTTCTGTTTTTCATGTGTCATTTCTATGGTTTCTGCATGGATAAGTTTATACTGGCTGTCTTCCATACTGTACCTTTTACTAGAAATATAATGTTTTCATAAACATGTAAAGAAGTGACTTGTGATAAGTGGTTCTATGTTTCTCTTATAAAAAATTAATGAAAATCTGTAAAAGTGGGAAATTGTTGCACATAGCCATATATATTATGATATTTACCTAACAAAGACATTAACCCTTCAAACCTCGGTTGGTTTTTGAAAATTCCGTTTCCCCATTTATTTGACCCAAAACATAAAAATGTGACACATCAGGCCCTTAACAAGAAATAATTTTTGCCACTCTTGATTTAATAAAAAGTGCCTTTTAGCATGCAAACGGCTTGCATGGAGGCAATTCACATCAATCACAGCCATTATTGGCCAGTTTTGTTTTTTCAATAACATTTGAACCATTTATTTAATTACCGGTAATACTGATCCATCCATTTTGTTTCACTATCAGTTGTGCCAATGGCAGTCATTAATGTGGGTCTCTAGACTTGGAAATATTATTTAATCAAGTTGCCAGCTGACCCCCTCTAAATTCCATCAGTGTTATCAGTTGTAATTTTTGTTTACCTGTCTTGGCCAGTCATTTGGCAGTCTTTGACACACAGATGGGTCTCTGGTCAAGCTCCTGCTTGGCATTGAAATCTAGCTACATCAGGAATACGGTAGCCATGTACATGACGGTATACAATAAGTGACATTATGACTATAAGTCTATATGCACCTGTAGTATTAAATAATTAAAGCATGTAGGTTTCCTTATCATGTCTTCATTAATCATGTTGTAATGAGCTACTAGCCTACTATAGGATTCGGCCAGTGTAGCCGTAGGCTATAAATAAGAAAAATACCATTATAAATAATTATATATATATATATACAACTATAAGTAAAACTAGTCATATCTCAACATTTTATATAATTATAAATGTAAATATATTACTATAAGTTGTACGAAAGTAAGTGAGTAACAAACAGGGTAGTTATAACCCGAAACACAAAAATTAATAACTGTCCAATATTATAATTGAACCGAAGTGTTAGCCAGGCTGAGGCTGATGCTGCATTCCAATCACCAATACCATGGCAATGGGCTCGTTTCTATCGTAAAATAAAATAAGACTTTGACTTTGTGATGCCTACGTCTCCTGACCAAATTCCATAAATTTACCAGGGCAGTGGTGAAGTCGGGCTGCTTCTGAACTTTTGAGTTCACCAAGTCGTGTTTATGGTAAACACGAGGTGACTGGAACGCAGCATGCGTACACACAAATTGTGCACTTCCTTAATTAAGCTACGCCCACCTTCCGCGTTCAACGTCATAACGTAACTCCTCTCGCGAGGCCGGTCACTCTCACACAGATTAACCTCGTTTATCGCTATACACAGAAAGCCGCTAACTAACGTTTATTTACCGGGTCCTTGCTACGGGAGAAATAATCCTTTGGTCAGGTAGCCAACGTTTCCTACAGTTACAAAATAATGTGGAAATCGGCTCATTTATCCGCGTTACTATGCGTCGTACGAACATCGGCCTTGATCACCTGATTTACCGCGGTTGGACAAAATTCCATGACGTCATTATGTTATGTGCATTTTTGGTAGGGGTGGCACACCCCGTTTCAACAACGCTCTCCCTCTGGGCAAAGTGCACCCCTATATAATATATATATTGGAAACAATGAATCGTTGTTGTCTACATTATATTATAATGTAGCGTGGGTGCATCGGGAGACAACAACGATTCATTGTTTCCAATGCTTTATTTACTGGCATGTTTCTAAAGTTTGTAAATTCCTGGTAAATTTCCAAATTTATTAAGTTCTAAAATTCCTACAACAGAAACAAAACAAAAGAAAATACAAAATAGCTAAAACAATTACAAATTCGCTAACATCCATAATCAGGCCCGTAGCCGGGGGGGGTAATGTAAACCCCCCTTTTTGTGAATCCCTTTTCTCCAAAATGTGAAACCCCATCAAAATTGCATCTTTAAAATGTGAACCACTAATTGTATTCCATGTTTCTCAAAAGCGTTAACCCCCCTCCTAAAAGCTGCTGGACAGTGTTCAAGCATTACAACTATATAATACAAGGAATATGCCTGATTTGTACACATGTTAAAGGGAGAACCCTTATCTATTAAGTGATCATCACTGAATGTATGGGACCCTGGCTAAGGGGTCTGTCTCCACTGCCATGTGTGAAAAGGGCAGTCACTTTTGGAATGTGAGTCAAAAGACCATTGCATCCAATTAGCCATGCAGAAGGACTTCACACTAATCCAGGGTCTCCTGTTATGTAAACGCATGGGGTTAGAAATACACAAGAAGCCAGTTTTATACCAAACATAAAATTATGAATCCTAATTGTAGTCACTCAGAGGTGTCAGATGCAGACAAACTACTGGTGAATGAATTGGGTGAAGATGATTTAACAATTATGAGCGCATAAATTAAGACATATCAACTAATTCATGATTTCTCATCAGAACTTTGTTAAAAAGTAAACAAGAGGTGCAGCTTTTTATTTTTAGTATGCTGATTAAGGTAACTATACTGACTGTCAAAGAGGCTATTCTGAACAATCAACAACTTAAGATGTGTAGCGAGTGTATTTTTACTAGCTGCAAACCCGGTAGACAAACTCATCTGGCTTAACACAAATCATAATTTTCAACTATTGTGCTGGAACGCGAATAATTGTGTTTAACTAATACACAATTAAGTTTAGCTTCACCTACGTATTTAAAAATGCTCGTGCTGATGACAAATGGTGTAATTGTGTGGCTGTATGGTTGCGGAAATACCGTGGTTGCTAGTTGTATGTTTGTAGATTTCAGAAAAGGGAGCATTATCGCTGATGTAATAATGTGTGAAGGGCCTTTACTATCAATTACTATGTCCATTTCGTGTTCCGTATAGTTGTAAAATACAGTCAGTGTTTCCTGGAGTCAATGTTATGTAGATGATACGGTACTTGACTGTTTGATGCCTAAAATTTAATTCAAGTTTTCTAATCTTCTATTTACACTTCATGTTTTATAAAGTATATGGGTGTACATTAGGCTTAATCGGGCAACAAAATGGGACCAATCTCCACAGACCACATATGAGTCCCACTTTGTCTGAAAACGCACCCCCAAAATGACCTCGTCATGGGCCTGCTGGGGATGCTAATGTTGTGTTTGTATATAAGACGAAACGACACCGTCTTAAAAAATAAGATGAGCCTCCACGTAAACATGTGGGGGCCTTCTGCATTGTGAATAAATATAACCACACATGAACTTGTGGCGCCCCTGGCGTCTGGATTGATAAAATGTGAAACCCCCATTGTGAAAAATTGGCTACGGGCCTAATAATACAAATACATTAGCAAGTGAAAGAGATTCGCGTTTGCATACATATTGATATTACAGATAAAAAATACATAATACAATCACTGTATTCAACATTGTTCTCCAGCAGCAAAGCTAGGAATACATATAACACAAACATCATTGTCTTAACAAGGGAAATACATTCACATTTGTTTACAACAATGTTATAATAATAATAATAAAAAGAAGATAACTCTTATTGCGCCTAAATCCTTGGAAACCAAGCCCAGAGGCGCATCAAAACAAACGGATTGGTCAATCTCAAAATCCATAAGTAGTTTTCCAGTTGTCAACAGATGGGTCAAGGCGCTAGGGAGCTACGGTGGATAAGCAAGGTTGTAAAGATATGTTTTTAAATGACGACGGAATTTTGTAATATTTTCAACTAATCTAACACTAAGAGGGAGCATATTCCAAAGAGTTGGTGCAGCAACAAAAAGCCCTACTTCCAATGTTAGTGTTGACTCTAGGAACACAAAGTAGGTCAGAACTAGATGATCGAAGCATGATAGGTTTTCTTACAGGAGTAAGCAATGAATGGAAATAAGATGGTTGCTTATTGGACAGTGCCTGGTATGTAATGGTACAGATCTTAAATATTATACGATATCGTACAGGAAACCAATGCAAAGGCTTCAAAAGTGGTACAGAACGAGAAAAACGAGGAGATCTTGTAACTACTCTTGCTAGACAATTTTGGACACGCTGAAGTTTTGTGATATCCTTGCTAGCGATATTATAAAGGAGGGAATTGCAATAGTCAAGTCTGCTGCTAACAAGCGCTGTTGCAATAGTCTTAGCAACAGAAAATGACATATTCCGGCGAATACGGCGAAGATCACGAATATGATAAAAACAGCAGCGACATGTTTGAGATATGTGTTGTCGGAAATTGAAGTTACTATTAAAGATCACTCCTAGATTCCGCACCGAGGTTGCTAGCGCGATATACTGATTCAAATTACGCGTAGGGAAAAAACCACCCAGTTTACTACGCTGCATTGGAGTACCAATAATGATCAATTCAGTTTTATTTGCATTTAATTTCAACTTGCTGTCAGTCATCCAGTGGAAGATATCTTGAAGGCAATCACTAAGTTGGTTAAGAGAGCGATTTGTATCCGGGGTAGCCAATGAAATGTAGATCTGAGTATCATCGGCATAAAGATGATGATGATCCAGTTATGTCTTTGTATGAGAGTTTTATATACTAACATTTATACAGAGATGGTACAAGGATGATCCAAGGGAAACTCAAATAATACTCTATAAATCTCTGACGCTTACCCCACCACAGCTATATCAGTGTGTGTAGTAGTTGGTCAATGAACGCACATCATCCTATATAAGCCAGTACCTGAATAACAATATACATACATTCTACTGATGTTCTCCTAGAATTAATCGTGTAAGAAACATTGTGTTTACAATAGAACATATTGGAATAACAATGTTACATTCACTTAATTCTTAAGACTGTCCATTATGACTCAATATAAGGCATATATAATATCCAATACACAGTTACAGGGAACAACTTGTCTGTGATCTATTAAACCCAAGCTATTGCATTTGTTGCTGTACTCATGCAGTGTTGGCACTATACGGCCAGGTCATTAACACTGCTGGACATGGATCTCTACTACCCCATACTGGGCAAGCTGTTCTCTATCACCCTGCTGGCTTGAACTGGCCAGAAGATCAATTCTTATTTGTCAGGCATCTGCAGGGAAGCACTGGATACCTGTTTCATACGTTTGTCAACGTTTGCAACGTTACTCACAACAAAGTAATATTATGTTAACATTGTATATGATGTATACTTATAGTATGAATAAATAGTAATTACAATGTTTTCTCTGTTATAACCAAATCGTAGATCAAGTATCTTTCTTCCCCTAATCACCAGTCATTCTAGTCCCATTACTGGAGGCTGAGCCAGACAAACACGTGCTCCATAGTAAGGACACGGGCAGATCAAGCCTTATGTGTACACTCGAGAGTAAAACTAGTCATAAGTCTAAATATTAACTAACACTATTGATCAAACCTACATCAAATGATACACAATTCCTTCGTACTACATATCATGGTAATATTATAAGAAACGAACATAATTGTGGTTAATATATTATGTGACATTCACTAGTATGATAAGGACGGTGCCTTGCTCAGTTCACATCAGGGTTAAGAACACATTTAAATTTTACATATGCGGCCATTATAACGTTTCCTTAATTTCCTACAAAATTTGTCTAAATATTTTCTTGAAGATTTCACAACATAGTTAACCTCCATTGACACAAGTGCTGTGGAAAACTCGTGAAATTCTCATACCTCATTTTTCAGAAAAATCTACCGAAACCTTACACCCCTCAATTTCTCCCCAAACTGGTGACGGATTTAGAAATATTGTTGCGTTCTGCAAAATAGCCACTGTGTGTACACGAGCGACTAGAATATATTTATTGCTATCTCGTGAAAGATCTAATGCAGTAGTACATGCACTGATTCAGTATTCACTGGACTAACATGTGCCACGTCAAAGTACTCGAAATAAAAAATTCACACATCACACCAAAACGGTATTTTCAAAGGCACTCTTTCCATCAAAGTTAACAGCATCTCACGTGACCACTACCACATGACAGATTAATAAACTATAGTAATGCATTTAAAATGTATGAAATGGTCTAATCGTAGTAATGTACTTACATAATCCACCAAGATAAGGGAATTATGTCTTAAAGATAACATGATAAAAACACATGATAATAATTGTCTATGGGTGCTGCCACCTTGTGATGGGCAAATACAGCAAAGTGTGCCCTGTCACAATATGTCTCAGCATGTGTTACTTTATTTGTGCAATACCAACCAAACGAAGCAACATGATTCCAAACCATTCTTGTTTCGTTCCATTTTGGGGCAATCAATTACTTAACTGGTCTAAATTATAACCAGAATCTGTCTTTAATGCGCTGCGTTCCATTGCACCCGTGATCACGACGTTCACCACTTGTGGATAACGGTTCACACCGGTTATGAACTCGATCGTAACGTATTTCAAGTCACAACTTTATATCCGGTGATCACGGATTGTGTGGTATTTGGGACATTATTCACAATGTGTACAGTGGTGAACACCGTGATAACGGGTGCAGGGGAACGCAGCATAATGGAAGAGGCCGGTGTCAGATAGAATCAGTGGCGTGGGAACGAAATTCATACTGGGGGGTCGAGCTACCGGAGCTTCAGCACGTCGCCGCTTATCTTCACAAGTTCTCCTTCATCTTGTGGCTCTCTCGGTTGGCTCGACTGTGACATCGGAAGTGCTGTTGAAAATTTGTTGTCGCTGTGCCGCTGTCTCCATGACAGCTTCTTCGCTGTCTCCATGACATCCGAACAAAGGGAGACAGTGCTGTTGAAAATTTGTTTTATGTCGCGTCGCCTATTACTGGGAGGGGGGGCAGAAAACCATATGTCTGCCCTCCAGTTACACCTTTCACAGTCACCAAAAATACACATTAATCGTATCATAACATTTACATTTCCACCCGCCATTGACGCTCGCCACAAAAACAAACATTCACACTCGCATTTATTGGGGGGAGAACCATATATCTGCCCCCCAGAGAAATTCCAGGGGGCAGCTGCCCCTCCTTCCCCCTGTTCCCGCGCCTATGGATAGATATAATGACTAGAAACTATTAATATAGAGCATATTTCTCCAGTGATGACAGAATGGTGATCTGTATACTTCGTGCATTTGTCTATATTTTGTGCACTATTCATAATATTTTGTAATAATATTATTAGTTCATGGGCCAAAACCAGAAATTTCACTTATTGGTACTATCTGGGCCGGCAAGACCTAGCTATGATTTTGAAATAGTCCATGTCTATGGAACATATTTTGATAAGATTAATATTGCAGAGCGGTTATATTGGCTTGGCGGCCATTTTTTAAAATGGCCGCCAAACCAATATAACCGCCGCCAAATCCAATTTCCTCATGTTGTAATAACTGCGTCACCTAAACCCATACTTTTGGTGTCAATATACAGGTTTTAGGATTCAATGATTTCAAACATTTTAAATTTGACCTTCTGTGACATTCACATCTGCCATTTGTAAAGATGGCGGTCGGCAATACAAATCTCACCATATCGTAATTATAGCACATATGTCACTTAGAACAATAATTTGAATACCAGTGCATAGATTTGTAGGCAGCTTTAAAAAAAATGTTAAATTGAACCTTCTCCAACATTGATATATTCGTCTTTTTTAAAGATGGCGCCCGTCATAGACTATTATTCCCGTAGCTCTTGAACGACGTAACCTAGAGTCACATATAATTAACGTTAAAATATAGTTTTTTTTTAGGTATGGCGATTTCAAATATATTACTTTTCCCGACAATCAAGTATCCGCCATTTTTCAAGATGGTGCCAGTTAACTTACCTATAGCTCAGAATAACAGGCTTGCTCATCGGTACAATCATCGTCATCGCTATCTCCATCATCAGAGTCAGCTAGTTCAACTGCGAACTGTGCTTCTTTCTTCTTATTGCTGCTCGTCTGTAGCTTGCACGTGTTGGTGCATGTCAGTCCATTGACAAGGCACAAGCAACTTGGCAGTTTGCAGGAACGCAGGCACTTGCATGACAACAGTGCCAAAATTACATCTGGGGCTGGAGGAGAGCACATCCACTCGATGACCAGATGACCGTCATCATCTGTCGTCCATCCACACAGTTTGGGGTTGGCCACAAATGGCTGAGTCTGAAGCCAGCACTCCCAGATTGCTGCTTGGTAGTTGGCTCGAAGAACATGCATGTGGAGCCAAACTCTGCATGGTCGAAGCTGGCTGGACTCGACCTCTCCTCGTTCGGCACAGATGAGTTGGTAGCGTAGTTCATTCACTTAGTCAGTGCTGGCAGTTGTCGCATACAGGTAGCAGGTAAACACTTACAGCTGTATTTTGTCAAACAGTTGCTAAGAAACTTCCCACGATTGACCAAGTTGGCTGAAAGTCTCTTGGTATGTGTTGTCCTATTTCATCAGTTTCTGGGTATCCAGCTTCCCCCAGCCTGTGAGGGTACTCACAGTATCACAGCCTGTGAAGCACTATATCTGTGTGGACCTCAGTTCCGTGACTTCCATCCTGTCATCTTTGGTCATCTTGTAGCAGACCTTACAGGTTACGTGCAGTGACTTGTCTTGTAGTTTATCCCTGTACTTCGGCAGTTTCCACTGATCGACGATGAATTTGATCAAGCTGGACGTGTTACAGGAGCTGCACAGGAACTGATGGATAGTGAAGCCTCCTGCAATGTTCTTGTACAGAATACCTGTGCTTGATCTCGATTGCATCTCTCAACATTTTTTATTGTCGCCTCCCGGTAAACATCGAATACAACATAAATTATGTGACTCTGTAACCCATCATGTAGGACTAGAGGCATGATAGATTCTGACAGCTGTGCAAATGTTTTGTTGTTACCGTTCAGCTTCTGCACCAATGCGTGTGCAACCCTGTTCGTCTTCCGCAGAGACCCTTCAACATTTGCGATTGTCCAGGGTAGAGGGTCTAGTGCAGCTGTCTACTCTGAGCAACAAGGATCATATGGCCAAATAAATTCCATTTCGCCTTCAGGACCAACTCTTTGGTTGCTCCTCCTCCACTGGCTTTCTTTGCATTTACATTGGAGGATGTCCTCAAGTTTTGCTTTGTCATCTTGTCGTGGAATATATTTGTTGGTGAAGCTTCTTCTAAGCGTTTTGTTCTTCAACATCTGGTATGCTTCTTGGCCTACTTGATGAGCTCACAGAAAATCCTTGGCAACACATGCAGGGGTCACAATACAACAGTTCAGGGAAAATTGGATTCAGCCATCTGTTCTCCACCAAGTCAACCATGGACTCGACATCTGCCTCGTCTTTCCGGATGCGGGACCTTTGGATATCTGGATGAGCCCGCTTGGAACCGCCTAGACCAAGCATGTATCTCGGCTCTCTCAAATACATGGTCCTGTACTCGGCTGTTAGGTAGTACTTGCTCACAGTACCTGGCTTCAAACTGAATCCCTTTATTCCACCCGATGTTTCCTCAATCGTCTGGTCGACTGGGATTCGCCCAAAAGGATTTCTGGAGCCGAGCTGAACGGAAAAGCAACCTGCCATAAATTTAGCATGGGCATCTGGAAGTTCGACGGGCAGTTGTGTCATCTGAGCATAGTAGTACGGGAGGTAGCGTGAGTAGTTAAGCCTGTCATATGCGAAACACCATGGGATCATTGCACGAATAGACACCAGCTGTAGCATCCAGGGTCCATCTCCTGTTGCTCGAAGCAGACCTACCAAAACCTCGACCATGTCTAGAATAGATAGGACAACCAGAAGGTTGAAAGGCTCCCATTTCCAACTCGCAGGAAGTCAAGGTAGACTTCAAAGTGATACACGATGCGGGCACATTACATATTTTCTAAGACTTCTGTCAACGACGCTTGTGACACATCTTTGCAGAGGTTTCTGATGATCTTCTCGAAAACCTACATTTTTACATCAAGTGTATGGGTTTAGGATATGTGGTTCTTGAAATAGGGCATAATGGGCTTTGACGGGCGCCATCTTGAAAAATGGCGGATATGAATGTCGGTGAAGGTCAAAAGGTAATATTTTTGAAATCGCCGTACCTCAACAACTCTATTTTGACGTTAACTACGTGGCTCTAGGTTACGTCGTTCTGGAACTAAGGGAATGATAGTCAGTGACGGGCGCCATTTTTTTAAAAGGCGAATATAACGATATCGGAGAAGGTTAAATTTAACATTTTGAAACTCGCTGCCCATAAATCTATGCAAGAGTGTTCAAATTATTTTTAAGTGATATATATACTAAGATATGGTGACTTTTGTATTGACGATTGCCATATTTAAAAATGGCAGATATGAATATCACAGAAGCTCAAATTTAAAATAGTTGAAATCCTTGAACCCTAAAACCTACATATAGACACCAAATGGTTCTAGGGGACACACTTATTACAATATGAGGAAATTGGATTTAGCGGCCATCTTTAAAGGTGGCCGCCAAGCCAATAAGCAACCGCTCAGCAATGCTTATCATATCAAAATGTGTTCCATAGACATGGGCTATTTAAAAAATCATAACTAGATCTTATCCGCCCTCATTGTACCGACATTTGGTCTGGCCCATGGACTATATTGCATTGCCCGACTTAGCTATACGTCGTTATAATTTCTTTTCCTAATTAGCATTTTGCAGGTGGGTAAACCCCGTGACACAAACATGTAATTAGCACTACAATTCCTTATTTCATTGCACAGTAGTCTGAACACATGAATTATTGTATGCTACACATAATTTTCTAATTTATTTAGATTTATAATTACATCATAACTGACATGTGTATAATGAAGTACAGTATGATTTGAACATAGCACATTTCACATCTTCAATATACATATAGAATTTTTGAATCAAGGCATTACCCTGAACATAAATTCCCTTATACTGCCTAGCCATATCATCATCATCACTGAGATCTTCAGTGATAACTGTTTGGGATTTGTATATCCTTGAACATTTTACAGCAAAATATCATAACATTACTTTTGTAACTGTTTGATATCGTGTTCTATACCATAATCTGAACGTACCGACAGCAGCACATATAAGCCAATAGATGAGGGAGACAAGAGCACTAAATCATCAGCATACATCAAATGATTAATTAATGCTTTATCAATTATGCACCAGTATTTAGATTATCCATGTAAGCACAACAAAGATACTGGGAGAGAATTCTTTCTTGACGTACATCTTTAGAAACGGAAAAACTGTCCGACATTATATTCTTCCAGCGTACATACATTTTTGAGTAGTATACCAAAAATACGAGAATGCCCTTTACATACAAGGGTATGTCCCGCTTTATGAGTTTCTTAAATAGAACACGATCAAATGCTTTGGATGCATCTAAAAAACATGAGTACACATTATTATTCAAAGTACGGTATTTTAGTACAGCTTCCTTGAAAGCATATATATACACATAATTTATGCGTACTGTGTTTATTCTTGAAACCAAACTGATTGCTACATGTAGTCAAACAGTACGCGATGCGGTCATAGATTATTTTTTCATAAACTTTGGACACATGACTGGCTAGAGCAATAGGTCTGTAATTACTCTTACTACATTTGCTAGCACTTTTGTTTTTAACAATGAGCACAAGTACAACAGATATCATAGATTCGGTACAATACCATGGACAAATAGACTAGTAAAACATAGATAACATTGGAATTTTTACGTCACTGCAATGTTTAAGGTGCTCTGCATAACACCATCCAAGCCACAACTCTTACTCTCTTTCAGATCTTTTATGGCCTGAATAATCTCACTGTCTGACACGTCTATCTCATATTCAACGGCGCCAAAACCGGGGGGAGGGTGGAGCCCCACTCACATATTGTTGGTGGGGGCTGGGTATATGATTATCCCCCAAATTTAGAGAAAGGGTGCATTGTGGGGTGTAATTTGATGCTTTTGGCGAGTCTGGAGGTGTTTTGACGAGACTCGAGGGAGGTGCAAATCGAAGTTTTTGGAGAGCCCGAAGGTGGTTTTTTGGCGAGCCTCAAGGGGGTGCAGAATTTGTGACAATAGTGCGGAAGGATTACACGCAATTTTATTGCCATTATATATAATTTGCATCTAAAAAATATCACCTAATAAACGCGATTCACGAATGTCTGTAAGCATCAATATTTTGGAGCCGATATATATATATATATGTATATATACAATGAAAGTATGAAAACACCGGTGTTCGACTTAACCATGTCGCTTCTAGTGTCCATAGTAGACCCCAGTCTACGTGATCTTTCCGTTTTATTACTCAACATAATGAAAAAGTGACAAATAGTGATAATGTTTGCGTGGTTTGGTCCTTAATACGTCGGTAATTTTCTGGTGCTGTGTAAAATATGTGGAATGTCATTAGGCCTACCTTTAAGTTAGTGTAAAGACAGTCTGATAAATGCATTAGTAGGTATCACGATAATTAGTTTTCCAGTGGATCGCAAAATTCATCCCGCCCCAATTTTATTTAGCGCCAATTAACCTGCCCCGGTCTTCCCTACATTTACAACTCACAATGAAATCTGTGTGATTTTTGTGTGCCATTTCTGCACAAAATTAACAATATTTTACTTAATCGGTCCAAATTAGTTGTCCTCTTACTGATCCTAACCCTATCCTTACGCCTCACCCCAGACAGGTACGTGTCATATAGAATATGGACCCCATGGAAAATGGACCAGGCTGGTCCATATTCTATTATAGAATATGGACCCACCCTTTATAATTGTTTTACCTATAACGGAATATGGACTCCGGGTCTATATAATTTATGGGGTCCATTTTCTATAGAAAATTTACCCATGTACAATTTATAAACTGCATTATGGTTGGTAGTCCGTCGTATCCGACGATGACGATGACGTGCTAGTCATATGTGGTGTGTGTCCTCAAGTGGCTACGTAGGCCAATTCTGGGCCACATAGTCTCTTGCAAGTCGGCAAGGGAAGCCCGTTGTGGCTGGTGCTGACGATGCTGCTGCCCGGTGTCGTCTGTCCCTGTCATCTTGCAGGCGTTGGCAGCGTCTTTCCTCACAAGCCCGGCAGGCAGTCCTGGTGAGGACTCGCCATTGACTTCTGTCAGCTGCTGCGCTCTCGAGTTCTTTTGGACGGATGCCACTGTACGGGAGGTTGGTCTTGATGCAGTCCTTGTATCGCTTGCGGGGACGTCCCTGGTGTCCGTGACCTTCAGAGAGCTCGCCGTAGAAAAGCTGTCGGGGGATCCTTGTCTCACCCATACGGATGACATGCCCGGTCCGGCCCGGGCTCTCATAATCATCACCTCGATGCTACTGGTCTGCGTTCTCTCAAGCACCTCAATATTTGTCATCCGATCTTGCCAGCGGATATGGAGAATAGACCTTAGGTTGCGCATATGGAAAGCTTCCAGCCTCTTGATGTGGCGCATGTAGGGTGTTCATGTCTCACAACCATAGAGGAGAGATGAGAGGACGACGGCTCTATATACCAGTAATTTAGTTGACAGCCGAATGTGGTGGTGACTCAACACCTTGGTGCGCAATCGACCAAGTGCCTGGCTGGCCTTGCAGATCCTTGCGTCGATCTCTTTATCCAAGGACCCGTCACTTGATATGGTGTTGCCAAGGTACGTGAAGTTCTCCACTCCCTTTAGCTGTGTGCCGTCGATGGAGACTGTGGGAGCAGGTTCTGTGATGTTAGGGGCAGGCTGATGGAGGACCTGTGTCTTACCAAAACTGATAGTTAGGCCAAGCAGTTTGGACGCCTCTGCAAACTTGTTGAGTATGAGCTGCAGATGACTCTCCTTGTGTGCCATGACAGCACAGTCGTCAGCAAAGAGTGCCTCGAGAATTAGTCGTAACAGTGTCTTGGTCCTAGCAGCAAGGCAGCGGAGGTCGAACAGTGAACAGTCTAGCCGATACTTCAGGTAGACCCCCAATGTCCAAATCTCTTACGGCATAGTTCAAGGCGCACGTAAAGAACAGGTTGAAGAGAACTGGAGCAAGTATACAACCTTGCTTCACTCCGTTTGAAATGTCAAATGGGGCTGAGGCTGCGCCGACTGAGAGCACTTCATCTGCATTATATTGAGTATGTATTTAGCTGAGAAATAATTGTTTCATTGACAGTGTGTAAAATAACAATGTGCAAAGTTATTATGCAATTTAATCACTATGACTATTAATATGTAAACTTCAAAATGTTGCTCTTGTCCCGTATAATTAACTGGAGACATTGCATGTTGTTGGTTTAGTTGAGAAGACGATAAATGAATGAATATATACAAGCGTTTGTTATGCTTATTAAACCATCCCACCAAAAAGGGATATAAACTAGATTTATATTCACACACATAACAATTGACAGCATACAGTGTCAATGATCACTGGCATTTTAATGCAAATGGTGGTTAAAATGAATAAACAATATATTTTCATGTTACAAAATTCACATAAATGATGATTGAGACATTCAAGTTACAATCTATATGACAACACTATAATGATGTAATCATTTTGTTCACTTTTCAATAGGGGGTCCAAATTCTATAACAGAATATGGACCCTCGGGTCCATTTTTGTGGGGGGTCAATACAATAAATACACGCAAAACATCCAAGGGTATGAACCTCATCAGCCCAGGTTGGAATGAATTTGCATCTGATGTATATGTTATGTCTCAAGAGACATATATCCTTTGGAAAAACTCTGGTAGTCCTATACAAGGTATGCTTTTTTATATGAAAAACAAAGCAAAAGCATGAAAAAATGAGGATTTACTTATGAAAGAATCGCCTGCAAAAACACTTTTGTGTAAAAATTACAAAGCATTTTGGAAAGAAATTAAGCTGATGAATAACAGTAATTTATCTCTTCCTAATGTTATTGATGGTGCGACAAGGTCACACAACATTGTGAATATGTGGAAATCTCACTTTGAGGAACTGTTTAATTGTTTAAATAATGACGAAGATGTAAGTAACCTTTGTAAAAATGTTGAATAGGAGATAGACGTAGTCGTGTTAAACAGTGAGATTATTCAGGCCATAAAAGATCTGAAATATAGTAAGAGTTGTGGCACCTTAAACATTTAAGCTGAAATTAAATTGTTAGACTTTTGATATATCGAATAAAGTGTGTTTGGCATTTGGGTTGTGTGTGGCTTTAATTTGTGTATATGAATAACGTTTTTATTTCGGACTATTATGTACTAAGTCGAAAGAAAATAATTAATTAAAAAAATGTCAAAACACTGTTTTTTTTATTAATTATTGAAGGAAACGACGAAGGAAATGATGATGATGAAATGATAATGGCGATGACTATGAAGAGGTTGATGATGGAGTTGAAGATGGTGGTGTAGATGATGATGAACATGAAGAAGGAATTGGTGAGGAAGGGGATAATTGATAACAATTATGATGAAGATAATGATTCTGATCAGTTGGATAACTGTTACTCCTAAATCCTTTTCTTTTACAGTTTTACCTAATATAGTATCCCCCATTATGTATTCTTTGTTCACATTTCCATGTCCTGTGTGGATGCATTTACACTTCCCAAATTTTTCAGATCATTTGACCAATTTGGCTAGATCATCCTGTAAAGTGTGTTTATATATACATCAAGAATAATATAGGTCCTAACACTGACCCCTGTGGCACTCCACTCAAACCTGGTTTCTAGTTTCACATATCCCCCTCTACTATTATCCTCTGTCTTCTGTCTGACAACCAAGTTTGTATCCAACTGATCACACCATCCGCTATAGCATGGGCGTTTAGTTTAAGTAACCATCTTTGATGTGACACTTTATCAAATGCTTTCTGAAAATCTAAGTAGACAACATCCACCGGTTACCCATCATCTACCCATTTTGTAATTTCTTCTAAAAGCATAAGAGATTGGTTAGACAAGACCTAGCTTTTAGGAAACCATGTTGAGATTCATTTATTAATTTGTGTTTTACAAGGAATTCCGCCGCGTGCGTTTCTAATAATTTGCATTAAACTGATATGTGTATCTTATGAAAGCATACACCTTCTGTTATTCTAGCATCCATGTAGATTTCCCAGTATCCATTCACATAATACTTATAACTTATAACTGGCCTATAATCATGTCGTTTTCGGTACGGTCCCAAACAATGTTGGTTTCGGGTACTCAGTACACTAATTTTCCAGTTGCAGCGCAGCCTGGATCATTTGCATAGGATCGAGACATGCACACTGCACTAGTTCTTTATTTCATGTTATAAGCTCCATCCACATTTAAACGGCGGCGAAACTGACGTGCTTTGGTGGCAGCAAAACCGATATTCTCAATGTCGGCGTCACTTCACAATAACATATGCCATCTAACGGAGACTAAAGGTTAAACATTGTTGCGGTGGTTGGTTGATATACGTGATTCACATGAAACGAGCCGCAAGGGTGCTAGCAACCGTTGAATTTTACGTTTCGGGACGTGTTTGAAGTTGTACATTTTTTGCTCGCTTATCTATGTTTGGTATCAGACATATCTGAGCAACTGCATGTACTTGTGTAAAATCATAGATGTTGTGTTTCAAAGTTTGATTGTGTTACTGTTTGAATTGACTGACTGTATGATATGCTTGATGATGTCGTCGGTTTACCTAGTGTTTGTTGTACGTGGGTGGGATAGTGTGAGCAAGTACAGTGAGTTAATTGTGAGGGTTCCTGTGTTGGATTTGTATAACGTACTAAGGCGTGCTTTCTTTCTACGGGCTTGGAAGGTTGGCCAGTTTATTATGTGTAGCATAGAGTCTACAGAGATAATGTGACGGTGTTTGTTGGTGACTCAACGTGCTGCTTTCCTCTGGATCTTCTCGAGGCAGTAATGTCTTTGGTGGTGTGAGGATCCCAAACTGAGCTATTTCAATACAGGTCTTACCATGGCTTTGTGGGTTGTTTCTTTGATTTTCCTATTTTAAAATCCCGTCTAAGAAAACCCGGGGACTTTTTGCTTTATTTGCTGCGTCAGAGATGTGAGAAGTCCATGTGTTATTAGTGATGCCTAGGCATTTCACTTTGTTTACGTTACTGAGAGTGTGTCCATGCAGATTGTGTGAGGTTTCCAGTGTCTGCTGTTTGTGGGTGGCGCTCAGGACGGAACATTTCATTGGGTTAAATGACATTGACCATTGCTCTTCCCAAAGGGAGAGAGCAGTCAGATCCTTCTGTAGGTTTGTCTGGCCTATTTTTTGTTTATTTGGCGATGGCAGAATGTGCTATATGGAAATATGCGGATGTTGGATGTTATACCATCAGGGAGGTCACTGATGTAGAAGAGAAAGAGAGATGGGCTAAGTGCTGAGCCTTGGGGGATTCCCGAGTAAACCGACGTAAGGGAGGACTTCGACCTACTGCTTGCACCCTGTCCAGGAGGAAGCTTTGGATCCATATGTTGATGTTAACATTGATCTCATAGCGTCGTCATCGTCATCTGCATCACCGTCATCTTACTTTTAATTGTTATCATCCTCATCTTACTTAACCTTTTCACTCTCATAACCCTCTTCATCATGATCATCATTATAATCTTCATCATCACTATCATCTTAAATTTCGTATTCATCACCTTCTTCTTCATAATCTTCATTGTCTTTTTATCATCATCATCAACATCATCACTTTCATCACCATCTTTATATTCATCTTCATTCGTTGATTTAAAAGTGTTCATGTTTCTTCTCGACATTAGTTATGGTTAGACACTGTTATTACATTTGTGGCCTGATTGTTATTTCAAAATGGTCACCAGTGAAATTATTACAAAATGGGTACATCGTTTATTACAATGGCTTCCAGGTTTTACAAAGCAGGTCGTTATTACACGAAGTGGACCTGACTGCATTACAAAATGGGTCGTTATTACAAAATTGGTCGTTTTGTACAAAATGGGTCGTAACACACGAATCAATCTTCACCACCTTGTGTAAATACCTTGGTCTATTAACATATTTGATGAGGCTGACATTCAAGACACACAGAAACTTCTAGTGTTTTTTATTAATTATTTAAAGTTAGTACATAATAGTCCGAAATAAAAACATTCTACCTATATAAACATTAAAGCCACACACAACATATTCGATATATCAAAAGCATAAAAATAAAATATAGTTAAAGCACATCTGAAATGCTACTCATCAGAGAAATCGTGCTAGCATGCTGTAATTGGACGCAGCAGGAATTAGTGTGAGATCAACATTATACAGTGGTGATAATTGCAGTGTTTATTGTGTTGCGCCATGAATGGATTTAAACTACTAGTAAAACATGTGCAACATTTCAATGCTAATTCCCATCTCCAGATACATCAGTGCCTTGCACATTAGCTCACATTTACCAACCAACGCTTTACTCTTTCTTTCATATAGCTCACTGCGTATACACAAATGCAGTCAGGAATCTGCCTGTATTTTCTTACGCATGAGTGCAATGTGTGGTATTCTATTCACAGGTTGGTTTCGCACAAGACGTACATGTAACTACAGTTTCATAATTATAATACGTAGGCAACCTATTAAGGTACAGGTAATATCACAAATCAATAAAGTTATTAAAACTGTGTAATCTTTATTTAGAAAACGTCGCTGCAAACGTATTGATGGCAGCGACGTTTTATACAAACTACCGTGATTCTTTTGTGAAACCTGCCAAAAGGTTCTCGCAACTAGCGCATTCTGTACCGAACAAAAGCAAACAAGGAACACAGTGCAACCACAGTAGCATACCAATGCCATGAATACGCCACATGTCGTGGTACGCCTAACCACGAGGGCGTGGTGGGTTCCCGGGTGACGATGTCTCTATGCACCACACAATCTGTGTCTTCTGCTGGAGCTATGTCCTCTGCAGTAACTCTCTGCTCTGCAGGAACCTTCTCTTCTGGAGTAGCCCTCTCCTGTGCCGGGACTTCCGCGTATGTCTCGACAATCTCCTTAGCAGAAGTTATCTGTTTTGCCGTATCCCCCACAGGAGCTCTCTCCTCTACAACGCACATTTAAGCAGTCGTAACGACGGAACCCAAAATGTACTACATTGCCAATATATCTTTTGTTGACTATCACATAGCTAACAACATAGAGTGGAGTCTAACGTATATCATCGTTAAGACTAGTAAAAATCCCGACCCCTGACGGTTATTTTGACAGTCGTGTTAGCAATATTTACCAAATGTTAGAAAACACATCATCATTACGTAAACACCTTAAACGCTCGCAGATATTCGTTGTTTGTTCAAAATGACGAACATCGGAGAAAATGTAAAGTTAACATCCATCGATTGGCCTTAGTCGTGATAGTGTAGGATTGTCAAATAATATTCATATTGCTATGCTATTGGTATGATGTTAGAAATGTAAGCATTATTGTGTCAGCGTCTATTTCATGTTGCCAAGTCCATGACGAAGGGGTCGTTTTCCTAAAGTATTTGTCACGGGAGTGTGGTTCCTGCGATTTTGAAGTTACGTTTTGTGTTTAACACGCGCATTACGTTTTACGTTCCAAACAAATTATTTACCCCATGAAAGATGACATTTCTGATATATATGGGATACTTTAAAAAAATATATGTCTTACGTCCAAACTCTGGGTCGTAGATTAATCCATGAAAGTTTGGCGCTTGAAGTCCAAGCCGTCTAAGTGGAAAGGTAACATTCCCGCATGCATATACACATAAGCTCGATTATAGTAATATACAATTTTAAATTTCTAATAAATAAAGAACACACGATTCCAAGGCATATCATAAAGCAATGTTGTACATGTATTCGTGTGCTGACTATTTACCTGTTCTGGAGATGAATCGTAACGCCTTTATGTTGAACACCCATGGCCGACCACCGATGAAAACTCTTGCACGTCCATTTGATAATACACCTACTACGACGCCGCCTGAGCCCAATATCTATAAGAACCAATTTAATCGATTCAGTACAACACCACCAACAACATAATGTTTATCTGTATTGTATTTGTATTAGGTATAATTACACCTTCACATCTTTGTGTAGACAGGACACATCAATATAATTATCACTATTTTAAATGTACGAATTCCGCGATCATTTAAGCATAAGAGCATGTTATACAGTAAAATGGACTTTTATATGTAAATGCTCTGCAGCATGCAACGTTAACATTATATTTGACTGTTTCATTCCATATTGTGAGTGGCCGCTCGGATCCTCCATAAATACCACAACGCCTTGTCCACTGCGTCCTCCACCACAACCCCTGCCACCTCTACGTCTCTCCTCGCCACGTTCCTCAATCATGTCCTCTATTATCCGGTGCGGTGTTTACCCACCACCGGCAGTGTCCATTCCTCTTCCTTACGTGTACAACATGCCTACATCACCGCAGTATAATCTATATCAGTGATTGTGTTGTTCACAACAAATTTGTAGTTTCTTTACGTTTCAACATTCTCAACATATGTAAAACATTATGGTTCATTGAAAAACACTTAGGCGAACACTGTCTTAGAATTGACGTAGTTTATGCTAAACATTACGATGACAATATTGATCAGATTTTGATAGCAGTAATATTTATTCTCGATTAAAAGAAAGGTTTAATGCATTGAGGCATTGCAGCTCAATATATACATCTTTCTTTTAATCGAAACAACAAATGTGTGGTTGAAAAACACAATCACTGATAGCGATTATACTGCGTGTGTATATATATATATATATATATATATATATATATGGAACCAGAGCGAAACCAACAAGCGGTTTAATGTGCGACTGGTTGCTGCTAAACGTTTGTTGACAACAGTTAAGAAATAAGGATCATCATGCCATGCGTATTACCAAACATAACGGTGAATGGAATCGTTTTTTTAAACAATTAATCATACTTATGATAGTGAAACTAACTTATACATGTGTTCGTTTTAATAGCTGCAGTTGTTTTATCCTAAAAAGGGACCTTGAAATGTACATAATAAAAAAATGCCAGATCGTGAGTTAGGGATTTCTCCATACGTTTTGAGTATGTATGAGAGTGAAGTCACGAAAAAAGGAACACTGGGGTAACAATTGGGAGGGAAAGGTTTTCTTTCCAAAAAATAGTTTTCCCACACAAATGAGCCAAAGTGATAAGTAGAAGATAACTTATTGCCTGGTGTTTATTACATAGGATGACGAAATAGATCATTCACATTTTTGTGTCGCGTCTGTCACTTTTAAATCTATGTGTCCAGCAAAATATTCTACAAAGATATAAAACAAATTTGCTTGTAGAGGTGTACTGCGATGGTATTGACCAGACAAAAATACAAGTACGGGGTATTAGATTTTCCACAGAAATGGTGGAATGATAGTACATGCATTACAAAATTGTATCCCTTTGTTTAAAATTCCGGTTGGAAAAGTTCAACCTAGATCTCTTTTTCCTCTTAGAAAAAAAATCCTGTCTGGGTCTGTCTTACACCTGACACCTAACTTAGCAGGCCAATCCTGTCTGGGTCTGTCTTACACCTGACACCTAACCTAGCACGTTTGACTGGCTCAGCAGTAATTGTGACAGACACAACATAAATAACAAGGACCAAACCCACGTTTGACTGGCTCAGCAGTAATTGTGACAGACACAACATAAATAACAAGGACCAAACCCACGTTTGACTGGCTCAGCAGTAATTGTGACAGACACAACATAAATAACAAGGACCAAACCCACGTTTGACTGGCTCAGCAGTAACTGTGACAGCCACTGTATCGGACCAAACCCACGTTTGACTGGCTCAGCAGTAATTGTGACAGACACAACATAAATAACAAGGTACATAAAACTAACCTTTATTTTTAATGTCTATTTACATGGTTGGGCCGTTGGTTTACATGGTTTAAATCACTTTCTTTTACAAACTGTGATGAAAGTTACTTTAACGTAGTAATAACTGAACATCCGACTATATGAATTTCAAAATGATTTCCAGACGTGTAATTTACACAAAGCTTATCAATCACGATTGTATGACCTGTCCTGTTTGTAGTAATTCTTATAGATTTTAAATGCTACTCGTGATAAGCTGACGAGTTGGAACTACTGGAACTACTACGGGAGCCACTCATATGAGGTCTATTGGGATTAGTAAATAGTAGGTGGACATCATCTGACTTTCTAGGCCACCGGAACACAGTCTCCTAATTTGTAGTGAGCTGGACTTTCTGTTTTTCTCCTGATGGCTTTAAAAAAGTTAACTCCCTATCCACATGTGTATGCTTGGAACAGGAGCATTTAATACAATCACTGGACATTGGAATCCACCCATGCCCAGTATGATAGATGTAATCGTTTGAATCTCTGAAGGTTGTACTGGGAAGGGTAGAATTAGCATTTTGAAGGGAAACCTTTCATTGTCTAAACTTTGCAGTCCCAGAGAGCATGCTAATATCGCTGAACTCTGCTTAGAACTAGAGAATGTCAGTGCCTTAGACGTTTATTTTAGTTTAGATATTTGTGTATTTTCCTTTGACCACGAGTGCTTGATTTGATGCTATTTTACTGCCAACGTCCTTGCCCATACCATCCCTTTAAATGCTTATATTAAACTACACTCATTTGAATTGTGGACTTATTTTAGCTATAATTCATATTTCTTGTATGGTTTTCTGGAGAGGTGTAGGCACGGAGAATTATTGACAGGAGTGTTTCTGCTCTGTGCGTTATGTGTAGTTGCGGGCAAAACACCAGATTTCGTTAATTTGTATGAACTTCTTTACGTCCTATTCAAATAAAATACATGTATGTGACCATTTAAAAATATGTAACCCTTAGGTCAGGATTTGAGTACAAAAAAGCATGAATGGCATCAGCCAACATGGACAAAGAAAATGGTGAACAGCTAAGATGGTGAACAGCTAAGATGGTGAACAGCTAAGAGTAAAATGATGATCTTTGGAACAATACAAATTACAATGGTGGAACCTTTCCAGAAGTTTATATATTATGGTTTTGTTGTTTTAAAGGGAGCTGTTGTATGCCATATATTTAAATACATATTATTTAAGTACGCATTGATAATAACAGAAACCTGCTCATTTATAAGACACACTAAAAACTGATTTTGTTCGACGCCTAAATCCGCAAAATAAAGCACTGCGTATCGCTATTTTTGTTCTTCGCAAGTTCCAAGCAAATGGTTTGAGCCGCGCCTATTTAAACAATGTAAAGTTTCCGATTGTTTCGATTTATTTCCAAAATAGACCTTTCTACACACAAAAAAAATGGTACCTTGTTATACATGATAGTCGTTGTACAGGTGAACAAATAATTTGTTTATACGTTCGGAAATTAAAAAGTAAAAAAGTAGAAGTTGATTAACCAATCGAAACTCCGCATTTCTCGAACATAGGTGCATGCGTACCGGGAAGGGTTCTGTTTTTACTGTTCATTTAGCTACTTTCGGTTTTTAGATAGACTCTAGTACAGCTACTGCCCAAAAGTACTATTTTTTGAAAAACAATGCCATATTCTCACCTCACTATCTCAGCAATTGGTGGGAGTAGACAGTTATTTTTGTCACCCAAATATATCGTGGGGTATATATTCAATATAAATATATAAACGGAGGACTGCAGGTATTGCTGTATTTTTTTAGCTTTGAAATGCTGTCATCAAAAGCTTTTACATTTTTATTTAAAAATACTCCAATTGTTAGGTCTTCACATAGCTACAGAAGAGGCAAATCTTGTTGAAACGTGCTAAAATGTTGTGTCCTGTTAAACAAAACCATGTTTTACCCTTAACAAGAATTGAAAATAGGATATTCATTTTAACAACTGAATAGCAAAACACAGACTTTTAGATAATGAATGAATTCCATTTTCACGACTTCACTCATATATAATAAATTATATACGATAACCTTTCGCATGTTCTTGATCCATCCTCCGTGGTCTTCGTCCTGTAGAGTTTTGACCTTCCGGTAGGCGTCGATCACCAGTACAAAATCGCCAAGCTTAATCTTCACGTCTGTCGTGTCAATGACCTTCAGCAGTTTCGGATTGAACCATTGGCTGATACAAACATAATAATTACCATTATTGTGGCACTAATGAAAGTGCATCGGAGAACCGACATTTTACAATTTAAACCACTATGGTCAAAGTTTAATTTGTAAATTCTGTTTGCTTGAAAATGTGTGTGTGTGTGTGTGCGCACGCGCGCGTGTGTGTGTATGCGTGTGTGTGGTTCTTTGCATGCGTCATGTCTGCTATAACTGAACACGAATGTTTGTATATATCTAATTTAGTGGATGATCGTACAAGTTAGTTAATCCTTTGAATGTGTGCCTAGCGAAGTGTACTTTCATTGTCTAATCACATTCATAAGCAAAAAACGAAGAGCTGAGCGACTCATAATTGGCCGTTCAATTAAAGGAATGTATCTGAAAATGAGGACACCATCAGACGACGTATTATTGTAACCTTGCTTATCTTCTTTAATTCCTCAGCATAACATGTATAAAATGTGTTCAAATTTTAAACTCCCACGCCGTTTTACGAGTGCCCAACACCTCGGTTTTGAAAGCCGAGAGCTCTGGTTCACGAGACAACACAATTCTTCATGTTGTATGTGTTGAACATCATCACTGTTCGGTGGGATCCGGATAATGGATAAACCATTTCCATGCCGGTCGATTGCTCATTGGGGACGGAAGGTAGGCCACTTCAACATCAAGGTTTTCGCAGGCGAGCAAAGTATGTTTTTCTGTTCCCCATATTGTTCTTGCTATGAGTGGCGGTATGTTATTGTTAATACTCAAACGTTAAACAGTTTTCATTTGACATATTCACACGGAAAGTAAAAGAGAAAACGGATTAGCTTTGCGTAATACAATTTATCCCGTGATTTGTGATTCGGCGAACTTTCATTGATTGGTTTGATTTTGACTGTTTTGACATATATTTGCATTACCCCTGTTCATTTTTTAGCCATTTGACATTTTGTTATGAGTGCAATGAATTATTACCTGGCTAAAATGTAATCTCGTCCTATAAAATGGTTAATGCCTTTGATATCAATAAGCATGTTTTATGTTACCATTGAAACATTATAACCGAATTAAATAGGTATTGTGCTACTGCCACACCCAACGGCATTTTTATACAGGTGTTGACATCCTGGTCAATTTATTCCCCTACATCTGTAAGGTTGCGAATGCTTGTCTTGTCAAAATAATTATATCAATTAAATTACAATTATCATTGTTTATTATTATTTTATTCAGTTAACTAATGTTTTGCTTTTTTGACATCCATTATCATCACACCTAATCATTTTAAGTAGTGTCACCTTGTTGTGGATACAACTTGTTGTATTAAAGGTGAGGAAGCTTGTGGTCAGAAAACCAAAACCAGTATCCATTGAGATATGCCAAATGGCTCCTTTAGTACACTAGTAACGACAGTGGATACCATGCTCGTACAAAAACCAATGTAATTTAACAAAGAGGTTCTTTCTGCCTAGTTGAACGTAGCTTTATGTTGTTGAAAACGGTTTGACCTTCACATTAAGGGTAATGTTAATAACACCTAAGTGACAACTTACTAAGATAACCATCATACGTAACAACACCCGTTAAGAGAGATAATGGTGAAATAACGTCATTTTTAACAACTAGTTTTGAAAATATTGTAAAATTTGATGCAAAATAAAGGCGTGAGTTAACTCAATTAAATATAATAATGTTCAAATCCAAATACGGTAATGCGTACCACGCATGTGTTGAAAGAGTAAACTCTCTTGTTAAGCCAGCAGAAGAAACTGTAGATATCAATTCCACGTTCCACCCAACTTCTGCTGGACTAATTAAGGGTTTTTAAGAAAATCAGTATCAGGCTTAGAGTACAATCCATATAGTACGTCACACTATTTGTGGACGTTGTGAGACCCCCACCACTGTAACGCTTCGTAATGCTGGCATGTATACTCTTAAAACTACATTAATTTTGAGAAAACAACCCACCCCCCCTATTTTGCAGACATCAATTTTAAGTTCGTTGCATTTCTGTATTGTTTTGTAGTTCGCATGTAAAATATAGGTATGCATACTTAACAGCAACATCACATTATGGTATTCGCCCCGCATTGTCAACCAAAAGTACAGGGGAATAATAGATCCTACACAATCAAAATGTAATTGATCGTCCACATTGATTGTCTGGTGTGATTCCAATGATTCCCCAGTTTATGACTGCTGATTGGTCTTCGGGTTTTCAGAATAACAATTGTTGACAAACTCGTGCATTTTAAGGTTTTAGGATTTGATATCTTCAGATGATGATGTATATGCCATTTGACATCGACTTGGTAACGCCAGTAAGTGGTTAGTTATGAGAACGAGATGTCGTATAAGAAGTCATTTAATTCCTCACTTGTCGCTCTCTTGAAATTCAACGTAGACGTCGCCGTCATCGTCGACTTTGTTTACGATGCCGTTCTCGCCGAGTACCTGAAAGTGAAATATTATTGGCGTTTGTACAAACGAATAAATTGTGCATGTCTAACAACGTTGTGTTATCACGTTTTATTTTAAAAATTATGTTATGTCAAGTATTTGTTGGAAATCTTTGTATGTTTTGTGAATATTTTGTGATCTAATTCCTTCCAGCCTTCTCAATGTTAGGATATGGTCGACTGTAACCCTCCCTGCACGGAATCCATTATGATTTGCTCTTAGAAGGTGATCAATTGTGCAACGTATTCTGTTCACTGTCATCTTGTTGAAAAAATCTTTGCAACGATGGAACTCATACTGATACCTGTGTATTTATCCCATACATAAATCGCTATATATTCTTATTGTAATAATGTTCAGAACAGACAACTGTATCAGTATCTCCCCCAAAGGACTACCAAGTAATTGTTGGATACGATTGTATAAGTTTTCCTCCCATTTTGCAGAGTTGCATGTTAACTATCCCTGACGTGCTGGTTACGTGCTGGTCACTGCCAAGATGTTTGTTCGTTCTCAGTGGTTCTTTTACATCTCAAATTCAGACGTGATCGACATTAACTTGATCTCTGAGTCATAAAGGATACACAGTCCCCAATGTTGAAAGCCAAATTTGTACGCCAAATGGACGTAGCATGCTCGGTCCGGGTACTGAATTCAGAGCGCTGGCATACTTCGCTCTGCTAAAACCGTCGTGACAGGGGTAGCGCCCGCACTTGTGAGTCACAGCTAAAGAAAAACCCATTGCTTCATGGATATCAGCTCTGTCCGCCGTTGTTCACGTGGACGATAATACTCTTCACTTGTTCAGGCTAGGATTAATGTCACAAATCCGCTGTTTCATAAGGCATATGTTTGGTTTCCCGCGGAATGATGTATAACAGTGACGCAGGGCCTACACAAAGTCATGTAAGCAGTGGAATATTTGAAATTTTACGGAGCGAAATTTGATCGTGACTTTTCTCCCCGTACAGTTCCTGCGGTGAGTCACGGTATTTAATGCCAAAGCAGTACCGGCACGCGCATTAGTCTTCCCTTGTATGTGGTATTTCGCAGTGCGGCTTCCAGAATTCATAGGTATATCACATTAATCTTAATAAAGATAATAACAGTGACAGGACTGGTCCATTGCAAAGGAGCTTATCTTTGTTCATGTAGATGTAACAGCAGTGTCAATTTGCATAATTGTGACGTTTTGTAAGTATGCGTCATATTTTAATATTATTTATTGGAACAATAAGAAACTAGACTGACGTTATTGGTTCAGTCCCTAATCAGCATGTGTTATAATATGCGGTAGCCGGGGTGAATACAAATGACTTACTGATTGATACCAGACGTGACTTCCATCCACCGTGACCTTCCTGTAGCGACATCACCTTGTCTTTGTCTTTCTCGACGACGACGATGTCGTATCTATGACACAGTCAATACATGCAATAATTGATACTGATCATTCGAATATTATGTAATTTCTACGCTGCTGTTATAACACAAACATACGAGCATAAGTTGTATGTACAAAAAAGTACTGTAGGCAATATTTGTAATATGAAGACACGTTTTCATGAAGATTGTCTTTGGTAATGTGGTTAGCGTGTTCCAATATACCCAACAGTATAGGTGTTTTCAGTCTTTTTGTGTATAATAGGGTTTGAGCGTAAGAAAAATCGTGGAATAGGCAATTACACATTGTGTTAACAGTAATGTTGACACTACTCAAAATCGAAACTGTAAGTTCGACCGTTTTCATATTCGTAAAAAATAAGTTGGTATATTTATGACATTGTTTTGCAATATCACCTTCACTTGTTTAAATTCTATTACAACAATATTAATACCAAGGTAAATTAAAATTAAAATAAACGAATTGATATTTATCGTCCTGGTAAATAATAATAATCATACTCGCTCATAAAATGAAATAAGGAAAACGTTAGCATGCAAATGTAATATATTATTTCACAGTAATATAATTAGCCGATGTACGTCATATCCAGCATTAAACAATTTACATTTCTGTTCAAGGAAATAAATGTACAATCCGTCAAGATTTCAGATCGATTAGAGTAGAAATCTACTGGGCATCAATATTTCTGCAACTCTTCTGCCATAGATTATCCACTCGGTGGAATATCACTGTTACCATGTGCATGGTATACGAAACTGCCAGCGCTTAGTAAATTATATAAATATGTTAATAATTCATAAAGAAAATCGAAAATACGACTAACAATATATAATCACTGTAAAACGTAAAAAAATATATTCATTCTGTAGGTAACATTTCATACAAATATTATTAGAAGCATTGGCGATAGATAAACGAACTTCTACCTCTTGAATGGCTGATGTCGCTCCTCCCCGTAATCTGGTTCATCTTCGCAAATTTGAAGAAGAGCCTTATTGAATGCCCACCTTCAAATTAATGTAATGCACAGCATTTAAAGACGAGGTGATACAATTGTATATATATATATATATATATATATGTGTGTGTGTGTGTGTGTGTGCGTGTGTGTGTGTGAGCGTGTGCGTGCGTGTGTGTTCTTATATAGGTTTTTACAAGTCCTATTCCTAGGCTGTGTTGCCTTTTGTGCCAGCTCTAACATTTGTCGTCAGACTTGATTGTGCGCATGCTCAACGATAGGGGTGGGGCAGTATAGTCTAGTTTAATTGGGTGATTTTCCCACAACTTGTCTAGTTTCACTAAAAAGGACTGCATCGTTGGAGCCTCAACCACAGACTGTGGGAGGCTACTGCATATAAATGTGCATCGATATATAAATGAGTTATTTCAATTGCAGTGGGTATGTTGACTGTTTCTGATTAATGTTGGCAATGGATAACTATCACTTGTGCAATCATGATATTTCTTAACTACAAAATCAAATCCACTCACAGTTGGCCATCTGGAAACAGCACCACGACGTTCCTGGGCTGTATTCGCTGGACGGTGCCTCCTTTGCCTAGATACTGTATGTAAAGTGGCGTGTCAGATAAACTGGAATTGTATATATATATCGTTGTAATGCAGAGGCATCTACCCTGCCATTTGGATAGTTTCAAAATACACTGATGCCTTGGACAATATTGGTTCACTCGAGGTATCTACACATGATGCTAACTGAACGATTCAACCAGGAGAGTATATGTGGTATTGACCATATAACGGGTCATATGAGACAAAACAAGCGTTTGGAGAAAGGATTTCGTTCTTGGTTAGATTTGCTGAATTGTTTTGTTTGTAATCAAGCTGTTGTTATAGAACGGAACCTAGTAGACACAGCATGATGTATAGGTTTTGTCGGTGTCCATAGACAGTTCGTTCTAACAAAACAACGTGTGAGTGTCTGTGTGTGTGTGTGTGTGTGTGTGTGTGTGTGTGTGTGTATGTGCGTGTGCGTGCGTTGCAACGACAATCAACAATATCACGCTGGTGTTATACTCAGGGTGTGTTCTTATAGATGAATATTCCCTTCCAACCATTTAGACGGATAGACCCAAACCTAATTTTGCGTCCTTTTCAACTTAGTACGTTTCCCAACACGAACATTACATTTCATTGGGAAATCGAAGTACTTATGTGTCTAATTGTGCTTTTAAAACACTTGCGCCCACGGACATATGTACAATTACAAGTTACCTTTCAGGTAAGATGGCGTGTGGGTACTTTCGAGCAACGTCAAGGCAATGCAACCTGTTCTAATACCAATGGTCATCACCTTCCCATGTACACTTTTGCACTTATTCTGCAAGAAAATAAACAGTCACCTTTCTCATTTTACTGCCCCAGTCGCCATGACCGTCTTGTAGATGAATAACTTTTGACACGTCAACATCAATCCGGACACGGTCGCCTTTAACAAACGTCTGAAATCAGTCATCGTTGTTGAGGTGAATGAAGAATGTAAATAGAAATGCCTCTCGGTAGTACACATGAAAAACAGCCATACAGAATTCTTAAAACATTTAGAATTTTCGCCGAGATACAGACAGACAGAGACAAAGCAAACAATTGCAAGACCTTGTTACTTTAAGAACACCAATAATTTTATCTTTATACTACTGAACTCCTATAGCGTCTGTCCTAATATATAAATAGTAGACCCGCCACAAACTATGGACGCTTTCGTCTATTTTTTTATTGTTCATAGGACAAAGCGGCAACTACGCAAATGACTGTAGAGATTCTTGGAAATTGGTTTCAGGCAACATCATTATCATTGCCTTGGTTCCTTACCTCGTTGTCGTCGTCATCGTCGTCGTCACTACTATCCAAGGAAGTTCTTAGCCTTTTCAACAGCTCCTGCAGTTTGCTCAATCTCTGGAAGGACCCCGTCTCGGAGTCAGAGTCAGAGTAAGAGTCACTGCTTGATGTCGCATCCGATGTGGCTGTGTTGGAGATTGGACCAATATCTAATGGACATGAGAACGCATGTATTCTTTCACAAGAATATAAAGTACAACCATCCAAAGCAATCAGATCCAGCTTGTTTTTAGACAAGAAACTTTTTCGTATATCTAAAGAATGCAGTTTTCATATATATATATATATATATATATATTTATATATCTGACCAGTTCCTTTCATATGTTAGCACTTTAATGACCGGTATGCAGTTTGTTCTCATAAGTTATCGTTATCATTGGTGTGTATATGTATGCAATATCAACTAATTACCTGATCTGGCGATGTGACGTGTGGCTTTTATGTTGTAGATCCACTGCTTTTTAGAAGTTACAACCTTTGCACGTCCATTTGGAAGAACATCCACCACAGTGCCAATATCACCCAAGGTCTAAAAAATGTAGTGGTAGTGTTGTGGATAATACGACTACATTTATAATCAGTTTGATATACAATAAAATGTACTCTGAAACAAAATTATGGGAAACGTTGGGTTTTGAACCTACGACATAAACATACATACATAAACATACTGTCTGCAATCACGTTTCATTTTATAGTGTACGTGACTTGTGTCAATATAATTGAAATGTAATGTGGGTTCGACTGCTTCGTATCAACTCTAGAACATTTGCTCATGTTTATTTGATAACGTAGTACTAGAGTAAATTTCACTGGTTACCATAATTTCAAACAACTGTATGGGCAACACGTGATGATATCGTTTAATCACCTCTCGCCGGCCTGCGTAACTTCGCCGAGACAGAGGCTGGTGGCCGCGGAGCTTATTTTGATTGTTATCGTCAGATGGAACCACTTAATTTCGGCGATGTACAGTCAGCGTTTTGGATAATGCAAACACGTTTCTAATAATTTGTACACAAAATAGTATGTATCCTACATTAAAAGCGTATAAAGACTGTTAATATTATTATATGATTTAATCTATTCAGTGATCTAACCGTTACCGTTTTGCAATTTTGTTTTATTTATTGTGTGGTTTATATGTTAATGTATTCACAAGTTTAAATTGCTTCGAATGCAACAAAAAGATATAAATTATCCACGGACCACTTACGTCCACGAGTTCCACTTTAACTATAACGTACCCTCCAATTCACCACGGTACCGTCCTGCATGCTAACTGCAGACCTTTTACAATACAGCTGAATGTTATCAGGCATGGCGATCGTTCGCGGTGGCGCCAGAACACCGACTCTTTGACAGATTGCTAAACCAACTCCTGAACGTGTTTTTTTTTATAATAAATACGAACTAAGGCCTATTAAGAAGATGATAATCGAAATGAAGGTGAACGAGAACGGTATTTATTAACAGGCTAGCGTTGGAAATATCTTTCTTTCTCGTAGCCCTGTGGACGTAATCTTGGCCGGATAAACGGGTAAACGGGTGCCCATCAAATTTCCGGACACCCCATTTCATTTCGTCCCCTTTTTTGTTTTCGAATCTGTCCACAGCGCAACACTAGCACTTCTTCCTAAGATAACGACCTTTGTAACATACAAACAGGGGAAATACAATAATTAATTGCACTGCCATTCATCACCCAGTCTTTCGTATTTGAGAAAAAGGGGGGCTATAAATTATATTTTGCCTAACTATCTAATGAAGTTACTTCAATTTAATGAATTAACGTTTTCAGAAGTGTGCGTGCGTGCGTGCGTGCGTGCGTGCGTGCGTGCGTGCTAGATGTAAAGAAGTGTGAAATTACACACGTAATACAATTTTGTACTTAATTAGTATACTACAGGGCATATATATTCTGCATATTTAATTTGACTGTGATAGTTGTTTAGCAAGTATTCCGTGGATAACCTAGGGCTGATTTCATTTACGACAAAGAACCACCATTTCCTTGCACTTATTTTGGGTCATAAAAGATCTATCACAAAGATATACCTCTAATACACAATATTACATACGCAAAGTGGTACGGGTTTACCAAAGGGCCAACATATTTGTAGCATGTTTGCGTTACAGCCATGGACTGGAAACATTGTAAACAAGAAGTAAGAACAGAGTACTCCGTTCATTATATTACACTATAGACTACTACAAAAAATCATCCTAACCACATAACCAGATTATGCATGACAGCATGCATATGTACGCACAGATACACACGCGTAGGTTACATCCCACACATACACGCGCGTAGCTACTGCACTCTCAAACAGTTGTCTTGCTAACCAGGCCCGTACTGTAGCCAAGACGGCTCTTAGGATTCACGTGAACCCCCTTCTCTCTTCCTCAAAAACTCAAACGCCCAATTGCATCTTGATGTATCCTTTCTCAAAAGCGTTAACCCCTCCCAAAAGCGGCTGGATTGTTTT
This sequence comes from Paraescarpia echinospica, assembly GCA_020002185.1. Lineage (NCBI taxonomy): Eukaryota > Metazoa > Annelida > Polychaeta > Sabellida > Siboglinidae > Paraescarpia > Paraescarpia echinospica. The sequence goes on from CM034531.1 coordinate 75,154,474, forward strand.
TAAATATTACCCAGTAGGTCCATATGGGTCGAAATTTAACACCCCCAATAATTTAGGTGCGGGCTGGAGTCAGGCTTAGCACCCCCCAATATTTAGGGAAGGAGTTGAATTTTGGGTGACTTCGTTATGGTCTCCCACACACGGTGGTGCAACGTCTACAGAGGATGCAGAACTGTGTCGCTCGCCTAATTACCCGCACGAGGAAATCCGAACATCACGCCCGTGTTGCAGCGTTTACACTGGCTATCCGTTCATTTGATACCGACCTACAAAGTGCTTGTGTTTACGTATTGTGCCTTCAACGGTCTAGCGCCAGAGTACTTAAGTGAGTTAATTAGTTACCGTCACATCAACAAAACTCTACGATCTGTCTCGCAGCCTCACCTTTTGTTCGTACCGTCATTACAAGTGTTTAAAACACTTTTGAATACTCACCTTTTTAAACAAGCGTTTTTATGATTCACTGACGAGGACATTTTATGTGCTTTCTTTGGATAAAATATATTTTGTTTTATTAGTTTCTTAGCATATTTATGGTTATTCTTCTTGTATAAATGAATGTATTTAAAGTGTTTTTTAGACAAAAGTCAGTATATGTATTTGTTTAACAGTTTTTAATGATCTCTCGTTTTAAATAGTTTTTTAGTAACTAAAAAAAAAACTTGTTTATTTTTAAACATGTTTATTTCTTAGTTCACGTGTAGTCATCATTTATTTATGGATATTATACTCTTCAGTCGGTTTACGCAAAGCGGCATCCTACATTACCATTTTTTGAAGCATACCGTCGTATGGGGTTTGTTAATTTGTTGACCGGGTACATGACGAGCGTACCGTGATTTTGAGGTCAAGGTCCTTTCACACAACAATTTCGGTGCCTGGAGTAACGGTGATCGGAGTTACTTTTTCACAAACCTTTTCTTGTTTAAATACTTTAGAAGTATTCTGTTTGTATTGTTTTATTAGCCTTAAGCACCATGTTAAATGTCGCATCGGTGGCGCGTGGAGAAATGTTGCGTCATGGTCAAAAGGTAACATTAAATCCGATTTTAAAAGTTGAGAATTTGTGTCGCATCGACAACAAGTTGAACAACTTGAACAAGCGTAAGCAAGGTTGCATTACACTTACACTTACACTTACAGGTTAATGGGCTGATTCAGGCCATTGGCCTTTGTTGGTGCCCATATCCTAGGCTATTCCAGTGCTTGTCGAGTCTAGCCTTAAACTGTGTGACGGTCTTGGCATCTACCACATGTTGTGGGAGCCTGTTCCACTGATCCACGGCTCTAACTGAGAAGTAATTCTGTCTGGCCAGCAGTCTTGTTCTTTGCTTGAAAAGCTTTCTCGTGTGTCCTCGTGTTGCTGTACTGTCCCTCTCCTGGAAGAATTGATGAGCTTCAACTTTGTCGATTCCGTTAAGTATTTTGTACGTTTCAATAATGACACAATTTAAAATTTTCCTCCATCTGATAGGTTTCTGTTCTGGCCAAAAAACATTCCGTAAACAGTTAATCCGGGCCATCAAGCCAGCTTGCAAGTATTCTTAGTGGCAGTGAAATTGACAAGGACTCGATTGGAATATATATACATGATGACACCAGTGAGTGCCTTGCACTGGACAACTCTGATATATGTGCTGCTGATCTTGAGATTAATTGTCACATCTGGGTTGCATACCGTTTCATTAGAAAAAAATCAATATAAGTTAAACCAGAAATCGGACAAAATCTCAAGATATTAAAGTTGATCGAGTTACGCATTCATAGCAGTAAACGTCGTGAGAAATGCAGCGAAAGTATTTGCTATACTAAACTTTAGACAAAGTTTAATCTAAGACTAAGTTGAGTCTAGCGGCTAGCGGGGTAGCCCCAACCTGGGATTGGGTCAGTCGTATTTTTATAGTATACTGATTACCGGTAATGATGTAATTATTAAATTAAATATTATGAAAATTAAATCTTTTGAGTACAACTAAAATCAAATGTCAGCGATAGTATCATCCATCCTCACATACAGCCTCACAGTAACTTTCACAATCTTTAAAATGACCTCGCTCATCAAACTTCAAAGTCAACAAAGACAAAATTCAAAACAAACTTAGCAGTACTAGTAGCAGACTTATTCTTACTTAGACTTAATTATATTTTCGGATGGCAAACCCTTGAATGGTGGATCATTAACAAACAAATCCTGACCTGCTATATTTCAGAACAACATTTAAAATCAGCACCCCATCCAGCCCAGATCCATCATTAATTCATTCTGATTGTGAAACCATACTTGGAAATTTGTAGACCCGTATATATATATATATGTTTATTAGTTTTACCTAGGGCTTAATTCACAACTGACTGCACATGTCATTCATGAGGGAAACTTAAAAATGCAACTTTCACATGCAAGAGGGAGTTTACAACTTTACACACCAGTTAAACTTTCAACAATGTTCAATAAAATATTTTAAAGGTTGTTTATTTGTTCCCTGGGCAGGAATCAGTATGGGTGATAAATATTAATGCATTTTGCAGAATTGCTTAAATTCTTGAATATGGTAATACCGTGATGAGACCTAGGACGGAAGTACTCAGTACTTGTGTACTTGTTGCTTCGAGTACATATTTGAAGTAGAAGTACTTGTACACATACTTGTATAAATTAAAGGTCATAAAGGGAAGGGGGGGGCTGGTTGATATGTCCAATGGTGGATTGGCACAGCTCCTGTAGACTGTAGCCCTCCTTCAAGAAGCCTCGGATCACTTAACAAGATTTAACAAGATTGCCATCCAGAGAATTAACTATAGATGGCAGGTGGACAAGGAAGCCCTTTGGCTTACCGAGAGTCCAACCCTTTTATCCCCACTTGCCATGTTTATTGACATTGTCATTTTGTGTGCATATATATATATATATATAAAACATTATGGGTAGGTAGCCATAATGTTGATTTCTAAATGTTTTAGTGGAGTTCTATAGACTAACACATACATGGATTTCAGCATTCGAAATAGCACTTGGTGACAAGTGATTTTTGGCCCGGACAAGTAAAATGACTCCATGGTTATCCGGTGGACAAGTGAAAATTTACAGTAAATAGTGACGCGTGCAACATTGCAAACTTTTTGCAAAAGTTTGCTAGCATTCGCGCACGTTGCAATCTTGTTAGTGTGTCGGCGTCTTGTCGTTCCGCTGCCAGTGTGTTGTACTTCAGTGTTCGACCGAGTTTAGTGCCTGCGTTAACAGGGTCATCCGCTGAGCGCACCGACCTAGCTCTGTCACATGCGTAGGACAGACATCAGCCATCGTTGATCGAGGCTCTATTTAATAAAATTGTAAATCATTCAGTTTGGCCGACGTACAACTTGCTTCCACCCATAGATCATATTTGACAAACTTTGGAAATAGTAGACTTTGTATCGCTACCAGTTATTTGAATAATTATATGGTGGTTAATAAACGGAATATTAATGACATTTCAGAAGTTCTGTTGTATCTATGTAACATTTATTTTAACCATAAATTGCGAGTTTTCGAAGCCCAATTATGCAAGATGCGCAGCCGGGTGCCAACAGCCGTTGACATATCGGTTTCCGCCAACTACGGCGGTCTGCGAGCGGTTACGACGTAACTAAATCTATAAATTATATTCCGCCTGGTAGATGTAATTCGGGCACCGTTAAAACTGTTTATACATCATTGAAATAGTAATATAAAATTTAGTTTAATATGCGTTTGTTTGCTGGTGATCAATTAAATATGATCTTCGTTTGTAAAATACAGAATTCTATTAGAACTGCAATCTTTGTTATTAATGTTCAGTTGTCAAAACTTATTCACACTTTGCCGGTGTGTCAGAAATAATGCAATTCGTGAATGCAGGATAGAGAGAATACCAAAAAGTCTACGACCATACATCGGATCCATTAAAGTGATCTATTACACCAAAGGCAACTGACACCCAACTATTTGAGAACTGCAGTCAAAGTGGTACGTTTCTTTGTCAATGACACAATTTAAAATTTTCCTCCATCTGATAGGTTTCTGTTCTGGCCAAAAAACATTCCGTAAACAGTTAATCCGGGCCATCAAGCCAGCTTGCAAGTATTCTTAGTGGCAGTGAAATTGACAAGGACTCGATTGGAATATATATACATGATGACACCAGTGAGTGCCTTGCACTGGACAACTCTGATATATGTGCTGCTGATCTTGAGATTAATTGTCACATCTGGGTTGCATACCGTGCAAATAAAAATGCCACCTTCTTACAGATGAATATGAGATGCATCATCGCAAGCCACAGATGGTAGTTGACACTGCACTGCCCTTGGCAGATATCCTTTGCAATGTATGGAACTGGAGCAGTTGTACTTTTTCCTAGTAATTGACTCCGCCGATTGCAACTTCACCACCCATGGAAGAGTGCAGAGTGCAAAGACAAAGCCAGACACTCCAGGGAATCCCAGTATAATTACCCATATTGTATATTCAGGTTAATACTTTTACTTTCCAAACATTACATGTAACATGAGTCACGGTTGGCTGAGATGGAAACGAGTTGAGTTGCGGTAGATGATGATATTATTGGTTCAGCTTAACTTTAGCATTTCGCTAGGCCACGGTGTATTGAGACTGATGTCATCACCAGTGCCTCCTGGTGTACGAGGATGATGAGAGATAGGTATTGTCAAGGATGAAGAACAGAGGTCTTTTATGGAAGTGGGAACCTTTGTGTTCTGGAACTGGATGAGTAGGACACACGCACACACAAACACACACACACACACACACACACACACACACACACACACATGCTTCATCTGATGTTGTAATGAAGATACAGTGAAATTGGCAAGGACTCAGTTGGAATATATATACATGATGACACCAGTCGGCGACTAAACTGGCTCCCCCACCAGGCTTACTTGGTGAGGAGGGTGTGTGGACACCGAGCTGGACTAAAAATAAAACCTGTCAAAGGGCGGAGGAGCTCCCAGTGAGCCAACGGCCATCCACAATCTGTGTGACCACGGATCAGAATTTAGTCTCCGCACCCCACAGCGAGTCGTAGAAGGCGACTGTGTGGTTAGCATCAGGAAAGGCATCCGGCTGTAAAACTTGCTCCAATATTTCTTCCAATATGGCAAGCAGACCGCATAGGCAGGGTACAGCCTTAAGTACTCCGTGGGCATCCTCACCAGCCTACGTCAAGTCGAATGGTGGAGGAGGAAGCCGAGCCACAGCACTGAATGACGGTTGCAGACCCGATGCACTCAGGATGTCTCTATGAGAGTGGCTACGTGGAACATTGGGAGTATGTCAAGGAGGTCTGGAGAAGTGGTGGACGTGATGGTGAGGAGGAGAGTGGATGTTGCTTGTGTTCAGGAGACCCGGTGGAGAGGAGGCAGTGTGAAGTGGTTGGGCAGGAGTGGTGAGGAGGAGAGTGGATGTTGCTTGTGGAGAGGAGACCCGATGGAGAGGAGGCAGTGTGAAGTGGTTGGGCAGGAGTGGTGAGGAGGAGAGTGGATGTTGCTTGTGTTCAGGAGACCCGGTGGAGAGGAGGCAGTGTGAAGTGGTTGGGCAGGAGTGGTGAGGAGGAGAGTGGATGTTGCTTGTGTTCAGGAGACCCGGTGGAGAGGAGGCAGTGTGAAGTGGTTGGGCAGGAGTGGTGAGGAGGAGAGTGGATGTTGCTTGTGTTCAGGAGACCCGGTGGAGAGGAGGCAGTGTGAAGTGGTTGGGCAGGAGTGGTGAGCGGTACAAGTTCGTCTGGCAGGGATGTGCTGATGGGAATGGTGGCGTTGGAGTGCTGGTCGCGGAGAAGTGGGCAGACCAGGTGGTGAATGTCAAAAGGGTGAGCAAGCGGATCCTGGTTGTGAAATTGCTGGTAGGGAAGCAGCTGGTGAATGTCATCTCAATGTATGCCCCACAGGTCGGCAGGACACAAGATGAGAAGGATGCTTTCTGGGATATGGTGATTGAAATTGTGTCCAGGATACCAACATGAGAAGCAGTTATCCTGGGCGGGGACCTTAATGGCCATGTTGGGTCAGCTACGGATGGATACGAGGGTGTGCATGGAGAGATGGGCTTTGGGGCGAGGAATGCGGAGGGAGAAAGGATCCTAGAGTTTGGAGACGCGATGGAGATGGTGGTGTGCAACACGTTTTTCAAGAAGGAAGAGAGGCACCTAGTGTCGTACGAGTCCAGTGGTTGCAGAAGTCAGATCGACTTTCTGATGGTGAGGAAAGTGGACCGTAGACTGGTGAGGAACATGAAGGTGATTGCCTGTGAGGAGTGTGTTTTGCAGCACCGTCTTGTTGTCGGAGACATGACCATGGGCAGCGGTAGGCGCATTAAGAAGAAGCATGTGCCAAGGCTCAGAGTGTGGAAGCTTTCCGAAGAGAAAGTAAGGAATGAGTTCAGGGAGAAGGTAGCTCACTTGGCTAAGGAAGCAGCTGAAATGAAGGGCGTGGATGGGAGATGGAAAACGATGAAGAAGATATGGCTCAAGGCCACAGAGGAGATCTGCGGGTGGACAAAAGGTGCGCCTAGGCACAGGGAGACGTGGTGGTGGAATGACGAGGTGAAAAGGGTGGTCGATGAGAAGAGGAGCTGCTTCAGAAGGTAGAAAAGGATGAAGGTGGAGGAGGACAGATTGGCCTACCTCGACGTGAAACACGCGGCTCGGAGATCGGTGTGGCTGGCACAAGATGCCAAAAGGCAGGAGTTTGTGGAGGAACTGGCAAGTGAGGAGGGAAAATGGCAGTTCTCCAGGATCACGAACAGAGAGACACACAACAGAGTAGACAACTTCTTCTACCTGGGCAACATGCTAAGTGCGAAGGGTGGGGTGGATGCAGCGGTAACAGCGAGAGTGAGGTGTGCCTGGCAGAAGTTCAGGGAGTTAACAGCCTTCCTGACTTCCAAAGTGCCCCACCTGAAGATGAAGGGCCAGGTGTACACAGCTTGTCTCAGAAGTTGCTTGTTGTATGGGTGTGAGACGTGGGCCATGAGGACCGATCATGACACGAGGATGGAAAGGGTTGATATGAGGATGGTGAGATGGATGTGTGGCACATCACTCAGCGACAGACAGCCCAGTGCAGAGCTTACAGGAAGAGTAGGAGTGGAGGCGATTGGGGATGTGATCAGAAGAAGCAGGCTGAGGTGGTATGGGCATGTAGAGCGAAAGGACAATGAGGACTGGGTGAAGGGCTGTACAAAGTTAGTGGTGGAGGGGACAGCTGCCGTCGGCAGACCAAGGAAGACCTGGCAGAACTCCGTGTCTGCAGACTTGAATCTGATGGGTATCGACCATCGGGATGCACAGGACCGTGTCAAGTGGAAGAGGGCAATTGGAAGAAGGGCGAACCCAGCAGAGTCTGGGAAACACCGCCTCTAAACGACAATGATGATACAGTCTCAACTTCCGATAAGTCCAAGAAAGCTGTCTCACGCCTGCCTGTTCCACCTCCAAGGTGCCAAACTCCACGAATGCATCATTGGCTAATTCACAACTCACACACCCTTACAGTCCATCAGGTGTTTCCAGATTTCAGTTGACCACAGACTATAGCGTTATATTAGAGTTGGTATGGTATAGAGGCGAGTTGGCCAGTTACATTTATATATTGATTTGAGAATATTTTCAAGTCAGAAACACAGATTGAAATGGACACCCATCTTTGGTCAAAACTTGTATTTTGTTAATTACTTTCAAAGCATGCTCAAGTCATCCCAAAGTTCATATTTGCTGCTAGAAAATGCAACATTTCTCTTCATGTTTACCCAGCTTCTCAGTACCACACATTCTTAGAATTGTTTCCTGTTTATTCCAAAAGGAATGTCAGTTGCTGTGAAAGCATGTGATTGTTTTTAAATGTATCTCAATTACACAGACTCGCTAATGGATTTACCCATTAGCAGTAAGTGTAGCCATTGATTACTTAGATTAGTGTATCTCAGCAGTAGGTTGATTGTTCATGATAGGACTTTGTGGTGTGTAAAGACTGAGATTAGTCGTAACCATTGCGCCACTATTCACTAAGCTGCAGCCACTGGCGTGTTACAGGCACTGCTGCCTGCGACAATGGGCTGGCTCCACAGGTGCAACAAACGACATGCGAATTATAAAGTGCCACTGAATGATGATTGGCGCAAACTGGCAACAAAGCAGCTGAAAGGAGCCGACCCCGAAGAGAAGTTGACCTGGCACACGGCCGAGGTATGCAGCGCCACCTAGGGTTAAGTAGCTATACAAAGAAGTATTTTTTAGTCATGGTACAGATGAGATTCCTTGGCAGGAATCCTGTGTTTTGGCCTTTTTGGGCTGTAGTGCCAAAGAGTGATCAATGGTGATTGTGTGATATACTGGTGGTGTTTTGAAAATTATGTTCCTTCTGTTTAGTTTTTAAGAAATATTATGCTAGTTTATTTGCCAATGAAAGGAAAAAACAATTACCTTTTTACCATTGTCAGTATTTAAAAAGCCTTGTCCAAGTCCTAAACTTTGTTCAGAATAAATCGACGATTTTTGCAAAGCACGGTAACTAATAATAATTCTAACCATTAAAGTTGAAAGGTATCTGGACAAGAGATTGTGAATTATACACCATGTACAAACTATTTTAATTTGTTCATACTCACCATTTTCAAGCTGACATGCACATTGGTAGACGATGATGAAATATGGTCATCTTCGCTTCACGAAGGACGAACAACTTAACGGTTGTAATTGAGACTTATCTTGTTTTATCTTTGTTGTATATAGGGCATTGATGTGAAGCCACTATACACCAGTGATGACATAAAGGGATTTGTCGAAGAGCTTCCTGGGCAATTTCCCTTCACTCGGGGGCCATATCCAACGATGTATACACAGAGGCCGTGGACAATAAGACAAGTACTGAAGCTCAACAAAACTCATTTACAAAATTGGTTGTTTGCAGATCTGTTAACATGACTTCCAATTTATGCACTTTTTAATTGCATCTGCAAGTCATAATAATTAGTCATACATAGTGATTTGTAAGTGTGGCTAACTCACTGAGAATGCCTCACTGAACAGTCAAAACTATTTCACAATCATATGGTCATTTAAAATTTACCCTCTGGCGTGTCCATCCATCCTGGCGTGTCCATCCAACTTTAATACTGCGTATTGGTTTTAAAATTGACTACCCATTTATATTGATGCGCGACTGAGGTTGGTGTCCACGGATTTAGGCGCAAAAGAAGTTAACTTATTACTATTAACTAAAACATCTAGATAAACCAACTGTAGAACACTATGTGTTGGTCATAGACACATTGAAACTTATTGAATGTCTAATGTTTTATGTCATTATTATTCTGTTTAGTACGCAGGATTCAGCACAGTGGAGGAGAGCAACAAGTTCTACAAGGCAAACATCAAGGCTGGGGTTCAAGGACTCAGTGTGGCCTTTGACCTTCCCACCCACAGAGGGTAACTATGGTAGTCACGTGCGAATACCACTTTTGTACTTCCAGATATAGTTTCAGCAAAGATATATTATAAACGTGTTCTCTTCATATGTAGTCCACGTGACAAAACATTTAAAGGTGAAGGTAAGTTCTTATATAACGCAGTGTCCAGTCTTCAAAGTGCTTTACACTTTACTCCTTGGCAGACCAGTTCAATCAAACACCATCTCGCTGCAATTAATGCACAAAGACAATTTGTACACAAATATCCATCACTGTCATACAGCTGAGTGAACTGGAGCAACATAGAGTAAACGAACTTGCCCAAGGTTCGACACTGCAGCACAGGATTCGAACCCGGGTTCTCTCGGTCGAAAGTCCGGAGCTCTAGCCACAGCATCAATGTGTATCAAACATAAGAATAAATATATATAGTGGAACGGAATCTAACTGTAGTTGAGCTATCGTCCAATGAAGTGCATCATGTATGTTTTGTTGTTGTTTCTAGATACTTTGCATCTTGGGCTGGGTCACAGATGTTATGTTGTTGTTTCTAGATACTTTACATCTTGGGCTGGGTCACAGATGTTATGTTGTTGTTTCTAGATGCTTTGTATCTTGGGCTGGGTCACAGATGTTATGTTGTTTCTAGATGCTTTGTATCTTGGGCTGGGTCACAGATGTTATGTTGTTGTTTCTAGATGCTTTGCATCTTGGGCTGGGTCACAGACTTTTACGGCTTCCTCGTGAACATGTGTAACGATATGCAAAGCTTTTATTTTTCAAAATAGGTTTGGGGCTCATGCTGGACGTTTGATGATTGCTTGCAATTTTACGCATGTTTTCTGTGATTGTTCAGAGTTACGTAAGCCGTTCCCAGCTGAACAATGGAACAGTAGTACAAAACATGCATAACTGTTCAAAGTTATGTAAACCTTTACCAAATATGCTGGTATGGATAATTCACGAATCTTGAAACCATCCAATGTTTGTGTGCATGTAGTGCCCTCTGGTGTGTAATGTTGAACTAAATACTAGATTGCATGGTTTCTGACCTACTATGACCACGATCATCTACAGCCATTTACAAATGGCCACATTATCCTTTTCAGAAGATGGCTATTTTTGCTAGTAATCATTAAGAACAGAGATGTATTTCGTCAGGGTAACATTTAACAACATTTAATAATAACAGTAATAACAGAATAATTGGCAAACTTTCGCAAAAACTTATCAACTTACCCACAAGAACAAGCAAATAGTACCTGAATGTGTGTGGGTGATGGATTGAAGAACAAACTTTTATTTAAATGTTCTTGAAACTTATGAACATTTACAATAGTGCAGAATAAGATAGGCTTATCATGAACACGTGTGCATAACATTTTCTTCAAACATAGTTATCTGGCTATAAAATAATAAATTATGGACTTTGTTAACAGTGCAGAATAAATCATGGATGAGTCTGATTTTGTGTAGCTGCAACACAAATTTTGACTGAACACACCTTCATTTAAGAATCGTCTGCAACTGCACCTAATATTTATTTTTGCAGCTACGACTCCGACAATCCACGTGTGACGGGTGATGTCGGCATGGCGGGCGTTGCCATCGATTCTGTGGAAGACATGAAGGTAGCATTACCACATTAACATTTTATGTTAACCCAAAATTGCTATAAATTTAGGGTAGATAATGAACTGACAATAGTATGACCAACTTTTCTGCAAATGTTCTCATTGAATGAATTTATGTATTATTAGGGATCATCTCAGAACGTCAATGTCCAATATCAGATTAAATTACTTTCATCTGGCCTCAGCCCCCCACCCCCCTCTCAGACAGAAGTTTGTAAACATTGATATAATGGTATCAGTCAGTTAACAGTATCCATAATAAAATATTGATGTCTGACGAACAGATGAAACTGTCTCTGACCCACCCAACAAAAGTAATTTTGTTTGATATCGGACATCAACGTTCTGAGATGATCCCTTACTTGTCTGATTTACAGCAGTGGCAAAGGTGCTCAGGAGGATTGACTCTCAGGACAGGTCTGTTTGTCCTGGAGAACTCTCCACTCCTCTCTGCCACAAATAGAATGACTCACCACTGGAGAAGCCAGTGGAATAGACACTGTTGAAGTTGTCTCACATTTATGACTTGTTGGCAGCTGCTGTTTGACGGCATCGAGTTAAAGAAAATCTCGACATCGATGACAATGAATGGCGCCGTGCTTCCTATCCTTGCCATGTATATCGTAGCCGCAGAGGAACAGGTGGGTGGGGGGGTCAGTAACAGGGTGCGGTTGTATAAAAAATGATCGTATGAAGATTGTTACCTCTTGGTTAAGTAATTGTGTAATTTAACATAATAATAATTAAATCTTGTATAGTGCTGTATTCAGTCCTTAGTTTAAAGCACTTTACAAAAAAATTTCCTAATTGTATGTCCCACATTTATGTAGTGAAAGCCGTTTTAAACAGGTGCGTCTTCAACGCTGTCTACCCAGCCTTCTGTTGTAATTGTTTATGTGATATGACACTTTGATTACATCAGTTAAGTCAGATGTAAGTGTACAAAGATTCGACATTATTGTCGTTATTCTGGGTGTTAGTGCTTTATTGTCATACTGAAATAGTAGTCGTGTATAAAATAGATTGATGTTAATATGTGATTACAGTTTATTTACCATTAGCACAACATAAAGCAAACACATAAGATGCGTGTAGTTTTAAACACTGCATGTCAGCGTGGTTAGTTATGTGATGAAGAGGAGAACTTCTTATAAAGTTTTCAGTGGCTGAAGGGGCCAGTTGATTTTTTTATGTTGTAGGGGGTAAAGCAAGCAGAGATTGCAGGAACTATACAGAACGACATCTTGAAAGAGTTCATGGTGCGCAACACGTACATCTACCCACCGGCGCCCTCTATCAAGATCATCGCAGACATATTCTCGTACTTATCTTGTGTATGTATATTCAGACAACTGCATGTGCTGTATAATAATTTTGACACCTAAGAAAGTCCAGTAAAAACAAACTTGTGGTAGAAATTGGACATGTTCAAGAAAAATTTGTAATTTTTGTAATGGCTACAGATTTTATTTATGAGCAAATTTTGTGTCTTGAGGGATCGTTTCTAAGAGCTACTGGCCAATCATGAAACAACCTGTACATATTTTACTATGAAAAAGCTGGGTTGGCCACCACCCTGATGTTCTACCCAATATTTTCGAGTACCACATCAGTTGAGCCACAACTAGATGAAAATGATGCACGTTATTAATGAAATCCAGGACAGTCCTTGGCAGTCTTGTCATTTATTTTTACAAAAAATGAAACCCTCTGTCACCAATTTAGTAGTTTGTCCAACGAGTTTGTCAAAACAAAATAATACATCAAATTGCACAAACCAACTAGTCCAATTATACTGGATATTAGAAAGGTTTGATTTTTCAAAGAAATATTGTGAAATGAGACAAGTAAAAAAAATAGGATTGGATTGGTACTTAGGTTGTTTTTTGTTTTTAACAAATAGTTACCTGGCCCTGTGAAATTGAATGGCCATGTATACCAAAACTGTGCTGGATAAATTTAGCCGCGCTTGCTTTAAGGGTAGCCACTACTTGAAAATGCCCATATAACCAATATGCCATATCTCTGTTAATATTGAACATATCGTAACCATTTGGAGCACTGATTAGAAAAAGGAATGGTATATGATGTGTGAAATATGGACACGTTTGGTTGTGTATTACCATGGCAATGAACGTTTCAAGTGAGATGGATTTTCACATCCTTGAAAATTATTCTGAGCTAACAACTGCATGAGTGATCATGCAACTGTCAAGAATCATTAGCTGGAATACTCCTTTGTGCAATAAGGTGGTTTTGGGCAAGGATATCTGACTTCAGTGACTGTTGTTCAGGTTTGAGCATTTTTCTTCAAGACGTCATGAAAAAAGCTCAAACCTAAAGTCCCATCTCACAACAGTCATTGCAGTCAAACTTCCTTGCCCAAAACCACCTTATTGTACAAAGGAGTATTCTAGCTAATGATTCTTGACAACTGCATGATCACACATACAGTTGTTAGCTCAGAATAATTTTCAAGGATGCATGCCCCTCTATCACACTAGAAATGTTGATTGTCATGGCACTGCACAAGCAATTGAGTCCACATTCCACATATCATGTACTATTCATTTAGCTAATTAGTACTCCAAATTTGGCTAAGATATGTTCAGTACTAACAGAGATATGGCCTTTGGCCGTTTTCGAGTAGTGGCTACCCTTAAGTAAAATTTTAACCTGGCCTCCAGAGATGGAATGGTCGTTCACACCCGACACTGCTGTGTAATACTGACTGAGCTTGTTTGTTTCAGAACATGCCCAAGTTTAATTCCATCTCCATCTCTGGCTATCACATGCAAGAGGCTGGTGCCGACGCCATCCTTGAGTTGGCTTTCACCATCGCAGATGGAATCCAGTACTGCAAGACAGGTGTGTGTACCCATAGTGTTCTAGAATATGTTCAAAGCTCCTACTGTGCAATGTTTTACATCACTCATTGTCCAGGTACTGTGTCCCGCTTATTACCAGCAGGACTCGCTATAATAAACGCGGACATGATATATGGTAATTGGTTTTGTGGTGCTTGCCTTGAAACAAAGAGGCAATGGGTTTAAAACTGATGATCCATGCTTTAAAATGTAAAATGGGTCAGTGTGTACCAGGCATGTTGGTATAGGAAGTTGCAAGTACGTGTGTTTCGGATGAGATTAAAATCAGTCTTCAATCTGGTATCTGTGTCAAATGAAGCAAAACACTGCCATACAGGGGGTCAATGTGTAACCACCACTGTGGACCCACTAACTCAAACACACTCATATGAACAATGGACTCTAAACGAGTGTAAATATAAATATATCCACCTTTAACTATACGTGTTCTCCCTAATCTGTGCTGCTAGAGAATAAATCAGAGATGTTGAATCATGTTGATTTCTAGTGTCTCACATCTAACATTGACACTAATATCATCTAACATTGACACTAATATTATCTGAGTTTGTGTCAACTGGGTTATGACATCCACAAATTTATAGGCGTCTTAATGTTAGATTAGATTTGTAAGTATCGATATATATCTGTCTGTGTCCATGTCTCCCTGTGACTGTGTCTTCAGGTCTGGAGGCTGGACTGAAGATTGACGAGTTCGCCCCCCGCCTGTCCTTCTTTTGGGGCATTGGCATGAACTTCTTCCTGGTCCGTGCAACTACACTCCATGTTAATTATTACAACTAGTATACAGTATTTATTAAGGGACTAATGTTTTAGTGTGAGTGTGATAGTACAGGATAACAGCCAGGTGGCCATTATCCGACGATAATGCTCGAAAAAGGTAAACACACTGTACATTATTCTCATTATATGATGGCAACTTAACTTTTTTACTTTTGAATGTATACTTACACTTTTTTCTTTGTTAACATGCAGTTCTTGTACCACAGTAAAAGGTTTGCTGACTGCCATAACTGTCAGGGGCAGTGTGCATACGTTTGACAAAGTTTATTCAGCTTTGAATGGCTGACGTTATGTGTAATTTCTACTATTCAGTGCTACTTAAAAATAGTCAAAAGCTTACCAAGAGCAGGTGGCACCCTATGGTGTTAATTGCAGGAGATTGCCAAGTTGCGGGCAGCCCGAAGATTGTGGGCGACACTGCTCACGGAGAAGTTCAGCCCAAAGAGCCCCAAGTCACTAATGTTGAGATGTCACTCTCAAACGTCAGGCTGGTCACTCACAGAACAGGTATGTCACTCACAGAGAAGGTACATCACACGCATGTATAGATGATATTCGATCATAGGATCCATAAAATACAGATACAGACTGCAATCCTTTGTAGGATAATTACAATGACAGATGTACAGTTGCGCCTCGTTATAATGCGGTATTCGGGGTCCACGAAATGAATCCGCGTTATAAACGGGGCGCGTTATAAAAGTGGCGCGTTTCCGTATCTGCCGTCAGGGGCGCTACGACGACGACCTACACCGCTGCTGCATGAAGAACGCCATCGAAGCCAAAGTGTGCACGTCGCGCAGTCTATACGCAGTTTATGAAGCTTATTAAACTGCCAGCCAATGTCAGTGTGTATTCTGTTTAAATGTCATACACTGTTGGACACTGTTGAACTGAATAAAATTCATGAACTGTGTACCGTTTTTAAATAAACAACGGACCAACAAGCAACGGTCAACTGAACGATAATATGGTACCGCTGACGTAAGATCTAAAATAATGACCTGGCACTCGGCAGCCGAACAGCAAATGATTTGACAATGCTGTGTTAGAGTTTATTAAGGATCTAAAGCTATAAGTACGCTCACAATTGGCTTAACTTCGTCTTTCAATAAATATCAAAATACTAATTTAGAAAGCACATTTTCCGTGCCGAACAATATTACGATTTACCAATTCATATGCGGTTGACGAATTAATATTTTGGCGCACCAGTACAGGCAGTAGCTTTGCGTTCATCGCAGCGAAAAGCTAATATTTGTTATGCAATGTTAGCTTACTGATCTTGCCTACTAAGCTGTATTAAAACGTATTTAACCTACCGGGTATTCTAAAGCAAGGTGTATTTGTGAATTTCAATTGCACTTTACAAGCCGCCCGGCGCTGAAACCAGGTGAACTCGCGATCCGCAGAAGCCATGAGCTTGACTAGCAGATTGAAAACGATTCATTTGATGTCGGCGCAAAACAAACAATGCCTCGCTCCACATTTACTGTTCCTAAAGTTAAAATTGACCATAATTATAGTCAAAGATGACGCGTGCGCCTCACACTTGATTCGTTGCAGTTGTACGTCGTTAAATTTATTGTCCGCCAACTAGTCTTTCAATATACACATGTCGTGGACAAAGACGGGGATAACTTCACACAAAACAATTGACAATTATTACTGTGTTAATATAGTTTGTCATAGCGTCCATTCCCCCCTGGCGGCAGAAATTCGGGGTCCACGACCGACCGCATTATAACCGAATCCGCGTTATAACGGGGTGCGTTATAACGAAGCGCAACTGTATCTAGATGAGCTGTGATCCTTTGTAGGATCCTTACAGTGACGGATGTGTAGACATGTCATCCTTTGTAGGATCCTTCCAATGATGGATATATATAGATAATCTGTGATCCGTTGTAGAATCCTTACAACGACGGATATATAGATAATCTGTGATCCTTTATAGGATCCGTACAATGACACATGTATAGATAATCAGTTATCTGTTGTAGGATCCTTACAATGACTCATGTACAGATGATCTGTGATCCTTTGTAGGATTCATACAATGACTCATGTACAGATGATCTGTGATCCTTTGTAGGATTCATACAATGACTCATGTACAGATGATCTGTGATCCTTTGTAGGATTCATACAATGACTCATGTACACATGATCTGTGATCCTTTGTAGGATTCATACAATGACTCGTGTACAGATGATCTGTGATCCTTTGTAGGATTCATACAATGACTCGTGTACAGATGATCTGTGATCCTTTGTAGGATTCATACAATGACTCGTGTACACATGATCTGTGATCCTTTGTAGGATTCATACAATGACTCATGTACAGATGATCTGTGATCCTTTGTAGGATTCATACAATGACTCATGTACAGATGATCTGTGATCCTTTGTAGGATTCATACAATGACTCATGTACAGATGATCTGTGATCCTTTGTAGGATCCCTACAACAACATCATCAGAACGAGCATTGAGGCGATGGCGGCTGTGTTTGGAGGCACACAGTCCCTACACACCAACTCGTTTGACGAGGCGCTGGGGCTGCCCACACAGTTTAGCGCCCGCATCGCCCGCAACACACAGATCATCCTCCAGGAGGAGTCTGGTATACCAAAGGTAGGCGGACCATAGCACTTGATTGACAGGCGATACACTTGTTGGAGTTGTCATTTTAAATTGTAAGTTTTTGTGAACCTTTGCGAATGTGGTAGGATTGTGAACATATGTGCATGTTCATCCCTGCACAGACATGTATGCACACAGCCACACACGCACTGTTGTAGCAGACATGTTAAGTGCATATTTTATAGCCAGAAACATACAGGTATTTGGAGTTGTGCAGAACAAAATTAAAAGCAGTATGTTTGCAGTAGAAACCTGTTGTGGTAAACAAGAAAATTGAGAACATTCTTTATGAGTTTGTTCTACTTAGCCTCTCTTGATTGGTCAAGTTGCATATCTTCACCCCTGGGCTGGTGTGGACGGGACTTCTATCGTCTGTTATCAGGAAAAAAGGCAATGCCAAAATTTTTTTTTTTTATTGTGTGACTCAATATAAAAATATTTAAAATGTGAATGCTACCATGTAGAGTCGACTATGAACTATTGTCAGTGTCATGGATTAGCGAGGTCTCCCTACACTAGATGGCTCAGTCTAGTAGGGTTCTTATATATCAAGATCAACGCATATGAGAAAGAACGGTTATCGTGAACAAGCAATAAAGAACGAGGACAATTTAATAAACTTTATTACAAGATGTCTTCCTTTTGGTATATATATATCGATTAACAAAAATAAACAGAATAAAGAAATCCCGTAACCAGATCTTAATAGAACATAATAAACAATAACACTGAATCTTTTAATTATCAAATTCCACTTCCTTTCTAAGGTGGATTATACCGCTACACAACCAAACACTAGGTGCCAAGTGTTATATAAGAATAACTCCCATAATATAAATACACAGTATATAGCTAGTCCTTGCGGACTCTCATTACAGTAATATGTTACAACACATATATATGAATACTTCAAGGGTAATAATACCTCACTTCAAAACCACAAATAACTACCAATCATAATACAGCAAATAATAGATAAGTTCAATCAGAAAATAGCCATTTACACTGGGCTAGTCCCATGTCGAATATATATACGAACGTTGTTGAAGTCAACACGCCAAGCTCAGAATACAATTAGAACGGTGTATCTCGGCCGCACGAGTGATGATGCTGGGCAATTGACGATTGCCGTCGTACGCCGCGAATTCTCGAGTCGCGTCCGTTCAATGATCGCACGGTTGCAAACCCTGTCGCAAACAATCAAGAAGTCGGATAAACGGGTTCGCGCGAATGACAACGCCTGGCAGTATACGTTTACCACCGGCCGCTATGAGTCGCATTCAGGTCAAACTTTCTGACGATGTCGCTGTAAGACCGCTGTTCGAGGATGGCCCGAGCTGGGTGAGCGCGTCGCGATTATTGCTCATTGACGCAAATACGTTGGGGCTGACCGGAACATTGTCTCAATATACCGCTGACGTGGCGGCATGGCTTCTTTGAAACTCGAACAGTCACTATGGACACTGAATATTACACACACACACACACACACAAAAGCTTGGGAACGTAACCCACATTAACGATTCCCACCACGCTTCACGACTTGACTTGCCATTCTCTTGGCAGCAGGGCAACCTGTCTCGTTCAACCCTGGATCTGTCCCAGTCCTTCGCCAGCGCCCAGATGGCGAAATGCGTACACAGACGTTTATATAAGCGGACCTAAGTACACATCATATGACAGGTTTCCATCATTTCTGTTGGCTAATGCAATATACAATTCAAACTAGGCATTGTGGAACACCCTCTAAAATTACATTGAAACCACCTGCTGACCCAGAAACGCTAGCAACAGAATACCACGCCCCACTGAGCGCATCTGCAACCGAGTTGCTGTAATTACGTAACTAAGGCGGTTGGTCAACAATCTGCCTATCTACTGGCTTGACCTTCTTCATTTCCCAAATTAAACCTCAGGAAAATAGATTTAAACATCCAGAAATAGCAGAAATGCTACAGTCAGCGAATGGTAAAAGTGAAATTGCATTAATTCAATCTCTCTGCCAGGTCGCTGATCCGTGGGCTGGTTCCTTCATGATGGAAAGTCTTACAAATGAGATATTTGAGAAGGCAAGCCAGGTCATCAATGAGGTCAGTGTTGCATGGAATGTTTTGCCCAATGAAGTCTGGTTTATTTTCATTCACATTTCATACAAAACACTGATTAGTTGCATTGTGAGTCATATACTACAACCTGTGTTCTGAGTCATATACTATAACCTGCATTGTGAGTCATATACTACAACCTGTGTTCTGAGTCATATAATACAACCTGCATTGTGAGTCATATACTACAACCTGTGTTGCATAATTTGTGCTTTTTGAGATCAGCAATAACATTTTTGCTGAGAAATTTCCCAATGCATGTGAATTGTAGGTATGCTTCCTTTTAAAACGACCCATACCACCATATTTGGTTTTGGCATTTTGGCAAGATCCTGATGATTGATAAGCATTAAATGTATCAAGCTAAATGAACAATAGATATTCCATGTTTCTTACTGTTATGACTGGAAAAAATAGAAACCTCCAACAGTCAAAACTAGTACAGAGGAACCCCACTATTAAACCTACCAATGGGACTGGGCCAAAGTGACTTCAATAAAGTGGAGCACTGTAGCGCAGCAGTAAGAGCTTCGGACTCTCGACTGAGAGAACCCGGGTTCGAATCCTGTGCGGCGGTCTCGAACCTTGGGCAAATTTGTTTACTCTACGTTGCTTCAGTTCACTCAGCTGTATGAATGAGTACCTGGCTATAGACAGTGGTGGATAGTTGTGTACGAATAGTCTTCACGCATTAATTGCAGAATTGGCTGAATGCTTCCCAGAGAAGTCGAGATGGCGCTCGATTGAACAGGTCTGCCAGGGAGTAAAGTGTAAAGCGCTTTGAGCAGTCCTGAGGACAGGATGCCATGAACTTACCCTTTTTAACAATGTGGCCGCTTTTGTGGGACTATTTTCACATACTTTACTGTAACATAAATCATTTGCGTCTGTCCCATGGTGACGCTAATTGTGAGATGGCTGTATCACAGGGACAGCTCATAAAGCGAGGCGCGACTGTACATTTTCATTGGGATGTCACAAAAATAATGTCGACTGCATGTGAAACAGTGGTATATTTTATAATATGAGATTTTTTAAATGGTTTTAAATCATGGTGTGATGGATTTTCCATATACGTGGGCTCTTTTCTTCCTGTTTTACCCATCCTGTGTCGTAGGTGGAGGCTCTCGGGGGCATGACAAAGGCAGTCGCAGAGGGAATGCCCAAGTTACGTATAGAAGAATGTGCCGCTCGCAGGCAAGCCCGCATAGACAACTGCAAAGGTGAGTGTCACGCATGAAATAGTTGGAACCGCTAAACTCTAGTTGTGCATGGTTTTTCATTCGCTGCTTCTGGTCGTAATCTGACCAATAGGAAACAGCGTTACTATAAATTCGCATTTCCGCGCTCAAACAAACAGAAGTCACGCGACGCGAAATGATGGCGGAGATCGAAACGGCACCACCAGCCAAGAAGAAATGTGTGCTGCAAAAGTTTATAACAGCATGCTGACGGCACTCTAACCAGATATGTCTTGTGTGGACAGTGGACACAACTAGTCGCGGCACTTGTGTAGAATCTGGACCCACCTCGATTTCGCCGTTATGCCTTGAGTTTTGCTTAACTTTGAAGTTCGATACATCAGTGACAGTGCGTTAGTTCTGTTATTCAACATTATTCCGGTTATATTTTCTTTTAAGAATATTGCGTCTTAAAGCACTTTTGAGGAGTAAATAGCACCCCGGTTTGCACCAACATATGCCGATATATCGCCATTTTTACGAGTGCGATGCGGTAACGCACGACCGCAGCGGTGCAGACTAGTGCAAATTGGGTCGCTATTTGGGCTTCAAAATGCTAAGTCTAAGACACAATATTTTCGTAATATAAATATGCCTGGGATGATGTTGAATGAAGGAACTACACAAGTGCCCTAGTCGCAACAGTGTGCAGTGTTAAGTTTGATATGCAATCAACTTGCACCTTTTGGTTCTGAACTTACAAGTTAGAATTTCAAGACTACCATGCATTGTGCACTCTGATGATCGTGTGTTTCTCTCTAGTAAAGTTTACAATATAAATCTTTGATTGTTATTTGCTGTTTATTACATAATCTGGCTGTAACGTGGAATTTTGCTTGAGTCAGCTGTTTTTGAAATTTTTCATAAAATCAGAATTGGTTAGTAATAAACAACATACAATTGTTGAGGTTCTTTCAGTTGCTTAAAGTTTGACTTAAAAAGACAGTAAAACAGTTCTAGTCATTGTAAATTGGCTATGCCAATAGTGTATAAATGCATTTAGTTACACTTCTTCATGTTTTGTTTCCACCAATGCTGGTTATGAACCTCTACCTTACCTTGTTAACTGGACGCTTCAAAACACCTCACAGTTTATTAGAGACAACTATGTTTTGTACTGATAGTGGTGTTCTTTTCCTGACAGTGTCTGACATTATTATCTGATCTATTACTGACAGCAGGCCTATATTCCTGAAAATCAGTGTAAATGGGAAGACGGATTACTGACAGGAAGTTTTTGGGGTAGGCAGGTCTGCAACAGTTCCATGTTACAACAGCTCTACGTTATACCAGCCCTATGTTACAACAGCTCGATGTTACAACAGCCCTATGTTACAACAGCTCGATGTTACAACAGCTCTATGTTATAACAGCCCTATGTTACAACAGTTCCATGTTACAACAGCTCTATGTTACAACAGCCCTATGTTACAACAGCCCTATGTTACAACAGCCCTATGTTACAACAGCCCTATGTTACAACAGCTCTATGTTACAACAGCCCTATGTTACAACAGCCCTATGTTACAACAGCCCTATGTTGCAACAGCCCTATGTTACAACACCTATATGTTACAACACATGTTACAACAGCTCTCTGTTACAACAGCCCTATGTTACAACAGCCCTATGTTACAACAGCTCTATGTTACAACAGCTCTATGTTACAACAGCCCTATGTTACAACAGCTCTATGTTACAACAGCTCTATGTTACAACAGCTCTATGTTACAACAGCTCTATGTTACAACTGTAACAAATTTAATATTTATTTTGCCATTACAATAGCAGTTGTTCATATAGCGAGGTACCCAGTCCTTTGAAGTGTGCAGTGCTTTACATGTCACTGCCTGGCAGACCTGTTCAGTCGAAGACCATCCAGACTTTTTAGGGAAGCATTCAGCCATGCTGCAATTAATGCAAGAAATATATTCGTACACAAATATCCCCCACTGTCTATAGCCAGGTACTCATTCATAGTGGTGAGTGAACTGGAGCAACGTAGAGTGAACGAGCTTGCCCAAGGTTCGAAAACATAAAGTTAGAATTCTATTTAGAAATGTGACCTACACAAACACGTGTAAAAATGGCAACACTGCAGATTGCTGACAATGATTGACAGGACAGTGACGTTGTTTCAGAGACGATTGTGGGCGTGAACAAGTACAAGTTGGACAAGGAGACGAAGATTGATGTCCGCGAGATTGACAACACGGCCGTGAGGGCAGGACAGACAGCACGCATAGAGAAGATGAAACATGATAGAAACGCCCACCAGGTGGGATAAACAGCCCATGGCAAACACCCTTAGCCAGAAACAGTTTTTTGCCAGTCTTGAATAAGACTAAAGTGCACCATTTAGCGTTCAAAGGAATTACCAGTTTTGGTCAGTCATCTGCCAGTCTTGAAGATGGGCAGACGGGTCTCTGGCTAAGCTCCTGCCATGGCACAGTTGTTGTGGGTCATTTGTATCAGTGGTTAATGTAGTGTAGGCTAAACAAAATGCAGATGTATTGACGTTATTTATAGATGTCACTTGGGCATAAAGGAAACATGAAAAAATTAAACTTGAGAACTGCAGTTAACAGAATTGTGAAGAGCAGTATTAGACATTTAGTACAATATAAGAGGTCTCAGACCAAGGCTGAGATGGAACGATAGCATAAAAAGAGACATGGGGAGGGCTAGCGTCAACAGCCATGAATGGACGGCCATTGCGGATGAGAGAGAGAAGTGGAAAGAACTGATAAGAAAAGTAGAAGAAGTTATCAAGTGAGGTGGACCCCACCCTGCAAGGGGAAGAAGAAAAGAGTATGGGATGGAGACATTCTGTATATTTCTACTTTGAGAATCATGTCCAGTTAGTAACATCAGATGTATGAAAAATGATATGTCGGGTATTCTTTGAAAAAACATTGCAACTATAGATCAGTGTCTTTGACACACTCAAAATGGCACATAAAATGGTAAATCATTACACAAGTAGAAATATTATTAACTGTAGATGTTGCAACGTTTAAAATTATGTTCCCTTTGCATGAAATGTAACCACGATATTCAGACCACAACTTTCAAACTAGACAGTTAATGTTAAAACTTATTATTTTTAATGTGGTTTGTTACAACTCCTTTTCCATTAAAACTCTGTTCATTAAGATTGTTTCCCGATGTTTAAATAATGTTCATGCACAACATTCTTTTATGATAACAATTATCAGACCTTTTGTATCTTTGTTTGGTAAAGTAAATTAGTCCATAGTATTTGTGTGGGTTTGCTGTGCAAGTTTGTGGTGATAAGGTGACTCTTGTCTCGTAGGCCCATGCATGTCTCGAAGCATTGACAGCATGTGCAGAGACAAAGGAAGGAAACCTACTGGAGCTTGCCATTGCTGCGTCCCGAGCCAGATGCACCCTGGGAGAAATCAGTGACGCCCTGGAGAAGGTAAGGAGAATGCGATTTTTATTTTGTGGTTACTACAACTTTGTGACTGTATGTGTGTGTGCGTGCATCTGTGCTTGCGTGCACGTGTGTGTGTGTGTGTCTGCATGCACACTCTGCATTTTATACTTTTATAACTTGTTGTTATGTTTTCACAGGTGGTTTCACTTCTTATTATCGATTCGAGGCTATATTTGGCAGAGATAGATCGTAGAAATTGGTGGTGCAGAAAAGTTGATAAACAAGTGGAATTACTGATTAATAAGTATTATTCTTGCCTTAATATCATTCATAAAGTTGCAGTAAACATATATTGAGTAGCAGTTGTGCTTAAAGTTAGTTAGATGAAGTATTTTAGAACACTTTAGTATAGTGAGTGATAATAGGGTAACTTAGCCTTCGGTAAGTTATAAACAAGATTTAACAAACCTGATTATGTGGTAGAATATATAGGAGATAAATTAACAACAATAAAAATACTGACATAAGATAATATCTGTGTAAGCCAGTAGATATTTTGATTAGGTAGCATTATTGTTAAAATTAAGCAAGGGTGATAGTTGAGTGAACTCAAGATTGTTTATGTAGATTGTGTCCTACGTATTTGCTAGGGGACGGTGAAACCTAAATAAATAAAGCAGCCTAACGTAACGTAATTGATTGTATTTAAACTAGGTCAGTACCGGTAATGTTAGCATTCGTGATAGGATAGATAGTCAGCTGTGTAATTAAAATCTGTTACATAAAGTGTGCTGTAGTACACAGGAAACAGTCTTCATAAAGACTAAGTTAGTTAAGTTATTAAATAAATTCTGATAGTGATATGGCGCCTTGCAAGCGGCAAGTCAAGGCAAAGCGACACTTGGTGTGCGATCACTGCCACAGCTGGGATTCACCTTTCAGTGCATGGGGTGCTGGAAGGTGGAGTGTCTGCAGAAGGAGATAATTTGGTTGACAGATATTGTGAAGGGGATGGAGATGGGAATTAGCAAGGAGACAGATGGAATGGAGAGAGACGACAGGGAGAGAGGTGGAAATACTGCAAGACTGAAGGAGAATAGCAGTGGCAAGAAGACTGAGGAGAGGAGATTGAGAGAAGGGAAGGTGATTGGAGAGGAAGAAATTGGAAAATCGACGACAAAAAACGTGACAAGCGTGAAAATGACAGGGGAGAAAGTGACCGTAGAGAAGGAGGGAGGGAAGATGGGACGGGAGAGGAGAGAAGAAAATGAGATGGGAGAAAAGATGAAGGGACAAAAGGAAGTGAGAGCAAATGTGATAGAAGAGAAGTCGATAAATGGGACGATGACAGGAGGAAAGGTGACAAGAGAAAAAACGACAGGAAAGAACGGACGGGAAGAGAATGTGACAGGAGAGAAGACGGCAGGGGGAAAAGACAACAAGCAGACTGATGCAAACCAGAGAAGGAACTACTCTGAGGCAGTGATTGAGGGGGCAATGAGGAAACAGAGAGTGTTTATGTTTATGTACACGTACAGACAAATAATGCAGACAGGGAGGGAACAACTGGGATAGTACAGAAGTACAGACAGTTAGTGAGGAAGTTAAAGAAGACTAGAGTCAAGCAGATTATTCTATCAGGAATTTTGCCAGTAATGGGAGGAAGGGGGGCAACGTATAGAAACTGCAAGATGGCAATCAACGCACTAGTTGAGCAGAAGTGTGAAGAAGACGGGGTGGGATTCACAGATTTATGGGGATACTTTGTTGGGAGGGAAGATATGTACATGAGAGATGGAAAGGGGGCAGTAGTTTTCTGAGAGAACCTGCTGCGATCTTTTGACAGTGGGACAGGTTGCATCTATTTAAACTAGATTCGCAGGGGGGACTCACAGAGAAGCCTGAAACTGGAGGCATAGATAAAGACAGCACAAATAAATCAGCAAAGAACAGTCTGGAAAACTCTTCTGAAGCTGGATATAAATGTGTTTGTTTAAAGGCAAGGAGTATAGTAAACAAAAGAAATTAACTAAACATTGTGGTAGAAGATATTGACCTTCTCATAATAGGTATAACCGAATCATGGACCACCACCGATATATCAGATGCTGAATTGGGACTGACAGGATATGAAATGTTTAGGAAAGATAGAATAGGAAGAAAGGGAGGTGGAGTTGTTTTACATATTAAAGAATCTATCCAGGCTTATGAAATAAAATTAGAAAGAGAAGCAGATTGCGAAGCTGTTTGGTGCAACATAGTTACAGGAAGCTCAACGTTAACAGTTGGATTAGTTTATCGAAGTCCAAACATAAGCATAGAAGAGAATGAAAAAATACAAAACGCTATAAGGGAAGTAAGCAAACGGGACTGTATTAGTATGGTGGATTTTAACCACGGGCATATACAATGGAAATCTCTACAGAGTATGGGGAGTGAGGTCCACAAGTTTTTAGTTTTAGTTCAA
This sequence comes from Paraescarpia echinospica, assembly GCA_020002185.1. NCBI lineage: Eukaryota > Metazoa > Annelida > Polychaeta > Sabellida > Siboglinidae > Paraescarpia > Paraescarpia echinospica. The sequence continues at coordinate 75,181,086 of CM034531.1, forward strand.
GATACTTTCCTTTCTCAACATGTGCTAGAACCAACCAGGGGTGAGAATGTGTTAGACATAGTTTTGTCCTCACAGAATGAATTAGTTGACAATGTCAAGATATGTGAGCCACTGGGGAGTAGTGATCACAACCAGATACATTTTATCATAAAAGTAAAATCAGAAAGGAATAATAAAAAGCAGTATAGGAGAAATTTCCACAAAGGAAGGTATAAGGACATGAGGAAATATTTAGCAAAGATAGACTGGAATAACACACTGAAAAATAAGACAGCAACAGAATGCTGGAATATATTAAAAAGTGAAATTAAGTGCATAGTCGATAAATTTTTGTACCCTTCAAAAAACAAGGGAAACGGTCCAAAAAGAAACACTTATTGAAAGAAGCCATTAGAAAAATTAAGTATAAACAAATGATGTGGAAGTCATATAGATGTACTGGAAATGATGAAGACTACAACATTTATAAAGAAGCACTTAACCAAGCTACAGCTGAAATTAGAAATACAAAGAGATGCTATCAACAACAATTAGCTAGTAATATAAAACATGACAGCAAGAGTTTTTATGCGTATGTTCGAAGCAAACAGAAAGTTCAAGATAAGGTCGGTCCTCTAGAAGATAGTGCTGGGAATTTAATATCGGATGGATTCTTAATGGCAGAAGACCTGAATGAATATTTTAGTTCAGTGTTTACCAGTGAAGATATTAGTTCACTGCCAGTATCAGAGGCTAAATTCAAGGGGGCAGATTCAGACTATTTAGGACAGTTAATTGTAACCCCAGAAATGGTAGCTAAGAAAATAAGGGCTATGAAGGATAATAAATCACCTGGAGTGGATGGGATTCCGCCCAAACTACTATTGGAAAATGTAGAACAAATTAGCGTACCGCTTGCAACAGTTTTCAATTGATCATTAGAAGAGGGAGTGGTTCCTTTAGAATGGAAAGAGGCAAACATACCGTTATTTAAAAAAGGTTCGAGAAACAAGTCAGAGAACTATAGACCAGTGAGTTTAACACCAGTGATTTGCAAATTATTAGAAAGACTAATTAAAGATCATATTGTGGATTTTCTTGTTAAACATAACTTGATAAACCCATCTCAACATGTGTTTTTTAAAGGGAGGTCATGCTTAACAAATATGTTATGTTTTTTGGAAGACATCACTAAGTGGGTAGATGAGACCAGTAGATATCGTCTACTTAGATTTTCAAAAAGCTTTCGACAAAGTACCACATCTAAAGGCCCATGGCATAGGAAATGGTATAATAAACTGGATAGAAAAATGGCTGATTGACAGAAGACAACGTGTAGTAGTTGATGGGGAGGCTTCAAACTGGAAATCGGTATTGAGTGGAGTACCACGGGGATCAGTACTAGGACCTATATTATTCTTAATATATATCAACGATTTGGATGATGAAATAACAAGCAAGGTGTTGAAATTTGCGGATGATGCAAAAGTGTTTAGAAGGATTAAAAGTGATGGAGATAGACAGCATTTACAAGATGATCTTGACAGGTTGATCAAATTGTCTGAAAAGTGGCAAATGCTGTTCAATTTTGGGAAATGTAAATGCCTCCACACAGGACATGGGAACGAAGAGGTAGAATATACAATGGGGGGTACTGTACTAAGTACTATTGTAAAAGAACAGGACTTAGGGTTAACCATTAGTGCTGATATGAAGGTTTCAGAGCAGTGCGGAATTGCAGCTTCAAAGGGAAATCAAATCCTTGGATTAATTAGGCAAAATATAGCGTATAAGGAAAAAGAACTAATAATACCGCTGTACAAAACAATAGCTAGGCCTCATTTAGAATATTGTATACAAGCGTGGAGGCCGTATCGCAAGAAGGACTTAGATATGCTAGAAAGAGTACAGAGGAGAGCGACTAAAATGATACCAAAATTGAGGGATCTTTGTTATGAAATTCGCCTAAAAGAATGTGGTTTAACAACACTAGAGACCAGGAGATTGAGATGAGATCAGATAGAGGTGTTTAAAATAATAAATGGTTATAAAAATATTGATAGAAATACTTTTTTCTCAGTTAAGAAAGATAGAAGGACTAAAGGACATGAAGTTACGTTAGCAAAGGAGCAGTGTAGATTAGATATAAGAAAGTTCTCCTTTTCACAAAGGACTGTAAATGAATGGAACAGATTATCTGCTGATTGTGGGTGCTAATAGCGTGAATATGTTTAAAAATAAAATCGACACATACTTCAGAAGGGCGGGATACACATAAATAAAAAGGTTGGACTCTCGATAAGCCAAAAGGCTTCCTTGTCCATCTCCCACCTAGAGTTAATTCTCTGAGTGGCAATCTTATTAAATCTTGTTATGAAGGGATGTGCTATTATTGGGAACTATACGGTAGTAGACAATTTAAAACTGACCGATAATACCTGCAGCTCTGTAAAAAGCACCTGTTGTGTTTCTGCGTACGTCAATGCCAGAATTGAAAATGTTCACAGTGGAGGAAGGTCTGTGGTGTTGCGCCGTGATCTTTGACCTTTCTGCTGACCGCAGGTGTACGGCCGCCATGTGGCGACTGACCGTATGGTCAGTGGAGCATACAAGTCGGAATATGGCACCAACGAAGAGATTGACCAAATAGTGGCTAAGATTGACGTAAGTGACCCATCTCTTAAAACTCTCCACGGCTCATATAGCCTGCTGCTTGTCAGGTACATTGATGTTCGTAACTTCAGTGGGCAACTCTTAGTTTATTTTATTACAACATAAGTCAAAATTTCCTGTTTTTAAGAGTATGTGTTGGCTGCCGTTTGTAGAATGACCAATAAGGCGGGTGTGGTTTCCATCTTACATAGGTCCAATGTTCTGGGGTGACATTCTGATTAATAGGCACGTCTAAGTTCATGTAATTACTACTTAATTGCAAAATTTCCCAGGTCAAAAATTATTTATGACAGTCATTTTAAAATGTTTCCGCCAATGGCCGAGAAAGCATGATTGCAAAATTCCCTTTTTAAAATGGTTTTGGTAGTCATTTGTAAAAAGGTCACCAAGGCTAATATACAGCTTTTTTATTTGTGGGTGTACTCCTAAAAAACATTAGTTTGGCCATGGCGTACAACTATGCTAATTTTCATGCATGTTTGGCAGAATACTTTTTTACATATTCTGCAGTCAATTTGCCATTTTTTGTAACATTTTGATTGGTGTCAGCAAACTTCTTCGGACAACTGTGAGCGCGGCTAGTGCAGTGGTTAGCACATCCACCTGGCATGCCAGCACTTGAAGTTCAAAACCCGGACCGGGCAGGCATGATACATGTATTTGGTGTAAAAACCTCTCAACATTGCGGAATGTGTAGTGTATCCCTCGTGACTTGGAGATCATGTAAATGTCGGTCACGTCTCAATTTGGGACGTAAAAGAACGACTGAGGACAACAAGCACCGTGGAAGTGACCACCCTCAGTGTCAGCATAGAAAGGTCGGTTTGGCGATAATGTTCTGAAAAAGGCTGATTAGTTGAATGAGCCCTCATAAGACGATAACATTGTAACCACAATATATACAGACTAGTCAGTTAATAGAATGTTGCCAAGCTATGGAAACAACTACAACTACCGCTAGATGGCGACAGTAGTCATTCTGAACAGTGCTATCACCAATGTAGTCCCCCAATCGCGGCCTGGGAGGCTCATTAGGAGAATTGTGAGTGCCGGTTACTGACCATCATTCGATTCATGTTTTCTTTGGTTTTCTTATCCTGATCGCTTCATTGATACCTCTGGTTCCCCAGCTCAATTCACTGTCTGCAGCTTGACATTGTCACTGTTGTAAAAAGACATACATTTGTTGATGTGCTTACGACTGCCAGTCAGTCTCCATATCGTGGGTAAGCCTCATGTGTAACTAAGAGTCAGCAATTCGTCCATGTTTATCGTTCCCTGTACCTCTGTATGGAGCTCAGTGGCGTTGTGGTTAGATCATCGAATTGTTTGTCGAGAGATTCCCGGTTTGAAGCCTCTTGTTGCCTTTGTGAATCTTGGGTAAGTTTGTTCACTGTATGTTATTCCAGTTAACTCGGCTGTATGACCGAGTACCACGCTATAGACAGAGGGGAATATTTGTGTAGGAATAGTCTTCCTGCATTAATTGCAGTGCAGCTTAATTCTTCCCAAAGAAGTAGAGATGGTGTTCGATTGAACAGATCTGCCAGGGAGTAAAGTGTAAAGGGCTTTGAGCAGTCGTAAGAGCTGAATACCTTCCTATATATGAGCTTACCTTTACTTTATCTTAACTACCCTCTGCAGGAGTTCACAAAGCAGGAGGGTCGTCGGCCGCGTATCCTCATTGCCAAGGTGGGGCAGGATGGTCACGACCGCGGGGGCAAGGTCATCGCCACAGGGTTCGCAGACATGGGATTTGACGTCGACATCGGGCCGCTGTTTGCCGTGAGTGGTTGTGGTTTCAGCTTAGGGGATCTCTGTAATTTAGTACCTGTCTATTGTATAATGAATGCCCTTACTTTCAATGTAAACAACTTTGTGCATGCAGAAACAATGAACTAATTCTAATGTTTCCGTTGGATTCTCATGTGTAAACACATAGGATTGTTAACTGTGGTTTTGTAACACACATTTGGGTGGTGTACGAGTAGGTTAAGTTTGCGTTATATAATTTCACAATACAATTAACCAGTCTTTGCACTTACTAATGTGTAAAGGACAAAAGAATTGAAAATGAGGAATTGTTGGTGCGTGTTTCAGACCCCAAAAGAGGCAGCCCAGCAGGCGATAGATGCTGACGTTCACGTGGTTGGTGTGAGCTCCCTCGCAGCTGGACATAAAACTCTTGTACCGGAGCTGATCAAAGAACTCCAGGAAATGGGACGACCGTAAGCATCTGTCAGAATTGGCATTAAAGGACTTAGGGTTAACCATTAGTGCTGATATGAAGGTTTCAGAGCAGTGCTGTATTGCCACTTCAAAGGGAAATAAAATCCTTGGATTAATTAGGAGAAGTATAACGTATAAGGAAAAAGAGCTAATAATACCGGTTTACAAAACAAGTTAGGCCTCATTTAGAATATTGTATACAAGCGTGGAGGCCATATCGCAGGAAGGATATAGATATGCTAGACTGAGAACAGAGGAGAGCAACTAAAATGCTACAAAACTTGAGGGACCTTAGTTACGAAATACGCCTAAAAGAATGTGGTTTAACAACACTAGAGACCAGGAGATTGAGAAGAGATCAGATAGAAGTGTTTAAAATATTGAATGGTTATGAAAATATTGATAGAAATGTTTTTTTTAGTTAAGAAAGATAGGACTAGATGACATGAAGTTACATTATTAAAGGAGCAGTGTAGATTAGATGTAAGAAACTTCTCATTCTCACAAAGGACTGTAAATGATTAGAACAGATTATCTCCTGATTGTGTTGGTGCTAGTAGTGTTTTAAAATAAAATTGACACACCTTAAAAGGGCGGAATACACGTAGATAAAAAGTATTGGACTCTCGATAAACCAAAAGGCTTCCTTGTCCACCTGCCATCTAGAGTTAATTTTCTGGATGGCAATCTTGTTAAAATGTATGTGTGGATCATATACGTATCTCTATTCAAATAAACAATGTACAGTCAAACCCCGCTTTACAGTCACATCTATAATACAGCCACCTCACAATTAAGGTCACCCTGGGACAGACCCAAATTATTTTCATAACAGTAAAGTATAGATATTGAACCTGCTAATAAGGTCACCTTGCTATTCAGGTCACTATCGCCCAGTCTCGAGGGTGACCTTAATAATGAGGTTTCACCGACTTCCGCTCTTGCGTATTTTTATGACTTTTCGGAAGCCTGTATTTGTGTTTCAGTCAAAATTATTTATTTTCAAAAGGTCACGAGATCATACAAACGGAGTACTGTGGCATTATTTAAACATCATGCATAGATGATGCTCATATTTAGTAATATACCAAATACAGCAACTTATGTAATCGGATACAGTTCTGCACCTAACTTCATGGGCACTCCTTCGTGGACGTAACATTACATTAGTAATGCTGTCAGTGGTTATGAGCTGTTGATACATAAACTACATTGAGCTAAAATCCTCAGAAACCCGAGAGTGATGCTCATTAAAGCAACAGAGTTAAGCAGTCTCAAAATGTTTATGTTGTCAGTGAACGTGTGAACAGTGGCTAAGGAGGTTTGCAAGTTTGCTAAAACGATAGGTCTTCAGATGACGGCAACATGTTATTTATTGAGTACATTTTTAACACATCCAAAGAATTTGCCTGCTGTAAAGATTTTCACCTCATATCTTTGACATTATCTCTTTGAGAAGTCTGGTCTCACATACCGATTGTAAAGCATGTGCTTTCCAATTGATATATGCAATAAAATGAAGTATCTATGAAGAATGTTCAGCAAAATGTTGTGGAGTTTGCACAGCTAGTTTGAGAGTGGACGTGTTATTTCAGGGACATCCTGGTGGTGTGTGGGGGCGTCATCCCACCCCAGGACTACCAGTTTCTCTATGACGCTGGGGTGGCCGACGTGTTTGGTCCAGGTGAGTGGAGGATGTCAGCTCATAGACTCTATTTATGTATTATAATAAGTATACACAAGTTATAATAAGTAGTGAGGCGTGGTGGTTGAGTGGTCAGAATGCCGGACTGTTGATCGGAAGAACCGGGGTTCGGATCCCGGTGCCGACTGATCAGTGGTTCGGTACCAGTCCCAGCCATCATGTGAAAACGTATACAGTTTCGTTCACGTTACATTTCCTGTGTCGTTCAGAAGAGACGCAAGAAGCTGTTGGTCCTTTCTATTTGGTGTCGATGCCAGGGGATGTAAAAGATCCGACAGAAGGAAATAAAAAAAAAAACGTTGCAGACACCCACCTGTCATTCTCTGAACTCCCATTGGCGTTTATTTCCAAAAATGGACCATGCCAATTAATTAATAGTAGAAGAATACTGGTAATCTGTTAGTTGTTTGCCATTTGACAAATGAGGGTCATATAATACACCAAACCTCAAGCGTGGTGGTCTGAACCTGTAAGACTGTTAGAATTAAGAAAATCCATAATACAAGTCAACGTCTTTTTTCATAAATTGCAAATACACTGTGTATTCATCCAGAGCCTGTGTTATGGCATAACAAATAGGGTCTGCTTTGTTTTAGGGACGCGGGTTCCAGATTGTGCCATGAAAGTTGTCATGAAGATACAAGAAAACGTCGGCAAACGATCGTCTTCCTAATTCCAAGCCTGTGGGGGATATTACAATACTGTCTCGCTATCAGTGGTGCATTAGTTACGGAAATTTTCCAATGTTACAGTTTGATAAGTGGCAAGAGCTTGCTGGGTATTTAGACATGTAGCTACTGTTATATGCAAGCACTAATGACGGCCACGTTTGGCCGCCATCACTGTACAATTTATATCTGCAAACAGAAGTGTACCCGGTAGTAATCATTCCTTGCTTGGCTGTAATGTCATGACAGAAAAGTTCTCAGATACAGGGTACAGTGTATTCTGATTCTGTATTTTTGTACTGTTTGTAGAATGGAGATATTTACGGCTGGTTTCAAATATGTTATGTACATAGTGGTTCCAGGGAAAATCTATGCATGCTAGAAATATATATATCTATATAAATATGCTAACTTTGGAACATGCCCGAGAGAATCGAGTGAAAAAACCACTTTCCTCCAGATGATATCATTGCGTGAATAACTAGTAGATGTTAAAAACGTATAGTGATAACAGCTTTGTTCCGTCTGTTGTTCGTGGGTGGGTGTAAGTAGTATTATATATTAAAACTCCTGTAAGACATTTGAAGCTATTTAAAAAAAAAACAATTATATCCAGTTCCGGTTTTATGATGCAGTCGGCCAGTGCATGCTTTTGCTCAATGTATTCTTTCCTCGTTCGTTTCTTCTGTTTCTTCCATCTGTCGCTCTGCCAATCTGCCTGCATTTCAGCTACACTTTAGTAGAGACAAAATATATACTTGATTATCCTGCTATGGTCTGTGTGGTGTGTGTGCGTATGAGTGAATGTTTATCAGCTGTGTTGCAGAAGACAATATGGCAGAGTCAGTTACGATGCACAACAAAATTATTTTACTAAATGCGAGTGCTGATGTGCAGGCATATTAGCAGGTTTGAAATGGTGCATTTTTAAAAGTGCCTGTGGACGTTTGGCAGTTGTTCCGCTACTCCACGTACACACTACTGTGGATGCAGTAATATGTAGACATAAATTGTTAAATATTCTGCTCTGTCTATTATGATAAGATCAATGTGTAGCCGTCCTGATGTCTGACTAATATAAAGAGAGTTAAATAGTATTAGTGAAAGTAATAATATTTTACGTTCGCTTTGTATTGTGTGGCTAATATCGCTTTGTATGGTATGGCTAACACTTTGTTTACAAATGTAACATATTAATGTTTGTTAATGGCTTGTCAGTTGATAGTATCAAAATAATTACACTATTACGTGTAGTAGTTTTTTCTGATGCAATAACAATGTTATTTTTAGTTTCATTTTGTATTTTAATGTTTGTTGGTTTTGTTGAATAGTCGGACATCCCCGGTGCTATCAGCTGTTGTCTCAAATCTGTGTATGTTCAGCTGTTAGTGAACCATATGTTACAATGTTTGGAGCAATCTGTTAGGTAATAAACTAACATTGTTATATTTGAATCAGTGTTGTTGTTTTGTTCGCAGAAATTGTCAGTTGAACAGCTGTTTTGGGTGACCACCCTTTCTGTATTGCCAAAGTGTTCTCTCAAGACAGCTGGTCTCCCAAGAGAGGTGGTGTCCAGTAGCAGGTATATAATAACCTAAATGAGAGGTACTCCATTTGGTGGACAGTGTGGTAGACATTAGTGATTTGCATGGCATTCTTCTGTTCATTCTTTAGAGGTTGTTAGCTGTCCAGTGGGAACTTGCGGTATATTATCACAGTTTGCTGTAGGATATATCAAGGCCTGTTGATCGAAACTTGAATTTTGGCTGTTGGTATGTTATGATAAAATAATATAGCGATCACGTGACTGGTTTACATGGTCGTTGGTCAAGTTTGGTACATTACTGTTACAAATAATCCATGCCTAGGATTATGTTCACCCAAGAGAGAGGTTGACCAAGACAAGTTCTACTGTACTACAAATTTGGGCCCATATAGTTATGCTGTTATTACAAGTTAACAAAAGTTAACAAAAATCGAAGCAAACCTGTGCAAGGTGGCATTTTACAAACATTTGTGGTTCTATGTTTGTCCCAACACACTACGTAAGGCTACAGTCATAACTGTTGTAGTGTTAACAGCGCTTTGTTTTCTTCCAGAATTGACACCGATTGTTATCTAGTATAAAGCACCATTTCCACTAATTAATTTCTATACCTTTTAATATTCAATAAATACATCGCTGAAGATATTGCATAACAAGATCAACCTCTGGAATGTTTAAACTCTGCCATGTCATTATTGCCATCTCTGTGTGGAATTAGTCCTGAGCATTATAGATGATGATACATCTCATCTGTATAAAACTGAGTAACGTTCCATCTTAAAGGTAGTTACCCCCTGGCCCTTACAAACAAACCCTTCTTGTTAACTCCGCTTCTGCTTCCCCAATTTTTCAGTAAATACTTCCTGATGCATCCGTCATTGGATTGTTGTTTAGATGTGATGTCAGCACAATGTCATAACATGTCAGCATGGTGTCTCAACATGTCAACACAATATCATAATGTGTCGGCATGGTGTCGGCACATGTCAACATGAAATTAGAACATGTCAACATGATGTTGAAACATGTCCGCATAACGTCGAAACATGTCAGCAGACTTTGACTGGGTCCCAACAAAAATGTTCACCCCGATCGAGTAAGTTCAATTTCTCCAGGTCACTCGGATCAAGACTGAAGTCACACACTTGGAAGTTCTCACGAATGTGGGCGGGCTTGGTTGACCTTGGGATGACCCCTGACAAAATATGACAATTCAAATGATGAGCATGACATAGTGAAAAGACTAGCACCTATCAAAGACCATATTTAACCCAAGGCCAATAACACTATTTCCATTAAAGGAGAATCCCCAATTCAATTTTTTTATTCTCTCATTTCAAATAAAATTTGCGACAAAGTAAACCCACATAGTATCCACTAGATGTGACAGTTCGTTTGTGCAACTTTATGTATGTAGTTCTGCTAAAATGAGACGTACTATATATAAACCTACTTCTTTGTGAATCCAGAATCAAATGAAGTGATTCTCAAAATTTGAATCTATGCAAGTACTTGATATGATTATGCACAGGTTTCTGTGTTGATATTTTTTCATCGCTCTCTCAAAACATGTCACCGGTAAATTCAGTGGGTTCAAGGCTAAATGTTGGCTTTGCTTTGGCAAAATGTAAAGACTAAAAATTCTTTCGGATTTTTAAGCAAAATGTTTACACTTTATTATTAAACTGTTTGCATATAATATTTGAACCATTCGCTTTGTAATGTGATAAACCAGACCAAATAATTATTTTCAAGCAAGATAACTCAACTCATTTTGCATTCATGTATATTTGGCACTGAACTATTTTGCATGCTGGCTCTTGCTGTCCTTGCTTTTCCACAAGGTCAAGTAGAGAGTAAGACATACTTACCAATGTGCTGCTGCGTGGCCCAACGTAGAAGGATCTGACTGAGTGAACGCTGATACTTGTCAGCAATCTGCGTCACCACCACATCCTCCAGTAACTAAATCAACATGAATGTTTGAATAATGTTTTAATTGTGCCTCACGATTATCAATACAAAAAGTAGAAATTTAAGCCGTCTGGAAATTCTACAATTACAGCATATTACTATATTATTTTATGTAAGCACCAACACAAGTCACGAATAGTGATGAAATAAGACCAAATGAATGACGTTTATTAAAGAGATTAAGTTAAAGAGAGACAAATGTGGGCTCTACATCCCAAGGCCAGGCCTGTGACTGAGCCCATACTAGTCTCCTGTACCTCTGGATGACAGAGCCCACATTTCGGCATATACAACATTAGCAGTATTGTTATAGATATATAAAACAACAGCACTACTACTGTAATCACAGTAGACCTTATGCACTGTACCGTACTAACCAAGCACACCATTCATTCACACTAACTATAATCCCAACTACCTGCTGAAGAGTTACACTATATAAATATTTAGCCTAAACCTATAAGTGGGGCCATTACGCCCAACTTACTAAAATCACCGGTGTAAGAGAAACGAGCTGTCTCGGCATCAAAACCCCGTGAACACATTGTCCACCTGCACTAAAAAAAGGGGAAAGCATTGAGATCTGCTATCAACCCCTCTTCCACCAATGATGTACATGTTGTGTCCCTAATGCTATCAAAAATTGAGAGGGATGGGAGGGGCAAAATTGTTGATGTGACCACTCTGTCTGCTTTCACAAAACGAAGTGGCCAAGAACTAGTTGAAATCTGCCACCGAGCACCATTACCGCGTGGTGATTGGTTCCTTGTGCCAAAAGAGCACCAAAGACAAAGGGGGTAATTAGCATCAGACATTAGGAGCCATTAGGCCAATCATCACTCGTCCTGCATTGTTGCCAGCACAAAAATACATATGCAGCACGGTGCCGTGGCCGCATATTCTCATTTATGCAAGCACCAATACAAGTCATGAATAGTGATGAAATAAGGCCAAATGAATGACGTTTATTAAAGAGATTACCGAGTTCACTCTTCTTGCACTTGCACAGCACTGTTCTTGACATTAAGATAAATGACAATCTAAATGCTAGATATGAACAATCAAGTTTTTAAAGGGTTGCATTACCAGGTATAACTAGTGTATTCTGCAATAAAAACGTTATAATATAGGTCTAATTACATTTAATGTGTAATTGATTCTGAACAATTACCATAACACAGACATTCTAAAACATATTGTGTTACAACATGAATTAAAATGGCTACATCAAGGTTAGGATTCTAAGCATAACAGTACCCAAATAACAATAATATAATTACACTGTGATGTTAATCTACACTATTAATATTTGCTTATAGAATTGTTTACATTGTCATGGTGCCATTTACCCTCGACATTCACATATATTTAGATGATACATTTACTTCAGTAACTGACCCCAGCCCTGATGTGGTGCCTTAGAGTCAGCCAATACTAACATGCCAACCAACTCTAGCAGGACTGAAAGTCCTTAGTCCTGACCTTGTTTCCATCACTCCCAAGGGAAGAGTAAGCTTGGAAATGGACCTCTTCCTTCCGACACAGATCCATGAGTTCTCGCTGTACAAGGTAGGGATGACACTCCACCTGTAGAACGGCTGGCCGCACCGAGCAGTAGGACAGTAGCTCTCTCAAGTGGCTGGCTGTGTAGTTAGACACACCGATCGCTCGAAGCTTTCCTAGAGAGTGAAACAGATGCCGAGTTGATTCACGAAAGTATGAATTGTTTGTTACACTACATATATGCGTCTCGAGAATTATGTTTTGAAACAATACTAATAGCAAACAAATTTAAACACACTGACACATCACAAATATCTTCAATAATCATTATGATTTAAAATCAATCAGATATGATAATAATTATTATTGATTAGCCACTGTATCTTTAGTGCATTCTGCTGTAACAATGGTTGATTTCTCAGACATACCTGTGTTCAATCTGGTGTTCAATATGTCAAAATTTGAAGACTTAGGAAATATTGTTATACTTTCATTATATCCACTAATTACTGGTTCTAAACAACTAACAACTTAAGGTAGTCTTTTTTCCACAAAAAAATGTAGACTGAGTTTTTTAAATGACATTGATATATTTACATATATCAAAGACTTTATAGTGGGTAAAGTTTTATTATTATCATTAATATGTTCAGACTGAGTTATCATGTGAAATCATGATCGACATGTGATTGACCTTCCTTTTGTAGATTCTCCAATTCGAGCCATGTCTCTTTGCGCAGCACTGCATTCTTGGAATCCTCTGGCTTCTTTCCCTGGGTGCCTGGCCAGTGGATGAGGTAGAGGTCAAGGTAGTCAACCTTCAGGTTCTCTAGGGACTGCTTGCATGCCTTCCGACATGCCTCCTTTCCTTGGGACTTTGGACCTGGCCAAGAAAGTATCACATGAATTAAATGTCAAAAAGTAAAGAGGAGGGAGAGACTACTACCGCAATGACCGTATGTATTCGGACACCGTGTGTTTAGGATCACCCTAAAAATCTAGAGAAATAATTATTTTTGTACCGTATGTTTTGGGACACCTTTGTAAATCTAATCATTTTTGTCCCTATGTATTGGGACACCAATTATTCATATTTCTGATGAGCGTGTACCCATTTTTCCTCGATGCCGACGTGTAAATAAAAAAACAGTGTATCAATAAAACAGTGTATCAATTATTACAATTGTAGCAGCTGTGAAGTAAACAACACAAACTTGGACGATGTAAATAACTGTAGCAGCAGTAACTGTATTTCGCCCTTCTCTCAGCTACCAGCTGGCCTTTGTACATTTAGGAAATGTCACAATATGCATCTAAAATATCCTAGTTGCACTGCCACAGTATTTGGCTGGAATTTTCAAAACTGTGATCTCCCGAATGTCTGCATTGTTGCAAGACTTTCACATTGTTTCATGTATAGTTGATGTTTCAATCTGCAGATATGGTCATTCATCCACCTAGAAATGAGTTACATTAGTATTAACAGTGTAATGGACACTGTTAATACCAGAGGTACCTAGGTAATTCAATGTTTACATGACGTTTTGTTGTATTTCTGCAAGTTTATCTTCTATATCTTAATAAAAAAATTAATGTGTTTCTATATGTGGCCAAGATGGGGGTGGGCGGTAATGCGGGTGTGGGCAGTATAGTGGTCAAATACGGTAAAACAGTCAGTCAGTAAATAGTCTTTGAACAAGTGTGGGAAACCGGTACCAGACTGACTAAATATTTTACATAGCTGAGGATGTAGTCCCTACCCCTGGTAACTAGACTGAATATTACGATAATAAATAATACTAGGTGTTTCAAGGATCACCAGAATATTTAATATTTTGATAGATGTCAAACTTTTACAACTTTGGGATAGACTGAGTATGCATATGTATTTATGCGTGTATGTATTTGTTGGGATCATTGTTTCGTGTACGGGAGCATGGGACTATAAGATGCTGTGGATGGGTAATGTTCAGGAGGTTGTGTTTTATTTTGTAGAAGAAGGTAAGTTGGTGTTGTAATCATCTTTTTAGTGTCTGCCAACCAAGTTTATTTAGAAGGCCGGTTACGCTTGTTGTGCGGCAGTGGTCAATTACAGTAAATCTAGCTGCTCTTCTTTGAATTTTTTCAATGATTTCAATGTTATCTTGGGTGTAGGGATTCCACGCTACAGCTCCATACTCTAGTTTTAGTCCTACTAACATATTGTCAGACATTTGGAAGTTGACAAATTAAACCTACCAAGTTTACTTGTGAGAAAGATGTCATTTCGTTGTAAACTGTACTTAGGAAGAAGTGTTTCCAGTGCGCTTGCAATGTCTGCTTCATTTCTGTAGACCTCGGCAGTATCTAAAATGAAAACCACATTTATTAAAAGGCTATGTTACTGAGGGGTAAATTTAAAAGGAAAGGCACCATCTGACAGAGGATAGCACAAGACAAACAGATCTGGAAACGATGTGCCGAGGCATTCAGAAATCAATAAACATTTACATTCGACACTATGGCTGCAAAATGATGCTGATGATTATGAAAAATAAAAACCGCACCCCTCATATATACTTTTTGACAAAGTTCTGATAAGAAACCAGGAATTAATTTATTATTTCATATGGCCTTATATATTATATAATCTTATTTATTTGAAGTGGTTTATAATTATAATATTGTAATTTATACGTTACTTGCCAAATGCTCTGTAGCCAACGTTCAGTGCCGCATCGACGACTTCGCTGATCAACTGCTGCCCACGGATCTTGAAAGTTCCGACTGTCAAATGAAAATGCTTCGTAGAAAGTGGTGTAATAACAAACACACGTGTTTTAAATTTTATGAAGGATCTTGCCGATTTATCGCTTGAGATGCTTGATGCTTGATGTAGTAATCCCTTTACAACCGTTCACAGCTAAACTGGGATTTGTGCGGTGCGTAATGTCAGGCCCAGGGGCCAGGGCAGTCGAACAAAAAGGGAAAAAATCGTGTAGAAGATTGTTCAAATTAAAGAAAGAAAAGTAATGAAAACCAACAAAAAACAAACAAAACCGCGGATAAAAACAAGTGGTGCACTATATACATAAGTTTGTAGCTTTAAAGGATGTGGACGCCATGCAAGGGTTGCATTTCCCTGATGGCTGGCATGGCGACACACACTGGAAGGCTGGCAGTGATGGCGTGATGTGTAGAACAGCAGATGGTGGTAGTCTGTTCCATATGGATGCTACTCTGGGGTAGAATGCATATTTATATGCATTGATGGTTGGAATTATTGTGTTGGTATATTTAAGTGGATGGTCGATTCTGTTAGAGATATGTGTGGCGTGCTGGAAACATGGCGGAGGACTGATGTTGACCATGTGGTAGTGGATTTTGTAAAACATTGATGCTTGTTGAATGAGGCGACGTGTGTGGAGCGAGTCATCGATAATGCATCGATGACTACAAAAAGGTTTATGTCTATATAATAATTGGCAAAAACCATAAGGTCATTACGCCAATATAGGGGGGGGGCATATGCCATAGCACTACAGGGAATTTTAGAGTCGTCTGCCCAGCCTAGATTTAAAAGTATCCACCGTGGCTGCAGACACAACTGTTTCGGTTAGTCCGTTCCAGTTCTTTACTGTTCTATTACAAATTATTACAAATACTGCTTACATCCGACTAAGGGCATCGTTGCACCAGAGTTTAAATTAACGGATTGCATCTTCTAGCTGCAAGTAAAACTGACACAGTCAATGCACCATAATTTTATAGTCAGAATCATACTGGGTTTATATATTTTCCAAAAAGTTGTTTACGTGAATCCGAAATAACTGGTATAAAAGTACAATGTTTCACATATATTTCGCATTAATCCAGCGGTAGATAGTCAAATATATCGATGCACATGAAATAATTACATGCATGCCATTTAAAATCAGAAATTCAGTAGAACCTGTATATTATCAGCAGAAACTTGAAACAGAAATAAGTCATTTTGCCAAACTTAAATATAGCTGAGCAGCGTCTTATTATTGGCGTCCGTGATTGCAAAACATCGGCGTATTTCCGACACCGGTTCCTAAAATAGATTTACAGTCACATGAGATCACGTGTCAAAGCTTTGCGGCTGCCGTGACAGGACGGCGTTATCATTGGTTATGATAAACAGAATGTTGTGTCGTTCGTCCAAAGCCGCCATACGTTAGTAATTTCAGTCACCGAACAACTAGACGACCATCTGTGAACGTGGCGTTGTTTTGGCACATCTTCAAGTTAATACTAGTATTGGGTTTTCCGCAAACTCGGTGGCAGAGCCGTGTGACTGTGACAAGTTTCAGAACTGTCATCCTGCTGAGGCTTGAACCCAGCGACATCAACAATTAAGGCTCAAAGTCCCGGTCGCAAAGTCAAGCTCAAATTTTCCGGGAACGCTCTTGGCCGTGGTAACCGAAACATTTTCATAAATCAAATTATCGGAATTCAGACTCGTAGACATAGGCATAGTGCTAGATAAAATACTGTCATTCACTTAGTCTTAGACAACGAAACTTAGACATCACTAAGTCTTAGACGCTATAATTTAGAAATTTGTAAGCAACTACGTGAATCTTGATGTAGATGTTCTGTATCAGTCCATGTACTGTATATATAGGCTTATATATTACCTAGATATTATACTTGTAGTAATTAATAATAACTAAATTTGATGTAATTATGGCCTAACTATTTCATAATTGCTATTGGTAAATTACCTAGTTATAGCACAAGTTATGAAAACATGCCATATGTTGCTAATGTAATGTTAAAATATTTTGACTTGCTTGTGAAGTTGTGTGCATTTTGAAGCCGAAATAAAACATAAAACGGGCATTAGAATAACAGAGAAAAACACATGACTTCTAAACTGGCCATTGAGCTTGGTTTCTAAAGATTTAGGCGCAGAAGAAGTTACCTTATTATTATTACATGACACCCATCTCTGATAAAAAGTGGATATAAACCTTTAGTGTAGCATATCAACAGTTACTGCTCCCTGGATAACGTGGTTATTTCTTGCTCAAATTGTCCTCATAGCTCTACTATCAAACAACGTCTTCCACATCCTGCAGTAGCTGGTAGACTACAGAGGTGGCATCATTGGCTGTTAGTGTTACGATGAAGTTAAATTTATCTGGATTTGTCGTCCCAATGCATCTTCCAAATATTCCAGGACAATGACTACAACAGAGAATGCAGACTTCAATGTGCATCTTGTCTCACAAAGCGAATGCCATTTTGGCAGCTCCTTCATATCACTGAGTGCATATCTTTGCCACCAAAAGTCCATATTCTTTCTGTGGAACTATACACTTTGTAGTCAATGCTTCACCAGTTGTGCTGGCGCGCTTCAACAAATCCAAGACATTCACTGGGGATGCGAGAAGATGCCTCATCCATTGCAAGATACTTTCTGGGAAAATTTTAAAGCGAATTATCTCACATCTATTAAAAGACACTTATCATTTCAATATTATAATATTTCAATTCAAGTCCACATTGATGGACACATGAATTAATAGGATGTCTCCAGTTAGCTTCAAGAAAGGTATCTGTATCTGTATTTTGACTGGCAAAATGTCCTATGGACACATCACGCCAGTGCGCATGGTGGCTCTTATGGATTAAGTTTTTACATGTTGGGCTACACTAATCTGGAATGAATTCAGTGATGTACTTGATACAATGCTTGGAGGTAGAGAATTCCACTCTTTTATTGTGACTGGGAAAAAGCTGTTTCCAAATATGTTTGTCGAGTACCTGTTTGTACTAACTGTTTATTATGTTTACGTGAGCATCTGGTGTTGCGTTTGATGTATTGATCTAGTGGGATATCTATGAGGTTATGTTCCATTTTATATAATATGCTAAGTCTTTGGGTTTTTCTTCTTGATTGGAGGGTGTCCCACTGGAGATCTTTATGGAGTTGTGTTACCGTTCCTGGCTCTCTAGATTAGTTGTTCTTACAAAATCTGGCGGCTTGTCTCTGGGTTCTTTCTATGAGTTTGATATTTCTTAGGCAATGTGGATCCCATGATGCTGACGCATGTTCAAGTATAGGGCGGACAAGGGTTGTGTAGGCTATGGACTTGATTTGGGTTGGGCATTTATTTAAATTTCTTCTAATAATTCCCAATGTCTGTTGTGCTTTTTTGTGACTGAGTTGCTTTGTATTGTCCAATTTAATGTATTTGATATATGTATGCCAAGATAACAGTGTGATTCAACAGATTTAAGTTGTTGTCTGCAGGTGTAGAGATTTGGTATCGGTTTTCTTGAGGCTATTGTCATTGTATAACATTTAGTGGGGTTGAATTTCATAAGCCACATGTGTTGCCATTTCTCAAGTTTGAGCAGATCGTTTTGGAGGACAGATGTGTCTTGGTCAGTTTTAATCGGTGAATATAACAGACAGTCGTCTGCAAAAAGGCGAACAGTTGAGGATAGATTGTCTGGCAGGTCATTTATGTAAAGTAGGAAAAGTAGGGGCCCCTGTACTGTGCCCTGTGGTACCCCAGAAATGACTTGAGTTGATGTTGACTTGGATCCATTTATAACAACCTGTTGAGTTCTTCCTGTAAGGAAGATATTTATCCATGATGATATTGGGCCTGTGATGCCAGTGTTTGAGTTTGTGGATTAGTCTTTTATGTGGAACTTTATCGAATGCTTTGGTGAAGTCAAGGATGGCCATGTCTACAGATTTCTTCTCATCAAGTGATTTGCTTATGTCATGGATTGTTTTAATTAATTGTGTTTCAGTTGATCTTTTGGCACGGAAGCCATGTTGGTGGTCAGTTAGAATGTGGTGCTGTTCAACGTGTTTCATAATGTGACTATGTATGATGTGTTCAAGAAGTTTAGAAACCACAGGTGTTAAGGATATTGGTCTATAGTTAGATGTTTCTGCTCTACTTCCTTTCTTAAAAATTGCTGTTACATTCGCTTCTTTCCAGGTATTGGGGACTTGTCCAGAGTAAACAGATGATTGGAAAATGTCATGTATTACTGGTGCTAGATGAGAGGCATATCTGTTTTAGAACCATGGTGGAATGCCATCTGGTCCTTGCGATTTAGAAATGTTAATTTTGGAAAGTTGATCAAGTACACCTTTAAGTGAAATTGTTAGTTTGGGGATTTCTCCACGTGGACTTCTGGCCATATCTGGTAGGGTGGAATTTACTTTGTGTGTAAAGACACTTTGGAACTGATTGTTTAAGGCTTCTGCTTTACATTTGTCATCGCTAATGATGTTACCCGCAATGTTAAGGTCCCCACTACCCTGGTTATCCTGTCTAAGTTTAGAAATGAAGCTCCAAAATGATTTAGGTTTCTCTGTTATTGTTGTTGTCAGGAATTGGCTTATGTAGGATAGTCTAGCAGAACGAAGGTGTTTATGCATGTTTCTCCTGATGTCACAGAATTCTTTCCAGTCTTCTGGAATTCTAGTTCATTTTGCTTTGTTATACAGCTGTTTCTTTCTTTTGCACATTTTCTTTAAATCTTTATTGAACCAGGGAAGATTGTGTCTTGAAGTAGTAAGACGGTGCGGTACATATTGGTTCATAATGTTGATGATTTTCGTGGAAACAAGATTCCAGTTGTCATTGACTGTCATGTTTTGGTTTTGAGAGAAGTATTCACGTGTAAAGTTTTCAAGAGATTTCTGGATGTTAATGTTGTCGGCTTTATTTCTAATGAAAACTTTACGTTTCGGACGATGTTTGCATTTGGACGAGATGTTTACATCAATGATGACTGTACTGTGGTCTGCTATTCCGTCTACTACATTTATCTTCTTTATTAACTCAGGTCTATTGGTGAAGACAAGATCTAAAATATTGTTGGCATTTCCCTGTCTGTGTGTGGGTTCCTTGACATGTTGGATCAGTCCATGTTCCTCTGTAAGAGAGAGTAATTTATTGGCAGCAGTTGTACTGTATCCATTGTTAGTTGTGACTTGGTGAATTTCCCAATTGATGTTAGGGAGGTTGAAATCGCCAGTAATGATGACATTATGTGTGTTGATCTTGTTACCTAATTTAGAAAGGGCTAGGTCTAGTTCTTCGATTTGAGTTCCATGAGAGTCATTTGGGGCACGATAGAGGGTACACATGGTTATTGGTTTCATTCCTGTTATCTGGGTTTCAGTCCAAATGCTCTCACTGTTAGTGTCTAGGTCTGGCTTGTGATGAGGTCATCTTTTGATATTTGAAATACCCCCCCTCCAGTAGTGTCTGTTTCTCTGTCCTTTCTAAAGACGTTAAAGTTGCTTGGGAATATTTCTCCATTTTTTATTGAGGGATGTAACCCATGATTCAGTGCCACAGATCATGTCTGGGTTGTGTAGATTGTTTAGTGCTTCGATGTCTGAGGCTTTCTTTTTAACGCTTTGGCAATTTATGAGGATGCATCTGATGTTTGGTCTCTTTTTTGGTCTATATGCTTTCTTGCTATTAGTTGTATTGTTGTTGGTGGTTTCGTTTAGGTTATGACTGTTACTGTCCAGAGGATAAAAGGGATTTGCCGTTGGGATTTCTGTATCTGTGAAGAAAGAACTTGTGAAGTTGAAGTTGTTGCATTCGGGGCAGGCCCACGAACATGAGGTATGTTTATTATTGTTGGCTTTCCAGTTTTCCAAAGCTAGATCTGGGTAGTTAAGCTATGTGTCATTCTCTAAGGTAACATTGAGAAAGCCTATTCTTCTTCGTCTATGGCTTTCCTGTGTTCTTCACTCTTGACCACCACTTGACTACCATTTGACCACCACTTCTCCCACTTGACCACCAGCTAACTGATCAGTAACAATTAAATATCAGCTGCATCAACAGTTATTTGATCATTAAAAATATTTAAAAATCTAACTTGTCGATTTCCCTTGCCGCTGTGAGGCTATGTCAACGCCACCATTAAGGACTTGTATGCTATCACCTTATTGACTTCATAGTGGCTGCGTGCTTCTGTTGGTTTCGTCTAATAGAGGTAGTCAAACATTAATCAATTGTTATACCAGCAGCAGCAGCAGCTTCGCAGAAAGGTTGCCTGCTTCTAGTAACTTCATCCTGTGTCATCAAAGTATTGATAAATTGTTACAAGATAGTGCTGACATTTTCTTTGCCAAGGGGTACAATATTATCCGGGCTTCCAGCAGTCACTGTCTTAAATGGAATTTTTAGTTTGACAAATTCATGTGGAAGCACGTAGGTACGTGCGTACAGCTAACTACGTCCCTGTGTGTGTGTGTGTGTGAGTGTGTGTGCATGTGAAGGCAAAGCTAAAGTCAAACATTAAAAATATTATGTATAGCTATACGCCTTCGCATTGCACGTTATCGTTGTAACGGATTCGAAAGGCAGCACCACTTGTGGCTGTGCGTGTTTTGCACGGGGAATACAATAAAGGTCTTCCGGTGACTACACGAGGCTGAGACGTTGAGTTCGTTACAAATCCCTAGAAAAACATGACAATGGCGACGAGGTGGTTCCAATAATGGCTGGACAAACCCTGAGGTATGAAGAGTATAACGAGGAGAGGGAATTATTTGAAAATTATTTGGAAAGATTCGAATTTTTTGTAACGACTAACGCCGTGCCAGATGGCACCAAAAAATTTTTTTTGCTCAGTAGTGTCGGCACACAGGCTTTCACGAAAATCAAGAGCCAACTGAAGCCTGAAAACTTGGCTGACAAAAGCTATGACGAGGTGGTGGCTGCGGCCCATGCTGTGTACAAACAGCAGTTGACAGTGATAGGTCGTCGAAATCAATTCATGAACAGAAACAGAAAACCGTCAGAATCGGTATCACAGTATGCTTTAGCGTTACGAAAGCTGTGTGGCGACTGTGAATATCCAGCGGCAATTCAGACAGAAATATTGCGTGATGTGTTTGTGAAAGGACTAAACTTACCTTCTGTCCTGACAAAACTTATGTTGAAAGACAACACACTAACATTTGACAGTGCGTACAAAGAGGCCGTGGCTGAAGTATTAGCAGCCAAATGCTCGGTCGAATTCAATGCCTCATCATTGGGGGGAAACAGGATTTCCCATACTACTGCCAGTGCTAACCAGGTTGAACGTGTCAACCGGGTGCAGAACTTTAGTAAGAAAAAAGTGCCAACAAAGGTACAGTTGCCAGTCAAAGTCGTAATGCTTTCAACAGCAAGAAGTCCTGCTACCGCTGTGGTGGCAATCACCATGAACAGAAATGCCAATACATCAACAAACAGTGTCATTGGTGCAAGAAGACAGGTCACATTGCTCGGATGTGCAGAGCAAAACAGCGAAATCAAGGCAGAAACAGAGTGGCCCATGTGAGTGATGGTGACGAGCCAGCTGAGGACCACACGTTGGGGTTGTTTGGTGTTTATTCAGCCGATGCTGATATAAATGATGTATCCGGGTGCAAGGGTATCAAGGTGAAAGTAACCTTGGGCAGTGAAATAGTCCCTATGCAGTTAGACACAGGGGCTGCAGTCTCCCTTATCCCGGTAAGCACCTACAGACGGGTCCTGTCAAAATACCCTCTACAACCCTCAAGCATCACCCTTAAGTCATATACAGGTGATCTGATACCAATTGCTGGGAAGGCCTACATTCCAGTGACTTATGGAGAACAACACTTCATACTGCCAGTAGTTGTAGCATGTGGTGAGCGACTAGCACTGCTCAGTAGAGATTGGTTGCAGCAGATAAAGTTGAACTGGAAGAGTATTTTCAGTGTGATGTCCGGAGCCATGTCTGAAATGCACAAATTGATGGGCAAGTACGCACACTTGTTCAGAAATGATGGATCAACCATTCAGGGCCATACAGCAACCTTGAAGCTTAAACCAGAGCAGAATCCAGTTTACCAAAAGGCGTGTCCTGTTCCTTATGCTCTTAGGGAACTCGTGGATAATGAGATCGACCAACTTGAATCAGCTGGAGTGCTGTACAGGGTCGATAACAGTGAATGGGCGAGCCCGATGGTGAATGTGCCTAAGTTGAAAAATGGCAAGGTGTCGGTTCGCATATGTGGGGATTACAAGCTACTAAATGTCGCCATTGAGGTTGATAAATACCCCCTACCTACGGCTCAGGATTTGTTTGCCAAAATGGCTCACAAATGGAAAAAACCAACTGTGTTCTCAATCCTGGACCTGAGTGGGGCATTCAACCAACTCGAGGTTGATGAGAAATCGTCACCACTGCTCACGCTCAACACACATAAGGGACTGTACAGAACACGGCGTTTAGCTTACGGTGTTAAAACTGCGCCGTCCGTGTTCCAGATGACAATGGACAAAATTCTAGCAGGACTAGAAAATGTCATGTGTTTCATCGATGACATTCTTGTGACGGGAACCACTGAACAGGAACATCTGAAGACACTGGAACAGGTGTTGCACAGGTTGGATCAGCACAATGTGAGGTTGAACAAGACGAAATGCCAGTTTCTGAAGTCCCAAGTGAAGTATCTGGGACACACAGTCAGTGCAAATGGGATCCAGCCTATCCAGGACAAGGTGGAGGCCGCCTCCAACCAACCTAACGGAACTACAAAGTTTCCTGGGTGTCGTGCAATACTATGCGAAGTTTGTACCAAACTTGTCCACAATCTTGCATCCTCTGTACGAGCGCCTAAAAGCTGGTGTGGAATGGTCGTGGGACAGAGCTTGTGATGGAGCATTTAACCAATGCAAAAGGTTGTTGTCTAATGAGACGGTACTTACTCACTATGACGAAAGCTTGCCACTCATTCTTGCCACGGATGCAAGCTCATATGGAATCGGAGCTGTGATCAGTCATCAAATGTCAGATGGGGTGGAAAAACCCATCGCATTTGCATCACGAACATTGAGTGCCGCAGAGCGTAACTACACTCAGATCGAACGTGAGGCACTGGGAATCGTCTTCGGGGTGAAGAAATTTCACCAGTACCTCATGGGGCGATCATTTACCATGAGGACAGATCATCGTCCACTGACGAAGATATTTGGACCAAAGACTAGTATACCGTCTATGGCGGCAGCGCGAATGCAATGCTGGGCATTGGTACTATCTGGGAACCAGTACGACATCCAGTACATTCCGTCAAAGGAAAACATTAACGCGGATATACTGAGCAGACTGCCGGTAGACACTCCCGAATCTGCAAGTTAAGACGAGATCGAATCTGTGTGCATGTTGACCGTCAACGAACTGCCGGTAACCTCACAACAGATAGCGGAATCTACACGCAAGGATACTACCTTGGCCACAATCTATGACAACAGTCTGCATGGATGGCCTAGGTCGTGTGCCAGATTTGACGAACTATATCCATACTTCGATCAGAGAGAGGTATCCCTTGAAGATGGATGCATCGTGTGGGGCAGGAGAGTTGTCATTCCATCGACATACACCAAACAGCTGCTTCACGAGTTGCACACAATGCACCCAGGAATGGTGAGGAAGAAGGCCATTGCCCGAAGTTTCATGTGGTGGCCGGGTGTAGACAGTGACTTTGAAGAAATGGTACGAAGCTGTCCCGAATGTTCAAGGCAAAGAAATGCACCAACCGCCGTACCTCTCATGGCTTGGCCCTGGGCCACACGCCCATGGCAAAGAGTACATGTTGACTTTGCAGAAAAGAACGGAAAGATGTTCTTGGTTGTGGCAGATAGTCACTCAAAGTGGCTTGAAGTCCTACTTATGAACAGCACCACAGCCGGAAACACGATAACAGAGCTGCGAAAACTGTTTGGTGCATACGGACTGCCTGAATCGGTGGTTTCAGATAACGGACCCCAGTTCACTTCTAAGGAGTTTGGAATATTCTTGAAGTTAAACGGGGTGAAACATGTGTTGTGTCCGCCCTACCACCCTGCATCAAACGGCCTGGCAGAGAGGAATGTTCAGACATTCAAGAACATGCTAGCAAAGGCAGACCCTCGAATTCCACTACAACATCGGGTTTCTGACATCCTGTTTCAATATAGAAACACACCTCACAGTATCACAGGCCGTACTCCTGCTGAACTGTTTCTAAGGAGAGCTCCCCGAACAAGGTTAACCCTGCTGAAACCTAGCCTGCAAACCAAGATTCACGAGCGACAACAGAAGGAAAAACAACACCACGATGGTTCAAGGCCTGGGAATCTTTCACAGTTTGACATGTACCAACCTGTCAGAATCAGGAACATGAGAGCAGGCATGGAAAAGTGGATTCCTGGAACTGTGACCAAAATACTGGGACCACTCACGTACATAGAGAGGCTTCCAGGAAACAACAGATGCATCGTTCATGTGGAACACATGATTCCGCGAGATGACACTCTGTCGGGAAGTTCAATTCATTCTGATTCCTTCAGTAGCGGAGAGCTTCTCCCTGCAAACGCTGCACCAGAGCTGGATAAGCCATCTGTTCCAGTCGATCCGACCAGACCTCCTGCTGCTGTGATTCAAACTCCTGGCAGACGCAGTCAACCACAAGTGAACACACCCGTGGTTGCTCAAAGCCCTGCTAAGCAGGATACACCAACAAGTGACATGCCTCTTCGACGGTCAAGCCGTGTTGTAAAACCTGTTGTAAAACTAGATTTGTAATTGTTACAGAGCTGATTCGAACATCATCAGTGTTCTCAGTAACAAGTTATTTTCAGACTAGTTTTCACACTAGAGATTAGTAGTGAATTTTGTTGTGCTGGTTTTTGACTTTGCAATGTGATTTTTATTATTGTTCAGGAAGAAAACACTATTATGCTACATACTACTTGGACTGTAGTTGTGATTAAATTGATTAAGTTATTCATTTAAGGTTGGGGAAGCATTATGTATAGCTATGCGCCTTCGCATTGCACGTTATCGTTGTAACGGATTCGTAAGGCAGCACCACTTGTGGCTGTGCGTGTTTTGCACGGGGAATACAATAAAGGTCTTCCGGTGACTACACGATGCTGAGTCGTTGAGTTCGTTACAAATCCCTAGAAAAACATGACAAAAAGATAAGTAAAACCAATTAAAATACAACTTTCAAGAGATAAAATGCAATTAAACAAACAGAGTTACTTAAAGTTAATATGCCTTATCATTAAAACAACATTGTTGTTCTTAAATATTAAAAATAATGCTCTAAAGGCTGTGTACACAAAACATGTTTACAGTATAATGTGTCTTTAATAAGTGCAGCCTTCTCACCGTTCACATAAATTTCTACAAATGTTAAAATTACACTATTCAGAAGATTATGTTGCACCTTCTATATTTCAGCCATCCGCTATGGAGAAGTACGAAAATATTGACACAATCAATCAGCAACAGAGAGGGACCTTGCGGTTCTTCACTGGCTGGGTCCTTATTGCACAGGTCCTTGGTCTCATTTCGGTCATCATGGTGGCTGTGTGGATGGGGCACTTCCGGGGGGGTTTTGGCTGGTCGGAGGACCCAGACAAAGAGTTCAACTATCACCCCCTTTTCATGATCATTGGAATGGTGTTCCTCTACGGAAACTGTGAGTTGACATATATACGTGAAGATTATATGCTGGTGTGTATTATTGCAATTACTTGTCAAGTCCACACAATTGTTTGCACAAAGTTAAATTTTATTTGGATTGTCTTCATAATAATGACTAGAGAAATGCAAGCTACACTTGTACTTCTTTGACTTTCTTGGGCAAAAACAATTTTAGGGTCTTATGTGTTTATATTGGGAAATGCATATAGTTCAGCCTTTTTTAAGGTCACTTCAGCGATACATCAACCTTGCAATTAAGGTCACCCTGGGTGAGTCCCAAATTATTTCCCATTGGCCCGATCCCATGGGTGACCTTAATAGTGAGGTGACCTTAATGGTGACGTGACCTCAGTAGTGAGGTTGCACTGTGCATCCACCTAATCTAATTCTAAACAGTTCTTCACCTTCTAACGCCATGATACATTTACACTTGAAAACAACACATTTATATTAGATCCAGAAAAGCTTGTTTAGTATTTCAGAATTGAATGCATTTTAGTGATTATAAAAATCATATTTCGTCTAAGGTAAGTTTTGCTGATAACATGTTACGTACATTGATTTCTTAGGATTTTCCTAACGATGTAACTGCCTCGTTTCAGCAATCCTGGTGTATCGCGTTTTCCGCAACAACAGAAAGATTTACGTGAAGATCCTTCACGCCTTACTGCACATTCTCGCCCTCATCTTTGCGGCCGTTGGTCTCAAGGCTGTCTTTGACTCGCATAACCTTGCGGATCCACCGAGACCGAACCTCTACAGTCTCCACAGCTGGCTGGGCCTTGGCACCGTCATCCTCTTTGGTCTCCAGGTCTGTGGGAGTCGGTTGTATTTGTTGGTCAGTTCATCTTCAGGAAGCAAGGATGATAACTGATAAATGATAATGTTTATGCACTGCAGAGGAGCCATGTCGACAGCTTTGATGGTTGAATTCACAATTATTTCATTTTGGGGATAATCTTAGTCTTGTTAGCTAGTCTACTGTGCCAGTGCCGAAATCAACCATCAGACCGATATATTTCAGTTTACAATAATTGTAAACTAATTTTAGTACACTGACTAACCAACATTTCACTTGCTCCGTACATAGTAAGTATATATAACCCGGAAATTGAATAGTTGTGACGCAGCCATGGAGAGGTTCCGTGTCCTCAAGCACTCCCACCTGATGACTGCAGCTTGAGGCTCGTGGTACCAGATCCTCATCTATCGCCATCTCATCATGAAAAGCAGCAGATCGACAATAATTAGTACTTGGCACCTTGCAGTTGCCACGTTATTGTTCCACTATCTGTCCCTGTAGTTCGGGGGAGGTTGGCGTCGATAGTGATCCTCAAATGTTTCTGTGTTACTGGTCTGATGCCCGCTGATTTTAATGGAATGCTTTGCAAATAATTATGTCCCCGTTGCAATGCCAACTGTCAATCTAATGAAATACATAATTATGAAGTATCTTTACATTTTGCAGGCTAATGCATTTGGATGTTGATTCTATTGACAACTTGGCACAAGCGAATTCACAACTTCATTACTTTAAATTTAATTGTCAAATTTTATTCAAACAGAGTAGGATGTGTACTTGTATCTTCAAATGTTTTCTTTTTGACCCAAAACACCCAACGTTTTCCCATACGACATTCCGTTCATTGAGTATGGGTTGAACCTTAATATACGCAGAAAGGAGACATGTGACTAAGGTAGTGTTCTTTCTTGTAGTGGGTGTTTGGTTTCCTGTCCTTCCTCAAGCCTGGTCTGTCCATGGAGCTGCGTCGTCGCATTAAACCCACCCATGTGTTTGTTGGTCTCGCAATCTTCTTCACGGCCATCGCCACTGCACTGACTGGCATCATGGAGAAGACATACTTCTCCATCAGGTGAGTTGTACGTTGCAGGCTGCTTCCTCATGCTGTCATTAACAGGGATGCAAATTTTGTTCCATAACTGAATACTGAAAACTGTCAACACCAAGACGTGTCATCCGGACACTTGCTGGTGTGTCATGTAAATAGTGTCCCCAGTGGTATGTCGGTAGCTTTTTGTATTTAAAAAACTTCAGATGTAACAATGGATTCTGTTTAATGATGAATTTACCTGATGAGTTTATTATTTTTGTGAAACAGTCCCAACAGCTTGAAATTTACGGTGGCCACCCAAATTGCCTTCAGTCCACCAAACCACTCCTGTACAAAATAGATCTACCTACACTGGTGCTTTAACAAATATACACAAAAGAAATATGTATATTTCATATAAAAAAATTTGAATAAAAATGGTTACAGAATAGGCAAAATAGATAACCTGGTCTGTCTATTTTGTCATCTCGGAATGAAACTGTGAAGTTATCATCATTTCACACAATGCTGTCAAGACCAACAGGACTTTGGTGTGACCACCAGATTTCTGGATCAGGTTACAAATTACATATTAATTTTTCCAATGATTTTAGAGAAAATAAAAACAAAATGAAGTGCATGTCAAAAGTTTTAGTTGATACTAGGTAGGTTAGATTCTCTGCAAAATGAGTGAATTAGGCGAGCTAAGATGTTTATTTGAAGAGGGATCTTTAAGGCCAAACACCCCAGGTGAAATGGTGTTTTTGAGAAAAAATTCTCAAAATGGTTTTCTGCCAGATTACAGCTGTATGATACTTTTGTATGCATACTATAAATAAAGTTCACTTCTAGGACAATTACATACCTCTAAGAGAGTTTTAGTCATGGATGATGCATGTCGATATCAAGTAATCAAATACATTATGCAATCTTTGATTATATGATTTTCTCAAAAACATTTTTTCTCAAATTTCTGCATTTGGAAAGGGGATACCTCTGGGAGTAATTAGGCTGTACAAATAAAGTGTTCAGTGTTGCATTCAGCAGACACTGCTTTGTAAAATGACCAGACAGTTTTAAAACATTTTCAGTAGTTTGAAAGATATAAGCATATGTGTTGCAAAAACGTTTTTTTCTTCGCACTTTACAAAACAGTTATTTTTTTTTTAAACATGGAAAAATGCTCTGACCATTTCACAATAGAATGTACACAGAACTTGCAAGAATTATAATTATACATGTGCTCAAAAAAGAATGCCAGCATTTGTCAATATTGGCTCAAAATGATGGCCATTTTGTTTGTTACCATGGAATCGGGGGGTCTGACCCCAAAAAGTTCGGGATATTTTATACTCACTATGATTCATTCCATACTTTGGGCAAACAAAATTGTACAATTTGCAGAAAATAAAAAATCCTATCCACCTGCTGTGTTTGGCCTTAAATCTGCCTGCATTGGACACGTATTTGAGACACAACTACTAGTTCTGTCAAGACAGCTGCACTCTGACCCATGCTGTTTATATGTCCGTAGCGCCACCTATGGTCAGCGTGGTGCAGAGGCGACACTCATCAACTGTCTGGCCGTCACTCTTGTGCTTCTTGGCGTTGTCATTGGTTACATTGTGACCAACCCGAGCTACCAACGCCAGTCCGAGCCCGAGGAAGAACGACTCCAACTCGCCAATTGACACCAGCACCACCTGGAGGATTACACGTGAAACATGCGCCACCAGGAGGAATGCCCATGAAACGGTGAAACACTGCCTACTGTATCCGATTGACAAAGTCATTATTTAATTATTTGTTGTCATTGTGACTGTGTTTCCATGGTATTTGTTGTCGGGTGTTGTTGTTGCTAGGTAACAACAAGATGACAATTTTGGTGGTAGCTGATGATTCGGCTAGTTGTTTACTTCGGCTTATCAAGCGTTTTGCTATATTCAATATTGTTCTATATTTAACTTTAATTAATGCACATACTGTAGTTGACAAACTATAACAATGTAGTAATGAAAAAACGGTTAAGGGGGAATTGAGGGTTGAACAAATATTTTGAAAATATTTTCTGCATGTAGCGTTTTAATAACAGTGCACGAGAAGTAGTGAGTTTGATGTTCCGCTTTAACTCTCCAAATGTAGTTTTGTATTTGAACTGTAGGGCCAGCACCTGAGGGAATGCTCTAACATCACTCTACAACCATTTATTCTCATAACTTATACATGTTTGTTAGTCGTGGAATTAGTATTTGGCCTAAATATGAAATCTAACTTTGGCCCCGACTCGATAATTGCTGAACTGAATTGATTTAATTGTCTGCACTTCTCTTGGTTTGTAGGTTTCAGTTTACCAAGTGCCAATTTTCTTCCTTGTTTAGATGTTACGAGTGCAGAGTTCTTCCTTGTTTTGGATTTTGTGAGTGCCTTGTTTGGGATATTGTCAGTGCCAAGATTTTTCCATGTTTTGGGTCACGTTAGTACAAAATTTCGTCATATATTCTCAGTGCCAGGTTTCTTACTGGCGTTGGATCTTATTACAGCCAGGATTGTTCCAGTGTTTTGAATTTTGTTATATTCCAATTTCAAAGTGGTTTTGAATATCGACATTGCCAACTTTTTTCATTGTTTCTAATCTTTTCAGTGCCTTGTTTCTTTTGTTTTGCTCATTCTTTTTATTGTCAATTATTTATCAGTGAAAACAGTCAACATTACCCAGCTGAAGGGAAAAGCTGATAGATTTTGCTTGATAGGAAACTTCTAGAGTAAATATATTGAAGGTATCCTGTTCGCGAAAATGCTTGTAATAAGTCAGTAATGGTGTTTGCAATTTGAAAGTTACCTCCACAAAATATTCAAATTGTAAACAAAACACGCTGTATGTGCAATATAATGGCGACCAGCAAACAAGACAACCGATACAGTGAACTTCCTGTTAATAATTACAACCCTGGATGATTGTGGGTAACAAAACAGACACCGTGCCTTTTACATGGAGGAAATGATTCAGTTCCACCAGCTGCTGTTGAAGAGGGTCAATCAAACATAGCCTGCAAGTGCCCAAGTATAAGCTTCTGCATGTAACGTGTCGGTTTTGCTTTTAGGCAGGTCGTGTGGTTCTGTGATGGTAACTATGTCCTGTACTGCGTAGACACCAGAACAGGTTCTGCTGCTCATTAGACTTGAAATCATGATCGGTTTTGTTGTTACACATTTTGTTATGTACCTGTATTTCATCGAGATGTGAGATTGAGCATAAGTGTTCACTGGATAGCATCTTTTCGGCAGTTGATAATCACAAGTGTTTCACTCAGATAACTTTTCTAACAATTTGTTTGTACTCAATCAATGAAATAACTGCACAAGTGATTTAGGTGATCGATTCTTTGTGCAAACATTTCTTAAGATTCTTGTGAAAATGGCATGTTCTATCTATTAATTTAAGTAGAAATTGTTCCACCCAGTGTATTATTTATTTAATCATGTCAGCTAATATTTTGTATGGCAAATATAGTCAGATACCAGATACTCATGCATTTATCTGAATACTCAACAAGTTTAAATTATATTATGTTCAAAGTTAATGTATGTGATGTTAATTGTTATATACATCTTTGGGAAAGCAATCAATGGTTAAGAAGTTGTTTTACTTAACATGTGCTAAATTAGAATAATGACAAATAGTTCAAATAGTGTTTGTAAGTTTAACATTACATGTCATAGAAACTAAAATAACTGACATGTCACATCTGCATAATATTTCATGTTTCTTTGGTAACTGGTTTTGACAGAATTTCCATAGAGAACATGTTTATTGTTTAAAAACCACTTTGATATTTTGTTTGTGAGCAAGTGATCTCGTAACATTTATAGCTTGCATTCCTCTATTGATGGACTTTATTATTTATTGGTGAAATGTGGGTAATTACTAGATATTCACAAATCATGCAGGATGAAAATATTAACATATTAAAATATGTACAGTGATAATATACAACTATATATTTGTAGGTAACATTTGCCGTAACCATTTACAAGTTATAACTATGTGTATTTTTGCTGTTTATTGTTGTTGGTTTACAATTGAATAAACCATTGATGTAATCATGACATGAAGACATTGTTTTTATTCATTATGCTAAAATAGGTATTCCAATCCTTATACACAAACACGTTATACTAGACACCTGATATCTGTTTGTATTACGAAGAATTTTGATTACATGTAATAGTTGTATGCGTGTAATGGCTGCGTACACAACTCAAACTGACGACTGTCTCATGCAAATGACACCATTGTTAAATTGATGTCACTCGTTAGGTATATAAAATTAAATGCTTTGTGTCGCTGTCAACGATCTCTGACTGGGATCTACTCAACTTCTCTGGGAAGCTGTCAGTCATGCTGTAGTTGAGCAGGGACTGCATTCACGTATAAGAGAGGTTTCGGAGCAAAACATGATATCGATTTTGTTGGTTTTGAATATTTCATCCTTGGAGTTTTAACAGAAACTTGCTCATGATGTTGGAACCTCTTAATAATCCAAAATGAAAGAGACTACCCCCCAGTATTAACAAAGGTTGAAAACATGATATATCCATATCTATTTTCAAAGCGCTATATATATATATCGATCTACTATAATATCAACCCACTAAGTGCTGTTACTATGTATACTGGGAAGAGAGGCCAGGTGTTGCCGATTGCTGAAAAGGATATTGCATTTTGGTAAAAAGATAAAATGGATAACATTATTGCATTTTGAAAACAAACACTCTTATGCATGTCGTTTAACAGGGACACATCATATTTTGATTAAAATTAAATATTGCACCAGCTCAACATGTAGTAGAACAACAGTTTGTCCCTGTCCTGGCAAAATTTAAGAAATGGCGCTTATCACATTATACTCTAGAACTCTTCATATAGCCACTGCTGAATGAACTAAGGCAATGTGGAGTAAACAAAACTATCCAATCTTCAAAACGGCACCAGGATGACTTGAAACCTTGTGCTCTACAATCCAACGTTCTAACCAAATAATGGTTTAATGAAAGTATAAGGAAATTACCATATTATCATCATTACAGAATTTGCATGACATGGGATGAAAGCTGAAGTCTGCACAAATAACAGCAGCACTCTTGTACAATCAAAACATTTATTCAATATGATTTTTACAATGTGCTGTTGCGGTCAGCTGACAGTCATGCGACACCTGCTGACAAAAAATTACAGTAATGCACAGCTATAAAACATACGTGTTTGGGAAAATATACAATAATCTGAAAGTTGATAAAAGCAACTTCCTACTTATATGATATCCGGATCCCAGTCAGGAAACTATCGCCAATAATCGATATGCCTCCTTCCCTATAATAGCCTAGTATTTATGAAGTTACTCTGCGACCACTTGCCAGGTTGTTACCAGTTATTTTGTGTCATATTTACTTGCACTTGTGTGTAGCTAACGCAAGAAACCATGTTCAGCAAAATCAAGAATTGTTTATGATGCCACACCGATTTGTATTATGATCTTGATGGCAGCGTAATATTAAAGTTCTGCAACACGCAATACAAGCAGTTTAACATGAAACACCTGCATATTCCCCTGCGCTTCGAAGGCATTTGTAAATTGCGATTCATCGTGGGCGTGTACGTATGTATAGAAAAACATGGAAAACCACCTCTGCAACGACAACACGCTTTACTTGACGTGATGGTTTTGCTGCGAACACTCTTGCATGCGGTAGACAGCGGCGCAGTGCCACACACTGACGCACTTTTCTCATACGTAACCACGGATTATGTACAAAGACAGCGGTATCAACGGAAGGCTCTTCACAAAACACTAACAAAATAGCGACATCAAAAGCATGCTCTAGGTAGGTGTTCAAGGTTCCATGATATCGGCACGAGTCTACACGCCCCGATGATGTGACGATGCAGCCGCGAACTAGATCACAGCACTGCAGTCTGAATTACGTACACCAGGCGGTGCTCCCAACACCGAAATCCTGCACAATAGCGTCGGACGAGACATAAGTAAGCATGAACGCGAAGTTCGGTCCATCTGCGGTGCCGCCACAGTTTTCGGCACAGCAACGACCTTGACTTTGAAATAAAACATGGCAGGTGGCGTGGACGTTACGATCACCGACCAAACGACCGCTTGGTGCGGTCATCAACAGTTTTGTTCGCGCACCGACCAAACCGCTGTGGCCGGAAGAGTCCATTGTGATGAGTGCCGGGGGTGTGGGTGGTTCACCCAACAGTCATGTGTATGACTCAATCAATACACTGCCGGGTTTCAGTTGGTTGTCGGACTAGCTGCGCCACATGATAGATGGCTACTTGTAAGCGTTGCGTCCTGACTTCATCTTATCAATTCGCTTCTGCAGGTGGTAGTTGGCCGTCTGAAACTCCTCCAGTTGGCTCTGAGCCTCACGCAACTACAACAAACACAACCAGTGATTAACCTGTGAACATTTCGCCTGAATAAACATAAACCCAACTTGGAACAGAGTTTGTATGTCCCAAAAACCCAGTTTTATGCAAGAGAGATTTTTTCAAAATAATACTAACAAAGTCCATAGTTGAAATGCCATGTAAACAGGTGAAAGATGACATCAAATGGCATGTAAGGAAAACCAGTGATTTATGCTAGTATTTTATAAATCCTGTTGAACTATAACAATGATAATTTAGATGGGTTTTGATATGGAAAAGAGCTAGAAAACATCCCAACTGCATATGTGACAATCATTGCTTAACCCTTTTAAAAACAACATAACCACACATGTTGTTTCGAGACGTGTCCACAACACTGACCTCTCTTTGAAGTTTACGTTTCTCTTGCTTCAAGTCATCCTCGACCTTTTCTGAACCCTCGGCTGCCGAACGATAACGCTTCACTTGACTTTCTAGTCGCAATACCTTCAACAACCAGTGCACTTTAGATCAAGTAAGAGTTAGGGCAACAGAAATTATTATTTACCAATCATTAATATGCAACAACACCAACACAATTTCACTTACAGATCATGAATCTGAGATGGAGGGAGGAACAGGAACTTTTCGAGAATAATTTTCTCATCAAATTGATGGGCTGAGTCCATCATGGACAAGCACACATTTTGATTGATGGGATAACCTATTAATGTGTTTATGACCCGTCCTAGCAAACAAGAGAGTCATCAATATAGGTCCAGACAAGTCACTGTCCACCTCTCTAGCCAATGTAGCTGGTCTATGAAGTAGATTCAGTGTTGATGGGGACAGTCCATTCAGTGCCAACTACGTCACTCATTACGTCACGGTCGTTATATGTTTAAACTTTCTTACATATCTTGAGAGGCAACAATCTGATCCTAGATTAGTCCTAATAATAATAATATATTTTATTTAATATAGCGCCAGATCCAATTCTAAATTGTTCGTAGCGCTTTACAACATGTAGAACCCAGATAGAGGTAATAATGATGGCTAAATAAACATGCATTTTCTAAAAGAAATTCTTATAAAAATTAATATTAGTAAAATACAAATAAATACAGTAATGAAATAAATATACTAAAATAATGATCATAGCTACAGTTATATGTAGAAATAAGACATTGTCAATTCATTTAACTGAACTAATGTACATGTAGGTATAAAATAAATATATAAGTAGGTTAATTAATACATAAGAGATATAAAACAAATCAATGCAGAGACTAAACTATGCCACATTGGACAAGAACGAGAGTAAAAAAATGAGTCTTTAAGTGTGTCTTGAAAGTAGAGAGACAATCAGACGTTTTAATGTCATTAGGCAGTGTTCCACAAAGTCGCCGCGGGGGGATGAAAGAAGGATGTCGGGAGCACAAAAGGGTGAAAGGGACAGCGAGGCACTCACGTTGCCCTCTAGGGTTGTGATGTCTTGCTCTGCCTTCTTTAGCTTGTATTTGTAGTCGTTGAGCTGTTTCTGAGCCTCCACTGCAACACAGGACACAATGTTTTATAATGGACGATACTACTTTTATTGCTACAACTGACCGGAATTACCTCTGGTACATACCTTCTTCTAAGCTGGTCCCTCAAAACAGCCCCATTCGTGGCTTTTAGACAATCTCGCTGTATGTATCAAAGGTTCTGTTGTATTCAGTCCACGCTGACATTTGTTTTTCCATTACAACTCAAATTTCATCTAAATGATAACTTAGCTAGCGTGTTCATGTGTGTGCATGCATGCATGTGTGTGTATGTTAACTTAGCTAGCATGTTCATGTGTGTGCATGCGTGCATGTGTGTGTATGTTAACTTAGCTAGCGTGTTCATGTGTGTGCATGTGTGTGTATGTTAACTTAGCTAGCGTGTTCATGTGTGTGCATGCATGCATGTGTGTGTATGTTAACTTAGCTAGCGTGTTCATGTGTGTGCATGCGTGCATGTGTGTGTATGTTAACTTAGCTAGCGTGTTCATGTGTGTGCATGCGTGCATGTGTGTGTATGTTAACTTAGCTAGCGTGTTCATGTGTGTGCATGCGTGCATGTGTGTGTATGTTAACTTAGCTAGCGTGTTCATGTGTGTGCATGCGTGCATGTGTGTGTATGTTAACTTAGCTAGCGTGTTCATGTGTGTGCATGCGTGCATGTGTGTGTATGTTAACTTAGCTAGCGTGTTCATGTGTGTGCATGCGTGCATGTGTGTGTATGTTAAGCTTTTTCTCCTGGACGCTTTGCATCTCAAGCAGTGAACTTTTAAGGGTTCATGTACAACCGACCCGTCAGAAGAAAAGTAACACTTAATTGTTTCTAAATTCCCAACCAGTTAAGGGTTTGTACCAGACGTTAAATGATTGTTCCCAGCATTATGTGTGTTTTTATGATTATTAAAAATTACATCACCATCCACCAATAGAAAACTTTTGAAATGTGTGTAATCTTCATTCAACTACAGGTACAAAACTTTTGAAAAACGTCCACTGGTCTGCATCTTTGTATACGTAGCGCCCTGAGGCACATCCTATCAAACTAGGGCTGTATGTTTGATTTCTTTCCTAATCATCAAAAACCACCACCATCTACAGCCACGAGCAACATAAAAATTCAAACGCAGTATCCTTTGATCACAGTCAGTAGCAAATCACATCAACAACCCACCGGTACTTTTTTCAATTCGCTTAACAAAGCCTATGCAATTTTGAACAGCGCTTTGAGTATTTTATTGGAAATGGTGCTTTATAAAAAATAAATATTATTATTATTATTAATGATGTAGTAGTAGTAGTAGTATTTTATTAGAGTCTCACTCCACGTATACATGCTTTAAAATACAAGACAAATAAATATATTACATTCAAAGTTAGCACTGTATACAAAGACCACTCAAAAAGTGTTATGAGAGATTTGTAAAAACAAAAATGTACAAATAAAAACAGTAATAATTTAATAAACGTGCTATTATTTTGTTGTATTGTGTAATCTTGTGTGCAGTATTTTTTGGAGGATGCTGGCAGTTTTACTTATTATATTGTCATTACTCAATAAATATACAAATTTATCTTGATCATTCATACTGGAAAAAGCAGGATCATTAATTGTTGCATAGCCTATTAGTTCTTTTCGTTCGTTAACATATAAAGGGCATTTCATTAAAACGTGAAACTCATTTTCTATTTCATTCGTGCAATTATAACACGTCCTAGCTTCAGGTGGGGGGTAATTTCGTTCAAAACGTCCAGTTTCAATTCTGATTGGTGCCACGCCACATCAAAATTTTGCAAGTGCTGATCGATTACTTCTAGTCATGATTTTTTTAACATAATGCTCAGTTACAAATTTTGTTTTGAACTGTTTATAAGTTCTTAGTTTATTTCTACTACCATTTCTGCCCTCTTCTCTATTTATAATATGAAGCCATTGCTGTTCCTGTAATACAGACAGGCAAACATCTGTGTGTTCTATTATAGCCTTTACATTAACATGGTCTCTTATATTAGTAAGATTATGCATATTTAAGTCATTATAACGATGGTATACTTCGTAGCCCCAATTTCGTTTCCCACTTACGGCCATTTCCATCATCCATAGAAACACACGTTTTGTCACTCTAGATACATCCATATTGATCAAACGACACCAGAGCCTAGTAACAGATAGCCATTGTTGGTTAGTCGGGGTTTTCCACCCCATTTCACCCTGTACTGCTGCTGATGGGGTATATTTACCCACACCTAGGAAAAATCGACAGGCTCTATTATGTATGCTATTTATGACCGAATATTCCTTTGTACCCCACACAGCAGAACCATAGTTAATAATGGAGAGCACCATACCATTGTATAGTTTTGTAAAACAGTTAAAAGGCATTCCTCCATTACATTTTGTCTTAGCCATTAACAAACCCAGAGCTCTGTTCGCCGTAGTAGCTACTGTTTTTACCATCACCTTATAATCAAGATATTCAGTTAAAATCAAACCTAAATATTTATACTTATTTACGATGCATATGCTTTGGTCACCTAGTAGAAAATCGCAAGTAGTCTCAGATATCGATGGATTACGAAAATGTACAATTTGAGTTTTGTCTTTGTTAATAGACATGCCCCAGTCATTTCACCATTTCCAGATAACATTTAGCAATGTCTGCAGTTCTTCTGCTGATTCGGCCAGCACCACAATGTCATCTGCGTATGCTAACATTGTAACAATTTCGTCTCCGATCTTAACACCTTTACCCGTGCCTTTCAATTCAGTTAATAAATCGTTTATAAACATATTAAACATGATAGGTGATATAACACATCCCTGCTTAAGCCCGCATTCAACATTGAACCAGTCAGACTTTAAGTTGTTGACCCTAACACAACATTTGTAATCAACATATAATGATTTCAAAGCCTCAAGCATTTTCCCTTGTATGTTGAAGTTCCTAATTTTGTTCCAGAGGAAATTTCTATTGATACGGTCATAAGCTTTACTAAAATCTACGAAACATGCAAACGTTTGCTGGCGGCATTTCTTTCTAGTATTGATTATGTTTGTAATGGTAGATAGGTGGTCGAGACAACTGCGACCTGGTCTAAACCCATTTTGTTCATCACACAAAAGGTTGTTGCCCTCTACCCACGATATAAGACGATCATTTAAAATAGAGCAGTATATTTTATACACATGGGAACTAAGCGTAATTCCCCTATAGTTCAATGGCACTCGTGGATCAGACGGACAACACTTGGGTATCGGGGTTACAATGCCCCGGCGCCATGCTTCAGGAACCATGCTGTTGTTAAAACAGTGATTAAATAGTTTGTAAAGGAAGTCTATGACATTTTCGTTGACCAGCGTTTCGACTGGGATGTTATCATCACCCAACGCTTTGTGTTTCTTGGCCTTGTTTAAGGCCAGGCGAATGTCCTCCTTAGAGATAGGCCCATCAAGGTGTTCATTGTGACCCAGTGAGTGGGTCTCCACCGGCGGTTGATAGTCAATTGTTTGTTCGTAATTGACCAGGTTCAGCAAAGTGTGAAAGTCAGTTTTCCATTTATGTAATATCACGCTTTGATCAGTGGATATGGAGCCGTCCTCTAGCATCACTTCCATTGGTATATCATGGATGCGTTCTTGTTTTATCCCTAATTTTTCAATATGCTTCCAGAAAGCATTTGGATCATGTGACGGCAGATCAAGTAGTTTGTCTTGTTGTTGACGCCAGAATTTGCGTTTGGCAGCTTGCACATGCCTATCAAACAGTTTCTGGGCTACCTTCATTTCCGCTTTCAGGTGCGGTTTATTTTGTTCGTCGCCCTTAATCCACAATTGTTCACTTGTTGTGAGGTTATTCCATAGGTGAGTAAGTTCATTTGTCCACCATTGTTTCTTGATCCGTCTACGCTTATTACTGAGCACTGAGTGGTTTACATGGACCACTTTTTGAAGTTTATCTTCCATCACCGTTTTAACATGTTCGCAGAAACTATCATATACATTGTTCAGATTTTGTTGTGTTAAATTAGATCTTTGAATGAACTGCATGAGCATAGCACAATGTTTTTGTGTTGTGTCGTCATCGAGAAATGACTGGTCAATGCCTTCTAATTTATATCTCGTTGTACATGGAATTTTGGGGTTCGGATCTGTATTATCGTAGCATTCCATGTAATCCAGGAGTAAAACCCATGTCAATATTGAGTGGTCTGGGATGGTCTTGTGTGGGTCAATAATCGATACACACCCAGAGTCATTAAATATATTTCGTGCTGAAGTTATTTTAAAGTCGGTAAACGACGCCAAACGTTCATGCGGTACAAGGCAATAATCAACGACAGCCAAACCTTTGGTTGAAACAGATGTGAAGTCGTTTATCGACCATGTATTGGTACATTCAAGAGACACAAGACACACAGAGCATGACTTTCCTCCAATAAACAGAGACTTACTTTGCACCTCCATGACGTGGACTTCGGGGCCGTTTGAAACGTTCAATCTCGGGGGCGTCGAGTATTTTTCTGAGAGCGCGTTCCGTTCTCTCTCGTCTTCTAGCTGTTGCCGTAACTTCTTTATCTGCAGGAACAAAAGGGTTAACGTAACTCACACTGCTGAGAACACAAAGGGTTAATGTAACTTGTACTATGCAGGATCCAGTCCACAGGAATTCTCAATGCACTTTACACTTCACGCCCTGCTGACCTGTCCATTCAAACACAAACCTGACTTCTCTGGCAAGCATTCAGCCAAGCAGCAATTGTGCACAAAAACTACTCATTCATATGCACCAACGAAACAGCAGCAGCAACTGGATTAGAATGAAAGTCCTCGCGACTGAGGGTTTGATGTTTCTAACAAATATGCTTTTTCCTGCTGTGCCCCACTTTTAGACTTTCTTGCTTGGACTTCCAATGGTGGCCTTTTCGGGCAACATAGTATTTGTTTAATTCAGTAGTCATTCTAGTAGTATCATTCATTCTACTACTGAATAAGTACGGATATACTTTTCGTTCTTGTTGGTGGATATTTATCATAAATATTACACTTCTGCTTCAGGTTTCTGCATACTTACATGTAGTAAAAATAACAGTATAAATTAGTTATTTTTTAGAAATAATAAAAAATATATAGCTGTTGCACAATAAAAGATGCAGAAATTTTGATAAATTAATAGTTAACTAATAGATCCACTTACTTCTGCTTGCGATGACTGCTTTTCTTCTGCAAATGCTTTTAACCTCTCATCTGCAAGACAAAAGTAAAATACATCAACAACCTGACATTTTGAAGTTTTAAACTAAAACCGTATTACAGCTATATGTGAGAAAAGTAAAACTTGAACGCTATTCACTAAAAGCAGCGATACATACAGAGCTTGGAATATAGGGCTAAATCTATCTAATATTGATAAATATCCTATAAGAATGGGTTACAAATGCTGCACAATTCTTGTATTCTCGACAAGCCAACTGTTTCCTTACCCACACGCTATCTGGAAGCGTTGCTTTGGATGGCAGTTTTACAAACAATTTAACAAACTTCACTACATTTAATTTAAACTTGACAAAAGTTGCCAAAATCGATCGCTCACCTAATGATCCCTTGGCTAGTCCTAGAATCTCCGCAGCATCTGGCGTTACAAGTGCAGCCAGTCCCGTTTCCTTTGCTGGGATCCGATTCATCGTTTTCGTTTCACTAGAGCTTGCATCACCATCTTCCATCGTTCCATTTGATACATAGACTAAACCGTTTTCCTGCAATGCAGATTAAATTATAAACACCATGTATGCAGTTATTAAAGGCACAGAGTTGGGTTGTGGTCATTGTAAAATATAGTATATCATATATCCATTCTAACATACTTATAGCCCAAATATGTTTTCATAATGAAAAACAATATTTTTATATGGAGGTAAACACCTGACCATAGTAAACTGTCTCCGTAGTTAAAGGACATTTTACAATAAAAACAAACCATGTCAAAATACAGTAGAAGTAAACTGGTAATGCAATGGCATGGTTCTTATATCATGGTAACCTTTCAGGTACACAATATTCTGAGATGATCATGTTCATCTACTTCTACCACTATACATCAGGTATTTACTAATATAGTTGAGTGAACTGGGGCACTCGTCCATTACATTGCTGTTCTATCAGGTACAGTATGATAGCTAAGTGTACGTACATTAATTAACTCGTCCCGCTGTTGCAGCTGTTGCTTGAGGAATGCGCACTCGTTCTGTAGATCTGTGTAATCGCGCTTCTTGTGCTCCAACTCCTGCAAACATGAAGGGTCAGAGGTCAACTGAGGTGTTGAACCAGGGTGAATGTCAAGTCACAACAGACTGAAAGTTCTGGCAGTGTCAAACAAATGCCAACATGGCAACACCTCGCCGGAAAGCCAACGTTCCCATGAGCATCACTGTACAAACAATTAAAACTACTGTTGAAGGTGTTCAAGAAATCTCAGTTATTAACAAGGCATGGCCTGCTGCCTCAGAGAAGGTTATGTCATTCAATGATTAGCCAGTAATTCGTGTATCAAGCTATTCGCAAGCCGGGCAAATACTTTTAAAAACTTACAAAACTAACAAATGTTCCCCTCCTCCGTAAGATTGCCAAGTTTATGAAAATCTGTAAGAGTTATCATAAAAGTTAGCACGTACATCATAAAAGTTAGCATGTACGCATGTCAACATGATTAGCATAATGTGGGTCTTCTTCCAAAGTTAGCGTATTAATAGATGCAATGTCCAGACATGAGGTAAACTGACCTTGCAGCGGTCGCGGTGTTCTCGCTGCACCTCCAGCAGTTGTTCCTCCATATCGTCCATCTGATCCTTCAACAGGTCCACCTGGAAGCGATACGTCTGCTTCTCGTTGTCCAGCTGCGCGTTACTCATCATCGCCTTCTTGTAGCGATCCTCCAGCTGCGACAGCTCCCTCTGGCGGCACACACATACATATGATCAACGTGTCTTTTTTGTGTCAAATGTTTACTGTTGTTTTTCATTGTTTTATTTGTTTCCCGCCGTATATTTTGTGATCGTTACTATTGTGTTTACATTTTTGTTTTATTTTTTGTCTTACACTGTATTTATTTATTAGTAAATATATATCTTCTTTAATATATCTCTACTCTGACAAGTAGCATGTAGCTGTAGTAGCTCAGTGAATCTGACACTATACAGCATGTACATAAATTCTGTATACTTTAGT
Organism: Paraescarpia echinospica; assembly: GCA_020002185.1. Lineage (NCBI taxonomy): Eukaryota > Metazoa > Annelida > Polychaeta > Sabellida > Siboglinidae > Paraescarpia > Paraescarpia echinospica. The sequence continues at coordinate 75,224,881 of CM034531.1, forward strand.
TACTTTAACTGACTGAAATACGAGACAATGTCAAGTCACTGAGTGGCATTATTTATAGATTTAGCAATTCTATAATGTGTATGATTTTGGATATTTGTATTTCCATAGTACAGTGGCAGTTTCCATAATGCCGTAATCTGAGGTTAATTTCTGTAATAACTGCGGAAAATCCATAATGGTAGGCAGACCTGTATTATATAACCTCAGACCTTCTCCTGCCCCACCCCCCATGACAAATTTGTCCTGTGCACAATCCCATCCCTTCTATAGTGGCCTTGTGGCACGTCAGCCACAGACTCAAACAACAAATTTACTCTTATGAAAAATGAATAGAAAATAAACAGATTTTCTGACAAATCCATCAAGTTAATTATGTCAAAAAATTGTTTCAATCTTCTCGAAGCAGAGTTTATGTGTTGAGCACTAATATCAAAGACATTTTAAATCTGTGCCTTTCAAGCTGAATGTTTTCATACTCCAGGAATTTTACATCATGATGTGGTGATATATTCTTTTGTTATATTTAATTTTTTACAACAAAATAAACAGAACTGTATTTCAAAAAATATTTTACATGATGACCCTCCTCAAAGTAGCATACTGTGGTCTACAGGCTGACATGACCTATTCTGTAAAGATCATTTCAACATACTTTGATTTCTCGACCATCGTCTGTAGAGGAAGAGGAATCACTACTTCTCCGGGAGCCTCCTGTGTACACCCGTGGCTGCGACTGAACAAAACAACAAATGGAAATTACTCAAGAATTTATTTTAAAGCTTTCATCTGGATTCAAAATATGCTTTTTAACAACCGACTCACATGCAAAATTGAAGGAGATTTGTGGAAAAGCAGGAAGAATTTGTTGTGAGGATATTGTGGAAATGGATGTTGTGAAAAATTAAGCAATTTTGTGGTAAGAAACATTGATGCAAAACAAGTAGTGATTATGGAAATGCAAGTTGCTGATGAAAGAGCATTGTGGCAAATCAGAAGGACATTGTATTGTGTAAAGAATGTTGAGGAAACACCGAAGGATATGGACAGAATGTAGTGACAAAGCAGGAACGTCATCTGAATGGAATAGTGCAAAAATCCAGCAATATGTTGTAGAAAGAATGTTGATGAATAGCGGAACAGAAAGGCTGTTTAAAGGAACATTGTGGAAATGCAGGAAGCCATTATGGAAGGAACGTTGTGGCAAGGCAGGCAGGTGTAGTGAGAGGTACAGACCTTCTGTTCATTCATCATCCCATATCTGCGGTCTTGTTTCTCCTCCGCCTGTAAGAAACATCACAACATCAGCAAACTGACACGGCTGAACCAACATGTATTGTTCATTCCACAAAAAGGCAAACAATACAATGTGCAAGATAATTAATTGAGGTTTAAATCCTTGGCAAATCCCAGATAGGATAGACGCCCAGTCGGTCTATCATTCAGTTTCGTACCAAAATTCTGGGGGCAACCTAATTTTGCTTTTGAATGCTCTATCATGACACCATGTACTCAAAACAAAAAGTTCTTCGCTCGGAACTTTCCAGTTTATTTTTAATTTACAAGTGAAACATGCACTGTGTACATTTCACGGGCAATAAGATAACTTCTATTGCACCTAAATCATTGGAAACCAAGTTCAGAGGCGCATCAAAACGAAAGGATTGGTCAATCTCAAAATCATAAGCAGTATTCCATTTGTCAACAGATGGGTCAAGGCACCAGGGATAAGCAAGGTTGTAAAGATAAGTTTTTAAATGACGACGGAATTCTGTAATATTTTCAACTGATCTAACACTAAGAGGGAGCATATTTCAAAGAGTTGGTGCAGCAACAGAAAAAGCCCTAGTTCCAATGTGATGCAGATCCATTTTAAGTGAACCTTGTGTATTTCTGTTATTCTTCATTTTTCATACTTTACATGGTCTCTTCTGACATGATAGTAATTTATAAAACGTACAACTTTAAAAATATTGCTTTATTTGAACTGTGCCAAATTAATTACATTTCTTTTAAATAAGTGTCTCAAAATACTGGTGCAGTATCAATATAATACATAATTTACATTAATATATATGTACAGTTTTTGCATAGAATTATGGAGCATTATATAGATTTAAGTGACATGGTATACAATAGTTTATTGAATTTTTGGTTTCTTAATAATGTCATTATTAGCAACAACATTATTTAAATTCTTCTAAATATTTCTCAAAACTATACTTAAACTTGAAGATGTCATATGCCCCATCCCTGTATTCAACTTAAATTGTGTTAATGTATTTAAAAGTCAAGTGGATGATGTTTCACATTGTGAAATATCATATTATGTATAATAAATTGGTCAATCAAGGGAGTGTAGAGAAGTGTAATACTTATCTATGGTATATTGAATTGAATATGTCATTGAATTGAATGTATAATTAAACCACAAATTTATGTAATTATCAAGTTTGAAGTTGGAGAATGGTTACAAGTTGGTTGGGGCCAGGGGGGCACTCAATACAACCTACAAATTCCACGTTTTATTAGTATGTTTACTGTATCCCGCACAATTAACCTATGCACACACTTATATATGAAATCACACATACTATGTAATTAATTTATATGTGTAATAATAAATTTCCTAGATTTATATATTTAATGGACACAATATGCGAATATGAATACTTTTATTACATACAAATTAAATTAGTTAAAATATAAATAGGTTACAAAAGTTTAAAATATAAGTAATGTTTTTAAAATGTTAAGAAATAATTACATAAATATAATTTTATGTAGATTGCATATAAAAATCACCACTGTACAATATAAAATTGTTTTGTGCAAACAGACTGCATAGGTCCATTAACTATTGCACATATATTTTTATCAAGTCATTGTCAACATAGATCCCATCCGATTTCTAAAACCATAAATAAAGTATTCTTGAGCAACAGGGCATCTATGGTATCAATAACATTATTTACAAACACTACATGCACTATCGGACTAATCCATAGATTTTAACCTAAGATCCGCCCAGGCATATTGGAAAGGTATTTTCTTGTGTGTGTATGATGCATTATAATTGTAGTCATTAAAATAATAAAGATTTATTAATATTTTATCTATCTACCTATATATATATATATATATAAAGGAAGGAAATTGAGAGGTATGCGTGTACATATCATACATGCATATTTTACAGGCTGAAAGGGATATATACTTCGAGTCAATTAATCAATTCGAAAAGGGTATAACTTGTCCTTTGTGACTTTTGTCTATGGAAAATGGTTACATAGTTCAATCCACACAACTTCCAACTTAAAAAAACATCTTTTGACATAAATCTCATTTGGAAGAGAGGGGGGTCAGTTTGAAAAGTTATCAAGGATTGTATACTGGCAATGTATTCAATGCCCCCCTGGGTTGGGGAACATTGAACTATCGGACAGGTAACCGTGTTAGGACAGTGTTGGTGGGTAGTTGGAGCAGTGTTAACAGGTTACGGCAACATTGGATGATGGCTGGGGTAATGCCTGTACCATTTACATGTTATTGACATAGGCCCAATTTAATATTGCTAAATTCGAAGCAACGTGTAGTCAACGAGCAAAGTTACTATGGAACCAACAATTTCTCCTAATGTTGCCAGACCAATGCTTTAGTTTGATATTTTGGCCGAAGCTCACTAAACATGTCACCTAATTAAGCAATATGAACAGTCAGAGAGTGTAGGGTGTTACAAATGTGTGCTGATCATCAGTCCCAGCAACATAACATAAGCCCATGTTGATTGTGTTTATAAGAGTCCATTCACTGCTCATTAAGTACTCTGCCTAGCTAGCATAAGTTGTCCCTTGGTAATACAGCTGTAGAAGTGTAGATGACCAATATTAGTTCTGTATATCAGTCATTTGCTCCTACAATACTCTCACTGCAGTCCTGCTTGTGTTGGTCTTTGTTAAACTAGTACCAAGAATGTAACAAAAAGTAAATGTCAGTTCTTATATAGCACAGTACTCAGTCCGTAGGATTGCTAAAAGCACACTACGCTTTACTTCCTGGCGTTCTACAATGTGTATATATCTACGAGCATAATTTGGTAAGTGTAGCCTCAATTTGTTGTTTTTGACATTTATTTTTAATTACAGTGGAACTGTGATATTACGGTCACCCACAGGATTGGACCAAAGTACCTTAATAGGGAGGTGACCATAATACTGAGTTGTGGACTGAAGCAAGTCGGGAATTGGGAACATCGCTATAGGCCTACATAATGCATGCCATTCTAGCAGCAGTGAGCATTAACCAGTGCGGTATGTATTGTCCTGTGCGGTGTAGCGTATGTTTTATTAATGGATACAGTTATTTGTCTGATGAATTGGTCAACAGTAACTTTGATTACAATCAGCCTTTGGATACACACACACTCATACGCGTGCACCACATGCCGCACAATGTTTCTGTATTGATGCTACTGATAGCGTTGTGGATTTTGTTATAAATTATGGGGCCCATAATTATAATCTGCAGGCAATCTCATCGTTTTGCACTGGGTTACCGACCGGATTCCTTAATGGCGAGGTGACCATATCAGTGGGACAAACGTCCTATCTTTTACTGTGAAAATCATTTGGGACTGTTCCAAGGTGACCTTAATAGCGAGGTGACCGTATTAGTGGGACTAACGTGCTATATTTTACGTGAAAATCATTTGGGACTGTTCCAAGGCGACCTTAATAGCGAGGTGACCGTATTAGCGGGACTAACGTCCTATCTTTTACCGTGAAAATCATTTGGGACTGTTCCAAGGCGACCTTAATAGCGAGGTGACCGTATTAGCGGGACTAACGTCCTATCTTTTACCGTGAAAATAATTTGGGACTGTTCCAAGGTGACCTTAATAGCGAGGTGACCGTATTAGAGGGACTAACGTCCTATCTTTTACTGTGAAAATCATTTGGGACTGTTCCAAGGTGACCTTAATAGCGAGGTGACCGTATTAGCAGGGCTAACGTCCTATCTTTTACCGTGAAAATCATTTGGGACTGTTCCAAGGTGACCTTAATAGCGAGGTGACCATATTAGCGGGACTAACGTCCTATCTTTTTCCGAGAAAATCATTTGGGACTGTTCCAAGGTGACCTTAATAGCGAGGTGACCGTATTAGCGGGACTAACGTCCTATCTTTTACTGTGAAAATCATTTGGGACTGTTCCAAGGCGACCTTAAAAGCGAGGTGACCGTATCAGCGGGACTAACGTCCTATCTTTTACCGTGAAAATCATTTGGGACTGTTCCAAGGCGACCTTAAAAGCGAGGTGACCATATCAGCAGGACTAACGTCCTATCTTTTACTGTGAAAATCATTTGGGACTGTTCCAAGGCGACCTTAATAGCGAGGTGACCATATTAGCGGGACTAACGTCCTATCTTTACTGTGAAAATCATTTGGGACTGTTCCAAGGCGACCTTAATAGCGAGGTGACCGTATTAGCGGGACTAACGTCCTATATTTTACCGTGAAAATCATTTGGGACTGTTCCAAGGCGACCTTAATAGTGAGGTGACCGTATTAGCGGGACTAACGTCCTATCTTTTACCGTGAAAATCATTTGGGACTGTTCCAAGGCGACCTTAATAGCGAGGTGACCGTATTAGCGGGACTAACGTCCTATCTTTTACCGTGAAAATCATTTGGGACTGTTCCAAGGTGACCTTAATAGCGAGGTGACCATATTAGCGGGACTAACGTCCTATCTTTTTCCGAGAAAATCATTTGGGACTGTTCCAAGGTGACCTTAATAGCGAGGTGACCGTATTAGCGGGACTAACGTCCTATCTTTTACTGTGAAAATCATTTGGGACTGTTCCAAGGCGACCTTAAAAGCGAGGTGACCGTATCAGCGGGACTAACGTCCTATCTTTTACCGTGAAAATCATTTGGGACTGTTCCAAGGCGACCTTAAAAGCGAGGTGACCATATCAGCAGGACTAACGTCCTATCTTTTACTGTGAAAATCATTTGGGACTGTTCCAAGGCGACCTTAATAGCGAGGTGACCATATTAGCGGGACTAACGTCCTATCTTTACTGTGAAAATCATTTGGGACTGTTCCAAGGCGACCTTAATAGCGAGGTGACCGTATTAGCGGGACTAACGTCCTATCTTTTACCGTGAAAATCATTTGGGACTGTTCCAAGGCGACCTTAATAGCGAGGTGACCGTATTAGCGGGACTAACGTCCTATCTTTTACCGTGAAAATCATTTGGGACTGTTCCAAGGCGACCTTAATAGCGAAGTGACCGTATTAGCGGGACTAACGTCCTATCTTTTACCGTGAAAATCATTTGGGACTGTTCCAAGGCGACCTTAATAGTGAGGTGACCGTATTAGCGGGACTAACGTCCTATCTTTTACTGTGAAAATCATTTGGGACTGATCCAAGGCGACCTTAATAGCGAGGTGACCATATTAGTGGGACTAACGTCCTATCTTTTACTGTGAAAATCATTTGGGACTGTTCCAAGGTGATCTTAATAGCGAGGTGACCGTATTAGCGGGACTAACGTCCTATCTTTTACTGTGAAAATCATTTGGGACTGTTCCAAGGCGACCTTAATGGCAAGGTGACTGGATTACCGAGGTGGCTGTAAACCTAGGTTTGACTGAACTCAAAAAAATTATTACAAATCAGGTTTTAGGATTACCCTTGGGTATGTGTAGGATAACTGAATAACTCTATGTTAAGCGTTCTATAATAGTGCTGTTAAAATCGGTGGAGGCAGACTGTCAAAGGAAGAAAAGAGTGATGTCATCATATTACTTCTGGTGTAGTCATTTCTAGGGTTAGCCTATTTTTATTTACTCATAATAAATCTCTTATAAATGCAAATCTAACGAATCGTCACTTGTTATTGTGACATCACTGTTCAGTTGTCAAATATATTGTTTCCCCCACCTACCCTAATTTTGATCTCACTGCCACTATACAGATATCTTATAATCCTAATGAACATAAGTATTCATTAGATTATAGATGTGTAGTTAACCGGAATAGATTATATATATATACCAACCACATGCTTATAGCACATTTGTACTAACATCCTGTTGATTTTGACCTTGAATTATCTTATAATCCTAATGAACATAAGTATTCATTAGATTATAGATGTGTAGTTAACTGGAATAGATTATATATATATACCAACCACATGCTTATAGCACATTTGTACTAACATCCTGTTGATTTTGACCTTGAATTGAGTCTGCCCGATATGTATTTTTTGAAAAAAGGAACCAACTTTAACTGGGCTGTGTTTTCTCAATCTACCAATTTTTACAATGATTTTTCTCAAAAACTTTTTCTCAACCAACTATCATGCTTTACTCAGATATATAGCATTACTGAATCACTGCATTCTAAGTGTACTATATCTTGATGCAAAAGATGACAGCGCAGATTTTCACATTTTTAATGGTTATGTCTTAAAATGTCCTGTTACGATGTCATTATTCGATCTACCAAACATTTGTTTACACCAGGATAAAGATAAGGTAATGACAAGTTCAAGGAGTGGTAATATGTTAACGCACCGCTGTTCATTCTCCAGATATGGACTATTGTATTTCCCCATCCCCTTATTTTTGGTCAACACAACATCCTCTGCTCATGGTAATTTTTATCATGTTACAAAAAACTGGCAGATATCTCATGAAGAACTTTTTACCCTAGGATCCCGGAGATGTGGGCCACCTATTTATGTAAAGAACAGGTTGCCCCCAGAGTTTTGGAATGAAAATCGTTTTCTAGGCACATTTATGATACTGGGTGTCCGGCCTAAGATTAACAGTCGAATTGTTAGCCTCACCGAATGTTAGCTGGGAAATGCTACCCCACAAGAAATCCTCCATTATTAATTTGATGCTAACTGATTCAATGATAAGAGAGTGTGGTTAATTTAGTGTCAGTGGTGACTGGTTTCTTGCCTTCTACTTGAGAAGTTGAGAATAGTTTATAAATTATTTAAAAAATAAAATAAATTTACCCTTGTTCAACAAAACTACTCAATTGCACAGGCTGATATACCTATATGTGTGCTTACATTTATTTGGAGTAAATAAAAATTGACATAGTATTACATGCCAATTTAATTTTCCAATTGACTTCCTGCACATTATCAGATTGACTACGATTATCTGGTTAACATAGTAAATCAGGATAAATTGAGCTGTCATCAATGGTGTACCTAAACCTTCACAAGGTAGGAGACCAATGGAGAGAGGGGGCAAAATTAGTCACACATAAGTTTGTTTCAATACTAAAATGGTTCAACAAGTTCTATAGGAACATTTAAAGAAACAACTGACAAAGTGAGACATTGGCCCAGTGCCCCCTCTCCCCCAACGTGCACCATGTATACACAACATGTCACCTTATTTTTTATTTAGACATAATATACAGTAAAGATAAGTAATTTTCAAGATAACCCACGTCATGACCAGCCTGCCCTCTTAATTACATCATGTCACTGTGAATGATGACATCTTTAGCAGGTCTGGGTGGTTATTGTGTGCTGGTTGACTGAAGCCAGCAGGTCTCACTCACTCTCTCTCTCTCTCTCTCTCTCTCTCCTAAGGTCAGATGTCTGACGTTTCTGGGCTTACAAGTGGTTGTCTCAGTATCAGGTTCAGCAGGTGTGAATCCTACAATTAGCCACTCTTGTTTCTGGGTCACTCGCACTTGCATCTGCCTACATTTGAGCTGCCGTCAGATGTAACATTAATTTTTATGTACGTATTCTTTCTGGGTCTACCGTCAGTGTGCTTCTTGCTTGACTACACAGCAGAGAATGGACATAATTTTAGATTTCTGGGTCTGGCGTAAGTCAGTATGCTTAGTATGCTTTATTTTATTATACTGACTATACTAAATCAACTGGTGACAAAGGCTAAGTGGCTAAGTTCAGAATACGCTGATACATGGTAAAGCAACTGGGTTTCTGGACCTGAACCAGCTGGCTTGACTGACCTACATTCAGTGCACAGATGATACAAGCATAAATTTGTCTTCCTTTCTACTGACAACTGGAAACTGATTTAACCACCTGCCTGACACATAACTGCTTCCACTGTATTTATAAAAGTGATGATATAATCAATGAGGTCTGTTTTTTACAGCAGTTGAAACCGTAATCACACACTGTGTAACCAATTACATCATACAGTGTAATGTGATTGTAATAACTTAATAGGTTGTTATAACCAAAACAGCTGTGAAAATAAAAGGAAAACTACACATTTTCATATTCAAAGGGGATGTCATGATGGACAAAAACAACAGTGACTTTGGTTTCACACTGTTATGAATAATAAACTTTACTGAACTTTGTTGACCAATGTATTTATTTCAGGTTTTAAAGCAAGTAATATACATACAAGTGATACAACTATATAACTAAGTTAAATATAATTAATTTATAAAATAAATAGGACGTAAATTTACCATTATAAAGTACTCTTGCCCATTTACACCACAACCTCCAACATTATGTCATGAAATTTGCAAATTAGCTGATGAAATTATGGTAGGGAATGATTCATACCACAATCAGATTCCAGTCCATAGCTGGTAAACGACATGTGGATTTCTAACACAAAACAATTTGTAGTGCTCACTGAACTTTGAACAATTTCCAAATCTTTGCAGTTATTCAGAAAATATAGGAGTTACAAATTACAATTAAAATGTAGGAAATAAATATTATAGGGAAATATAGTGCACTGTGTCGATGACACCCACCTCTTGTTGCTGCCGCTCCAACTCTCGCATGCGGATGTCCCGCGCCTCTGCTCTCGCCGCCCGCCGTGATGCAAGCCTCGCCTCCGCCTGGTGGACAACAACGACATTACAGAATAATGATGACAAACCGCAATGCACAATGCTCAATTTTTATTATATCATCGGAAGAATTGACCTTAATAATAACGAGTGATGCTAATGGTGGTGGCAGTATCGTTAAGATATATAAGATTTTAGGTGTGAATAATAATAGGTCAGTAGTTATTAGTTTAATTTAAATTTTAAGCATTATTTATAATTTAATGTCATTGTTTTAAGATTTCATACACAGTATTTACTTGTACATTGTGAAGAATATATATTAATTATATTAATTTATAATATTATAAATAAAGTAAATATTATATTATGGCTAGTGAGTACAACTATTTAATTTGTCAAGGTTAATTTGTTTACATATCCCCTTGCCATAATTTCCCTTCTAAAACATTAAAAAACAGCAAAATGCGTTATATAATTATTATGAAATACTGTACAGTAAAACAACTGTGTACATTATGTTGTATTTATATAATCTTATAAATCATAATAATGGTATTCAATTGTTTGCACTAATAGTACTTGGTAACAATATTAAGTATTCTATAGTACTTCTGCTAAGTACTACATGATTACCTCAGCAAGTACAGTAGTACAAGGTACCCAGCTGGCAATCACAGCCAGAAACAGCTGATTACTGGAACTCAGTACAGCAGAACACCAGGCCAATAAACAGGGGCATTAGCCAGGCCTTGATTAGCCCAACATGTTGCTAATTCACAGAGATAGTGGTCAGTGTTTGCCACTGATAAGGGCTGGCAGGTGCAAAGCTCCACAGTGTAGACAGGCAACAATTGACACTTAATGAGTCATCAATAGTACCTACTCACTGCCATTTTGTGTGCAACAGTTTAGTTTAGAGTGGTGTTTAACAGTTTTCGAAATGACTGCTGACTCGGGAGGCCCAAGACTGTCAAGTATTTTCATGGGCCGGTAACTTTGAAAAAGTGCCGGCCCGCGTGACCGGCAGATTTATAAAAAAAAATAATGGAGCACTTCTAGTATCCGAGTCAACCTCGATTTTGTCATTATAACTACACGTTTGCCTAAATTTGATACCTCAGTGATTTAGTTCTATCATTCAACATCATCCCAGGCATATTTATAATATGAATATAGTGCATCTTAGCACATGTTTGAGGCCCAAAGAGCGACCCGGTTTGCGTCATTCTGCGCCACTGCGGCCACGTGTTAACGCAGTGAGCGATATAGCAGCGTACGTTGTTGCAAACTGGGTCGCTCTTTGGGCCTCAAAAGTGAGCTAAGATGCAATATTTTTGTAATATAAATATGCATGGGATGAGGTTGAATGATGGCAATAACACGATATAAAATTTAAGCAAACAAATTTATTGTAACGATGAAATCGAGGTGAGCCCAGATACTAGACAAGTGCCAATAAATTTAACTTAAGCATGGTACAAAAACAATTTGGAAAAACAATAAAATGTTGAGCTGATCAATGCTGATAGATTGATTGAGTTTAGTTTCGTAGTGCTGGCACTTTCCTGCGAGTTCCGCTGAATGTGAAAGATGCTTCAGCACAGTGAAATGAGTAAAGAGTTCAAGACTGAGTTTCGAACCGCATGAAGCCAGCCACAATGTCAGCTACCATCACCATCCAGCTGCATTCACCTGACATGGCTGACTTCAAACCCACATCCAGTGCGAGGATGCCCAACTTCAAATCCAAGTTGGACTCGAACAGTGACTCACGTTTTTCTGTCAACATAAACTGTTGCCTATGTTGACATTTTATAGTCGCTGGTTCATTAATCTGAATATCACAAATTAACATGCTGGACTGACTTGGCATGAACTAGTTTAATAATTGCCATGTGTTACAGCTAGAAATGTATATTACTCGTGTAATTTTGTTATGTTAATATTTGGATCACCAACTTTTGTGTGGGACCACCAACTTTTGAAAGTCCAACTGACCAGCTAAGGTGTAGAACACTGGTTTCTACCAATTTCTGCACAGAATACAGACTCAAATCTACCTCTATGGACACCCTGTTTCATTACACAAAGAACCTGTCAGCATGATGAATCACTGTGAGTCCACAACAACTAGGTACACCATCAGATTAAGACAACTACTATAATTATTAACAGATCACACACTTTTCTTACAGTGGAAAAGAAAACCTCCTAAAGTTCTACAGATTGGGGGATGGCACAACATAATTATGATGTGTACACCTTCTCTCTAAAAAGAAGTTCTGACTGATTCTATGCACATATTTTTACATACTATGTTCTTAAACCTCTTGTAAATATGTGTATCGTAAATGTTCGCAGGTGACATACATTCTGCAAGCATTGAGTATAAATATAACCCTTGCCATACCACACCTGGCTCATGATAACATACTGCCAAATTTGTTGATCTGTCTGCCACTGGCTACCTTCCAGACCAGAACAGCCATAACTACTCTGGATTACTAGCAAGTGAAGACATTCTGCTTTTCATAACCCTTGTGATTTCACTTCTCCAGTCCCATTTTAAGGCTCAATTCTAAGCAGTTCAAAAACAGTACCTTGCCCGAAAACTTCTCTGGTTTGCAGCATTCGTAAGGAAAAAGTTTCTTGCAAGGGGGTAAATAATGGCTCAGTGTAGGTGAGGTCACAGGGCCATACCCCTTCACGTCAAACACCTGGCAAACAACTGATTATTATCATCACAGCAAACCCATAGTTTTTGCTGCCATTCAATAAAAATCAAGTCATGAAAGCAGCCTTTTTCCGGGCCGATTGTGGTGGTGGTAGACTAATATTATTTCCACAACTACAGTACTAATGCTTGACTCGTAAATATCACTGCTTACTGCCCACTGTCCGGTTCTTATTGACATCAGCCCCCAACCCTCTTACTTGACTTCAACCAAAGCTTCAGCTGTCTAATCTAAGGCTGAGGTCAACGAACATGTTTCATCACTGAGAAGAAATGTACAGAAAATCAATTTTTACATTGCCAAGTTATTAAGTACACCATTATAATCAGCATAATCACTGTTCATTGTGTGTTTACACTCGCGGCTACTTTCAGACTGTCACCAGATCAGGCTATTAGGCAACAAAAGATGGCCTGCTATCACAACACTTGTGTATGTTATGACTGTTAATCTGTCACTACTTGTTTACCTACAACACTACAGCAAATATGAACAGGTGTGCAGCTATCTTTTCACTTGTCTATGTTTCTGATACTGACTAAGCGTCATCTCCAGCAAAGCCCAGTTAGTTCTCAATCACAGTGCACAGAAAGATTTTGACTATGATTTATATAGATTTGTGTAATTTCTGAAAAAAATACTTCTACGACACCATGATTGTATGGAGCGACTAGCGGACTGTCAATCAAGAGAACCCGGGTTCGAATCCTGTGCTGGGTGACAAACCTTGGGCAAGTTCATTCACTCTACACTGCTCCAGTTCACTCAGCTGTATAAAATACCTGGCTACAGACAGTGGTAGATATTTGTGTACAAAGTATTTGTGCATTGATTGCAGCGTGGCTGAATGCTTTCCAGATAAGTCGAGATGGTGTTTGGTTGAACAGGTCTGCCAGGGAGCAGTAAAGTGTAAAGATACTGCGCTATTAGTATATATATATATATATATAAGAACTTAGCTTTTACTAAATATAAATACATTTACTACTTATTTCATGCAAACATTTTTATCCAGTTAAATAATGGTTCAAATTATGATCACAAAAATTACGTGTCTATTGCTAGCATAACATGTCTTATTTGCTATTAAATTTTGTATTTGTATATTTTTGTTCTGTTTTATAAAATGAATACGTTAAGGGTTTTAATGTTTTATACTGTTTTTCATGACAAATTTGTTTGTTATTTTATCAATAGGGTAGTATAATACCAGTAAGTATATGAATAACTACAAGAACCATCAACACTTTGGCTACACCCTGTAACAGGCCAACAGGCAATCTATAAATACAGCCATTTATGATTTTATCAGTGTTTCAGCTGTCATAATTCATGTAGCTGACCTCCATCTGACAGACTGTCAAGGAGGACCAGTCATAAACTAATATTACACTTAGATTACTCATCTACAGTTCAACAAACAGGCAAACAAAAACCTATAATAATAACCAAACTGGTGGGTTACACCATTTTCATTTGATGGTACTGCAGAAATCTCACTACAACTGATTACATTTATAATTTAAAAGTACCTAAGGGGTGCAGTGTTTAACTTTAAGTTTCAACATTTCATTCATAAGCCAGCACAAGTAAGATACTGATCTGCAGTTAACTGTTTGTCAATTGATACTTTATGCAAAGTAGGTTGCTACAGTATCTACTCCTCATGGTTGTTTATATGCCTGACAATTCACCCACTTCTGTAACTTCTTTCTATACAATACCAATTTGAAAGTATTCAGCCACGGTGCAATTGCTGCATGAAAACTGACACTGCTGGATGTATATCTAGGCGACTGTGTAGTCTTGTGACCCTTCAAACAGTTTATATGATATCACAGATCAAAGTGGTTAGATTATTCACAATCAGAAGAATTATGTACAGATATGCTCTGATCTATTGATAGTTCTCAAGTGAAAATAGCGGAGCTCTTAAGTTGGAGCATTCAGAATGGCCTCTGTCAGGGCTGGCCTACTTACAGGGTTGCACACTCCACCCTTTGAGAACAGGTCAAACACAAGCTGCAGTAGAAAATAGTGCAACTGTCGAGCACAGACTACTCAATCATGATAGTGCCTTGCTTGACAAGTACTCCAACTTTATAGACACTAGACATGTACTCTGACTCTATAGAAGTACTCTGACTACCAATGTAGAAGTGTTCTGGCTTATAAACAGATACTCTAACTCTACAGACGGGTACTCTGGGTCCCTGACACTATAAACAGTTACTTTGATTCTACAGACAAGTACTGTGACTCTATTGACATATACTTTGATTCTACTGACACATACTCTGACTCAATAGACAGCTCCTTGTGTTCAGCTGTAAATAGGTAATTCAAATCTACAGACGGGTACTTTGTTTTGATAAATATGTAAGTACTCTGATTATAAACATACATTTTACTTCTAGACTGATGCTGGTACATAGAAATTCTACACACACATGAAGGAAGGAATGAACTCGAGCAAGGTTGAAACAAGTGTCACTCTCTTGTTAGTACTGCACACCCTCTTCACTGTACACAAAGCCACCTTTCTTTACCCTTACTTACCTTCTGGCGATCAATCTCAAATTCCCGAACAGGAAAGTCATCACAGATGTGGAGCATTGTTGGGGCATTGACAATATTCCAAGGTAAAGGCTGCAGCTATGTTGACACTATTCCAAGGTAGTAGATGCAGCTATGTTGACACTATTCCAATGTAGTAGATGCAGCTATGTTGACAATATTCCAAGGTAGTAGATGCAGCTATGTTGATACTATTCCAATGTAGTAGATGCAGCTATGTTGACAATATTCCAAGTTAGTAGATGCAGCTATGTGTAAACAATATTCCAAGTTAGTAGATGCAGCTATGCTGACCATATTTCATAGTAGCAGTGGCAGCTACACTGATAATATTCCAATGTGGCAGCTGCTGCCATGTTGAGAGTATTCCAGGGCAGTTGCTGCAGCTAAATTAACAGTATTCCATGGTAGTAGCTGCAGCTATGTTGACAATATTGCAGATCCAGGGTGCAGCTATGTTGAAATATTCCAAGGCTGTCCCTGTGGCTGCTTTGACAATGATATCAGACAATATTCCAAGACAACTGATGCAGCTACATTGTCAAGAAATTGTAACTAAGTTGATAATGCTCCAAAAACAGCTGCACACCAACACACAGAAACATAATCCATGAAAATATCCAGTTTCGGCAACATCTCGAGGAAGGCAAATACAGCATGTAACCAGCCTACTGGAGACGGGAGACTGCGGGAGAGATCTGTACAAGACATTCCCACCTCTACCATGAGGGGGTGGGCACACATGCCAGTAAGTATGGGTGTGGTCAACATCTCGTCAGCTTCCACCTTGCCAAGAAGAGGAGCAGGATATAGCTTGCATCTCCTAAATCTTACGATTGATCGCCCCAGGTCCTGCCAGGTCCTGCACCTTCCCTTGGCGGTACAAGACTATCTTGTTTACATGTCACCACGGTTTCACCTTTGGGGTGAAATCACCACCGATTATAGTCCCCCCATTTTTTCCAATTTCCTATCTTCACCTTCACTAGTGTTTGCTATTATAAATATCTTTCTAGACGACCTCATCTGATAAATTGTAACCCTGTGCCACCTTCAAGTGAACCTCCATAGAGTTGATTGTCTAACTCTTTGTAATCATTTTTATCTTTCCAATCTTTTTGATATAGACTCCAATACCTGATGCACAGTATTCATCAAATCGTACCATTTTCAATCAACCTGGGAAATGCTCCTAGTCACATGTTGCCAACAAGAGGGTTTGATCTGCATACACAGGGGAACCTTTCATCAGTTATGTGCCAGCCAGCCACTGAAAATGTAAACCTCTGAAGAATCCTCAAATAGCCTTTTCCATGTTCAAAGTTATTCCTTCTTGGAGCAAAACATAAATCACAAAACACTGTCTCAAAATCACTTCATTCATATACAACGAACATGGAAGTAAAATAGCGGTTTGTCCCCTGCAGCTGAAGTATGCACTGCACAAGTGTAGACACTGAGTCAGTGATAACTCTGATGCATCAAACACTAACCTGTGACTAACCAACTTGTGTGCCACACCCTTGGGCAATGCCAGTAGGGGGATATATGACACCCACAGGATTCTTTAAAAATTTTGCAGTGTGCATCATACCAGGAAGGGACAATAAAAATAACCAGGAGCTAATACCTATTCACTGCAACAACTAGAAATGTGATCCCTTTCAACATGCCTATCAAAGTTTCCACTTTCAGCAATTTTGCTTGTAGCTATTTCAGAGTTACCGAATTGAACAGATGGCACTGTCGTTTACATACAAGAAAACTACACTTACGCCACCATATTTGTCAGCATTATAATTTCTGCTAATCACGAGGTAATCCAATAGGTGGCATTGTCAACAAAGATCATATTTATACTATCAATGACTGCTAGTTAAATGCACAAGCCATGGTTAACATTTATGGCAGTTACCCAAATTCTGATCGCAGGGCTAGCTCATCGAGTCATGCCTATAAACATTTCACTATTAAAAAAAGATACGAAAATATATGAGGATACAACAATTTTAATATTAAACTTGCTTCTTTGACAGGGAGATAGACTCTAGATTATTTGTCAACACCATAAAATTGGTAAAATTTAACAAAATGATTGCCTCAGAAGGTACTAAAATGTAACATGTATAAATTTACAGACATGTAATAAAATGTCTAGCTGGTTTGGTATAATGGTTCTGTGATCAGCTTACCATCATCTATTCAAAATATATGTTTCTGATAGTTAGGCTCAAGTGGGCCTAACTATTAACAGCAGTTCCTGTGCATGTTACATGTACAGCTGAACCTTGGCCTTTAAAACAACAGTCTAAAACAATGATGCTCCCCTGGCTCAAACCCATTATAAACCCTAATCCTGTAACTCAAACTAAGTCCATTGCATGATGGTGTCATATTTCACACAGCATTTCAAGTTCACAAGACATTTCGCATACATAATTCACATCACATGCATCTGGTACAGACAAACGGGACAATAAAGGAAAGTTTGGACATCCACTGGAGACTCATGGTGACCCACTCAAAATGACTTGACCGGCAAAACAAGTTGGGACTAATAAGTGCTGACTATTACACCATGTTGCTAGAAAACAATCAATCATATATATCTCTAAGACTGCAAAATATCAGAATTTGGCTCAAAGTTGGCAAGATATCCATACTAGTATTTACTTGCATGCATGAATACTGGTTTTTTTAATCACAAATACAACATTTCCCACTTCGCTGCACAATATTTGTCAATAACATCTCTTTCAATGTCTACACATACAAGGTAAAGCCTACCAGTTTCTATCGATTATTTCACCATCACTGACTCACTGCGTACCACTGTAGTACACCTAGACTATCCTACATGTGAGATACTTCACAAGACTTGTAACAAGGTCATTGTGACACAGACTGACTAGTGTTACTATTGAAGCATTTCTCACACGGAAATGTTCATCCTAACTTTGCACATAGCACAGTTCAAGTCCTAATTAACAAACTGTGAACGGATATTAACCCATATCATTATCACACAAATGTCACAATTGAAGAGACAAAACAAAAACAAAAATCCAACTTCCACGAGTGTAATTTTTTAGATTTTGCAAATGAAAAATTAATGCTAGTCTTTAAATTGCTATTGTCTGCAGTAACTCAGTATAAATGTAAACTATGACGCATCCGTGCCTCACCAGCACATTCAATTAGGTGCTCCATGGAAAGAGGATCACTTCAAACACCAGCCGAGATCAGTCGGTATGTCCTCATTGTACAGTAACCAGGCTGGGAGTAGCCACATTGCTACCCAGACAGTAGAGTCACAAATGTTGCTACCCTGACAGTAGAACCACATTGCTACCCTGACAGCAGAACCACACTGCCACCCTGACAGTAGAACCACATTGCTACCCTGACAGCAGAACCACATTGCTACCCTGACCGCAGAACGACATTGCTACCTTGACAACAGAACGACATTGCTACCCTGTCAGTAGAACCACATTGCTACCCTGACAGCACAACCACATTGCTTCCCTGTCAGTAGAAGGACATTGCTACCCTGATCACCCTGTGACATCACAGGGATTATACCACCTCAGCAGGGCCCTGACCACCCTAGCAGTTGGGTAACTCCACAACCAGTGGCAGTGGGTCAACAAAGTCTATGCCCTGAGGGGTCTCTACAAATGTGGCCTCTAAAAACCACCTGGAAGGTTTCAGAAAACAGCTGGCCTTTCAGCACACTGCATGCCCAAAGCTAAACCTGCTGTGTGCAAATAGCCATTTAAAGTAATTGTTTTTTGTGAGGATACTCACAGGAGGGGGTCAGACCACAATTACACTTTATGCTGTTTTTCAGACAAACGAATTACCAAAGTCAGTTGGCTTTCATGACTTAATTTAACAGGCAGTATGTGTTCAGCCGGCAACTCGGATTTACATCACACTGTATTGGATCTGAAAATATTCACGAAGGATTCTTGCTGATGACATTTCCAAAACACAGGTACAGGCACATTCATATTATGAAGACAAAAAAGCCATCATGTTTAGAATGCTTAAAAGTATTTTGTGATGATGACTACTCAATAAAAACTAACTACATTTTATAAATAAATATTATTTTGACCTCACTTATTCGATCATAATTTTAAGTTTTTTGGTATACATTAATGGAAGGGGTCAGAGCCTCTAACAAGATAATGACCCATGACCCGTGTACTTATAGGGGTACCACACATATGTATGTAGAGAGGAATGCCACCATAATGACACACAGGCCCTTTAAACTGGTGAGCCAGGAACCAGTGACCGGCACTGACAAGCAAAACATGTCAGATCTCTGTGCCAGACGATACCTCCTGAAGAAAACAAGTATTTTTAGCCAAGAGTAACACCATGTCAATATAATCACACCAGATAACCAGAACAGGTAAAAAAGTAACACAGTCGGGCATTTTTAATCTCTAGCGCATGTCTCATGGGCTGCATTATAAGTTGGGATACCATTATAGGTGACTAGATATCATTCAAAGTAATTCTACAAAACATACAGTTATCAAAAAGCTAGCGCCTAAAATAATAAAGCACACCATATTGGCTAAACAACCGTCATTACATACAATAAGCAGGCAATGACATTTAACCATCGTTTTTTTAGCTTGATTCACTGGATACAAAGTAATGATCATAGTGAACAGTTATCTCACGTTAATCTTTGTGTACTTAATAAACTACATATTATAAATACAGGGCAGTGGCCAGTCACTAGGATCATTCAAATCACCTTAATTAAACATTATCTATATTTAAGCATTCTATAATCAACTCAACTTCTCTGGGAAGCATTCAGCCATGCAACATAAAATTACTACACAAATACTATTGGTTCACATATCCACCACCAAGTATAGACTTATAATGCGTTCCAGCGGAGTGTACTGTGAGGCATGTGAGGCATGTGGACTCGTGGAGTGAACTGTGAGGCATGTGGACTTGTGGAGTGACCTGTGAGGCATGTGGACTCGTAGAGTGAACTGTGAGGCATGTGGACTCGTGGAGTGAATTGTGAGGCACGTGGACTCGTGGAGTGAACTGTGAGGCACGTGGACTCGTGGAGTGAACTGTGAGGCATGTGGACTCGTGGAGTGAACAAAATTACAAAAAATTAGAACTTATGTACAGCAAGATTATTGAAACCATGGTTCTTTTGACTGAAAGTCTAGTGACAATCATTGTCATAAACCCCACGAGACACAAACATCTTCCTCAATGCAAGCATACTGGCCGAAGCCATCCCTTTAGGATGTTGTGCCAGAAGCAGAAACACATGCACTTAGCACTTATGCAGACATGTAAAAACCTTATTGAGCACTATCAAAACATCATGGAGACAGACAGAACGAAATGCTGACTGATGCAAACAGCTATTTGGAAATAGGCTGAGCAGTACAGATAAGATGCGTGATATCTCCACCTCAGCCGGATGTTACCTAGGCATTACCACCACTTCCAGGAGTTCCATATACCCTGGAAATATTCCACTGTGACCCCAACAAATGTATGTCACTATTTAGTAACAATACTAATAACTTGGGAAATGCAATACTTACAACATTCCAAGTCACCCTGAATTTGTATGAAACGACAACAACGGGAACTGCAGTAACATTCCAATTCACATGCTAAGAAAAAAATTATTACATACAAATGAAATGTTGGGTAAAATGTATCCTTGGGTACTCCTAGCATACTTCCTCTTTGATGTCTCTTTGGTATTACAGTTATAAATAATATGCACTCTTCCAACTAACAGTAACTATGTGAGGAGGAAATAAAGAAGAGAGACATATATCCAAAAGTAACAGTCCACTGCAGGTAGGTAAATACACATGAGTATCTACCTTTCTCTTAGGGCAATGATCACGGTATGGGGTGAATAAACCGGGACACGGTTACTGCGTGATTACGTGAGCCGAGCTCGTTACTCTTTGTTCTGCGCCAGCGACAGCTTCTAGTACTGGAAGGTCGCCATGATTCAGACGGCTAGCTATGTATAAAGTCTCTCGCCCCCACATTGGG
Source organism: Paraescarpia echinospica (assembly GCA_020002185.1). Lineage (NCBI taxonomy): Eukaryota > Metazoa > Annelida > Polychaeta > Sabellida > Siboglinidae > Paraescarpia > Paraescarpia echinospica. The sequence goes on from CM034531.1 coordinate 75,246,108, forward strand.
AACGGGTCCACTTGGAAAAAACAACCAAGGTCAGTGACAGATGATGTCACATCTATATATGTGTCATGTGACTCACACTAGTCATGTGACCTAGTTACATCACTGCAGCTGCAGCAGTAAGCCGTGAGTAATGCACCCAATAGCCACCCATCATACTGAATATTTATAACTAATACAGGGGAGCTTGGTAAGTTACAGTCGCCAATATGTTGTTAGTTAATAAACTGACAACTAAGGTGCTCCTTAATAATCCCCATGAGTTATACCTGCAGTCCCTGTAAGAAAAACGAACTAATTGGTATCATGATACATAAATATAACAGTTCTAAAAAACAGTGTGTTGTTGCTCATGGCAATAATATCAATATGAGAGCTTTAATGAGTTGTATTACCCAGAGAGGTAAATGCATGGAAAAGGAGCTCCTACAATCTAATTTACAACTGTTTAAAAGTTGAAACCAATTAAACATATTATAAAAAAAAAGGAAAATCAGGTCGAATAAATAACTAGACATCATATAATGCAGTCCAGTAATAAAACTGTTGCTATATCACATATATATATATATATATAAAGATGTAACTATATATATATATATATATTAAATGCAAATTGTGTGAAACATTTTGTCAGTTGTTTGTAATATAATCATAGCAAAATTTCAGATCTGCCATAACTGTTTACATGTAATTCAGATTTTGTAAATCTGGCCGTGGACATGGTTACTGTGCGATTACTGGGCTAATCATGCATTGTTAAGGATGACTTGGTAATCATTTGTGCAGACAAGCACACCATCCTCGCAAGCCAGGGCTGTTTGCCATGCAAAACTAGCCCTGGCTGATCCCCTACGTGAAGTGCGGAAGTTAGCTGAGTCAAACTAATAACTGACTTTGCCAGTCGCAACTGCATCACCCAGCGCAAATACCCGCCCCAATTTGAAGATGGATAAACGACTTCTGGGAATCCCAATATATAATGACCTGTTCGCCCATTAGCACGAGCAGCTGAGCGGTATTGTGTATTCGAATAATTGCTTCTACTTCCTAAACATTGCATGTAACACGAGCCACGGTTGGTTGAAATTAGTTTTATTATGACCATCTGACCTGCCTACATCCACTGATCTAGTGAGCGATTTCATAGGCTGAGCTTAAATTCAGAGTTTCGCAAAAAGCGATCAGCCAGGGAAGGGGGTACTGCTGGCTGGCACTGATGTAATCAGCAGCAGCAACCCCTGGCGTGCGAGGATGAAACACACAGGATTAGATCAAAATCAAATAGACGCAGACAGAAACACGAAGCCCACAAAGCTGCACCAACAAGACCCGGAGGTTTCCTCAATAATACTACAAAAGTGAGTGGGAGGTATTGGTGGAGATACCCGGTATATCGTATTAGCATTTTGTGCAATATTAACAAAACTGTTGTTCCACTGCCATTCTTAGGATACTATAAATTTGCGGTACACCAATATAGCTGTTATCGCCATTACAATATTAGTTTTATTTTAAACTCGTTCCTGCTAATCGTGACTTTGTTGTTACCAACCAACTGTGGTGATAGTAGATTGAAAGTAGAAAGGCCCTCTAGACTCTAGAAGAACATATTGCAAACACATGAGTAAATCACTCAAAATAATCAACTTTGTGGGTATTTTAATACATTGCCATTTGGTAGATGGTCTAAGAACATGAATGAACATGGAAAGATGTGAACAGACTTCAGCACCGGGGAGAAGATACAATCATACTGCCCCCAAAGTTAGCATATTATAATTAATATCCAAAGTTAGCATATTATTATAAATTTCTACAGAAAACATAACTTCTAAACCTCTCTATTTGAACCAGCATTAAATCAAATTCCTTGACATGCATTCTTGTCAAACATCTGTCCATTATTTAGAAGCACGTGCCAGATACTTAGCACCATACCAAACCAGCACAATTACAGGATTTATACTACCAGACTCAGAAAATGGCCAAAGGTCACTCGGCTACCTACAGGTCATATGAGCAGTGTTTGGTCACTTACCCACCTTACAACCACTGGTTAAACCGTCCAGTCTATTCCAATGTCTGTGGCAAGTCACATGGCAAGCAGATTACTCAATGAAAAGTCTGGATGCACTAGCATAATGCTTATGTGATAGAGGAATATTCAACCCCTCCCCCTCTCACCATCCTCGCAAGCCAGGGCTGTTTGTCATGCAAAACTAGCCTTAGCAGATCTCCTATGCGGAAGTTAGCCGAGTTAAACCAGTAATTGACTTCGCCAGTCGCGACTGCGTCACCCGTTACCTGCCCCAGTTTGAAGACGGATAAACGACTTTTGGGAATCCCAATATTATGTATTCGAATAATTGCTTCTACTTCCTAACACGTGTAACACGAGTCACGGTTGATTTGAAATGAGTTTTATTATGATCACCTGACCTGCCGCCAACCACTGATATAGTAAGCAATTTCATAGGCTGAGCTTAAATTCAGAGTTTCGCAAAGCGATCAGCCAGAAGGTACTGCTGGCTGGCACTGCCGTAACCAGAAGCAGCGACCCCTGGTGTGCCAGGATGCCGCTCAAAAATATTTTGCTAAATAAAATAAAAAATATATGGATATAAAAAATGTTGTCTACTTCATCACAGATGAATAGCCATCAATTAGAATAGATATAACTGTAACTGTTGAGTGGGAATAAATTTCATTCTTTAAACAAACTGCTCTTTGTTTCCTTACTTTTAATGTATTGGTCCAGGAATCCAAGATGTATAGAAGACATTGTTTTGGAAGGGGAACACAGGGATAGTCTGACACACCCAAACTTTCCAGTTCTTCAAATTCAAGCAGCAAGGAATCTCCCCCAATTAACTTCTTTATCTGTCACAGTTGCTTAACTGTTAATTAAGAAGTTAAGCAAGGCAAACAGACAGTCACTGAGTCAGACACATTGTGTAGTCATTAACATGTCTCACAGGCATGGGCTCTATGTACGATGGCTCAGTGCAGACCACTACCTTTAAATTACATTAATTTGTTATTGTAAAGTCATATAACAAGTGTTCTTGTCAATTGTTATAATCATATATTATTATCGAATTACAACACTGCTCTGCTAAGTGCAAACATGATGCTAGCATAATGATCATTATAATTGGCTCATTAGAACAATTACTCATTTACTGGGTTCATTATAATAATTACTGCAAAGAATGATTTGTTATTATTTTTGTAATAATATGTTATTATTAACAATGCTAATGTACATGCTGTACTTAAATTACTTCATCTAGATATAATAAGCAAAAGCTGGAGCAGCCTAGTTGTATCCCCTCTGCCCTGTCTAAGTCGACACACCGCTTTCTGTTCATTCACTTCCTTGAAGCATTACCATTACCCTTGAGCACCATCGAACTTACTTCCTATCACCTTCACAACTTAACCGTAACATCCAATGATCTCAACAGATTACCCCCACCATTCAGCCTACATCGAACAATCTCTACAACTTACCATCACCATCCAACATACTCCCAATGATCTCAATAACTTACCATCAACAAACATATTCCTAATGATCTATATAACTTACTCTCACCATCCACATACTCCCAATGATCTCTACAACTTACCCACACCATCCAACATACTCGCAATGATCTCCACAAATTACTTTCCCTCACCATCCAACCTACTTCCAATGATCTCTACATGTATCTTACCTTCACCATCCAGCCTAATCTCTACTATTTTCACAACATTCCCAAGTGAAACATGTTCCAACTGACTGTTTATAATCCATTTGAGCATGTACCAAACATGTCTACATCAATTCACTGGCTACCTTTGAATGACAGCCTCTGAACCACCTCTGACGTTATCAAAACACAGCCATTATTTCTGACAAAGCCATTGTGTTACTGCAAGCCTCTCTTCCAGCTACATTAAAATAAACGGCGGAAATACTGTTCCCATGGTACCATCTCAAATGTCCAATATTTCACAATACATTAGTGAACTATTCACTTGATACATACACACTGTTGCAAATAACGTTAATAATCTCTCTGTTCATCATTCACCTTCCATTCACTCATCATAACAAATTAGTAGAAAATTGCGTCTGGATTCAGTGAGATTCATAATTTGTAAGTGCAGTTGCTGGTCTGAATCATGTGTTTCTTGAATTGAGCTTTCAGCAGCCTACAGTGTCTTTGTTGACATTGTACAGTGCAATGCGGATGAAGGTACTGTGAGGGTGTTGAAAGCTCTGTTCGATCCTCAGAGGATTCAGACAGGTAACTCATTGCACGTCCAGGCACTTTCGTCGAATCCGGCCCCACCTCGATTTCACTGTAATAACTTGAGATTCGCCTAACATTGATACCATAGTGCATTAGTTCCATCAGTCTACATCACCCCAGGCATATTTATAATATGAAAATACTGCGCCTTAGCGCACTTTTGAAGCCCAAATAGCGACCAAACCCGGGGCTGTTTATGCCTCAAAAGTGCGCTAAGACGCAATATTCTTAAATGTAAACATACCTGGCATAATATTGAATGATTGAACTAATGCAATGAGGTATAAAAGTTAGGCAAAACTCAAGTTATCATAGTGAAATCGAGGTGGGTCCAGATTCGACACAAGTGCCCATTTCCAAATTAGTACTATTAATAGTAGTGTTTATTTTTATTATTATATTATGATCCAATAGTCTTCTTTTTTATAATAGTTTCAACCGTGGGCAAAATTGCATTTTGCAAACAATGATTTCGTGCCAGGTCTTAGGTCGGGTACTCCAAACAGCCCAATCTTGGGCTAACGCAGGAGTTTGAGGTATTTGTGCACATGTGCTGTGGATTGCTTAAATTAATAAATTATTTAAAGGCAGTTAAGGTGATTGGGTGTGCTGAATGGAATGTTCATGATGGCTGTTTGAAAAGCAATAGGGCTTTCTATTCAGTGTTAGGATCATCAGAAAGAGAAAACAGCTGCATTAATGCGGCACCTAGGGGCTACATAGTGACTGTTAGCAAGGCTGGTGGGGGGGTCGATATTGATAATGTTATTTAAAGTTTTATAAAATGTCATGGCTTGTTTGATAATGCATCGTCGGTCAAGAGTTGGCCATCCAAGGGTGGTTAGTAGGTCTGCTGAGTTGGTTTGGCATCTATGCTCATTATTAATAAATCTGGCAGCATTGTGTTGTATTTTTTTAAGGTGCTTTATTTGGGTGGCAGTTTGTTGGTTCCAAATGGGAGATGCATACTCGAGTTTTGACCGGACTAGCATGTTATACGCTATTTCTTTGACTTTGGGTTCTTTTAATCATGCGTAGGACTTTTGAGAATTTGGAAACTATGTCGGTGATGTCACTTGCCCAGGTTAATTTTGAATCTAATTTTACTCCGAGATACGGATGGCTGGCAAGTACTGTAGCAAGTGACATGCCAAAAAGTGAATATGAGTGTAGTCTGGGTTTAGTTTTGTTTGTTATTGGGAGGTGGACACATTTAGAAATGTTAAATTCCATTTGCCATTTGTCAGACCTTGTTTGGAGTTGGGTCAGGTCAGTTTGAAGGATGTCATGGTCGGTTTTGGAGGTGATTTTACGATAATATATAATGCTGTCATTTGCAAAGAGGCGTGTGGGAGATTGGATGTTTTCGTTTACCTTGGTATATCGTTTATGTAGAGTAGGAAGAGGACTGGTCCTAGGACTGAGCTCTGTGGCACACCAGATGTAACACCTGTTGTGTCCGGCAGAACTCCATTTACTGGGACTGTCTGTTTACGGTTTGACAAAATTATTTGATCCAGTTTTGTGTTTCCAGTTATTCTGTATGAGGCTAGTTTGGATTAGGAGGTGTTTGTGGGGGATTTTGTCAAAAAAATTAGCAAAATCAAGCAGGATTGCATCTATTTGTGTCTTGTTGTCCATAGCAGCCATCCCGTCCAAGACAGATAGTAGATTGAAAGTGGAGGATGATGTTGTGTTTGTTCAGGTGTTTCCACATTTTACTTAGAATGGTGTGTTCCATGGCTTTACAGAGGATGTTAGTGATATCGGTGTGTAGTTTGTGGGTTTGTTGGTGTATTGGAGTTACTAGTGCTTGGAGCCAGTCATCAGGAGTTTGCATGTGTTGTATGACTGTTGGAAGACGTGTGTGATAATGGGAGCTATTTCCTCTGCAGTTTCTTTAACAACTCTGGCTGGGAGTTCATCTGGGCCAGAAGCTTTGTTTTGGTTTAGATTTTTCAGTTGCTTGATTACTCCAGTTATCCCGATTTCAGGAGTGGGCATATTTAAGAGGAAGGTGCTTATTGGAGGATAGGGTAGATTTCTTGGGTGAACACGAAACTAAATTGGTTGTTCAGTGCATTTGCTTTGTCATGATCTTTGATGATTGGTTGTTCATTTACTTGCAGTGTGGGAATGCCAATGTTTTGTACATTGGTGTATATGTTTACGGTTTAAGGTACACACCTGTAGGTTTAAACAAAAGTATGTATATGATACTGGGTACATAGACACACACACCTATGCAAACCAGACACACCTGGACACATGTGTATGCTCCCACACCAATCAAACACACCTGTCCAGGCCTGACAATATATGGGTTAAGCAGGGTGAACCCAGTTGACCTTCTGACCATGGTGGCATGGCCAGTAGCCTCAGGCCAGTCTAGCCCAGCAGCTTCTGACCTAAACAATAGGTATCTGTCTAGGAACTATCACCGGAAATAAACACACACAAACCAGGAACTACACCAAACCTAAATACATAATTTATACCTGATATTCGGATCATATAATTGGGTAACCTTTCCACAAAATTGGTCTAAGTTCTAGGTTCCATTCTGCAACAGGTGCTGTCTACCGTTCACATGTAATCAATCATCTTGTGCTATTCTGATGGTGGAGAGTGAATGGAGAAGGCAGTACCTAGGCAGGCTGGTCGACTGAACTCAGTCAGCCCTTGCACCCTGCAGGGGCTCTAGGTAAAACCCAGCATCCTATAGTAAGACATGATGTATAAATACAGTGGGCAAGGACTCATGGTCAAACAGACTGGCTTTGGCAATGTAGCTCTGTGATATCCCACTCTTGCCCACACTAATCACACAACCTAATGGTAGAGCTCTTGCAGTTGCAAAACCAAACTTAGCAGGGCTGGGACCTGCTGTAAGTAACATTTCATGATGGTGACGTCACATTTACAACGTGATTTTGTTTGGACAGTCAGCAACACACCCTGCTTCCTACTTCCACACTGAACTTTTTATATAAATTATATAAAATATACAACTCATAACAATACATTACATTAAACAAATAAAAATAATAATAAATAAAATGTGATTAATTACAATTCAAACAATACTAAAGTCATTAATAAATATACCAATTGTAGTAAGAAAAAAAAAAAAATTATAATTAATTAATTAATTCTTACATCACCAGTCAAATATCAACAGCTACACAGGCGTATGAATTTGAAAATGTTCTGACTTCACAATTGTACTTGTAAATCTTTCCTGACAACCATTATTAAAACTACTCAGTGTTTTGAAGCATTCTACAAGGTTCACATTTCTCTTATGTTCTGGGATAGTGTCCCACAGTTTTACATCCCTGTAAGCAAATGTGTAAAATTAAAACTGAACAAATATTTTATATTGTATAGTTTGTATATAAGATATTGTATTGTATTATTGTCTCATGAAATATTGTCCAGATGCATAGGTTTCCAGATCATTGGATCCACTAAATTGGAACATGGATTTGTAATTTTTTAAATTAATTTCTGTGGGACAGCTCTTCTAAACTAATAATTTGTTTCAGGTGACATTTGTGACATTAAAAGAAACTGAAATTGTAACATTTAGTTGCCATTTTCATCATCGCCATCAGCCCACGACTGCCCAGAAGCGCCAAAGACCCAGATTCCTATACTACGCATAAAAATATGCGTACCGTGTGGTCCACTGCCTAAATAACTTCACTGAACCCAATAGTATTTTGCTTCTTGCACAGCTGAACCAAGTCTCATGTTCACGAATACAGATCTGAGGGTTCTTGGCCATGCATGCACACAACATCCAAATGGTTCTCATCTCACAAGCCATTGACCTGTTTTAATGGAACCATACATGTTATTGCCACCGAATACAATTTATATAACAAGACGAAAACTACACAGGTCTGTGTCATTCATTAAATAACATCAACCATGACATACATCAGTGATACAAGTAAACACAGACAGCAAGCTGGTAAAAGCATGGAGTCAGTTGACAAATGATGCAACATATACTATAGAAGAAAATGTCCCAACTCGAACAAGGGTACCTGTGTCATGACAGAGATAAGGGGTATAAATAATTAAATGCACACTTGCCAACCCCACAGAAACAAAACCACAGATGCAACTTCTCTGGATATAAAAATTGAATATTGACAAAATATTTAACATTCACAGAAAAAATTATAATCCAGTAAATATACACCCAGGAAGATACTGTATTATTATTGGGAAAAAATGTGTCAAAGAACAGTGTATTAAATATTCCAATAAACAAGAAAGTCAACGTTTAGACTGTGCTGTATTATCAGTACGATACCATTTTGTTAAGACAAACAATCAACCACCTGAATGCTACACTACTGGAAGTGCTACCTTTGTATGATGATTAATTATCAGCCACACGCAAGACTACTTATTAAAACACATTTAAAACTACACAAAATGGTCTTAGTTCAAGGGCATCACCGACTATCGTAGTTAATAAAAACACTGTCACAACATTCCTTCCCCTTTAAAAGATTGTTTTAATTTACAAACAAAATGGTATATAACATAGTGACCAGGAGAATAAAGATGTATCACCTCGCCAGCTTTCAGTGTCAACATTTCTTTATAGTTAGCATTTAACCAGACCTACATGCATATTCCCTGAAATGGTAATTATCACTAATATATTTATTAACAAACCCAAACCTGACTTTTGCACACTGACAGTGACATTTGTGTTTTGATGCTAGACATTACCAACCCAGGATACTAGTCAACTAGACTTTTACACAAGAATTTGCAGCTGGCGGACATCAGTAACTGTCAAAACTCCCATCAGACAGTAATGCTGCTTTCTGATATTAAATGTCCACTTTGTAAAGAAGCAGGGGAAGAAGCAGGGATTCTGTTGCAACAGAAATGTCATGAGTTGCAGCAGATACAAGCTACAGCAGCTGGAGACTGGGGAAGTGCTCCCGTCTACTTACTGGATTTTGAGCAAAAAAATGAATCCATTACCTGAACTATTCTGTGTTCAATACCAAGGTATTTTTTTCACCAGAAATAGAACAAATTTATTTTTATGTTGCACACATAGCTCTATAAACCAGTGGAAGTCAACAGAAATTTAAAGATGTCTAGATACTGTTTCAGCAAAACGATACCCTGTAGATAAAACTTTAAGTAATAAAAGTCAGAACTGACTTTTATTTCCTCATTCTGCAAATGTATTACCTCATTCAGCATTAGATGAATGTTAATACACGCATTACTCAATTAGAATTTTTTTCCATTCAAGTAAGATTTTAAAATCAAAATATTGGTTGTTATGCACATTAAACAATACAACAATGCTGTGAGTTTAAATCACAACTGATCATTAAGTACTCAAGTATACCTGCTATATATGTCTCGTTGTTTTAGTACTCTATAAAATTATTTCTGTGTCACAACCTGAACAAACCACTGTGCAACTTCATCAAAGAACCTAGTGTGTGTTAGTAGATGGCCTACTAAAGCAGATGGATATCACCTTGCAAACTAGACCTTCGTTAATATATCTTCCTTCTCAGCACAAGTGTATGTGGCTAGTAGGTACCATGTATTTATGACCAGTTGTCCAATGGGCACACAGCCACAGCAGAAAAGCTACCCATCACACCAAAAGCAACATTTCTGTAATAGGTTCTGCCTGACACAGCACTATAAATACCCAAGGTAGTCTCACAATAGTTCTGAAGCTCCCCCTTGCTATCGGTTTAGGTGACTGATAGGTTTCCAAACATGTCTTACAGGCAATTTAAGTGTGATTGCTGCTATCACGGGATGTCGGTTGTGTAAGTGCCTATGACAGTTGGGTGCTAAATTCTGCTCTGTACGTCTCGCCAACCTAGCAACACAGGATGTTCAACCAGAAGCAATGTCTGACAGCTCTGTTAGTGTTGGGTTTATTGTCAAGAAGAAACTTATGCATCATTGATAGCCCATAAAATGTTACACAGTAATACAACCTGCTTTTAATAAAAACAGCTATAATAAATGTTTATAAATAATAGTCTCAAAAAGTTAATAGTCTCATTTGATGTATGGTTAACTGGAAGTGAAAACATTGTTGTGTAGATGTTATATGAATGTAGCAGTATTTAGTAAGTTTTGTATCTTATGAAATCAGTTGATACATCCATTAATGAATATGGTGTTTACACTTTTCACAATAGCAAACATGAATTCATTTGTTATTTTCTGCTTGTTTTTTTACTGAACTGAAAGTTATGAAATCTATATATAGCACTATCTATTTGATAGCACTGAGTCATTAATTATGGTAATAAAATTACACCAAAAACTTCTTGATGCACAAATGTTCAAAGCAAAAATATATCATAAAGTGTATACATGTACCTTGTACTAGTACTATACATATTACTTAAAATAGTGAAAAATGTGTTGTTGTGTACTGTGTAATGTGTGTACATAGTACTCAACAACTGATGACGATAATACAAATATTGTCAAACTGAGATAGTCGTTGTGTGAATACCAAATGGGTGTACTTAACAATTAGTACACGTTTAGGAATTAGAGCTATATTCATACACAGCTAAGTTCTTAAGATATTAGGAAATGCCATGGTAATTAGTTTTAATAATCTTCCATTTATTCCCGTTTATCACGGAAATTTAACAAGATTGACCATAAATAGAGGTACCCGAAATCTATAAAAGTCAAGGTTAATTACCATTTCAAAACCCCAATTTTGCTATATTTGAAGCCTGGATATATAAACCATATCCACTGATGCGACTAAAAATGAAACAACAATTTATAGATGGACAAGGAAGTCACTGGTGGTTGCCAATGGTTAGATTATCAAGAGTTTAGTCCCAACAACTTTAACCATCTGGGACCAGTTTCCTGAAGCATTTGTATCATGTGTAGGTTCGTATGGGGATGATTGATAAAGATTACGGAACTCTGAACAATTGTAGAGACACACAGATGTAGCGAACAATAGTAGGTAACCATGTAAAATCCATTTGTACGAAGGTTCTCACAGTATACGAATGCAAAAATGACTACCATGAAACCAGTCCGTGGTCCTCTCCATATATCATACACCTATGGAATAGCTGCTGGGTCAGTGACTAATAATAAATTATTTTTTATGTCCTGTATCATTTATGTTACAATGTCATTGTAAGACAGGGGTAGAACTACCCACTGGTCCGTACACTAGTAAAGATTACGGCGGACTAGTAAAAATCAGCATGTTGCGTGGCACCACCATCCATACCATTAATAAACTAATTCTTTACCTAATGAGGCGACAGTGAAACAATGCTTTTGACAGGCTATTGTATGACATCGAATTCTGAAATGACAGTTTTGTTTCATTTAGCGTATCTGGTAGAGGGGTACGGCTAATGAGTTCAATTGGTGGCCATTTTCAAATGCACGGTTTTCAAATATGGTTTACATCTACATTGCTTTATTGGTCTACGTTTACGCACGATGTATCGTTACTTGACTGGGATGCAAAACCAGCAGTAAAGCACAAGCTGGAAAAGCGTGAACGGGACACGCAGTACAACCAGCAGAAACGACAGCATGGGCACTTGAAGGTTTTGGAGCGCGACCACATGTTGTTGTCTTACGACAAGGACAATCACAAGGGAGAAGGGTTTGATGTTCTGCACAGTGTGCAGGACACACAACATGACTGGTGTTTGTGGCAAGAATGCCTACTTGACGGGCACGGACAACTTTTGACCAGACTCCCTACACGCACATAGTACAAGCATGCGAGCAGTCGATGCCTATCCCGGCATTGCATCTGCCCACCGAGCCATTCAAGTGCTGAACACGGCCACCATGGACCGCCTGACGCATTTGTTGCGATTTAAACTTGTGTTGTTTTGACATTTTTAGGACTAGTAAACCTTTTGGCGGACTAATAAACTTTTGTCTTTACTAGTCCTGCTGTCCAGTAAAATAAATGCTGAAGTTCTAACCCTGCACGATATATCTCCAAAAAGATTGTGAACATACATGCCACAAAACATGACAATTTATACCAATCGGTAGAATATTCATGTTCTGGGTTTAAATGTGTTGATCTAGAATATAGTCAAATATACATAGGGCCTACATATTAATTAAATGTTGTAGTTATATGTGCTGTCTCTCATGAGATTTGAGACATATCGTAAGTCTATGTCTAACACTTAGACAAATGTTGAATACCGTCTATGTTTACTTAAAAATACGTATGGACTACATGTGGTAAGACCCACCAGGGTTCCTAAGTAAAGTTAGGTATGATCACTTCTGCCACACTCTGATTCTGCCTTTCGGAAGAGGGGGGGGGGGGGTTCAACTTCAAGTCAACGATAAAGCCAGGCCCAAAGCCAAAACAAAAGCCATGAAAAGGCGAAGATGACACTCACCTCTTTTGCGATTTGGTCAAGGGCTTGGTCCTCTGCCGAATACTGTCGCGTGGCAGCCCGTCGTCTGCCGCTACTTCCAGGTGAAGACATCTTGCACAATTTGCTATGTTATCCACTTCCACCTAATGTTGGAACAAGTTGTTCGCCAGTGGGTGACGGCTGTCCATTACGATCAAAACAGATAACTTTGTTGCGGCTTCACACCGTGCAAGTATTCCAAAGTTATTTCTGACTCACCGCAAAGTTGTCGAAGTAATTCGCTGGTGGTATTGTATAGTTTTCCGATCGGATTTGCTACGGCACTGCATAATACGGTTATTATTGTTTACATTTATTTACTACGGAGGCTTATTGAACCCCAAACAGCACAGACTTCCAAATTTTCATCGTGGGAAAAATGAAGGTCGAAGTTCCCGGATGTTGGAGTTTCCTCTTCCGGTGCGGTTGCGCAAACAATGCGCATGGCTAATAAGAGAAGTTTCTGGGGAATGCGCAGTCTCGTCGACTGGAGAATTTTCATACGGACCGGGACGACAGAATACATCGAACGCATGCAGCAAAACCTTTCAACTCGAGCATTGCCGCGTTGCTTGAATTTGCCATTTTGCGTGTCCTTAGACTAGCTTAGCCTTCGAAGCCTAAGGAACTGTTAGTCCGAATCATAGAAAATATAATAGCCATAGTAATTTCGAGTGACAAGTAAACAGGATTGGGCCATTATTGCGTCTGCAGCCACGGTGGGCAATGTTAAAACTATAAAATGGGCAGATAGTTCCTGTTGTGTTTTCGCACTCGTCCCGGTATTGGCGTAATGACCTTTGGGTTCTTGGCAATTAATATCTAGACGTTAATGGTTAAACTAGGTTGTAGGACTAGCTTGTCATAATCCTAACAATTCCTGATTCTCAGATTCCGTCAGACTGACATTACAGAGTGACTTCAAGCGCCCCGATCGCGCCACGCCCTCGGGCTCAGTTCGATTGTTGGACAATTATTGAACTGAGCGTATGGCGCGATCGGGATAGGGATAGGGAGTCGAGATCGCGCGGCACTTGCAGACACTATCGTCATTGAACAGCTCGATCGGCTACAGCCCCTATCTATGAATTAAAACACCTTCTTTCTGGCTTGTTTTTCATAATCATCCAATACATATATGTATCAATGGCTTAAGAAGTATATATACGTAACCCATTAATTAGTTTGATCTTATTGCCAATATTGGCAGCATTCGCCGATAACGTTTGTGCGGGACATGCGAGGTAGACGTGGCGCTATCTGTCGACCAACTTGTAGATGATGCTAAGATGATGCTTACAAAAAACCTATCAAACACGTCTATTCAAGCATAACTATTTTCAATCAAGCGGAACTCTTACCTCAGCGAGGTCAAACAAGTTCGTTGAAGTGTTCGAAATATCCACTGACCCGGTGGTCACTGACAACCTACTTTGCCGTCGGATCAGTAACATTTTGGAGTTGCTGGTCCGTGTGACCGCCTACATTTCCCCAGAAAATAAGAACATTGTACAGCAGTATACATCAGCTCATCGTCAAAACCGGCCGCCGGTAGACGCTGGTTACAAGAACAAACTGTTTGCAAAACATGTATGTTTACGCTTATTATATTGCCCAATTTGTTATCGCAAAACGCGGCGCTCACGTAGCGCGCACGTGATTGCGACATCAAATAGCGTTGTAAGAGTACATGTGTATGGTTGGGATAACAGCTGACATATTAATTAATTTAATGATTATCAGTTGGTTATAGGCATACAACCTACATTTATCCAGTATTGTTTCTCCGTTTGCTTACGTGTGTTTTGTCGTTAATTTGGTTCGTTTTTAAAGGGGTACAAAGGGCAACTTGTTGGTGCTGTAACATGTGTACGAATAGCCAGTCTCATTTATTGGTTTCTCGTATTCCCTTCGATCCAGAAGCTGAGTTACACTTGTGCGTGCATAAACGACTATTATAATACCATACTGTGCATCATGCGAACGAAACAGTTTTACAAGTTATATAAAAAAGAAAATATGGTTATTATTTACCTCGTAGACAGCTGTACTGACTGTGGGAGGATGGACATTAACATCTCACAATATATTCATAAAAAACAACTTAAATAACTGAAAGTGGCATAATCAGAAAATGCTAACAACTAACTGCTAGCTAACGGAACAGTAGAAAGTCGCTGCGCCACCCTTACTATGAAAATGGCGCTGTCCATACAATTTAATTGTTGTCTCTTCAACAAGGTTATTCTAGTAAACTACTGGTGCAATATCTTAGTTGTAGTTGCAAATGGTTAGTTTTTCATTAACACTTACATGCATAGACCTAGACAGTTGCCTTTAGTTTCCCTTTAATATTACTTGGTAAATGCGGACAAGTAATTTAGCTACCGGACCAGTAACTTTTTGAAGCTGCTGGTCCGGTTGATCAGCCCGTTTTTGAGGTAAACGCGAACCCTGAGTGCATACGCACCCATCGCACAACACTGGAACTAAGGCTTTCTCTGTTGCTGCGCCGATTCCTTGGAATGTGCTCTCTTTTAGAGTTAGATTATTTGAAAATATAACAATTCCGCCGTCATCAAAAATTACCTGATATATATATACATAATATAATATTATACACACACATATATATATATAAATATATATATATATTACCTTGCGTATCATATCCACCTTTGCCCCTGTTGTTTTCATGCGCCTGTGGGCTTGGATGGTTTCCGAGGATTTAGGTGCACAAAAATTATAGCATTATTATTATTACTTGTTTTTGTGCATCATAGATAGATGTTAATGGCAGCAGAATGTGCGCATGCGTGCGTTCGTGCGTGCGTGTGTGTGTGTGTGTGAACGAGAGTGCGTGCGTGCGTGTTTGTGCGTGCATGTTCTTAAATTCGTTTTTGGTCTTCATGTAGACGATGTAGCGCAAAATCGTTTTATTTTTGAGCGTTAGTTTTTATTATAGGGACAAATATGTCTAGACATTTGTGTTTATATTTAATTGTTTCATTAATAAAAAAATATACTTATATAACGCCAACTTTAGTTAGAAACTATTCAAGGCGCTTTACATGTAAAATAGTAATAAATCAAACAAGTAATTAATTAAGTAAAAAAGGACTATTAAACAAATATCTTTAAATATTAGTATTATGTCATATAATCAAAAGATAATTGATAAAAGCTTAATGCCAAGTCTAAAAGTCACAATAGCAGTTAAAATATTTGTTAAAAGAGAGTGTTTAAAAGTGCTCTTAAAAGTCTCGGTGTTCATTACATGCATTGAAAACAAGTAGATCACTCCGCAGACCCCGGGACTGCTGCGGCTGCTGGAGTTAAAATATCGATTAAAATAGGGTGTTTTTAATGCGCTTTTAAAAGCTGCTTCACTGTTTAGTTCACGCATTGATGTGGTAAATCGTTCCAGAGGTCCGGAGCTGCTGCCATAAAACTCGCTTCTCCGACTTTGCATCTTGTTTGCGGTCTCGCAAGTTAACGATTTCCCGCTGACCGAAGGGACCTGGTGGGCACGTAGAGGCAGACAAGCTCGCTCAGGTACACGGGCCCACATTTGTTGACAGCTCTGTGCACGAATACCAGGACCTTGAAACGAACGCGTTCTCGTACCGGCAGCCAGTGTAGATCTTGGAGCACTGGCGTGATGCTTGCGTATTTGGGCACTCGCACGATCATTCTGGCTGCAGAGTTTTGGACACGCTGTAACCGTACAAAGTTCTTGTCCATGGTGCCGTACAGGAGGGAGTTGCAGTAGTCGAGCCTTGATGTCACTAATGCGTTGACTACTCTCTCCCTCGTCTGTCTGGGCAGGAACTTGTTGATTTGGCTGATGTGATGTAGGTGGAAATAGCAGGACCGGATAATCGCTGATGTGTGGCAGACATATCCATGTGACAGTAGTAGTATAGAGGTCCTGTACGGTATCCAAACCCTACTTAAAAAAAACGTTTTAATGACCACTAAACGTTTTCGGCCATCTACTTATAAAAAAAGATGAAAGGTTTTTTTTCTACTTATAAAAAAAGATCAAAGGCTTTTTTTGACACTAATTGGTTTTGGACACCTACTTATAAAAAACGTGATTGATTACCCCCTCTAAGTACATTTGAGCTGCCACCTAGCGGTGAGTGTAGAGAGTATTTTGTTTGTTCCCTAGCGACCAACGCCGTACCTAGGGCGTGCTGACGTAAGCACTATATGACGCGACTATATAACCACGATAAAACCACTGTGTGCAGATCCCCCCGTCATCGAAAGTTCGGGAACCTATTTATAAAAAACGTGATTGATTACCCCCTCTAAGTACATTTGAGCTACCACCTAGCGGTGAGTGTAGATATCATTTTGTTTGTCCCCTAGCGACCGACGTCGTACCTAGGGCGTGCTGACGTAAGCACTATATGACGCAACAATATAACCACGATAAAACACTGCTACTTCTGGAGTGGACTATGGCCCCGGCATGACAGCATTGCTGCCACCTAGCGGTGAGTGTAGAGATCAGTTTGTTTGTCCCCTAGCGACCAACGCCGTACCTAGTGCGTGCTGACCTAAGCAGATTGTCCCCTAGCGATCAACATCGTACCTAGTGCGTGCTGACCTAAGCAGATTGTCCCCTAGCGATCAACGTCGTACCTGCTGAGTAGAATGTACACAAGCACGGATTAGCGCGTGCTGACCTAAGCAGATTGTCCCCTAGCATGAAACCACTGCATAAGCTGAGTAGAATGTACACAAGCACGGACCGCAGAGTAGACCTACCGCAGAGTAGACCTCTCAAAGTACCTCTCAAAGTAGCCTGATTGTGCGGCTATATAGCGGCGAGGACAGTGTGCTGACCTAAGCAGATTGTCCCCTAGCGATCAACGTTAGTGCGTGCTGACCTAAGCACTATATGACGCGGTTATATAACCGCAATAAAACACCTAGCGGTGAGGACAGTTACCTAGCGCGTGCTGACCTAAGCAGAGTGTCAAGCGTGTGCTGACCTAAGCACTATATGACGCAACTATATAACCACGATAAAACCACTGTGTGCAGATTCCCCCCGTCAGCCCTATGTGGATGCCCCACTGTACCCTATGTTGACAGCAGCGATAAGAGCTGCTGCTGTTGGAGTGGACTATGGACCCTGCATGACAGCATAGCTGGCTAGCGGTGAACGTTCTGGTGGTAGGATTAAAACGAAACCAATGCGTTGTGCGTTTAAATAAATAAATACATCTAGTTGTGGGATTACAACGAAACCAAATGCATAAATACACTAACGTTCAGTTGGTGATACTGTACGTAGGGTGTTTATGCAGTGGATACAGACGCGTGGAAACGTGAGTAGTAGAGAGAGTATTTATTATAGACTGCTGTGTGCATTGTATATTCATCACGGTGACACTTATTCCAGCGTTCGTCGTCGAATTGGGCTTTGTCGCTGCTGCTGTTGACAGGGCGGTTGTAGGCAGTCGGATCTCTCTATGAAAATAAACCACAATACATGTAGGTGTGTTTAAACAAAGGGCGCCAAAATAAAATGAGAACTATGCATGCATAAAAGCAGGCTTACTGAAATAAACCACAATACATGTACGCGTGTTTAAACAAGGGGTGCCAAAATAAAATGAGAACCATGCATACATGCACGCATGCATGCATGGCGAGGGCGGTCACTCCGTGATGTTGGGGCGACCGTGCATACTGGCTTTGTTGCTGCTGTTGACAGGGCGGCCGTACGTGTAGGCAGTTGGATCTCTCTATGAAATAAACCACAATACATGTACGAAGCAGGCTTACGTGATTACAACTGTTTAAACAAATGTACGCACGTGCACATGCATGCATGCATGCATGCATGCATAAAAGCAGTGTGTTAGGAGACGATGTTTTATCCATTGTGACATGCATGCATGGTAGGCTTACAACTGTTTAAACAAAGGGTGTCATGCATGCATGCATGCACGCATGCACGCGCACATGCATGCATACATAAAAGCAGTCTTACCGATGTGTTGGCGAATGATGAGTCGATGATGCGTTGTTCATTGTTGCAAATCGATTAGAGGTTGAAAACCGATCAGGAGTGTTTGACTGAAAAATGGTGAATGAGCAATGAGCGCGCGTTTGCGCGCAACGTCAAACACAGCGGTGGCGCATGACACTACGGCTTATCGTGATCGGAATGTGAACGGAGAACAATGGATTTTTAAAAACAATAAACGAAAAGTTAAAAGCATGAAAATAAACGTTGTACACGATTAGTTTGGGGTCAGGAAACGTGTGGTGCAGTGATATTAGAGAAATTCGATGTAAAGAGACATTTCTCGATGAATGTACTAACGTGATCGCTAACTTTTTTCCTAAAACAAATTCCTCGGTAGACTAGGCAGTATGTATTAAGTGCGCATGCGCGTAATTTTGTAATCTGTAGCGCGTGACTTATCGCGTTTGGAATATGAACGGAGAACAATGCATTTTCAAAAACAATAAACGAAAAGCTGAAAGCATGAAAATAAACGTTGTATATGTTCAGTGTGGGGTAGGGGATCGTGCGGTGAAGTGATATTAGAGAAATTTGATGTACAGACACATTTGACGATGAATGTACTGACGTGACCGGTAATTTTTTTCCGAAAACAAATGCCTCGGATGTATTAAGTATGCATGCGCGTAATTGAGTAAGATAACGGTGTTAGTGTGAAGTGCGCATGCGCGATATGTTGTAGAATAACGGTAGACTAGGCAGTATGTGTTAAGTGCGCATGCTCCTTATTTTGAAAAGTGTTGTAAGCACGCACGCGTACATGTATTGTGGTTTATTTCATAGAGTACTGAAGATCCAACTGCCTACAAGAACGGCCCTGTCAGCAGCAGCAGCAGCAAAGCCGGTATGCTCGGTCGCTCCCATATCACGGAGTGACCCCCCTCGCCCAATCACTCCACCATCACCACCACCACCACCACCACCTATCAGCCACGACGCCGATGACTTCGATGACGACACCAGCCTCGTGTCTCCGTTCTTAAGAAGAGGAAGCAATGGATCGTGGTACACGCCTATCCCACCGACCGAACTATTACACTACCCTGACAGACATCCACACAAGCTAGTGGTGTTAGTTGACTACACTACCCTGACAGACATCATCACAAGCTAGTGGTGGTAAGTTGACTACACTACCCTGAAAGACATCCACACAAGCTAGTGGTGGTAAGTTGCCTACACTACTTTGACAGACATCCTCACAAGCTAGTGGTGGTAGTTGACTACACTACCCTGGCAGACATCCTCACAAGCTAGTGGTGGTAGTTGACTACACTACCCTGACAGACATCCTCACAAGCTAGTGGTGGTAAGTTGACTACACTACCCTGACATACATCCTCACAAGCTAGTGGTGGTAGTTGACTACACTATCCTGGCAGACATCCTCACAAGCTAGTGGTGGTAGTTGACTACACTACCCTGGCAGACATCCTCACAAGCTAGTGGTGGTAGTTGACTACACTACCCTGGCAGACATCCTCACAAGCTAGTGGTGGTAGTTGACTACACTACCCTGGCAGACATCCTCACAAGCTAGTGGTGGTAGTTGACTACACTACCCTGGCAGACATACTCATAAGCTAGTGGTGGTAGTTGACTACACTACCCTGACAGACATCCTCACAAGCTAGTGATGGTAGTAGACTACACTACCCTGACAGACATCCTCACAAGCTAGTGGTGGTAGTTGACTACACTACCCTGACAGACATTCTCACAAGCTAGTGATGGTAGTTGACTACACTACTCTGGCAGACATCCTCACAAGCTAGTGATGGTAGTTGACTACACTACCCTGACAGACATCCTCACAAGCTAGTGATGGTAGTTGTCTACACTACCCTGACAGACATCACTCACTCCACTGTCTACTACCTACTGGCCACTGTCTACTCACTCCACTGCCTACTACCTACTGCCCACTGTCCACTCACTCCACTGTCTACTACCTACTGCCCACTGTCTACTCACTCCACTGTCTACTACCTACTGCCCACTGTCCACTCACTCCACTGTCTACTACCTACTGCCCACTGTCTACTCACTCCACTGTCTACTACCTACTGTCTACTCATTCCACTGTCTACTACCTACTGCCCACTGTCCACTCACTCCACTGTCTACTACCTACTACCCACTGTCTACTCACTCCACTGTCTACTACCTACTGTCCACTCACTCCACTGTCTACTACCTACTGCCCACTCACTCCACTGCCTACTACCTACTGCCCGCTGTCTACTCACTCCACTGTCTACTACCTACTGCCCACTGTCTACTCACTCCACTACTGCCCACTGTCTACTCACTCCACTGTCTACTGCCTACTGCCCACTGTCTACTCACTCTACTGTCTACTACCTACTGCCCACTGTCCACTCACTCCACTGTCTACTACCTACTACCCACTGTCTACTCACTCCACTGTCTACTGCCTACTGCCCACTGTCTACTCACTCTACTGTCTACTTCCCACTGTCCACTGTCTATTCTCTCTACTGTCTACTGCCCACTGTCTACTACCTACTACCCACTGTCTACTCACTCCACTGCCCACTGTCTACTCACTCCACTGTCTACTACCTACTGCCCACTGTCTACTCAGTCCTCAGTCTACTTCCCAGTCTACTTACTCTACTGTCTACTACCTACTACCCACTGTCCACTCACTCCACTGTCTACTCACTCCACTGTATACTACCTACTGTCTACTCACTCCACTGTCTACTACCTACTGCCCTCTGTCTACTCACTCCACTGTCTACTACCTACTGTCCACTGTCCACTTACTCCATTGTCTACTACCTACTACCCACTGTCTACTCACTCCACTGCCTACTACCTACTGTCCACTGTCTACTCACTCCACTGTCTACTGCCTACTGCCCACTGTCTACTCACTCTGCTGTCTACTACCTACTGTCCACTGTACACTCACTCCACTGTCTACTACCTACTACCCACTGTCTACTACCTACTGCCCACTGTCTACTCACTCCACTGTCTACTGCCTACTGCCCACTGTCTACTCACTCTACTGTCTACTACCTACTGCCCACTGTCCACTCACTCCACTGTCTACTCACTCCACTGCCTACTACCTACTGCCCATTGTCTACTCACTCCACTGTCTACTACCTACTGCCCACTGTCTACTGCCTATTGCCCACTGTCTACTAACTCTACTGCCCACTGTCCACTCACTCCACTGTCTACTGCCCACTGTCTACTCACTCCACTGTCTACTACCTACTGCCTACTGCCCACTGTCTACTACCTACTGCCCACTGTCCACTCACTCCACTGTCTACTGTCCACTTTCTACTCACTCCACTGTCTACTACCTACTGTCCGCTCACTCCACTGTCTACTACCTACTGCCCACTGTCTACTCACTCCACTGTCTACTGTCTACTGCCCACTGTCTACTCACTCCACTGTCTACTGCCCACTGTCTACTCACTCCACTGTCTACTACTTACTGCCCACTGTCTACTCACTCCACTGTCTACTACCTACTGCCCACTGTCTACTCACTCCACTGTCTACTACCTACTGCCCACTGTCCACTCACTCCACTGTCTACTACCTACTGCCCACTGTCTACTCACTCCACTGTCTACTGCCTACTGCCCACTGTCTACTCACTCCACTGTCTACTACCTACTACCCACTGTCTACTCACTCCACTGCCCACTGTCTACTACCTACTGCCCACTGTCCACTCACTCCACTGTCTACTACCTACTGCCCACTGTCTACTCACTCCACTGTCTACTGCCTACTGCCCACTGTCTACTCACTCCACTGCCTACTACCTACTGCCCACTGTCCACTCACTCCACTGTCTACTGCCCGCTGTCTACTCACTCCACTGTCTACTGCCTACTGCCCACTGTCTACTCACTCTACTGTCTACTACCTACTGTCTGCTAACTCCACTGTCTACTGCCCACTGTCTACTGACCCCACTGTCTACTACCTACTGCCCACTGTCTACTCACTCCACTGTCTACTACCTACTGTCTGCATACTCCACTGTCTACTACCTACTGCCCACTGTCCATTCACTCCACTGTCTACTGTCTACTACCTACTGTCTACTCACTCCACTGTCTACTGCCTACTGCCCACTGTCTACTCACTCCACTGTCTACTACCTACTGCCCACTGTCTACTCACTCCACTGTCTACTACCTACTGCCCACTGTCTACTCACTCCACTGTCTACTACCTACTGCCCTCTGTCTACTCACTCTACTGTGTTGGGACTCTGACAGTGTCCAGTCAACCCCATACACATATAACATGTAGACGGAAGGTTGCGACTCTGACAGGGTCCAGTCACCCCCATACACATATAACATAGAGACGGAAGGTTGGGACTCTGACAGGGTTCAATCACCCTCATACACATATAACATATAGACAGAAGGTTGGGACTTTGACAGTGTCCAGTCACCCCCATACACATATAACATATAGACGGAAGTTTGGGACTCTGACAGTGTACACATATAACATATAGACAGAAGGTTGGGACTCTGACAGTGTCCAGTCTCCCCCATACACATAAAACATATAGACGGAAGGTTGGGACTCTGACAGTGTCCAGTCACCCCCATACACATATAACATATAGACGGAAGGTTGGGACTCTGACAGTGTCCAGTCACCCCCATACACATATAACATATAGACGGAAGGTTGGGACTCTGACAGTGTCCAGTCTCCCCCATACACATATAACATATAGACAGAAGGTTGGGACTCTGACAGTGTCCAGTCACCCCCATACACATATAACATATAGACGGAAGGTTGGGACTCTGACAGTGTCCAGTCACCCGCATACACATATAACATCTATTTAAACTAGATTCGCAGGGGGGATTCACAGAGAAGCCTGAAACTGGAGGCATAGATAAAGACAGCAGAAATAAATCGGCAAAGAACAGCCTGAAAAACTGTTCTGAATCAGGATATAAATGCATTTGTTTAAATGCAAGGAGCATAGTAAACAAAAGAAGTGAACTAAACATTATGGTAGAAGATATTGACCCTCACATAATAGGTATAACCGAATCGTGGGCCACCACTGATATATCAGATGCCGAATTGGGACTAACAGGATATGTAATGTTTAGGAAAGATAGAATAGGAAGAAAGGGAGGTGGAGTTATTTTATATATTAAAGAATCTATCCAGGCTTATGAAATAAAATTAGAAAGAGAAGCAGATTGCGAAGAAGCTGTTTGGTGTAACATAGTTACAGGAAACTCAACGTTAACAGTTGGGTTAGTTTATCGAAGTCCAAACATAAGCATAGAAGAGAATGAAAAAATACAAAACGCTATAAGGGAAGTAAGCAAACGGAACTGTATTATTATGGGGGACTTTAACCATGGGCATATACAATGGAAATCTCTACAGAGTATGGGGAGTGAGGACCACAAGTTTTTAGTTTTAGTACAAGATAGTTTCCTTTCTCAACATGTGCTAGAACCAACCAGGGGAGAGAATGTGTTAGACTTAGTTTTGTCCTCACAGAAAGAATTAGTTGACAATGTCAAGATGTGTGAGCCACTGGGGAGTAGTGATCACAACCAGATACATTTTACCATCAAAGTAAAATCAGAAAGGAATAGTAAAAAGCAGTATAGGAGAAATTTCCACAAAGGAAGGTATAAGGACATGAGGAAATATTTAGCAAAGATAGACTGGAATAACACACTGAAGAATAAGACAGCAACCGAATGCTGGAATATCTTAAATAGTGAAATTAAGTGCATAGTCGATAAATTTGTACCTTTCAAAAACAAGGGAAACGGTCTAAAAAGAAACACTTATCGAAAGAAGCCATTAGAAAAATTAAGTATAAACAAATGATGTGGAAGTCATATAGATGTACTGGAAATGATGAAGACTACAACATTTATAAAGAAGCACTTAATCAAGCTAGAGCTGAAATTAGAAATTCAAAGAGAAGCTATGACAAAAAATTAGCTAGTAATATAAAACATGACAGTAAGAGTTTTTATGCGTATATTCGAAGCAAACAGAAAGTTCAGGATAAGGTCGGTCCTCTAGAAGATAGTGCTGCAAATACAATATCAGAGGGATTCTTAATGGCAGAAGACCTGAATGAGTATTTTAGTTCAGTGTTTACCAGGGAAGATATTAGTTCACTGCCAGTACCAGAGGCTAAGTTCAAGGGGCAGATTCAGACTATTTAGGACAGTTAGTTGTAACCTCGGAAATGGTAGCTAAGAAAATAAGGGCTATGAAGGATAATAAATCACCTGGAGTGGACGGGATTCCGCCCAAACTACTATTGGAAATTGTAGAACAAATTAGCGTACCGCTTGCAGCAGTTTTCAATTTGTCATTAGAAGAGGGAGTGGTTCCTTTAGAATGGAAAGAGGCAAACATTATACCGTTATTTAAAAAAGGTTCGAGAAACAAGTCAGAGAACTATAGACCAGTGAGTTTAACATCAGTGATTTGCAAATTATTAGAAAGACTAATTAAAGATCACATGGTGGATTTTCTTGTTAAACATAACTTGATAAACCCATCTCAACATGGGTTTTTAAAAGCGAGGTCATGCTTAACAAATATGTTATGTTTTTTGGAAGACATCACTAGGTGGGTAGATGAGGGATCACCAGTAGATATCATCTATTTAGATTTTCAAAAAGCTTTCGACAAAGTACCACATCAAAGATTACTCCTTAAGCTAAAGGCCCATGGCATAGGAAATGGTGTAATAAACTGGATAGAAAAATGGCTGAATGACAGAAGACAACGTGTAGTAGTTGATGGGGAGGCTTCAAACTGGAAATCGGTATTGAGTGGGGTACCACAGGGATCAGTACTAGGACCTATATTATTCTTAATATATATCAACGATTTGGACGATGATATAACAAGCAAGGTGTTAAAATTTGCGGATGATACAAAAGTGTTTAGAAGGATTAAAAGTGATGGAGACAGACAGCATTTACAAGATGATCTTGATAGGTTGATCAAATGGTCTGAAAAGTGGCAAATGCTGTTCAATTTTGGGAAATGTAAATGCCTCCACACAGGTCATGGGAACGAAGAGGTAAAATATAAAATGGGGGGTACTGTTCTAAGTACTACTGTAAAAGAAAAGGACTTGGGGTTAACCATTAGTGCTGATATGAAGGTTTCAGAGCAGTGCGGAATTGCAGCGTCAAAGGGAAATCAAATCCTTGGATTAATTAGGCGAAATATAGCGTATAAAAAAAAAGAATTAATAGTACCGCTGTACAAAACAATAGTGAGGCCTCATTTAGAATATTGTATACAAGCATGGAGGCCATATCGCAAGAAGGACATAGATATGCTAGAAAGAGTACAGAGGAGAGCGACTAAAATTATACCAAATCTGAGGGATCTTAGTTACGAAATACGCCTAAAAGAATGTGGTTTAACAACATTAGAGACCAGGAGATTGAGAGGAGATCACATAGAAGTGTTTAAAATATTGAATGGTTATGAAAATATTGATAGAACCATTTTTTTCTCAGTTAAGAAAAATAGAAGGACCAGAGGACATGAAGCTACATTAGTAAAGGAGCAGTGTAGATTAGATATAAGAAAGTTCTCATTCTCACAAAGGACTGTAAATGAATGGAACAGATTATCTCCTGATTGTGTTGGTGCTAGTAGCGTGAATATGTTTAAAAATAAAATCGACACACACCTTAAAAAGGCGGGATACATGTAGATAAAAAGTATTGGACTCTCGATAAGCCAAAAGGCTTCCTTGTCCACCTGCCATCCAGAGTAATTTTCTGGATGGCAATCTTGTTAAATCGAAGTCTCAGGTGCCCAGCGACGCTATACGCTCGTGTAGGGGCTTATATAAGGGTGTCATTGCGCACCCTTACACGGACTACAGCGTCGCGCAACAGATAGCACTTACCAGGACCTGGCCCCGCCACACTCTTCCCTTCTTATGTCTTTTGGAGAGGATTATATACCTGGCTCCGTCATACTAAAGTTAAAGTTCACACACACGCGCACGCGCACGCACATGCGCTAAGTCGCATATTGCATTGTGTCCATTAACAATCAATTTCACTAAATATAGTGTCCGGCACTTCTCCTTGTGTGAGTACAGCACTTTATTATTAGAACAATTATCGTTACTGCTTACTGTTCAAACATATGTGTAAAACGTCACACGTTATAAAGTCACAGTGTCATATAAAGAGTCACTGCTTACGGCTCTTCTCCAGGTATCGTTGACGTCAGTTCGACGCGCTGAAGTATCGCTGTAGCACTTTCCATGATACGGCGACGTCCCGACAAGCTCTTGCAGGTGACGTCGGGTTCGTAAAGCGTGGACAGATGAAAATTTGCTGCAATATAATTCACAGTGTCTTCCACAGTACGGCCACATTATCGAATATCTTCGCAGGTGACGTGTGAGATTTGCACATCGTTGTGGCAGCGACTGGTTGACGATGTCAAAGTTTGCACGGTGCCGACGAATACTGGCGATTGGTTGCTCTATGTCGTCAGAAGGCGCTGCACCTGCGAGGTATGCCGCAAACGATGCCTCGCTCTGGGGCGACTCCACCAAACTGGGGATGCTCTGATGTTGTCGCAGTCCGCTTGTACGGGCATACAGACATGTAGTAGAGTTGCCGACAATAGAAGTATTGGGACCATCGACGCCGTTTGTGATTGAGCATGTGTGAGACCGTCTACCGGCGTGCGTCGACTGGACATGCTGTTGCAGTTGGCTCGGGTGTGAGACGACGTCCTCGCAGTGCTCGCACGGGAGACTTCTGTCCTCATTATTGACCGCCCTCGGTGGCTCACCGGAACTCACGAACGAAGTGGTGACTCCGACCACAGCCGGATGGTGACCGTTTTCTGTTAAGGGAAATCCAGTGTCAACACTTGGCGAACCGCGGTCAGCGATATGGTATAGGGCCATTATGCCATCGGTGTCGACAGCATTGACATATCACATCCAGCATCAAGCATCTGTCTCACAGCGCATTCATTGTTGGTAGCGGCTGCCGAGACGAAGGCTTTGTTTGATGCTATTGTTTATTGTGCAATGGCTGACCTACAAACAGAGACTCGACAATCGTTAGACGACACCACATTTGTCATGTTTAAATCGGAATAACTGAAAGTGGAAGCCGACGACGTTACTGCACTGTGTTCTTGCAGTAGCTGTAGTCCGACTCACCACCGCAATCACACCCGTCCTGTCCGTGCGCTTGTATGACTCTTGCAGTGATGGCACTGGCCGGTGTCTCCCATGGGTTGTTGTCATCGGAACTACAAACAGAGACTCGGCAATCGTTAAATGACGTCACTGAAGCTGGACTCCGATGATTTAGCCCCAGCTGCACGACTTTCATGCAGTAGCTTGATGTTGTATAGGCCAAGTCGTCATTGCAATCGCACTCGTCCTGTCCGTGTATTGATACTGCATTTCCAGTGACGATGCTGGACGGTGTCTCAGTTCGGCGTCATCGGAGCTACAGCCAGAGACTACGCAGACATTAGATGATGCCACATTGATTACAGTTTGTGACTGCCAGGGGGACTACTTAAACTCTGTATAGGAGCCGACATCTGCAATTTACAGGTGTAGCCAGCCTCAGACGCTGAGCTGTCGTCTTCACCACTGTCTGTCTGCTGCATATAGTTTATACCACTGTGACCTCCTACTACTGCCATGTCTATGTTTGTTTGTACAAGCTGGTCTGGCCCGGGATCACTCTTAATGGATCTCGCCGGAGAGTGTCTCCGTACAATCTGTATGGATCGGGAGGCACTTCTCTTACAGCGAAAACGTTTCCGTGATGATGTGCAACGCAAGCGATTTGAACATTCGAACGAGTAATGCCCAATCCCACCACAACTGTGACATGTAGTTGTAGCCCTGTTCCTCGTTGCACAATCCCGTGATTTATGGTCTTGGCCACCACACGTGAAACAATATATCGTCATACTCTTGAGTTGCCTTGCTCTTCACACTCGCATTATATAATGTAGTCTGTGATGCTTGGCTTTTAACAACAGTTGCCACAACATTGTCTCCAATGCTGGGTGGCTGTCGCAGTGAGCAACTGTCAATCCTGTCATTGAGACCCGGATGATAGAGCTCCCCGTCAGTATCTCGACGAGCAATGTCGCCAAAACCGTTGTCGTGAGTTTTTTCTGAGTCGTGCTGTGTGGTTATACTGTGTCTGTGTTGGAACAAAATAAACAGTTTTTGTTGACGTGTCTTCTGAAGACAAGACGCGTTGCTTTACTAATAGCAGTGTAACACGACTTCACAGCGTGTGGACAGCTACAACAGCCGATGGAGACTGTTGTGAAACGGACAATAATGTACAAGAGCCGATGGAAGCTGCTGTACAAACAGACAACAGAACTGTCGTTGAAAGTTGGCACAGGTGGATATCTACGACAGTCTATGAAGGCTGATGTGCAAACAGACAACAGAACAGTCGTCGACAGTTGGCACAGGTTGATATCTACGACAGTCTATGAAGGCTGATGTGCAAACAGACAACAGAACAGTCGTTGAAAGTTGGCACAGGTTGATATCTACGACAGTCTATGAAGGCTGATGTGCAAACAGACAACAGAACTGTCGTCGACAGTTGGCACAGGTTGATATCTACGACAGTCTATGAAGGCTGATGTGCAAACAGACAACAGAACAGTCGTCGACAGTTGGCATAGGTTGATATCTACGACAGTCTATGAAGGCTGATGTGCAAACAGACAACAGAACAGTCGTCGACAGTTGGCACAGGTTGATATCTACGACAGTCTATGAAGGCTGATGTGCAAACAGACAACAGAACAGTCGTTGAAAGTTGGCACAGGTTGATATCTACGACAGTCTATGAAGGCTGATGTGCAAACAGACAACAGAATTGTCGCCGACAGTTGGCATAGGTTGATATCTACGACAGTCTATGAAGGCTGATGTGCAAACAGACAACAGAACAGTCGTCGACAGTTGGCATAGGTTGATATCTACGACAGTCTATGAAGGCTGATGTGCAAACAGACAACAGAACAGTCGTCGACAGTTGGCATAGGTTGATATCTACGACAGTCTATGAAGGCTGATGTGCAAACAGACAACAGAACAGTCGTCGACAGTTGGCACAGGTTGATATCTACGACAGTCTATGAAGGCTGATGTGCAAACAGACAACAGAACAGTCGTTGAAAGTTGGCACAGGTTGATATCTACGACAGTCTATGAAGGCTGATGTGCAAACAGACAACAGAACTGTCGTCGACAGTTGGCACAGGTTGATATCTACGACAGTCTATGAAGGCTGATGTGCAAACAGACAACAGAACAGTCGTCGACAGTTGGCATAGGTTGATATATACAACAGCCTATGAAGGCTGCTGTGCAAACAGACAACAGAACAGTCGTCGACAGTTGGCATAGGTTGATATCTACAATAGCCTATGAAGGCTGCTGTGCAAACAGACAACAGAACAGTCGTCGACAGTTGGCATAGGTTGATATCTACGACAGTCTATGAAGGCTGATGTGCAAACAGACAACAGAACAGTCGTTGAAAGTTGGCACAGGTGGATATCTACGACAGTCTATGAAGGCTGATGTGCAAACAGACAACAGAACAGTCGTCGACAGTTGGCACAGGTTGATATCTACGACAGTCTATGAAGGCTGATGTGCAAACAGACAACAGAACAGTCGTTGAAAGTTGGCACAGGTTGATATCTACGACAGTCTATGAAGGCTGATGTGCAAACAGACAACAGAACTGTCGTCGACAGTTGGCACAGGTTGATATCTACGACAGTCTATGAAGGCTGATGTGCAAACAGACAACAGAACAGTCGTCGACAGTTGGCATAGGTTGATATCTACGACAGTCTATGAAGGCTGATGTGCAAACAGACAACAGAACAGTCGTCGACAGTTGGCACAGGTTGATATCTACGACAGTCTATGAAGGCTGATGTGCAAACAGACAACAGAACAGTCGTTGAAAGTTGGCACAGGTTGATATCTACGACAGTCTATGAAGGCTGATGTGTAAACAGACAACAGAATTGTCGTCGACAGTTGGCATAGGTTGATATCTACGACAGTCTATGAAGGCTGATGTGCAAACAGACAACAGAACAGTCGTCGACAGTTGGCATAGGTTGATATCTACGACAGTCTATGAAGGCTGATGTGCAAACAGACAACAGAACAGTCGTTGAAAGTTGGCACAGGTGGATATCTACGACAGTCTATGAAGGCTGATGTGCAAACAGACAACAGAACAGTCGTCGACAGTTGGCACAGGTTGATATCTACGACAGTCTATGAAGGCTGATGTGCAAACAGACAACAGAACAGTCGTTGAAAGTTGGCACAGGTTGATATCTACGACAGTCTATGAAGGCTGATGTGCAAACAGACAACAGAACTGTCGTCGACAGTTGGCACAGGTTGATATCTACGACAGTCTATGAAGGCTGATGTGCAAACAGACAACAGAACAGTCGTCGACAGTTGGCATAGGTTGATATATACAACAGCCTATGAAGGCTGCTGTGCAAACAGACAACAGAACAGTCGTCGACAGTTGGCATAGGTTGATATCTACAATAGCCTATGAAGGCTGCTGTGCAAACAGACAACAGAACAGTCGTCGACAGTTGGCATAGGTTGATATCTACAAGAGCCTATGGAAGCTGCTGTGCAAACAGAGACAACAATTTACAGAACTGTCGTCGAAAGAAACGACAGTTGGCGCAGTTCTGTTGACAGGAAACACCAGCGTCGCTCGTGTAGGGGCTAATAATTATTAAGGTGTCATTGCGCACCCCTACACTGACTACAGCGTCGCTCAACAGATAGCACACACCAGGACCTGGCCCAGCCACAATAACATTGACTGAGCGTAACTTCAGCGTTTCGCAAGGTGAACTGCCAGAGGGTACTCAGGCTGATATAATCAGTTGTAACCAGGTGATTCATACCGTTGGGCATACTGCGATGTTCGTAATCGTTTCACAGAGTGGGCGAAACTTGGCAAGGAAAGTGAAGAATCGGATAAAACACGAAACTGACATTTTCTAAAGAGTTACCGGTGCGATGATCTAGGTATCATCATGATGATATAAGTATCATCACGATGATATAGGTATCACCATGATGATCTAGATATCAGCGATTATTAATGATGATCTAGTTATCATCATGATGGAGCGCGGTAGTTTAGTGAATAGGGCATCTTGCTGTCGATCGATTCAACTTGCCGCCGTTGCTAAGTTTGATTAATTTGGTTCACCCATCTTGCCAAGACACTAAATGCTGTTGGTTCCTTCTACTCAGTGCCAGAAGTGAAACTATCCCATGTAAGGACATGGACAAACCTGTCGCTGTCTCACCTACTCCAGAGAAGGACACGTTGACCTAAACCACCAGTCCCATTACTGGGTCCTCGCCCCGGGCGCGCGACATTTGGTCATACATTTGGTTACATGACATGTGTTCACACGACATTTCGTCACGAAGTGCAGAGTACGAAATTTCGTCACGAGTGTACGACATTTTTGTCACAGAATAATTAGTCACACTGTTACCGCTACTGGTCATTATTCCTATCTCTGTTGTCAGCGTGCATGCTTGTTTCACATACCACAGTTTAATTACAGTAACCAAGTTTTATTTTAGAAAAGGCAGTGTCTGGGTTGCCATTCTAAAACCAATGGCATCATCTCTAATGTGCTTGTAATGCCAGAATAAATAATTTTACAAGACAAACGTTGTTTGTTTTGCAAACTGACATCTGCTGTGTGACCAAACTTTGTAGACTTGTGACGAGCTCGTACTCTGCCTTCGTGACGCAACTTCGTGTGACGAAATATCGCGTGAGTAGACAACACGTCGTATGATCAAAATGTTGTGTAACCAAACGTCGTAGATCTATCGGACTTGTTGGAACTAAAATAAATAAATGAACATTGCGATCGATGCTGCTGTATTCCAGCGCGTTATGCTGCAACACGTGGTTGGGATGCGGCCAACAGATGCAGTGTTGTTGGTTGAGCGGTAGAAACAGCAGCTGTCGCTACCGGGACTTTCTGGCTCTGGGGTGATCGCATGCTCATTAATGCTGTCTGTGTTGTTGTAACCTAGCGCTAACGAACGCTCCCTCTTGCGTCCCGCGGGAATGGCCTCCATTCCTGATGCCGTGCGGAGACTCTCAACATCTCAACGCAACAGTGGTATGTTAGATGGTATCTGCAGCCGCGGGCGAATGACTTCGGTTGATTAGCGAGGTGGCGAACGCAGTGTCTTGCAAGGAGAGGACAGTCCCATAGGCATAGGGATCGATAGACTGCATGGCTAATTCCATGATGTTAACCAGCCATTTTTCTGGGGGCCCATCTTATCTTGCCCTCTAGGATACCTTGCATGGTGGTTTTCGAAAGGGTGTTGTGACGGGCCCTGAAGCACTTCGTTTCAAATGATTGCACAGTGTTATGTTTATTATATAAACCTAGTTATTTATCGTACAGACAAACTGGTGGAATGTAGGTTATATGTACTTATATATAGCACGGCTGCCCAAAGCGCATTAGGGTCAACTAGCCAAATTGCTGACAAATACCCTTCTGCTTAGTAAATTCAGCTACACCATTTTACTGTCAACAACTTCTGCAATCACACCGGGGAATCTGACTACTCA
The DNA here is from genome assembly GCA_020002185.1 of Paraescarpia echinospica. Lineage (NCBI taxonomy): Eukaryota > Metazoa > Annelida > Polychaeta > Sabellida > Siboglinidae > Paraescarpia > Paraescarpia echinospica. The sequence goes on from CM034531.1 coordinate 75,279,679, forward strand.
AATGCACTTAAGTCAGAGCAGGTGAATTTGGTAAAAAATCATTTCTCAAAAATACATTGCCGTTTTTTCGTCTCTAACCAAACACGAAGTCCAACTGTGTCATAACCCCAAATAGATATGGTGATTTTGGAGAAAAATGTTGAAAACAACACACTTTATAGGCACCAATGTTACAAGCACTCTGCAATTTTATTTTTGGTATACCCTCCACGTGTTTGTGTTTTATGCACATTTCAAAGGTGCCACCAAACATGGCAAGGCACCAGAAAAACAGCACTTCGCTGTTGGACAATTTGTAAGGTAAACATCAGCAAAAAGTCATCTTAAGGTGTGAATTCCTCAAAGGCCAGACGTCTCAGGCAGTTCAATTACATAATATTACACTGCCTAATTAGCGGACATTCAGAAAACAATGCCAATTGCTTGATTGGCCAGAAGGTCCAGTCAGATCTGGTAATAGCCGACTCTAGCTAATCATTGTCCTCAGACTTCATTGGGGTCAATGCCAACATCATCACGTGTGTTTAATTAGCTGAAGTAAACAAAAACAATATTGATGAGTCACCCTGTTGCAATGCCATTGGTTCATTTCCATACATATTATCAAATTGTGACTTAACTAGTGGCATACGCGTCTCCCTTATAAGACACGTGTTCCGTCACTGCGATTTGGATTTGCAGACTGATGAGAAGTTTGTAATATCCAAAAACGGTTTGTCCCATTCAACTGTAGTTTTGCCATACACGTATTTTCAGTAATTATTTCAAGATATTTGAAGTCCGTGATTGTGCAATGACTATAGCGTGCTTCCGTTGCCAGGCTCTCTAATTGTATTAGGGCTCAGCACACTGTTAGTTTCCCATTGGCGACCACGTTAACGTTTATGTGATTATAAGAAAACGTGACCTACACAATTTCTCAAACTTCTCACCTGCTGTTATTATCACCTCATTGACATGCTGGTCGAGTTTAGTCAAAATCTAATATTTCTAACTCTCGTAAAATGCCTGTATGTGTGTGACACCCGTCAATATTTACGAATGGATGCAAGCAGTAATCTGGCTAAAGGGTCAACTAGCCAAATTGCTGACAAATACCCTTCCGCTTAGTAAATTCAGCTACACCATTTTACTGTCAACAACTTCTGTAATCACACCGGGGAATCTGACTACTCAAATGCACTTAAGTCAGAGCAGGTGAATTTGGTAAACAATTATTTCTCAAAAATACATTGCCGTTTTTTCGTCTCTAACCAAACAGGAAGTCCAACTGTGTCATAACCCCTTTAGCAATGACGGTATGCAGGGGCGCGGCACGGCGGCTGTGCGTCGGGAATAACGGAAGTGACGTAAAGTTCTGTCGCGTAGCACCATTTCCTTCCCCTTCTACAGTGCAAAAGAAATATGTCTGGATTAACCCGGAATACAACTGCACGGCACAGAGGACAGGAAAGGAAAACATTAAGGCACGTGCAACGACCAGTTACTACTACAGACTTTGTAAGTAGACACGTTATTCAAGTGTTGTTTACCATGATAAGAAATAACGAGACCTAGTCTCCCAGAACACGCGCGCGCGCACACACGCGCACGTGCGAGCATGTGAAATAAACCGCTGCACGGGCCCAAGTAACCCTATACACACCATGGAAAATTTCGATAGAATAAATTAAACTTTAGTCGGGCTTTTGCTTGAAAATGACTTTTATACAAGGCGTTCTCCATGCCTAGGAATACGTCACTCAGATGCTTCGTGCACCGCACCAGCTGTTATTGCCCATCTTGTTGGATTTGTTCGCAGCGTCGAACTCGACGCACGGACCATACCAGATAACGCTCAGCTCATTAAACGTCATTATTGCATAGCGTTCACATCTCCAGTCTCTGGATGTATTCGGATGTTCTTCCGGGTTATTTTGCTCTAACAGCAAGGTTTCGTCGATGTCGGCAGCTTTGGGAACACACATCTTCATCTTGCTGCGCCTTATTGTATCCCACGGCGATTCGATTCCATTAAACTAATGTTGTCGTCATCAAGGTCCCACCTCGGTTTTGGCCAAGAGGCGCCGTCGCCGCATTTCTCTCCCCGGTATGCTTGGCATTGCTATCATTGTCGCACTCACTGTGTTTCTGGTCTCCTCTCTTTTCATATCACTGATCTATGTTACTGTTCGAAGATGACATTAGGAAACCCGTAAGATGGGGGTGCGGTTGTTGGGTACCCTCTCCCCCAGCTGTGGCGCGGATTCTGTTCAATGGAAAGGAGGAGTGGTGCAATTGGAGTTTTAGGAGCCTCAATGGAGTCCGTTATTACCTAGCCAGTACTGGGTGGATAATTGACCTACAGATTTTCTCAGTCTCAGCGCATGACCTCGAGTTGAAAATTCATGAAAATTACATACATCGTTTTTTTGTAGAAAAATCCTATTCAGTATTCACTGGACCAACATGTCACATGTAAACGTGCTTGAAAAAATCATACATCACACCAAACCGCTATTCTCAAGGAAACTCGTTAAGTGTAATGGGCACTAAATGTAGTACCCCATAAAAATCACCCACGCTATACAGGTCTAAATGGTACATATGGTGGCGGCACAAACGGCCGTGCCACTTAAACGTGATGTATGTACAGCGAATGCAGAGAAAGTGTAAACAGAACTGGCCGTGTTAAGTACGGGATATGTTTCGATGGAATGTACATTTTTGGTGTCGAAAAAATGATATTGGAATGATCGTGTTATTAGATACACTTTTGGCCAGTTGTTTTTACATTTACCGGGCGCAGACATTTGCGCGCAATCTCTGTCTGACGGTAATCAAAGTCTCGAGCGTGGATCCTTGCCATCCAGACAGAATGTTGGGCTGGAAGCCGGTAGATGCCTTGTGAATATAGCTGCATAGGCGTCGGTATCGGGGAAGCCCAGGGGCGGATCCAGAGAGTGTAGTTGGGGGGGGGGGGCAATAAAACCTCCATTGGCGTCCGAACCAAATGTTGTAATATAATTTGTTCAGCTTCTCCGCTGTCTCTGCTGGACTGGTAACAGCGGAAGACGGGCGGGTATGCGGCGTAGATGATCTAGGGAATCTTACCCACTTCTCCGAGTGAGGTACCATATAGGGCATCTTTCCCTGTGGAGAATAAACAGAGGAGAAGTCGGCATAAGCTTTGTTAATCCGCCAGTTGGCCCTTCGGACCGCCCCGCATCAAACCACTGATTGTGTCCTGGTGGTCGGGAACCAGCGAGTAACCAAGGAAATGACGCAACTGTCAACTATCGCCATTTCCGCCTATTTTTAGGGCCTATTAGTGCAAAGGAAATTGCACAAGGGACATATTTCTATGCTTTGAATGTTGTGATGATCCGCTTTCTTGGTTATTCATGTTGGGTATATTTACCTCTCAAGAAACGTTTTTGTTTTTTCTTTGTATAATTTCGACCGTATCTCGCGGCATTCTTCTACAGACTGAATTTGCCGCCAGTCATGCTCCAGCTTGTGTCACGACCGTAAATTCAGTCTGCTGAGCGGTCGAAATTATATAGAGAAAAAACAAAAACGTTTCTTGAGAGGTAAATAGACCCGACATATTTCTAGTTAAACACGAAATAAAACAGCAAGGTGACAACGAAGGAAAATATGCAATATACTTAGAACGACCAATATTGGTATCGACGTTTAAGTCGATCGATAAGTTATTCAGGTTTTGTTTATATAGGGCCTTGAGCCTAGTCGTACAAAAATATACTATTATCATAGCCAACGGGGACAGATAACATTGTACAATATAAGATGCCATAGTGCATCTAACCCCACCCTGGTTATCTAACCCTCCTAAAAAGTTCCAGAGAAAATGCTATGTGCAGTTTAAGTGTTTTATACCATAGCAGATATGTTGTAAATATTCAATCAACTAAAATAATCTGAGCTAATCAGGATCAACCATCGCAATAGCAATACACATATTTTTTTCACAAAACATTGGTCAGCATGGTATAACAGAGGGGGGTGTCAAGGGGGAAATGTAGTCAGAATGGAGGTATTACAGACTGCGGCACAATCAAACTTGTTCTCACCTCAACCGTAGTAAAGGCAACTACTTAATTCTTTTACTGAATTCGTCTGAATTGTTAGACTTAATATACTAATAAACACGTTTTATCAGCAACTCAGCCGATTTGTATTTAAACATATCATAACATCAGACAGCCTTTTTTTGTCTCTTGCATTTCATTGGATTTCATGTTCTCTGTTAACGAACAACGGCTGTTGTTATCCCTCGAAGAACTGGAATCATGACGCACTCGTTCTGCCTTCTGGAGTCTCGTTTCTTATGAATAAAGCAGCAGCGTTTCACTGCAGTATATTGAGGTTGCTGAACCACTCGGTTACTCTGAATGAAGGTGGGTAGACATCGGAGACTCATCCGCCGAAAGCAAACATGCGGCAATGGTTAACGAAGTGGTCAATCCCGTATCAACACAACGGCTGTCAGGCCGATCGTCCACCGACAATTCCAAACCATTCGCAGGATGGGTTAAGGATGATCAATTGTTGCGTTAAAAATAAACAGAGATGTGTAATTTTATTTCCCATGTGAAATGTTTAATGTGAAAGGGTTTAAAATTTACATACTCGAGTATAGTCTACGTAGTTGACGAGTCTGTTAGTTCTGCTGCCGGCGTTCATGCAGTTTAATTGCGGGAAGGCGGCCTTATTTGCGTGTTATTTGCAGTTTCCCGGCACACTCAGTGTAGTTCATTTACCCAGTAATTAGCATCCGTGAGTAGTTCGTTAGAAGAACAGAGGCTTCTCGCGTCGGTTTAATCCAAGCCGGAAATTACAATACACACACAAAGCATTTTCAGTCTGTGTCACGAGAATAACCAAGAAAGCGGATCATCAATACATTCAAAGCATAGAAATATGTCCCTTATGCAATTTCCTTTGCACTAATAGGCCCTAAAAATAGGCGGAAATGGCGATATTTGACAGTTGCGTCACTTCCTTGGTTACTCGCTGGTTCCCGACCACCGCTGGCCGTCGCTACGGGGGTAAGACCACATTAAGGATTAGTCCGCCATTACCGACCCAAAGAGTGCCGTTTTGGTGTGATGTGTGAATTTTTTTCGAGCACTTTGACGTGGCACATGTTAGTCCAGTGAATACTGAATGTACTACTGCATTATATCTTTCACGAGGTAGCAATAAATATACAGTAGTCGCTCGCGTATTCGCACAGTGGCTATTTTGCAAAACGCACCAATATTTCAAAATCCGTCACTAGATTGGGGCGAAATTGTGGAGAGTCAGGTTTGGGTGGATTGTTCTCAAAAATGAGGTAAGCATTGTCAGCCTGTTTTCCTGGGTCCGTTATATAGCCTACTGGGCTAGTAAAGCTAAAACCCTCCCCCATAGGGAATTTACATACACATGTAAGTAACATCCATTTGGGAATGGCAACCATCATGTATTGTTCCATTGTCACGGGCAAACACTATCATGTGCCATGGGTAGGCCTTTGCGTACAATGAACAATTTGACCTTCCCCGTGACCTTGTGGCCCGATCAATTGCGCTGCCGAATTTTCGAATTTTAGTTTCTGTGCTTTTTTTCTTGTTGTTTGTTTATATTTATTTCTTCCTGGACGCGAGTGGACTTGTCATTACGTATTGTATTATGTTCATACTGTTTAATTCGAAAAACTAAAAAGTTAAACTTGACTAAAACTTAAATTTAATCTGCTCTAGGCCTGTTACATCACTCCGCCTCCATTTTTGGACTGAACACGCGCCGGTTCCGTTTGTGTTCCAAATAATTGATTAAAACGAAAGAAGTTTCTTCAGATTGGACTAACCCTCGGAAATAGGATTATTAAGACATGGAGTCGGAGTAAGCGTATGGCTTGTTTTAATGACTTAGTTCAAATTGTGTTGTGATATATCTTATGTATTTTGTGACATTTCTTTTGTATTTAGGAGAATATAATGTGAGTAGACATCCTAAATAAACTACATTTTAATTCAGTTGTGAGTGTAATGATCCGAAGACATATAAACAAGATTTTGAGAGAGCATGAAGATGAAATATATTTGAGTAAGACAGTATAACATATTAGTTTTAATAAATAAATGTTAAAATATTTACTCAACTTGTATGGGCCTACCCAAATCGCCAGTTCTTGTCGGGACCGTTACAATGCATTTATAATTGTGTTATGGTGTATAATCACGTCATCCTATTCATTTTTTCCTTCCTGCAAACACGTCATCGTCCCCTCCATTGCTTCGCCTATCTATCGAGGTTGTTTGTGATGATCCGAGTGAAGCTGTTGTTGATAAAGGATGCTGAGAGTTCAGTTGACGCGGCTGAGTGATCCGGTTAGTGAAACACAAGGTCGATCGCAGACCTCGAAGACATTCGCATTCCTATTGGCGGATCCTCTTCTCAGTTTCTACACAAATACGGGTATTCTTCGAAACGCGCAATCTCCAGTTTGTACGATTTTTGGATCAGTATTTCCACGAAACGAAGTTGGCTTTATGTCACATCTCTCGACTTTTGATTTCATTTGGTCGTTGTAGAGTTTACGAGGTTTCCCGAATATTTCCCGTCAGCAATTCCGCCATTTAACAGTTACTCCCGCCATTTGCTTCTTGAAAAATGGATCTGCATGATGTCAACAAAAACTGAGGTCTGTTGAAAGATTTTCGCCGCTGCGTCGCTGTAACTTCAGCTTCTCCGCTGTCTCGGCTGTGAACTTATGATATCCGAAATAAAACGGAGGGGGGGACAGTGCTATTACAATTGTTTTGCGCCGCTGCTATCAATTTACCTTCTCTCCGCTGTCTCTGCTGAAATGATGACATCCGAAAACGGGGGGGGGGGGGGGGGGGGGGATGTTTCGCCACTGCGCCGCTTATTACTCGGGGGGCAGAAAACCATATGTCTACCCGCCAATTGCACACACATTTCACAGTCAACCACCCGCCATTGACGCTCGCCACAAAAAAAACATTCACGCTCACATTTAATGGGGCCAGAGCCCTTTGCCCCTCCCCCTATTCCCGCGTCTATGGATATACAGTTATAAGAACATTTTTCAGTATATTTTTTTTCTGAAATAACATATTTTATGTACCACAAACCACAAATAGACATATCCTCGTTATGTTGAAAAAACGCATAATTATTATTAGTAGTAGCTGTACACAAAAATATACGTCGGGGGTTAGGGTTATCATAAATGTCATGGTTGCAGGGTTAATGTTATGGTAACCTATTTACATAACTGGCTGTGAATAAAGCCAGTTATTTATGTTAAATTATCGCGCTTCTTCGATGGCACGAACTAATTGTTCTATATCCGGTCTCTCGCGACCCATTCACCGAAGACGATTCCTATTATTGTACAGCTTCTACATGTGGCATTTGCGAGCTATTTTCAGGATGTCGCGGACGTTCTTAGACATTCTAATTTTTAGAGACGATAATGGCGCAGTCATCCGCATGTATACAGGGGATGGCATTGTTAGAAATAGCTGAATCTTTGATCTCTGATTGAGCTCGTAGGCGACTCTAATTGAGCAAGCGATTGTCGTGGCGATAGACAATGTCTACACTTTTCTTTCCATAAAAGATATAAATACACCCAGGAATACGTTGGGAAGTTGCAAAAACGACACATCTTTCTTCATACGGGTCGTAACGCAGAAAACGTCCATGAGGCAGATTCAGAGCGCATCTCTTTTAACTAAAGCAACAGTTTTTTGTTAGATCAACGAAGCATAAACCGATCGGGTCTTTGCTCAACTTTCCTCTGTGGTCTAAAAGGCTCAGCACACTGTTGGTTTTCCCATTGGCGACCATGTTAACGTTTTGTGTGATTATAAGAAAACGTGACCTATAAAGTTTCTTAAACTTCTCACCTGCTGTTGTTATCATCTCATTGACATGCTGGTCGAGTTTAGTCAAAATCTAATATTTCTAGCTCTCGTAAAATGCCTGTATGTGTGACACCCGTCAATATTTACGAATGGATGCAGGCAGTAATCCGGCTAAACGGTCAACTAGCCAAATTGCTGCCAAATACCCTTCCGCTTAGTAAAATCAGCTACCAATGCACCATGTTATTATCAACAGCTTCTACAATCACACCGGGAAATCTGATTACTCAAATGCACTTACGTCAGAGCAGGTGAATTTTGTAAAAAAAAATCATTTCTAAAAAATAAATTGCACTTTTTCGTAATCAAGCAGGAAGTCCAACAGTGTCCTGACCCCTAAAGCCGGATTGTGTATAGGTCATTCTTGAATAGCAGTTTCAGCCAGTGTGACCTTGGCTATCAACATATGGTATAGAGACGTCCCCCAGAATGTAGTGTATTCCGCTTTATCTTCTCTCCGATATACCGTAAAAATCGTTGCGTCTTTCGTCGCCCGAGAGACATTTTCTCATTGGCAGGTGTTTCAAATCAGACGATGAGGCCGACTACTCGGTGTTTCTCCGCCCACTTTGAAGATTTCGGCCCGGCTGCCGTTGCACTGGCTTTGTTGCCTCTAGTCTGCATGTAAGCTGTGCGATATAACTTCAATCCATGGTGTGTCTTCGATCTGGTTCTGACCGCACTGTGGCATGCGGAACGCTGGCATTCTTTATTGGTTCGGGACGGGAGTTGTGGTTTAGCGCGCGCGTGTGTGTGTGTGCGAGTATGTGTGCGCATGCGTGCGTGCGTGCGTGTGTCTGTGTGTGTGAGCGCGTGCGTGCGTGCGTGCGTGCGAGCATGCGTGCGTGGTGCATGCATGCGTGTGCGTGCGTGCGTGCATGCGTGCGCGTGTGTGTGCATATGTTTGCGCATGCATATTATGTTTGCCTGTGCGTGTGTGTGTAGTCGTTTGTGCGGTGCCTTTCTGGTGTGGCAGTCAGATGGTTGTGAGAATCTATGAAGACGATGCGTTTCATATTTATCACACGTCATATTCTTTTAATGAACTCACTCATGATGACACTATCTTGTAACCACGTGTTTCGGTCCATGTTTCACTAATTGGATTTCGCATTTCATTAATCTTTGGCGGTTATGTCATCGAAGTGGGCCTACTCATTTTAATAACGTCAATAATCGTTGGCGAGGAGTTTGGACGAACTGTAGTCTGATTTCCGGATGTGCGAGTTTTTCAACATTGATTCTTTTACGATTGTTTAAGTTGCTTCGGCATATTGTGGCGACATTTTTCAATAATTTGGAATGTGTAACAAGCCAGGGATCTGCCCAACAGGTATCATAATCAGAATTATATTTACTATAATAAAGTATTCAATGGGCTTACTACTTAAGGTGTGCATAGCCACTTGCATCACTTCTAAATAGAAATGCTGAGGCGCTATTACAGAACAACATTTAGATGTTCACACACGCAATCCATTTGTAAACCTACGAGTCAAACAGTGCAACAACATTTCCAGTTGAACTTATCAAGAAAGATTCATAAGAAAATAAATTATATGTGTCCAACATTACCAAAACATGTTATGAATCTCGGAAAGAATATTCTTAGAACATCTAAAATTAGGCAAATATTAACACATAAATATTCTCAACAGAACAAATTTCATAATTGCATTTTAAAGTGGCTGTTTGTTCACGACTACGTTCCGTTAGTTATGATTGTTGTTATTGTCCCTCTCGTTGTCAGATTTTATTAAGAACAACACCACTCACTAACCTCGTCAACCACTCGCCCACTCATACAACCATTCACTCACACACTCACTCACTCACTCACTCACTCACTCACTCACTCACTCACTCACTCACTCACTCACTCACTCACTCACTCACTCACTCACTAACACACTCACTCACTCACTCACTCACTCACTCACTCACTCACTCATGTTCATGTCAGCCATGAGGTCGACCACTGCTGGCCACACTTAACTCTCCCTCCAGATGTCTTCATCCCTCATGGCCGTTTGCAAGTACCCAGTCTCCAGTCTCATACATTGACTTGTTCGTAGTCGATAAATATTAGGCCTAAGGGATAGCCAGGTTTGGCTTGCTTTTCCATGCGCTGGTTATTGATGCCATTTCATCACTGCGTCTGTAGGAGTGACCAGCAACGTTCAGCCCTTTCCCCGGTGTCCTCTGCATAATATCTTCAAGGTAAACAGTGATCGGCTCCTCATTCATTAGATAAATTAATAAAATGTTCTCCAGACACGAATAAATATGCTGAATGTATAATGCTGGTCAAATTATGTGTAATAAGCCCAACACTGTCATCGCAAATCCAACCCTGATTCCGATGGCGTCCGGAGATTCCCACAAGGCCGAGCGCTATTTCTGGTGTCCGTACAATTCAGTCACGTGAGCACAGCCTATCGTACGCACATAAAACAAGTGAAAATAGTAATCGTACAGTGGAATGTGTAATAACGAGATCGTAAACATGCGTAGTTTGGGTTAAAACTGACACTTAATACCGTCCTTCGGGTACTACAAAGCTGTCATTTCGCTGGTAAATTATTTCAAAATAACTACGTCCGCGCCAGGCTGGACGTGATAAATAACCCGTCAATGTGAACCACGATCGCTACTCATCACTACCCACTGCGTCATTCGTTGAGTGTCTTGTTGGACGACAGGAGCGATGCATTACTCCTAATTCTCCTAAGGGCTAGTTATAAAAACATGCGAGGAGAGAGAAATATGGTCTGTTTCTTTGAGGTCACTTTGACCTGGCGGGTTTCATAGGCGTAGTTATCGCACCCACGTATCACTTAGGGCGGTGTGATAACACAGACAGGTGCTCAGATTATCTAAACGAAGTCAGCTGGGTTTGACGTGGACGGATCAATAATTTACTTCCGCGGGTTTATGGTGCATAAATGAAGAGCCAGTGATCGTGTGGCTGCAAGTAGACCTTTTTGTTTTAAACGGAAAAGTTTTTTTCTTGTGGCTATTTTTATCGGCAGCATAGGAATGTGTCCAAGACGTTACTAGGACGCACTGCGCATCTAGACACAATCACGTTGTGTTGAACGATATTTGATGGGGGACTTCCCGTGTGTTGAATATCTTGGGAAAATACAGAACGCGACCATTTTCCCTCCTGCAGCTTACTTAAATAATAACTGTTGATCGGGTGTTGACAGGCACTGACAGCAGATTTCCAGATAACCCACAATGCAGCATTAAGAATAGCATTGACAAATATTACCACTGCCATTATTGGAACAATAAACACTGACCGATCCACTTGCAGCAGACGGCGACGAGGCGATGCTGTCGGATACGACTTAATTGCAGTATATCTTTGTGTAAACTGCACCGTCTGGTGTAACGTCGTGGCGCGCGGCAGCTCAGTAGGTAGGGTTCCAGGTCAAGTTCGAGAACACCAGCTGCGGTTTCGAAATTTGGTCAATTTCGTTGAATCTACATTGCCTCAGTTCACTCAGCAGTTTAACAGCATTGGGAGGGATGTGGCAGGGATCGCAAACTTCCATATCACAGCAGTCTTTAGGACCAACCTCCGAAGTCCTGTTACACCTTCCAAGGATTCCACATATGTAAAATAAGAAAGATCAGTTTTTGTGCAGAAATTGTATGTGTGTGTGTGTGTGTGTGCGTGCGTGCGTGTGTGTGTGTGTGTGTGTGTGTGTGTGTGTGTGTGTGTGTGTGTGTGTGTGTGTGGTGTGTGATTGTTTGTGTGTGTG
>CM034531.1:75297397-75309084 GCA_020002185.1 Paraescarpia echinospica
TTTGTGAGAAACCTTTATCATGCATCACGTAACAAGGTAACTAGGTATCAAATTAAAATTTGTATCAATCAATCACAATACTTTATTGTCCCTTGGGAGGGAAATTCATTTGGAGTGTAGCAGCATGTTAAAACAAATAAAACAAAATTTACATGCAATATAAAAATAGTAATAAAAGTTAAATCGGTTAAATAAATAAGTAAGTTAAAATGAATTAAATATGTTAAATAAGCTAAATAAGTTACAAAAGTTAAAAAAAGTTAAATCATCTCACAAACCAAGTCAGGCTCACTCAGTGTCAGACTGGCAGGGAAAACTGGCAGAGATGGAGGGAACGAAGGGCAGTTACTCATTCATTAGTCTAACTGATGAGGGAACTAATGAATTAGTTCCATGTATTCACAAGTGTAACTGCCAATACTTCTATTTTATATAACTATTCCATCAAAAGTTGTTCATTAATTTAATATTTTCAATCTACCATGTATACTCATGTTTATCAGATATCATGAATGTAACATATGTCACCTTGTCAAAGATATGTCTAGCATTTGTGGACAACATAATTTAAGGAAAACATTCTAAAGTTTGCTCAAGTTAATTTTCATGTCTGAATTTGAAGATGATGTTTAGTTAAACCCATGTATTAGTAATTAGCACTATGGTAACAAGTTTATACATGAATTGTGAATATTATTTTGTAATTTATTTATAATTTGCATTGTTTTTATTCAGTTTTTTAGTTTGAGAAGGGCATAGCAACATATAAGTCTATGACTTCAGCTATGTCCTTTCAACAGCAGCAGCACACCATGCTGTGCATGCATGTACATTTTGTTGTTGTTGAATAAACTTTCATTCATGCCTGTATTGTAAGTTGTAACAAGATCACTTTTAGCAATACTTGAATGGATTGATGATATGGTATCTTGGTTATTGATATTAAACATACTAACCTCTCAAAAAACTTGGATTCTGATCTGTATATCTTGACTGCACCCCACAGCCTTCTTCAGCAGAATGAAGTTACGGGTGTGTCACGTGATACTGGTCATGTGACACATACAGATTGGAAGTTTCTTGGTAGGTAACTATGTATAATATTAGCCATAAGTATTATTGGTTGATATAATCATTGGACCATAGTTCAATTTCCTGTTTATCCGGTGTGAAGGAAGGGAATGATAAGAGAATGTATCACTATGGACCATCAAGAAAATAATACATACTTTCAGGGTCTGAGGACAACCCTGGCTATCCTTGACGAAGAGTTGCCGCGGACAGAGGGCAGTGTGAGCAACAGACAGGAACTGATGCACAGGCTACACGTGGAGCAGTTGGTGAAGAGAAATAAGGTCAGGTCAAAGGTCATGACTTCAACTTCAATTTGCATTGTTTATTTAGTGGTCTTGAATTGGTTACATATGCATTGTGTTTGAGTCAGCAGTTGAAAAAATGATGTCCAAATGTGATTTATGATATTAAACACAGTTTAGTAATATTTCGACACATGATTCTACACTGTTGTGTTACGATATTAGTTGATAATTGGAAATGTTTTTTAATGCATGTTGTTGATAAATAACTTTGACAGCTCATTGAATGGAATCCCAAGAAAATCCCAGACTTTGTTGTTGCAAAATGTTTCTTGATATGAAGAAATAAATCGTCTTGCACCAATGTGGAATGTCATATTACTATTACATTTTCAGAGGTTCCAAATGACAAATTCACAAAATATGTAACCAAATTTCACTATTTTAGAAAATAGTGTTTCATGGACCCAGACTACCATGTTATAACAATGCTTCACTATATCTAAATATATCATTAATAACATACATTATGTTTGATCTCATTACAAAATTAGTAACCTACACGCATTCTCACGCGCCAGGGGTCGCTGCTGCTGATTACGTCAGTGCCAGCCAGCAGTACCCCCTGGCTGATCGCTTCGCGAAACTCTGAATTTATGCTCAGCCTATGAATTGTGGTTGGCGACAGGTGAGGTTGGCGGCAGGTGAGGTGGTCATAATAAAACTCATTTCAACCAACCATGGCTCATGTTACATGCAATGTTTAGGAAGTAGAAGCAATTATTCGAATACACAATACCGTTCAGCTGCTCGTGCTAATGGGTGAACGGGTCATTATATTGTATTTGCGCTGTTCTCACGGGTGACGCAGTTGTGACTGGCACAGTCAGGTACTAGTTTGACTCAGTTAACTTCCGCACTTCGCATAGGAGATCTGCCAGGGCTCGTTTTGCATGGCAAACCGCCCAGGCTTGCGAGGATGCTTACAGTTATCACATTTAATAGTTGTGATGCTGCATGTTGAATGAAACCAACTGTGACATTTTAAGATGCAGTCTTAACATTTTTAGAAATCAGTAACAAAAATTGAGATGTCGCGAATAATTTTGAGACTCCTGCATTTTTCTTAAGTTACATTCTCTTAACGGCTCACATCAACACCTGTTTTGATTGTCTTTGATAGGAGCAGTCGCTACCACATCGGACAATCATTGAGGTTATGACTCGGAAATTCATGGAGGGTGCCATCTCCCCTGGGAGTCAGTCACAGAGAGAAACTACTCCCCGGGGTTCTACCCCACAACCCTCGCCCTCTTCCAGGGATGGTGCCCGAGTTAGCGCCCTTTCTTCCAAGGATAACGAACGATGTCGCTCTGCTCAGCCGAGGATAAAATCATCGCACCATAAGGGTGAGCCTTGTTTTATTGCATCATCAAAACCTCTCTAAAGTGACCACCCAAGTGACTGACACAAAATGGCCTGATTAAAGGGGTGGCTTGATTAGAGAGGCTGGTCAGACCTGCAGGTGTGCCGTTCTGGCAAAACTGTGTACGTATGAGCGATTACATATAACCTGCAAACTGGCAAAGGTGTTGATTGTTATTTTCATTACAAATATTATTTTTATTAAACCAAATTGCCATTGAATTATCACTAAGAATTCTGTTTTCACAGAGGTCTGTAATGGCTGACAGAGTTTCTTTTGATGTGAACGCCAGCTGAGGTTGTGGGAGGGGTTATTTTAAATGGTTACAACTGCCCTCATTACAGAGTAGAAGGGTGGTCCCTTTATACAATTAAATTAATATAATTTTCAACATAACATCAAACAGACAAAGTGGCCATTTTTAAGGGGTGGTTGTTTCTGAGAGATGGACCCTATAAGGGGGTTCTAGTGTAGTTTTAAACATCTTTTTTATCATTAGAATATTGAATGTCTAGAGAGCAGCTGTCTACCGTCACCCTCTCGTAGTGATATCATGCAACGTAATATCAGATATATCTACTCCTACCTGGTTGTGTAAGACATATCTACTCCTGTCTGGTTGTGTAGGACATATATATCTACTCCTGCCTCGTTGTGTAAGACATATATCTACTCCTGTCTGGTTGTGTAGGACATATATATCTACTCCTGCCTCGTTGTGTAAGACATATATCTACTCCTGTCTGGTTGTGTAGGACATATATATCTACTCCTGCCTCGTTGTGTAAGACATATATCTACTCCTGTCTGGTTGTGTAGGACATATATATCTACTCCTGCCTGGTTGTGTAGGACAGATATATCTGGTCGATTTCCACGAAATGTTGACAAATTGTGTTCCTTGGAGGCAAAAATTAACATATGCGTATAAAGTTATGTTTTCTGTAGTACGAAAAGAACATATTGAGGTAATCGGATAATAAGATTGGGCAAGTTATATCCTCAAATTGAGCATTTGACAGCTAATAGAAATAGCAAGTGTTTAAATTCTGAAACCATACGTCTGCACACAAGTCCCTCTACTTGGAAACTGCTACAACTATTTCATCTCACATTTACCTTTCATTTTCAATGTATGTAAAACATATTTGTGTTTTAAATTCAGTAAGAAATATGTTTCAGATTTCTTTTTTCATTTTAAGGGGGAGCTTTGAAGTATTTTGCGCTCTCTCAGACTTGATATTTTATAAAGGTGACTTTCTGTTACATATTACCACTACAAGGGGAATGCATGTTTTATCTTTAAAATACATTCATGGCAAAATATACACATTGAGCTTTTCAACAGGGTATACCTTATTGACACTGATTTATAACTATCAATTTGTAGACAGTTTAGAATTTGCAGGTGTACGGTTTCATATAATATACTTGTCAGTACAATGGAGTAAATTACTGGCGAGACCATTGGACAATTCTAACTTGTTTTAAGAACGTTTTGGTATATATCCGACAGTCTAAATTGATTATGTTAGTGATATGTAGGTGATTCTGTCCTATTCTTATTATTCTAATTAAGAAAACGCCGGAGATGTACGGTTTCATGTACCTCCTCTTATAATGTGTATTGTGTATTAACTGTCAAAAGGCTGTGATGTAAATATTGACATTGGTTGCACAAAGGTTACAGATACCAAACGCTGATGTAACTTGATATACTTTGCAAAAATATTGAGGTATGGGCTGAGACACTGTCGGAGACGTACGGTTTCATGCCTATGTACGGTTTCAGTAGAATAGAGTATTTTTTATTATTTGACCACTTTTTACTTAAACTTTGTCTACGTACAAACCCGAGTGTAAAACAGTTCCTGTGAATGTTCCATATATGTGTTTCTCAATCATTCTTATCATTTTATTAATATACTGAACAATAGAACATGCATACAATGTTTTCAGAATGTTATTTATTTAAGTCTAACCGACCACTTTTGTAATTTGTCGAAAGGTAATTTTAAGAACAATTAATGAAACTTGAACTGAATGTTCCAAAAGCACCACCGCTCTCTCATCCTTGAACCATCCCCCCTCTCCTCCACCACCTGTCTCTCTACCTTTTCCTCCCCCTCTCCAGCGCCAGTTGCGTGCTCTCTCAACCTGAACATGTTGGATGGAACACTCCGCCCTTCGTGTAGCAGCAATCCTTGAAGCTGGAAGTACTGCAGATTTTCACGACTGGGCCCGGGACCACAACAGCACGTGCAGACATTATGCTACGGACTATTGGAACATTCCATGTTTCGATCTCATCCTTGCAGTCCTGGATGACTTCGAGGATTATCTCCAGGAGGGTCATGGTCGTGTCACTAGCACAAATTTGCGTGGCAGAACTCTTAGCTCGAGTTGATTACTCTTCCAGCCTTCACCAGGTTGTCAGTCTTCCTTTTCATGCCATGACCCATTCCGTCACAGGGGCCTTTCCTGTGGCCAACCTCCAGCCAGGTGCACAAAGCTCTAAGACCGAACTGGACATTTTGCTACAAGGGCACATATTGTGCGGTTCCGGTACGGCGAAGTTGGTGAGTCTGTGATGAACTGCAGAGTCGACAGTTCCGGAAGGATTTCATTGACTTCCTTCAACAGTGTGAGCAGTGACACTTGTAATCTACACGTCCCTCTTGGTACAAAGCTTGCTGTCCTGCTTGAAATGTACCACCATTGGGTGAATGGCCACCTGGGACTTGACATAGTACACTGCCGTTATTTCGTCCTGGTATCTGCACACCCAATTTTCAGCATAGTTCATCTGGACCGTTGCCACCGTCTTTTCCGCCATCGACTGCTTCAAGATGCGGATCTGGTGATATTGAATGGTCACCCGATGACTGTGCTCATGGAACTCGGTCATGCCGGATATGAGTTGGTCTGTGAAGTCTCTTGTACTTTGTATAACTTGGGTCAGTTTCACCTTTTTGAAGACTCTGCCCTTGTGTTCAACATATTGGGCTTGCCATGTTCGGTACCGAACTTCTGTTTTCGCTTGGCGTCATCTGATTCCCGAAAACAACGATAATTGGGGTGACTGGGCCGATGAACCAACTGGCAGTTAGAGCCGACGTACGGTTTTGGGAGTCGTACGGTTACAAAGACCCGTAAAAGCAAAATAAATCAAAGGGAAATGTATCTACAAATTTCAAGTTTGTCATATAGTTACCTAGTTATGTGTTATTTATGACCAATTAATATTTCTTACTAATCTACAAATCTCTGCTTACAATCCGTATTCAAACTTGTGACGTATGGTTTCGTGAAAAACTTCCCCAAATCGGTTTCGTCGCTCAACACAATTTATTAGCCAACACTTTTGGTTTAAAACAGCACAGGACCTATGCATCCAGCTGTGGCATCACGTTGAGTGTGAAATCTGTGTTATTTAATGAACTGTTGTACTGCATTTTCCTATATGAATGACTGCAGACGGACGGTTTTAGAAAAGTTCCCCAACATGAAAATAATCAGGAGAAATCAGGGTTTTGACCTGAAGTTTAAATTTGTTGATCAATGATGCCTGAGACATCGACCTTCATAGCCAAACATTAACTGTGTACCTTGCATATGTTGTTCGAATAATACAATGCATTTTAATGTACTGATGGCATATATTTCACAAAAATAGAGCAGAAATTTCAAATTTTTTGGGACAGTATTCAGAGATTCCATGGTACATATACAAAAGTAGGGTTCCTCAGAAAGCCCCATTGAAGACGCATGCGTACAACATCATTCCAGCCTTCCAACTAGTATATTAAATTAGTTATAGCCCTGGAACCTGTTTGTCAACGTTTCGTGGGAATCGACCATCTGCTCCTGTCTGGTTGTGTAGGACAGACATATCTACTCCTGTTCTGGTTGTGTAGGACAGATATATCTACTCCTGCCTGGTTGTATAGGACATATTTATCTACTCCTGTTTGGTTGTGTATGACAGATATATCTACTCCTGTTTGGTTGTGTAGGACATATATATCTACTCCTGTCTGGTTGTGTAGGACAGACATATCTACTCCTGTCTGGTTGTGTAGGACAGATATATCTACTCCTGCCTGGATGTATAGGACATATTTATCTACTCCTGTTTGGTTGTGTATGACAGATATATCTACTCCTGTTTGGTTGTGTAGGACATATATATCTACTCCTGTCTGGTTGTGTAGGACAGATATATCTACTCCTACCTGGTTGTGTAGGACAGATATATCTACTCCTACCTGGTTGTGTAGGACATATATATCTACTCCTGCCTGGTTTTGTAAGATATATATATCAACTCGTGCCATGTTATGTAAGAGGTTTCTATTTTAGTGACTTTTCCATAGCCGTCCGTCACAGAATTATGTAAATAATTTATACACTCTCCACCGCTAGCCCCTGTTGGGCGAGACACTAATCAATTGCATCCTGGGTTGATAAGCAGTGCTGTCGACATTGATGAATCCTTATGCGGTGAGGCTTATACAGGATTGTGCTTGTGCATAATTTTGTTATGATACTTGTGAATGTCTCAGGTATGCCGCTGTGCAGTTTGGGTTAAGTGGATTGTGTGTTTTGGATAAAAATGACAAAATGATAGCAACGTACGATTCTCGTCTCACCTGTACACGTCACATTCACCAGGCAATTGATTTTTGTCATCATCAGTGACGTGTATGATTCACTGATTCTGGAGAGGTTTCAGTGAGAGGCCTTTAATTTTCATTGAGTTGAAACCTTTGACATTTTAACTGGGAAGAATGTATCAATAAAGGACTGGTTGTTGGTTAATCGTAATTATAATTGTTACATAAAGGTGCACTTTTTGTCCTGTTATCTGTGTTTCTATTGTCAGTTATGTCCAGGAGACATATGTCCAATTGACTGTTTTTGTCAATTGATCATATGTCCAGATGTCCATAATAGCCATATAATAATATATCTAAGCCATAACAATAAAAGGCCAATATGTTCAGTTAATCAGAATGGTCTGTTTTGTGTAGTTCATTTTAGCTTTTGCATCTAGTTGTCTGTAATGGCCTTTGTTTGTTATGTCCAGGTGTCACCCAATCATCCATTTGTAATGCCCTTTGTTTGTTATGTCCAGGTGTCACCCAATCATCCAGTTGTAAAGGCCTTTGTTTGTTATGTCCAGGTGTCACCCAATCATCCAGTTGTAATGGCCTTTGTTTGTTATGTCCAGGTGTCACCCAATCATCCAGTTGTAATGGCCTTTGTTTGTTACGTCTAGGTGTCACCCAATCATCCATTTGTAATGGCCTTTGTTTGTTATGTCCAGGTGTCACCCAATCATCCAGTTGTAGTGGCCTTTGTTTGTTATGTCCAGGTGTCACCCAATCATCCATTTGTAATGGCCTTTGTTTGTTATGTCTAGGTGTCACCCAATCATCCAGTTGTAAAGGCCTTTGTTTGTTATGTCCAGGTGTCACCCAATCATCCAGTTGTAGTGGCCTTTGTTTGTTATGTCCAGGTGTCACCCAATCATCCATTTGTAATGCCCTTTGTTTGTTATGTCCAGGTGTCACCCAATCATCCAGTTGTAATGGCCTTTGTTTGTTATGTCCAGGTGTCACCCAGTCATCCAGTTGTAATGGCCTTTGTTTGTTATGTCCAGGTGTCACCCAATCATCCATTTGTAATGGACTTTGTTTGTTATGTCCAGGTGTCACCCAGTGATCCATTTGTAATGACCTTTGTTTGTTATGTCTAGGTACCACCCAATCATCCAGTTGTAATAGCCTTTGTTTGTTATGTCTAGGTGTCACCCAATCATCCATTTGTAATGGCCTTTGTTTGTTATGTCCAGGTGTCACCCAATCATCCATTTGTAATGGCCTTTATTTGTTATGTGTTATGTCTAGGTGTCACCCAATCATCCAGTTGTAAAGGCCTTTGTTTGTTATGTCCAGGTGTCACCCAATCATCCAGTTGTAGTGGCCTTTGTTTGTTATGTCCAGGTGTCACCCAATCATCCATTTGTAATGGCCTTTGTTTGTTATGTCCAGGTGTCACCCAATCATCCATTTGTAATGGCCTTTGTTTGTTATGTCCAGGTGTCACCCAATCATCCAGTTGTAGTGGCCTTTGTTTGTTATGTCCAGATGTCACCCAATCATCCATTTGTAATGGCCTTTGTTTGTTATGTCCAGGTGTCACCCAGTGATCCATTTGTAATGACCTTTGTTTGTTATGTCTAGGTACCACCCAATCATCCATTTGTAATGGCCTTTGTTTGTTATGTCCAGGTGTCACCCAATCATCGAGTTGTAGTGGCCTTTGTTTGTTATGTCCAGGTGTCACCCAATCATCCATTTGTAATGGCCTTTGTTTGTTATGTCTAGGTGTCACCCAATCATCCAGTTGTAATGGCCTTTGTTTGTTATGTCCAGGTGTCACCCAATCATCCAGTTGTAGTGGCCTTTGTTTGTTATGTCCAGGTGTCACCCAATCATCCATTTGTAATGCCCTTTGTTTGTTATGTCCAGGTGTCACCCAATCATCCAGTTGTAATGGCCTTTGTTTGTTATGTCCAGGTGTCATCCAGTTGTAATGGCCTTTGTTTGTTATGTCCAGGTGTCACCCAATCATCCATTTGTAATGGCCTTTGTTTGTTATGTCCAGGTGTCACCCAGTGATCCATTTGTAATGACCTTTGTTTGTTATGTCTAGGTACCACCCAATCATCCAGTTGTAATAGCCTTTGTTTGTTATGTCCAGGTGTCACCCAATCATCCATTTGTAATGGCTTTTGTTTGTTATGTCTAGGTGTCACCCAATCATCCAGTTGTAAAGGCCTTTGTTTGTTATGTCCAGGTGTCACCCAATCATCCAGTTGTAGTGGCCTTTGTTTGTTATGTCCAGGTGTCACCCAATCATCCATTTGTAATGGCCTTTGTTTGTTATGTCCAGGTGTCACCCAATCATCCATTTGTAATGGCCTTTGTTTGTTATGTCCAGGTGTCACCCAATCATCCAGTTGTAGTGGCCTTTGTTTGTTGTGTCCAGGTGTCACCCAATCATCCAGTTGTAATGGCCTTTGTTTGTTATGTCCAGGTGTCATCCAGTTGTAATGGCCTTTGTTTGTTATGTCCAGGTGTCACCCAATCATCCATTTGTAATGGCCTTTGTTTGTTATGTCCAGGTGTCACCCAATCATCCATTTGTAATGGCCTTTGTTTGTTATGTCCAGGTGTCACCCAGTGATCCAGTTGTAACGGCCTTTGTTTGTTTTGTCCAGGCGTCACCCAATCATCCAGTTGTAATGGCCTTTGTTTGTTATGTCCAGGTGTCACCCAATCATCCATTTTCAATGGCCTTTGTTTGTTATGTCTAGGTGTCACCCAATCATCCATTTGTAATGGCCTTTGTTTGTTATGTCTAGGTGTCACCCAATCATCCATTTGTAATGGCCTTTGTTTGTTATGTCCAGGTGTCACCCAATCATCCAGTTGTAATGGCCTTTGTTTGTTATGTCCAGGTGTCACCCAATCATCCAGTTGTAATGGCGTTTGTTTGTTATGTCCAGGTGTCACCCAGTCATCCATTTGTAATGGCCTTTGTTTGTTATGTCTAGGTGTCACCCAATCATCCAGTTGTAATGGCCTTTGTTTGCTATGTCCAGGTGTCACCCAATCATCCAGTTGTAGTAGCCTTTGTTTGTTATGTCCAGGTGTCACCCAATCATCCATTTGTAATGGCCTTTGTTCGTTATGTCCAGGTGTCACCCAATCATCCATTTGTAATGGCCTTTGTTTGTTATGTCCAGGTGTCACCCAATCATCCATTTGCAATGGCCTTTGTTTGTTATGTCTAGGTGTCACCCAATCATCCAGTTGTAATGGCCTTTGTTTGTTATGTCCAGGTGTCACCCAATCATCCAGTTGTAATGGCCTTTGTTTGTTATGTCTAGGTGTCACCCAATCATCCATTTGTAATGGCCTTTGTTTGTTATGTCCAGGTGTCACCCAATCATCCAGTTGTAATGGCCTTTGTTTGTTATGTCCAGGTGTCACCCAATCATCCATTTGTAATGGCCTTTGTTTGTTATGTCCAGGTGTCACCCAATCATCCAGTTGTAATGGCCTTTGTTTGTTATGTCCAGGTGTCACCCAATCATCCAGTTGTAATGGCCTTTGTTTGTTATGTCCAGGTGTCACCCAATCATCCAGTTGTAGTAGCCTTTGTTTGTTATGTCCAGGTGTCACCCAATCATCAGTTGTAATGGCCTTTGTTTGTTATGTCTAGGTGTCACCCATTCATCCATTTGTAATGGCCTTTGTTTGTTATGTCCAGGTGTCACCCAATCATCCAGTTGTAGTGGCCTTTGTTTGTTATGTCCAGGTGTCACCCAATCATCCCTTTGTAATGGCCTTTGTTTGTTATGTCTAGGTGTCACCCAATCATCCAGTTGTAATAGCCTTTGTTTGTTATGTCCAGGTGTCACCCAATCATCCAGTTGTAGTGGCCTTTGTTTGTTATGTCCAGGTGTCACCCAATCATCCATTTGTAATGCCCTTTGTTTGTTATGTCCAGGTGTCACCCAATCATCCAGTTGTAATGGCCTTTGTTTGTTATGTCCAGGTGTCACCCAGTCATCCAGTTGTAATGGCCTTTGTTTGTTATGTCCAGGTGTCACCCAATCATCCATTTGTAATGGCCTTTGTTTGTTATGTCCAGGTGTCACCCAGTGATCCATTTGTAATGACCTTTGTTTGTTATGTCTAGGTACCACCCAATCATCCAGTTGTAATAGCCTTTGTTTGTTATGTCTAGGTGTCACCCAATCATCCATTTGTAATGGCCTTTGTTTGTTATGTCCAGGTGTCACCCAATCATCCATTTGTAATGGCCTTTATTTGTTATGTCCAGATGTCACCCAGTGATCCAGTTGTAAT
>CM034531.1:75310084-75465084 GCA_020002185.1 Paraescarpia echinospica
GACAGTGGGCAGTAGGTAGTAGACAGTGGAGTGAGTAGACAGTGGGCAGTAGGTAGTAGACAGTGGAGTGAGTAGACAGTGGGCAGTAGGTAGTAGGCAGTGGAGTGAGTAGACAGAGTGCAGTAGGTAGTAGGCAGTGGAGTGAGTAGACAGTGGGTAGTAGGTAGTAGACAGTGGGTAGTAGGTAGTAGACAGTGGAGTGAGTGTACAGTGGACAGTAGGTAGTAGACAGCAGAGTGAGTAGACAGTGGGCAGTAGGCAGTAGACAGTGGAGTGAGTAGACAGTGGGCAGTAGGTAGTAGGCAGTGGAGTGAGTGGACAGTGGGCAGAAGGTAGTAGACAGTGGAGTGAGTAGACAGTGGGCAGTAGGCAGTGGAGTGAGTAGACAGTGGGTAGTAGGTAGTAGACAATGGAGTAAGTGGACAGTGGACAGTAGGTAGTAGACAGTGGAGTGAGTAGACAGTGGGCAGTAGGTAGTAGACAGTGGAGTGAGTAGACAGTACGTAGTAGACAGTGGAGTGAGTAGACAGTGGAGTGAGTGGACAGTGGGTAGTAGGTAGTAGACAGTAGAGTGAGTAGACTGGGAAGTAGACTGAGGACTGAGTAGACAGTGGGCAGTAGGTAGTAGACAGTGGAGTGAGTAGACAGTGGGCAGTAGGTAGTAGGCAGTGGAGTGAGTAGACAGTGGGTAGTAGGTAGTAGACAGTAGAGTGAGTAGACAGTGGGCAGTAGACAGTAGAGTGAGTAGACAGTGGACAGTGGGAAGTAGACAGTAGAGTGAGTAGACAGTGGGCAGTAGGCAGTAGACAGTGGAGTGAGTAGACAGTGGGTAGTAGGTAGTAGACAGTGGAGTGAGTAGAAAGTGGGCAGTAGGTAGTAGACAGTGGAGTGAGTAGACAGCGGGCAGTAGGTAGTAGGCAGTGGAGTGAGTGGGCAGTAGGTAGTAGACAGTGGAGTGAGTGGACAGTAGGTAGTAGATAGTGGAGTGAGTAGACAGCGGGTAGTAGGTAGTAGACAGTGGAGTGAGTGGACAGTGGGCAGTAGGTAGTAGACAGTGGAGTGAGTAGACGGTAGGTAGTAGACAGTGGAGTGAGTAGACAGTGGGCAGTAGGTAGTAGACAGTTGAGTGAGTGGACAGTGGGCAGTAGGTAGTAGACAGTGGAGTGTGTAGACAGTGGGCAGTAGATAGTAGACAGTGGAGTGAGTGGACAGTGGGCAGTAGGTAGTAGGCAGTGGAGTGAGTAGACAGTGGCCAGTAGGTAGTAGACAGTGGAGTGAGTGATGTCTGTCAGGGTAGTGTAGACAACTACCATCACTAGCTTGTGAGGATGTCTGTCAGGGTAGTGTAGTCAACTACCATCACTAGCTTGTGAGGATGTCTGCCAGAGTAGTGTAGTCAACTACCATCACTAGCTTGTGAGAATGTCTGTCAGGGTAGTGTAGTCAACTACCACCACTAGCTTGTGAGGATGTCTGTCAGGGTAGTGTAGTCTACTACCATCACTAGCTTGTGAGGATGTCTGTCAGGGTAGTGTAGTCAACTACCACCACTAGCTTATGAGTATGTCTGCCAGGGTAGTGTAGTCAACTACCACCACTAGCTTGTGAGGATGTCTGCCAGGGTAGTGTAGTCAACTACCACCACTAGCTTGTGAGGATGTCTGCCAGGGTAGTGTAGTCAACTACCACCACTAGCTTGTGGGGATGTCTGCCAGGGTAGTGTAGTCAACTACCACCACTAGCTTGTGAGGATGTCTGCCAGGATAGTGTAGTCAACTACCACCACTAGCTTGTGAGGATGTATGTCAGGGTAGTGTAGTCAACTTACCACCACTAGCTTGTGAGGATGTCTGTCAGGGTAGTGTAGTCAACTACCACCACTAGCTTGTGAGGATGTCTGCCAGGGTAGTGTAGTCAACTACCACCACTAGCTTGTGAGGATGTCTGTCAAAGTAGTGTAGGCAACTTACCACCACTAGCTTGTGTGGATGTCTGTCAGGGTAGTGTAGTCAACTTACCACCACTAGCTTGTGATGATGTCTGTCAGGGTAGTGTAGTCAACTAACACCACTAGCTTGTGTGGATGTCTGTCAGGGTAGTGTAATAGTTCGGTCGGTGGGATAGGCGTGTACCACGATCCATTGCTTCCTCTTCTTAAGAACGGAGACACGAGGCTGGTGTCGTCATCGAAGTCATCGGCGTCGTGGCTGATAGGTGGTGGTGGTGATGGTAGAGTGATTGGGCGAGGGGGGGTCACTCCGTGATATGGGAGCGACCGAGCATACCGGCTTTGCTGCTGCTGCTGCTGACAGGGCCGTTCTTGTAGGCAGTTGGATCTTCAGTACTCTATGAAATAAACCACAATACATGTACGCGTGCGTGCTTACAACACTTTTCAAAATAAGGAGCATGCGCACTTAACACATACTGCCTAGTCTACCGTTATTCTACAACATATCGCGCATGCGCACTTCACACTAATACCGTTATCTTACTCAATTACGCGCATGCATACTTAATACATCCGAGGCATTTGTTTTCGGAAAAAATTACCGGTCACGTCAGTACATTCATCGTCAAATGTGTCTGTACATCAAATTTCTCTAATATCACTTCACCGCACGATCCCCTACCCCACACTGAACATATACAACGTTTATTTTCATGCTTTCAGTTTTTCGTTTATTGTTTTTGAAAATGCATTGTTCTCCGTTCATATTCCAAACGCGATAAGTCACGCGCTACAGATTACAAAATTACGCGCATGCGCACTTAATACATACTGCCTAGTCTACCGAGGAATTTGTTTTAGGAAAAAAGTTAGCGATCACGTTAGTATATTCATCGAGAAATGTCTCTTTACATCGAATTTCTCTAATATCACTGCACCACACGTTTCCTGACCCCAAACTAATCGTGTACAACGTTTATTTTCATGCTTTTAACTTTTCGTTTATTGTTTTTAAAAATCCATTGTTCTCCGTTCACATTCCGATCACGATAAGCCGTAGTGTCATGCGCCACCGCTGTGTTTGACGTTGCGCGCAAACGCGCGCTCATTGCTCATTCACCATTTTTCAGTCAAACACTCCTGATCGGTTTTCAACCTCTAATCGATTTGCAACAATGAACAACGCATCATCGACTCATCATTCGCCAACACATCGGTAAGACTGCTTTTATGTATGCATGCAAGTGCGCGTGCATGCGTGCATGCATGCATGCATGACACCCTTTGTTTAAACAGTTGTAAGCCTACCATGCATGCATGTCACAATGGATAAAACATCGTCTCCTAACACACTGCTTTTATGCATGCATGCATGCATGCATGCATGCATGTGCACGTGCGTATATTTGTTTAAACAGTTGTAAGCACGTAAGCCTGCTTCGTACATGTATTGTGGTTTATTTCATAGAGAGATCCAACTGCCTACACGTACGGCCGCCCTGTCAACAGCAGCAACAAAGCCAGTATGCACGGTCGCCCCAACATCACGGAGTGACCGCCCTCGCCATGCATGCATGCGTGCATGTATGCATGGTTCTCATTTTATTTTGGCACCCCTTGTTTAAACACGCGTACATGTATTGTGGTTTATTTCAGTAAGCCTGCTTTTATGCATGCATAGTTCTCATTTTATTTTGGCGCCCTTTGTTTAAACACACCTACATGTATTGTGGTTTATTTTCATAGAGAGATCCGACTGCCTACAACCGCCCTGTCAACAGCAGCAGCGACAAAGCCCAATTCGACGACGAACGCTGGAATAAGTGTCACCGTGATGAATATACAATGCACACAGCAGTCTATAATAAATACTCTCTCTACTACTCACGTTTCCACGCGTCTGTATCCACTGCATAAACACCCTACGTACAGTATCACCAACTGAACGTTAGTGTATTTATGCATTTGGTTTCGTTGTAATCCCACAACTAGATGTATTTATTTATTTAAACGCACAACGCATTGGTTTCGTTTTAATCCTACCACCAGAACGTTCACCGCTAGCCAGCTATGCTGTCATGCAGGGTCCATAGTCCACTCCAACAGCAGCAGCTCTTATCGCTGCTGTCAACATAGGGTACAGTGGGGCATCCACATAGGGCTGACGGGGGGAATCTGCACACAGTGGTTTTATCGTGGTTATATAGTTGCGTCATATAGTGCTTAGGTCAGCACACGCTTGACAATCTGCTTAGGTCAGCACGCGCTAAGTAACTGTCCTCACCGCTAGGTGTTTTATTGCGGTTATATAACCGCGTCATATAGTGCTTAGGTCAGCACGCACTAACGTTGATCGCTAGGGGACAATCTGCTTAGGTCAGCACACTGTCCTCGCCGCTATATAGCCGCACAATCAGGCTACTTTGAGAGGTACTTTGAGAGGTCTACTCTGCGGTAGGTCTACTCTGCGGTCCGTGCTTGTGTACATTCTACTCAGCTTATGCAGTGGTTTCATGCTAGGGGACAATCTGCTTAGGTCAGCACGCACTAGGTACGATGTTGATCGCTAGGGGACAATCTGCTTAGGTCAGCACGCACTAGGTACGGCGTTGGTCGCTAGGGGACAAACAAACTGATCTCTACACTCACCGCTAGGTGGCAGCAATGCTGTCATGCCGGGGCCATAGTCCACTCCAGAAGCAGCAGTGTTTTATCGTGGTTATATTGTTGCGTCATATAGTGCTTACGTCAGCACGCCCTAGGTACGACGTCGGTCGCTAGGGGACAAACAAAATGATATCTACACTCACCGCTAGGTGGTAGCTCAAATGTACTTAGAGGGGGTAATCAATCACGTTTTTTATAAATAGGTTCCCGAACTTTCGATGACGGGGGGATCTGCACACAGTGGTTTTATCGTAGTTATATAGTCGCGTCATATAGTGCTTACGTCAGCACGCCCTAGGTACGGCGTTGGTCGCTAGGGAACAAACAAAATACTCTCTACACTCACCGCTAGGTGGCAGCTCAAATGTACTTAGAGGGGGTAATCAATCACGTTTTTTATAAGTAGGTGTCCAAAACCAATTAGTGTCAAAAAAAGCCTTTGATCTTTTTTTATAAGTAGAAAAAAAAACCTTTGATCTTTTTTTATAAGTAGATGGCCGAAAACGTTTAGTGGTCATTAAAACGTTTTTTATAAGTAGGGTTTGGATACCGTACAGGACCTCTATACTACTGACAGTCTAAGACGGCACCAAGGTCTTTAATCTGATGCACAGCTCGGATGAGATAACCACCAACATTGATGCTGAGATCGTTTACTAACTTCTTTGCACACACTGGGACAATAGGAAGGAACTCGGTTTTCTGGTCGTTCAGTTTGAGGTAATTAGAGGTCAGCCACTCCCGAAATCTCCATGACGCAGGCTTCAAGACGCTAGAGCCTCGAGTAATGCCGTAGGATTAAGCGCAAACGCACGCATCAGCTGCAGGTCATCAGCATAGCGATGAAACGTTACACCGTGCCTTCTGATGACATCGCCGACTGGTTGGACATACAGAGAGAACAGTACAGGCCCAAGGACGGATCCCTGCGGCACTCCTGTTTTAAGAATGTGATGTTCAGATGCACTCTGGCCAATTACAACACGCTGCTTGCGGTCTTGCAGATATTATTCCATCCACTGGAGGGCGTACCCTTGAATACCATAGCGCTTGCTGAGCCGATTGAGTAGAATAGTGTGGTCAGTCGTGTCAAAAGGTGAACTCAGGTCAAGAAGCACGAGCAGAGTGCCTTCTTTGCGATCCAAGGCCACCCGAACATCACTGCAGACTTTCAACAATGCGGTTTCTGTAGTGAAGCTTTTTGTATGCCGACTGAAAAGGTTCATTCATATCTTGTGAGTCAAGATGATCAGACAATCGCTGTGCTACTATCTTCTCAATAACCTTGGACAGATGAGACAGACTGCTGACAGGTCTGTAGTTATGTAGCACGTCACGGTCCAGAGATGGCTTCTTCAATAACGGACGAACACGACCCTCCTTTAAGGACGCTGGCACTGTTCCTTCTTCAAACGACTTGTTGGTAATAGCGGTAATAACTGGTACCAATGAAGACAGGCACTGCTGAATTTGTTTGCCTGGCAGAGGATCGAGTTGACAGCTCTTTGTTAATCCAGACACAATCTTGTGTATCTCCTCTTCCGATGTTGGCACGAGCAAAATGAGACGTTCATTGAAACAAGCCTTCTCTCTCACTGGTGAGTTTGAGTGGTACATCGTTTCTAACTCTGCCCGAATCTGTTGCACTTTGTTAGTGAAGTGTTGCGCGAACTTACTGCAACCATCATCAGTGGATTCAAAGTCCGGATAAATGTTCTTCTGTTCAGCCCCGAGGGACCTCATGATCCGTAACACCGATTTGTTGTCAGCTCTCTGCAGAGTGTCATTATAGTAGTTACTCTTAGCCTTAGCTATGCAAACTGTCGAAGCATTGCGGGCTTCGACATAGAGCTGCCTTGAACTTCGAGTTTGGTCGTCCTCCAACGATGTTCACACTGGCGTCTCTTCTCTCTAGCCTCCTTCACCTTTCTGTTGTACCATGGAAATGGCTTAGTCCCTCTCCTCACTCTGTTCTTGGTTGGAGCGTGTTTGTCGAAGACCATACGCAAGACTGTATCGTAGATGTTAACCATGTCTGGCGTGCTTTCTGGGTGTCTATGTAGAATTTGTTCGCACTGATAGGCGATATCTTCCCGAAAAAGATCAATTTGGAAGTGGCGGAAGTCACGTACAAGGATGGCGGTGGGGAGAGTTAATGGTCTGCTCACCGCCAGCACACATTCAATACATTGATGATCGGCTATTGGCACAGGCTTGACCGTCACTGACGTCACTGACTGGTCAACAGCGCGACTAATCACTAGGTCCGGAATATGACCGTGTATGTGTGTCGGATCCCTAACATGTTGAATTAGTTCAAATGTGTCCAACAGATCTACCAGTTTGATAGCTTTTAATGGATCGTCAAAGTGTATGTTGAAGTCGCCAACAATGAGTGCTGGCACAACGGAGAAGGTAATGTCACTGAACAATATTTCTAGTTCATCAATGAAATCTGAAGTTGTGCCAGAGTTCTTGCTTGCTGCCGGTGGGTGGTACCGAACGTACACATCGAAAGGCCGCACGCTGTTTCCTGTGAGGCGAGCACGCAGCAGTTCCATATGTTTGAAATGTGGTATTGCGAGTAGCTTGCACGAGTAGACATCTCGGTGGAGTAGACCGACGCCTCCACCTCTGCCGCGTTGCCTCGGCACACTGACGAATCTGTAGCCGTCGGGAGCAAGCTCGATGATTATAGCAGAATCACCATCTCGCTTCAACCACGTCTCAGTGATCGCCATAAGATCAATTTCGTCGTCGAGAACATATTCGTTTAACAAAAGTGTTTTGTTTCTGACGCTTTGCGCATTCATTAACACCATACGTGGATGCTTCGTTGGCAGGGTAGGAGTCACATTTTCATCCGTTCTGTTTTTGTGTTGACGTGTGCCTGGTGCCGCTGGTGCCGCTGGTGCTGCTGTCACTGCTGTTACTGCTGTTGCCGCTGTTGCCGCTGTCACTGCAGCCGCCGCTGGTGCCACTGCTGTCGCCGGTGATGCCAGTGCTGTCGCCGCTGGTGCCACTGCTGCCGCCGCTTGTGCAACTGCTGTTGCCACTGGGGCCACTGCTGTCGCCGCTGGTCCCACTGCTGTCATTGCTGCCGCCGCTGATGCCACTGCTGTCGCCGCTGTCACTGCTGTCGCCACTGTCACTGTTGTCGTCGCTGGTGCCACTGCTGTTGCTGCTGTCACTGCTGTCGCCGCTGCCACTGCTGACGCCGTTGTTGCTGCAGCCGCCGCTGGTGCCACTGTTGCCACCGCTTGGGCCACTGCTGCAACTGCAGCCGCCGCTGGTGCCACTGCTGTCACTGCAACTGGTGCCACTGCTGAAATAGACTCAACAGTGTTCTGTTCAGTTCAACTGCAGGGCACCGGGTTGACAGCGTTTGATCCGGTCTGTTTATGTCTCTTTGAACGGGGACGATTGCCCGTGACCGCATGAAAAGTTAATAAACAAGAAGCTAAGTCAGAATCATCAGTGCGTTGAGTCGGGTCCTGCCCTATACGTCTGATGTGATGACCACCCCGACGACTACGCAAATGAAAGATGCCCAAATCTTTAAGAGTAGTAAAAACAATAGATTCGACAGCAGATGTTCCACGTTTCATAGGCCACAGTTCTGCACTGCTGTATTGTTTTGGTCTAGGCCTGCTTGGCACTGCAGTCATTGTAACCAGTATGCTGCAGGTTTCCGGACGACAATGGTTGTTGAAATCAGTGGCCGCACAAACACAATAGAAGGCAATTGTGCTATAATAAATTAAATAAACTAGCTAACAAAATGTAATCGTGGTACGTAATCACGGTTTCTGGCCAGTATGCAAATTGTATTACGGCTATTATATATTCTATGTAGTTTGGCGCAGACACCACTGCTGCACTCCCATTGACAGCAAAACGGGGGGCGTGCCCTCCACCGTCCACCTCCCCGAATCCGCGCCTGGTCAAATATGCAATCTCGTGACGCCATCAAGCGGATATACACGGAGTTAACGATGGTGCACGTACAAGACCACAAACGTTATAGTAGTCAAGGACCGTGTATCAATACAAGACGGTCCAGTGTGCGCTGTTCCCATTGTTCCAAAAAGTACGTCAATGGAGCGGTTAGTCCGACATTCTGGTGGCACGCCAAGCCAGAACATATGCACTGACGCACGTGCCAGCCTCCCAAATGGTGGACAAAAACTTGCATTGTAGACTGCCATGATCTCGCTCAGTGACGCCTCCTGTCTAAATATAGGCTCCTTGACAGTAGTCACGTCGAAAACCTCCAGCTATGTCCAACAACTCCACGAAGCAAATGTGCGAAAATGTAAAGCCATTGTTGAACAGATGAGTGTATTCATTACATGTATATGATAATACGGAACAGGAGGAGACACATACCAACCTGCGAAGAACAACTTAATTTATTCAACTCCAGTATAAGAACATTACTTGATTTGCATCTTCCAGAGCGCCTAATCAGACGATGCTCAGCCTCAAGTGACAGACCTTGGTCGGATAGATGATAATTTTCGCTATCTAATTCGCCGCCGCCAGAGTGCATTTCTTGATGGAAACCAATTACTGTACAAGCAATGTAGAAACAAAGTCAACCGCGAGAGAAAGTCATTGCAACGGAGATACTACGAACGGAAAATCCAGGCTCTTGAGAAAGATCACCCGAAACGATGGTGGAACAACGTTAAAGACATTGCTGGTGTCAAAGTAAACCGCGACAATCTGCAGGGACTCGCTAACGCGCATTGCTCCGGAAATTTAGACCTTCTCGCCAACGACGTGTGCGATTTCTTCCAATCCGTGACCCTTCGCCAGGTGTTTTTGGCCTTCCCGCCTTCTTTTTTCTTGAAGTTAGAGACAGTCTGGTGATGTTTGTTTTTGGCTTTCTCGATGTGTGTCCAATCCAACCCCACTTTCTCTTCAGGATCTGCTTGGCGTCGGGTTTTTGGCTAATCCTTTCCCGCAGCTCCCCGTTTCTGATTTTGTCTTGCCACTTTATGCGTAGAATTCTTCGCAGACATAGATTAAGGAAAGTCTAGATTTTGCGTAATGTTGTTCTTGTTATTTTTCCATGTTTCAGACTCAGAGCCGTTCAACAAAACTGCATGAATGTACGTTGGAATTTAAAATCCATATCTTTTGTTCCAGATGTTTTTAGTATCCGAAACTGTGTCTTGCCCACTCTTGCTGCAAAATCTGCCTCTGTACGACCTTGTTTGTCTATCACGCTCCCTAAGTAGGTAAAGGAATCCACTTCCTCCAGGTGCTCTCGTCCTGCTATAATTGGGTTGTAATTCCTACCGTGTATGTTCATGATCTTTGTTTTGTCTCTGTTGATCTTGATACCTGTTATTGTTGATGTTGATTAAAAATGTTTGTTTTTTCCTGCATCTGCTTGTGAGTATGTGGTAGTAACGCCAGGGCGTCAGCGAAGTCCAAGTCCTCCAGCTGAGTCCATGGTGTCCACTGTATGTCATTTCGTCTCCCGTCCATGGTGGTCCTCATAATCCAGTCGATCATGACGATGAACAGGAAAGGCGAGAACAAGCATCCCTGCCGGACCCCTATCCCATAGTCGTTCTTCATGCACCACCTGGCACGACATTCCTTGGTAGATACTCTGGATGACGGAGATTACCTTTTCTGGAATGTCATAGTGTCGCATCAGATTCCAGAGTGTTTCTCTGTCCACACTGTCAAATGCTTTATCATACATAATCAATGAAAGTGATATAGAGTGGTGAGTTCCATTCCAACGATTGTTCTAATATGATGCGCATAGAAGCGTTATCTTCTGTGCAAGACCTATGCTGTCGGAAACCTGCTTGGTGTTCTCGGAGCTTTGCATCCACTGCTGCTTTCAACCTTTCTAATATCATTCTGTTCAGCATTTTTCCAGGACTGATATTAACATTATTCCTCTATTGTTCTTGCAATCTCCGAGATCTCCTTTCTTGGGGAGCTTGATTACGAGTCCCTTTCTCAATTCCTCTGGAACTGTTTCGTCTTCCCAGACTTTCCCGAAGAGGCCGTGCAGTATTTACGTGGATGTGTTAATACCATTCTTTATTGCCTCCGCTGGTATTTTATCCGGCCCTGCTGCCATTACGTTCTTCAGTTTCTTGATAGCGTTCTTGATTTATTTTCTGCTTTGGTTTATCACACTTCAAAGATAGAACTCTCTCTGCCGGGGGTTGCCTGGGGGATATTCTAGTGTGTGTCGGGTTAATAGCTTTGTGAAGTGCTCCGCCCATCACATTAGTTGGTCATCTGTCATGGTGAGGGACTTTCCTTGCTTGTCTTTAATTGGTTTGTCCTTTTGTTGACACTTGCCGCCTAGCTTCTTTGGTATGTTATAAAGATCTTTCAGATTTCTTTTTGCTGCCACCTCCTCTGCCTCTAATGCCAGGTTGTCCATCTTCACTTGTCTCTTCTGATGCTCTTCTTTACCTCCTTCTGAGCTTGTGCTTGGTCTTCGGCGTCCGTTGTTCTATTTTTTTCTGCTGTTAAGTATTGCCTTCGTTTCCTTTCGCACTTGTAGCTTGAGTAATGCTTTAGCTGTCATCAAACCTTTGTGCTTTGTTTTCTTTCTGCATACTGTCTCCACAAGCACCAGTCCACATACATCTGCTTGGCTTGTTGCCACTTAGGTTCTACTTCAGTGTTGCTGTCGTAAACTTCTTGTAGCACCTGGTATCTGTTTGCGAGGCAGATCCGATACTTTTCTCTCATTCCTTTGTCCTTCAGTAGATCTATTTTGTAACGTGTCGTTGTGCTGCTGCCCTGTGCTGTGTGCCTCTTAAGATGTTGAGTGTTGCCACCACCAGCTGGTGATCAGAAGCAGCATCAGCCCCTCTCTTCACTCTCACATCCTGCAGCGACCGTCCGAACTTCTTGATGATCCATTTGGATTTCGGTAATATGGTTAGGTGATATCCAGGTTGCCTTGTGAATGTCTTTATTTGGGAAGACGCTTCCTCCTATGACCAGGCTGTTCATGACACATATAGGTCTACGTCATGAGAATGGTAATGCAATTCGGCCCTTGCTCTTCAAGTACGTTGTGTAGATTTACTCGTCCGCATCGTTTGTGGGAGCATACTGCGTCGTATTGCTTCTGTTTGAAGGACCACGCCATGTTGCTCTCTTTAGTTTGTTGTAAATGTTTCTGTAACCGTTTTTCTTTTAAAGGTGGGGTTGTTAGCCCCAAGCAAACCTCTTAACTTCGAGGAGAGAGTGGTCCCTCTATTTGTCTGGCCTCTATCCTTCGACCCGTCCGGCTTAGGTAACCAGTCAGGAATCAAAGCTCCTGCTGACTTACCTCTCCGGTCACTGAGACACACAAGCCGTCTCACCGCGGTAAGGTTTGGACAAGGAGACATATCTTCTGTCTCCAGTCACACAGAAATGCTGCAATCCATTCTAGAGCTTTGTCCTTGATACCAAGTGTGAACGAACTTGCCTAAGGTTCGACACGGTAGTACATGGTTTGAACCAGGGTTCTTTCGATTAAGAGTCCCACGCTCTAGCAACTGCGCTACTGCGCTCCACAATTAAAAAACAAATACCACGTCTTTGGTAATTTTTTAAACCGCATAAAACAGTAAGCGAAGTAACAAATTGGCCATCAAATGACAGATATTTCAAACTCCGGGACGGAGATTTACAGGCTATTTAAAAATGACGGATACTCGGTACGAATGAGGGATAGCTGACACGTATTTTTTAATATAATAATGAAATAGACTGACAGGGACACAGTCTTGGAAGTGATGTGAAAGTATATGATTATAATTAAGAAATAGCAGAAGGGCAATGACATAACCAGAGTATAAAGTAGGATTAGTATTTACTAAGATATGACGAAAACAACGTCATATTGTGTGGACAGAAGAAGAATATACCTACCAACGTTTTTGTTGAAATCCTGGAGATTATTCGCCGGAAATTCAGCGGTTCAGCCCGTCTCCCATGGTGTCGTGCTGTCTCCAAGACGGGAGGGGGTGAAAATCGGGAGATTTGCCTGTATTCTGGAAGACCGGGAGATACACCAAAAATCTGGGAAATTCCCGGATTTCACGGGAGAATTGGCAGGGGTAAAACATGAATGACATTTGGGAAGAAATCGGAATAAAGCTCAGCTCTGCTGAAAGATTAGTAAGACACCGTTTGAGATGGACAGGTCAGTTCAGAACGGAAGCATGCAACCTACCATGTATATCCATCTAGTTAGATGAAACTGACTGAGATTGTTAGCCAATCGACCACACCATCATATAACTTAATATAATACTATACCCCATCAAAACAAACAATGCAAAATATACAAACAAAAGTATTTATTGCAGAGACAAATTCGTTATAACGTGATCATGAAGTGAATGGTGGCATTACTCTGATATGCAGTTCACCCACATTGAGAGAAAAGCAGCGATTATATCCAAAGTCTCGCTCTGAGTCGGCACAAATGCACGACAATTCTGGAGTAACACGCAGTAGCACCGGAACGATTGGGTGGGCTGAGCCGGAGCAGTTGAATATTTTTCGCGCCGACGATAAACATTTTTGAAGCTTACCAAAAACTTCCCCCTGAGACCAACCAAAATGTCCAATTACACCCGCCTTAAAGCTCTCAAAAGTACGTCCAATTGCATTCCATTGATGCTCATCAAAAAACCTCACCTGTAGGCTCTCCCAAACATATCCAATTGAACCACAGAGGCTCGCCACAAAAACACTTTAACGCTCACAAAACATCAAATTACACAACAAATGTACCCCTTCCCTAAATATTGGGAAGATTATCCTATATTGAGCCTCCACCAAAGCAATTGCACCCAAAAAGCTCCCCTTTCCCTAAACATTGCGGGGCTAAGCCAATCTTCAGCCCCACACCAAAACTATAGAGAGCCTAGGACTCCAAAGCTCCCTCGGTTCCGGTGCCAATGAACACGTGATTGTTGCAATATATTTTATATCATTAACATTATACCGACTGTCTGAACCTTGTAATTCGGATAAATATGCCAAAACGAAGTTTCGAAATCACAATTGTTCAATTCATTTGACAGTTAGTCTTAACCATGCGGCCAGAACGTAACACAAACACTGGACCCGTACGCGAAGCACGTTACAGGGCGGTATGTGTTATGATAATGGCACTACATTATTAACCGCATTGTGTCAGAACGTATTACGCAGTTGAGTACATAGAAGTCGAAGAATTACTACGCAGTTTCCGGCTCCAGCATGGCATGGCTGAAGATGTGCATTTAATGTTGTTCAGATGTTAATAAAATGATTATGAAAGGAACTGATGTAGCGCGACAATCATTACATGGTGGCAGCGGGGGGTGTCGACAGAATTCAGCAAGTTGTACCTGTTAGTGTCAAACGAAACCGCCGGCAACGTAGGTAAACAATAAACTGATAGTAACGTGCATTATCGCAACCCCTCGGCCTATTGCAACGTATCATACGCGTTACGATGTCTGATAATGCAGTAGTACCACGAATGGACTTGTCAAGTCCCAACCTGATACAAACTTTTCAAGCAATAGTGTTAGTTATACTTCAATGTGAAAGATGTTAAAAAGGCGAAACAAGTAGACCACATTCTTCTGCTATCAGGTGAAGAGGGAATAAATGCTACAATTCGTGGACTCTGTCAGACGCTGAAAAGAAGGATCTAGATGTTATCTGGAACACGTCCAAACAACAGATTGAACTAAAACACAACTTCCGCGTTGCTCGCTTATACTTGCAAAGCTACAGGTAACAAGACTGCGAGTCCGTTGATGACTTCACGACTAGACTGAAGTTACAAGTACAGAGATGCGACTTTCGCGATGACCGTGAAACACATGAGCGTGTGTTGGAACAGTTCATTTCTGGAATTAAACACACTGAGTTACAGAAAGATCTGCTGAGCAGAGACAAAGAGTTCACAAGTGAGCAAACCTTGGAAAGAGGTCGCACCTATGAAACTTCGATATCCCATATGAAGCAGTTGGCAGAAGCTCAAGGTTCCAATCCTGTGAAGAAATGCCGAAATTGTAGTGGTAACCATACGGGCAAGTCTCGTGAACAACGTCCAACATATGGAACATTATGCAGTAACTGCAGAAAGCCCAATCACTGGGGCATGGTGTGTCGATTCACAAAACGAGAGCAATGGAGACAAAGATCTCAGTCACGTGACAAATATCAGTCAAAGCCACAACATCGATCACAAGAGAGTAGACGTGGCAACTTTGGCTGTCAGAGAGGTGCTGTACACTCCATCGGACAACAATCAGCCGAATGTCTGGATGAACAGTTTCAGCATATGTCCTTCGCTGAAATCAAAATCAAAAGAGTAGATACACGCGACGAAGTGTTCGCTACACTGAATATCAAACTTGAGACAAAACCAGGAAATCACATAGTTAGGTTGAAAGTAGACACTGGAGCACAGGGAAATACACTTCCTATTCGCATCTGCCGTCGAATGCATCCAGAGTGTTTATCAGCAGATGGCTTTCCAAAACCTGGAGTGAATGGAGTGAATGTGAAACAGCAGAAGACCATACTGACTGCTTTACAACGGAACACGAATCAAGCAGTTCGGTGTTGTAACGATTCCTTGCCAGTACAGCCATAGCCACTGGTTCGATACGAAGTTCTTCCTAGTCGACACCGAGAGACCAATTATTCTGGGCCTATCTAGCTTGAGACAACTTGGCCTTGTCACGCTGCACTGCGTTGTCCAAGCTGAAGAACACATTGGCGTCCAGATTGATGATTTGATCAAACTGTACCCATGTCAGTTTGACTGCATCGACAACACGGTGAATACCACATCGTAAGAGACCCATGTGTACAACCGGTGATACGTGCAGCTAGGAAATGTCCAATCCAACTCAAAGAAGAGATCAAGGACTGTCTAGATGAGATGCTTAGAGGCGAAGTAATCTTTTTTGCATAAAAAATACACAAAAGTGCCCTTTTAGTTTAAAAGTGCCCTTTTTGTCTTAAAATTCAATAATTAAACAGTACACACAATGCACAATAATGGCGTTTGCAAGTTTGATCTTCGTATTACTATGCAATAATAATACGGCCGTCTTCAAAAAGATTAACAGTCCATCGTGTCCCTAATGGTGGCCCAGAAGGTGCTCAGTCTTCTTGGGTCCATAACCAAGAATCCCCAATGGAATCCGGGCGATGCATACGAAGATATTTCGCTGGCGAGTAAATGCATCCGGGAGTTCAGGACAATCCCTTCAGGATGGGATGAAATATGGCGCCATGTTGGGCTGGTGGCCAACTCGTAAACCCCAAACGGCACAGCTTCAGCGTCACCGCGCCAATGCTGGATACACTGGTCAATCAACAATACTATCGCATCAATGTATTTTACTCATTTATTGACCACGTCCTTGACGAATTGGCTGAACGGTTTTCGGGTGACCACCATGGACTCATTGCAGCTCAATACCTCCTGCCGTCCAACTTACAGGAACTATAGATGACACATGACCAATTGAGTACTACAATAGGTTTCTCATTTCGGCTGAACAAAACGAGCTTCCAGTGGAAATCGCAGTGGTGAAAGTGGTATGATGACCCTCAAGTTCCACGACCGTCGTCTTCACGTGAACTGATTTCGGCGTGTAGTCAAACATTTGCCATCATCAGCAAATCTTCCCCACTACACCAGTCGGAAGCGTTGCTTGCGAGCGGCCTTTTCTGTCCTGCGAAGTGGTGGAGTAGGTCAACAATGAAAGAACGACAGCCCAATGGCCTAGGAATGTGATATATCCAGAAATCAAATCTTCCCACCCCGGAAGAGGTTTATTTGTGTAAAGCCAATTGGCGAATCACTGCACGCAACGGCGAGAGAAAGTGATCTTGTTAAACAATTTCAGACGGGTGAAACTGTTCGATCGATATTCCGTATATGATGCATAGCTGTCGATTGTGATAAAT
Organism: Paraescarpia echinospica; assembly: GCA_020002185.1. NCBI lineage: Eukaryota > Metazoa > Annelida > Polychaeta > Sabellida > Siboglinidae > Paraescarpia > Paraescarpia echinospica. Next base: position 75,326,679 of record CM034531.1, read on the forward strand.
GTTTTGTCGTTTGATATTAATTATTTATGTCCCTGTATTTTTTAATTCCCACGCAGCATGTAACAGACACTGACACAACACTTGAGCCGTGGACGAAATCCTCCAGAAAATACGCTAGATTGCATCAAAACGGGGTACATTTTCAACATTTTCAGGGAAAGAACCCCCGCGAGAATTTCTATGCTTTACTGAATATTTTACTCCCCCAGTTGTTTTAGGCTAACTATGGCCCTGCCTTGGAGTATCTTTCGTAGACGCTGTATTCGTTACCGTAGTATTAAACAAATGGGTAGGCGTAACTTCCAAAGCACTGGCCATTGTCACTTCGCTGTCAACCGGAAGTTGCATGATACATTTGGTTTGCGCAGGCGCCCGCCGTCGGCTACATTTCCTAGTCCGAGTATTATCCCAGTAAGAATTGCAACGAGTTTGGAGGAGCAAGGATTAAAATTCCGTACGTGACGCTAAGTGTTATTGCGATGAACACGAAAAACAACATCCGGTCGACCACTAACGCCACCTGCTGCCATTCATACTTGATGGCGTTGCGCCGGTCCTCTTCGGCGACTCGGGTCTCGTTCAGTTCGATCGTCTGGTTAATGCGGTTAAGCACTCGTAGAAACTGTCGCTCGAAGTTGTCCATGGCGGTGCTGTTGCCACTCGACGTGCCGGCGACGCCCAGCCGCATGCTGACGCGACTGGTAGAGGGAAGACCGCCGTTTTCCGGCAGGTTGTTCTGAAACGTGTCCTTGCCCATGCCGTTGGCGGGGAGGAAATCCTGCGCACACAAGACATGCATTATGAGTGTGTGATATATTACATATATGACAATACAAAAAATGTTGAGTAATGCACGTATGTTGCGAGATGCGAAAAGATCGCCATATCAAACAAACAACAACCTTCAAATACCCAAGGAAGACAGCAGTTTAATGTAATCAGTGTCCGTACCTGCATGTATGTATGTATGTATGTATGTATGTATGTATATATATATATATATATCATCATCATCATTGTGCGGCCGTAGTGTCCCGTGGTTGGGCGAAGGCATGTCGTTTCCAAATATGCCTGTCTTGCGTTATCCTGTGCCAGATGGTGCCCTTCCAGTACTCGTCTTGTTCGTCTCTCCACCTCGGTCTCGGTGGTCTTCCGCTAGATCGTTCCCCTTCATAAGGTATCCAGGTAGTAATACGCGATGTCGATATGTTATCTTGTAGTCTGCTAATGTGCCCTGCCCAGATCCACTTCTGTCTTCTGATTTGTTCTATCACGTCTATGACCTTTGTCTTCTGTCTTACTCATATGTTTGTATATATATATATATATATATATATACAAACATACATACTGGATCACTGGTTGTCGGACATGACTCGATAATTCTTCGTCATCCGTTTCTTTCCCTTGCGGATGGGGTCCACGACATTTAATTGGTAGCTTGTTCTGCTTTTTTGTTAACCCTGTACACCTCCCTCTCTCTCCCGCTCTCTCTCTCTCCCTCCCCCCTCTCTCTCTGTCGCTGTCTCCTGTCTCTCTGTCTCTGTCTCTGTCTCTGTCTCTCTCTCTCTCTCTCTCTCTCTCTCTCTCTCTCTATCTCTTTCTCGCTCTCGCTGTCTCTCTCTCCCTCCCCCTCTTTCTCTCGCTACCTCTCGGTCGTCCGCAATGGCGTTCTATTCATTATTCATGACTGTTGACACATGCCTTCCCAAGGACCCATTTCATGATGTCAGTCCATCTCAACTCTGGTCTTCCTCCTCTTTATCGTCTGCGTTCCATGCTTTTTTGACTGTCTTTGCAAATTCTGTGCACATGTGCTGCCCATCTCATTATGTTTCCGAATACTTCCATCTTTACGTGTTTTTCCATGCCAATCCGTTCTCTTAATTCCTTCATCTTCCTTCTATATTCTCGGGTTACTCTACATATTCTTCTGACTCGGTTGTTTTCTGTTTCCGGTAGCATCTCCTCCCCTCCCTTCTCCCTGTCAGCGCCAACATTCCCAACCCATCCAGGCTTCTATTTGGTAGTCATTGTATGTTTATTGCACTCAAAGTAATTCCCAGATTCCATTTTGGAGAATCGATGGAAACGCTATGTAATTAATATTACTTGGAGTGGATTGGGTCTTACCTTTTCAACGGTGGCGTCGCCTTGCGATCTAATTTTAATACACAATATCTTGGCAAGCACACCGAAGCAGATCTTGCGCACTACAGTCGGCACTTCGGCTCCCCTCTGGCCCTTGTTGTGTACGTTCAGCGTCACCACTGTCATCGCTGTGGCAGACGACACAATTGCCGTCATGATGCCGTAATACAAACCTGCGGCGTGGAGCAGAGACAGATAAACAGCAAGTTAGGAGTAGAGCTGGACAAAGTTTAATATACATGGAAATAGGTCTTAGCGTTTGAAGAGTAATAGTAAATGTGTGGGGAAGGAGTGACGTAGGAGAGAATAACTGGGGCAATATGTTCGCACCAACAAACACGCACGCATGCACGCAAGCACGCACGCACACACACACACACACACACACACACAACCTACACCTACATATGGCAGGCAGGACGTTCGATGTCACCGGCATACTGTCGGAGACAAGCACGAAGAAGACAGTCATTGAGAGGAGCGTCGTGATGCCCATCGTTATCTTCTCCCCTGAATCACTCGGAACGCAAAATCCGAGGAGGGCGACGAGCGTGATGAGTAGACTCGGAAGTACCATGTTGAAAACGTAGAAGAGCGGCTTCCGGCGGATCTGGATCGTGTACGTCACATCCGTAAAAGGTGCTGCGCAGCACCAGTAGTACACAAGGTTATGGGCAACGTGTAGCTTGACCAGTGTCCACTCGCTGCTAGGGACGTAATTCGGCAAGTCGCCGATTTCGCTTACCTTGAGCAAGTTCAGCTGCAAAACGGTGCATTAAATTAGTATTCAACCACTGACGCATTTCTACAGCAGAGTAAATTGGAGATATCAAATCAAATCAAATCGTGACATTTATATTGCGCCGTTCCAACAATCGTTGCTCACGGCGCCTTACAGAATGTTCGGGAAAACAGGTAAGTCTTAAGGTTTGATTTAAAATCAGTGTTTGTCATTGTTGTTGCAGTCAACTTTTGCGGCAGCAAGTTCCATAGTGTTGGGCCTGCCACGCAAAAGGATCTATCACCCCAGCGACGCGTTGCACGTGGTACACATAGATGATTGTGTTCACTGGAGCGCAACAATCGAGTTGGCTGACGTCGGGTCACACATTTGGTGATATACTGTGGTGCACAGCCAGTCAGTGCTCGGTGCGTGAGTAGAAGTATCTTATACTCTACTCTAACTGCTATTGGCAGCCAGTGCAGCTTGATCAATAGAGGTGTGACATGACAGAACTTCCTGGCGCCGTCGACAAGGCGAGCCGCCCAGTTCTGTACTCTCTGCAACCGTTCTAGTTGTTTCACAGGCAGTCGGTGGAGTAATGCATTGCCAACATCAAGTCTGCTGGTAACAAACGCATGTATGACTTGTTCTGTCGCTGCAGGTGTTAGATAACGTCTTATTCTTGCAATATTTCGGAGATGGAAAATTGCAGATTTACAGACCGCAATCACGTGCGTCTCCATCTTCATCTCGGCATCGAACTGTACACCAAGATTCCGTACATTCTGAGTTACAGTGACCAAACAGTCTCCAATGCATAGTGTGCGCAGCTCAATTTTTCTTAGTTGTTGCGCAGAGCCGAACACGATGACTTCTGTCTTTGAGTCATTCAACTTTAAAAAGTTTGTCATCATCCACGTCCTGATCTCCGCTACACATTCTTCAATACGGACGACAGCCGCAGCAATGTTCTCTTGGTGGGGTTTCACTGGAATGTAGATTTGAGTATCATCCGCGTAGAAATGACACATCAAATTGTACTTGCGAATAATCTTAGCAACTGGTGCTACATAGATGGAGAACAGCTGAGGACCCAGCACGGAGCCTTGTGGTACCCCGTATACCAGAGGACGAGCAGGCGATGTAGCACCATGAATGTGGACTGACTGGACTCTGTCTCTCAGGTATGACTTAAACCAGTCCAGTGCATCTTGGACCACTCCGATATCATGTGAGAGTCTATGCAACATCACTTCATGGTCGACGGTGTCAAACGCAGCCGATAGATCCAGGAGAACCATGATGACAACATTCTGATTGTCCATTGCGTGCAGGATGTGATTCTGCACACAGACAAGGGCCGTCTCAACGCTGTGATTCGGCTTGTACGCTGACTGATAGGGCTCACAGAGATTGTGCTCTGACATGTGAGCTGACAATCTCGCAGCAACGACACGTTCTATTGTCTTCGATAGATAGGGTAGATTTGACACGGGTCGGTAGTTATTCAAGACAGTTTTGTCTAGACTCGGTTTCTTGAGTACTGGCCTGATGTGCGCTTCCTTCAAGTGTGAAGGCATTACCCCCGTTCTCAGAGACAGGTTAACAATTGTCATGAGCACAGGTACAACATCGTGCGCACAGTCTCTAAGAAGCCATGTCGGAATGGGATCAAGTTCACAAGATTTCACTGGCGATGACTTCAACAACATTCCAATTTCAGCCTCAGTGGCTGGCTCAAATGCAGTCAGCAGACATGTCTGCGTTGCATCCTCAGCAGAGGCATTTACAATGATGACATTCTGATTCAGTTCAGACCGAATTTTCGAGATCTTTTCTGAGAAGAAATCCGAGAACCGCATTGCCAGTGTGTCAGACGAGTCACATGGTGGTAGTGGTGTGCCATTATCAGTGTGTAGGAGCTTGGCAACAATCTTGAACAGCTGCTTCTGGTCACCAGATGCATCAGTAATTTGATTCGTGTGGTATTCAAGTTTTGCACGGTGCACAGACGAAGAGACGAGCTGGCGCTGGAGGCAGTAGGCAAGCCTGTCAGACTCCAGTCCAGATTTTCTCCATGTTCTTTCCAGTTGTCGTCTAACACATTTTTGCGATCGTATGCCATCATTATACCACGGCGTGTGTGGTCGTACAATCACTGTGCGGTTCTTTAACGGTGCTTGCTTGTCAATGATAGAGATATGTTGATTGAACGAAATTTACCAAAGTTTCGAAACAGCTGCAAGAGGATTTGAAGTAAAAGAAGTTTATTTTACTACATGTACATAACTCAGTTGTGTTACATAATACACATATGTATATAAATGTGCATTTACACCCGTTTCCGAAATAAATATATACCGTATAAGTCATACGCCTATAAATGTATTTAACTAATAAATTACATTGATGTCGATGGGGTCGGTGACTTCTACTAAGGCAAAATTGTCGCTATCATAGGAGCCATCCCGGTTTTAATTAAACACTTTCATTGTTCATACGAGTACATGTGTGTCTTATAATAATCTATTGTAGTGTACAGGTGCAACGTAATGTTATAATTTAATGGTTTTGCAGACGTGTAGTTTGGTAGTGTGCATATTTCACTATATCTGTGTAAGAAGTACTTTTTGCATAATATGTGAATCCTCGTGAACTATGAGTATATATATATATATACATATATATATATATATGTATATATATAATATTATATATGTATATAGGGTGTGTATATATATATATGTATATATATATATATATATATATACATATATATATTCCTTCCTTACTATTTTCGAGAGTGCCATTTATAGAATGAGGCAAATTGTATTTGAGACATTCCATTGCAAATTCATGCTTTGTTCTAAAAGTAGATATATATTTTATTTTCCGAGTATTGTAATTGTTATAACAAGTGGGATAATATGCCAGTTTAATAAATAGGTAGGTAGTTAGGTTTCTGTGGATGTATTTAAAATAAACATTAATCTTGTATCTTTAGTATGTACGTTTAATAGGTTATGTTTTTAAAGAGTGGTTCACTGTGTGAATGATATTTGTTTAAGGTTATTATTCGTACTTCGTTTTTGGACTGTCATAATTATGTTTTATCGATATCCCCATGCCATGATGCAGTAATTAATATGAGCTAATATTAATGAGGTTTTTTTCAAATAATTTTTATTTCTAATAGTAGTACATGTTTTAATCGGTTTAAAATGCCAATTGTTTTGGAGCACTTATTGGATATTTTTCAGAGTGTTTTGTCTTTGGTTAGATTAGTGTCCAAGGTCAATCCTAAGCAATTAAATTCATTAACTTTTTCAATATTTACATTTAGTTTTGTTTAATGATAGTTTGTTTATGTTTAGCCATTCAATAAGTTTCGGTAGTTCTTGTGCGTACTATTATTGTTGGTGTTGTTACAGAAAGTTCTTAAAGTGCTAGATGACGTAATATCCGGGTTCGCTCAATTGAGAATGCGCTGTTCTAAACACTTCGGTACCACCCTCCCCTCCTTCTACCACTCTTCCCCTCCCCCTACCACCCACCTCCTTCCACTACCACCCTCCCCCTCCTCACCACCCTTCCCTCATTCCATATGCAGAAGGCAAAACAGACATGAAGGTCCCGGCGTAGAACTACCTGAAGTATGTCGTATGTCATGGAGGCGAACTTCATGGAGCAGTTTTGCTCATCAAACGGGAAATACTTGGCGTTGATGGCGCATGAGCTATGTAATATGGCCTTTGAGATAAGCATGACGTCACCATCTGAAGACACGATCACGTTGGTACTGATGGTTGATCTGTACGAGGAGACGTCGGCACTGCAAGGAAGATGGACGTTAATTAATTAATAATTATCATAATTTAATAGTTTCACAGATATGTATAGCGGTTTGGTACTGTGCATATATCACTATATTTGTGTAAGAAGACGTTTTTTTGCAAAAGATGTGAAGCGGCGTAAACTGTAAGTATATGTTATTCTTTTTACTATTTCGGGGGGTATCATTTATAGAATAAGGCAAATTACATTTGAGACATTTCACACAATTCAACTAAACACACTATTGACCCTGCGCTGACGCGTAAGAGTTGTTTCCCTCGAAATCGTTACACATTTATATACAGGAACACTGACGACCGGCCAATTGGGAACTCTAGTGATAACGAATTGGTGACGTCAGACGAATAAAATGGTGCTCTCTGTTTTACTTCTATTTCGCATTAGAAAGTGCTTGTTGGATGCAAAGCGTGTAAGATAAATGTCTGCACCAAATAAATATAAGTTATCATATTACAAAAAAAAATAATATATTGTTTTCGTGTATGTTCAGAGTTTGTTTATCGTGGACACGTACTTGTGCAGAACAATGTCCGGTTTCCAGATGGAGTCGTGAGGCAGACGGACGACATTAACGCCGCCGTACTTGGCCGGGTTCCACATTAACTTGTAATCGATCCACTTCTGGACAAATGTGAACAGACAACATGAACAGTCAGTGTGAATAGGCAATGTGAACAGCTGCTCCGGATTATTTGTATTTAGATGTGCTTGTTTTGCTGACGACTATCTTTCCATGTTAGCGAATTATGTATGTATGTATGTATGTATGTATGTATGTATGTGTGTATGTGTGTATGTGTGTATGTGTGTATGTGTGTATGTGTGTATGTGTGTATGTGTGTATGTGTGTATGTGTGTCTGTGTGTATGTGTGTATGTGTGTATGTGTGTATGTGTGTATGCCTGTATGCGTGTATGCGAGTATGCGTGTATGCGTTATGCGTGTATGCGTGTATGCGTGTATGCGTGTATGCATATATGCATGTATGTATGTATATATATATAAATATATATATATATATATCTACGTCTATCTGGGACAACGATACAGAATCTGGGACAAAAACCAAGACAAGGAGATTCAACGACGCATCACCACCGGCTGGACGTAGACGTAGCAGAATGGCAAGTACAATTCCAAGTACAATACTTGCTGTACTTAAGTACACAAATACGCAAGTACTCGAATATTTGATCCCATCTCTGGATCCATCAGCAAGGACAGGCCAAGATGTGTGGGAGTATCACATACCGCAGTTGGTGATCAGAAGAGCAAGGCAGTTCGCAGCGTCTATCGACCTTAAGTGCTACCACAAGGCACTTTGACCAAAGCTCATAGCTGGAACATAGGTTAGCGCAGCGCCACAGCATGTCCACACATCGTAAGTCCAGTAGTTACCTGAATAAGCCAACAGATTGTCGTGATGATCTGATTCTTTTCATCCTACAACAAAGACACATGTTTGTTAAACAAAATAAAATAAAAAATACTGTATTGTCTGTCCTAAAACAATACACTTTAAAACATAAAATTGTCTTTAGGCTCAACCGTTGACCATCCAATCAATCAATTAGTTCTAAAAAATTAAGCTATCAAAACACACAACATTATTGCATGCACATGTAAAGTCCCCACACATGTAAAGTTTTATAAATATCCTAAGACTAAAACTAACATACCACACAAACAGACAATTAGCTATACATACATTTTTTTCCGAGCATACAAAATTATAAAACCCAAGCACTCCCAGAACACCAGAGAAGGGCACTAGTACGTCAATATCTGCATTGTCAAAACACACAGTGACAAGAAACCGTGTAATTAATAACTGATACATGCATATTAAAATAGTGTATTAAATGGTATTCACATAATATCACCATGCCTGCACACTCTATCCTCCACCACCCACACCCACAACTGCAGCACTACTGACACACTATTTGAGTGCAGCATTCAGGACAGCAACGGCTCAAGGTACAAATGACTTCTTATATGTGTTCTTTCATGCAAGAGGAACTTTAATACGCCTGCCAGATGGAAGTTTCTGAAATGCTAAGTTAAGTGTATGGGCATGATAATTGAAAATGTGAAATGGCAAAGGCACACACACACACACACACACACACACACACACACACACACACACACACACACACACACACACACACACACACACACACACACACACACACACACACACACACACACACACACACACACACACACACACACGCACGCTCTCGCATGCACGCACGCACGCGCGCGCGTCCTCTTACCAAATTATTGATCTGTGAGGGTGCAAGCCTGAATGTGACGTTGAGAGCTTCTGTTGAATTCCTCGTTGGTATGATTCTGGAGTCGTAGGTCCGCATCAGGTCCCGCACAAGGTTGTACTCATTCTCATCAGCGACAACAACTGCAACTGTCCAACCATGCAAGACCCGTAAAATCCACAACTGTCCAATCAAAGAAGACATCTGGAACATTAATCAGATATCGTTCGTAATCTGGTTATTCTGTAGTATCAATAAATCACGTGCAACGTACCACTATTATGACCCAGAGTAGTGTGTCACGAAAATCATCTGACTTACGTCATGCTAGATTGCTCTCAGACTATCAAATCCTTTCCCAGCTTTGTGTCACCTTTTGTTGCTCTCCTCCTTGTTCCCTGATGTACAGTGGAGAGGGTCTGGTAATGTCGAACCGCTCGCTTCGTTTTTTCTTTCCGACGTTTTCTATCCACAACTCCTTCTCTCCATCTTTCATCTCCCCCTGATCTTCTCATGTCCCTCCTCACGCAGTCTTCAGCTGTGGCCTTCCCTGTTCCTGGGTTCGTTATGTTGTTCCGCCTCTGCTCTCTTTGCTATTTTTCGGCATCCATCCTTGCCAAGTGGCCTGCCCATCTCATCCGGCTTCTTAATAATCCTCCTGTTAGGCTGTGTCGCATTCCAACCTCTTTTCTCAGGTTTTTACATAATATATAAATATCATAATTACATAACCTATCACAATTACGTGTAATTGTCAAAATTCACTGGTATCAGGACTTAATTCATTTAATCATTTCGAGTTCCTGTTTAACGATCTTATTTAGACTACGTCATAGTGATTCTGTTCAATGGTCAATCCAAACGCAATTGGTCACTAATTTAGTACCACGTGACAATGTCCTATGTTGTTGTGTCATTCACGTTTGTTTGTCTTCAATCCATGTCGTAGTTATGCATTTATCTTATCTTAATTTATATGTTTTAATATATTTTTCATTGGTATCTATTATTGCGATTCCTAGTCCATTGGACACAACACATGCAAATCTACCAATTTGAAACAATTTTTTTGCTACATACCTAATAGAAACTTACTTTTAAAAAGACATATAAAAATAAATTCTGCAAACTTTCTTGTAGCAAGTTGACCAGATGGAACTGTCTCGTTTTGTTGTCGTGCCCGTGTACAAAATGATTTGAATGTTCCAGGTTTCCATGTGATTCTTCGTCTGTACGCTGAGCGTGGCCGAAGAGGCACACTCGCATGTCCAACTCTGCTGATTGGTTTAATTATTCATATTTTAAGTGGCGATAAGTGCGAAAACCAATTATGCACGTATGGTTTCAAAGTATATCTTAAAGGGTAGTACATAACAGTGTCGTGTTTGCGTGTAAAATTGAACGTTCGCAGTTAATTAGTGTAACTAGCAAATACGTCCGTCCCCTGACGCGTTGTAGTTGATGCGTGACAGACGTCTCAATGTTCAGCCAATGGAAGGAAACACACAACATCGGTACATAAACAACAGAACACGCTCGCAAAGGTACGCGACTAACCAGGTCGCACGAATAACCAGAAACGACCGCGTCACGCACAAGTTGCTTTCTCTTTGTATATTCAAAATATCGAAGGTCGGAGAGAAAGTGAAGGTCACGTTCATCGATAAGTTTCTGTCGTGAGGCTGTATAGAGATAAATGTGAAATACTATTCGTATTGCTATGGTATGGGCATGAGAATAAACGCTTTATATCAGCGTATAATTCACGTTGCCAAGCAATCTATTCGATGTTGGAGTAATAGGGTTCTAAGCCTATTTTAGCGCAAGACTTATTTTTTCTACTTGTTTTCCGCTAAGGCAGAAACGGTTAATATATTCACGTATACACTTATCTTATCTAAATAATTTTTTTCACAGAACCGTATCAAGTAGGCCTACATAACAAACAAAAGTACAATTTTAGTGATAGGTCTGAGCATTTATAGAAATGTCGTTATGTGGGGCAAAGCGCACCGCCGGTGTAATTTGGCACCACTACTGAATATAAAATGGTGTCCTAGTTATAAATCCATGTTCATATATATTGTCAATATTGTGTAAATTGTTCATAACAATGAGCCTACTGATGTATATTTCATATTTAGTTAGCGGTATTGCATATATATTATAACATAAATACAAAAACCAGAGAGTGTATATTTATTAGTTAATTGACAAACAGATGGGGTTTTCATTACATAAATAACTGTAAAATATTATGCTAAATAAAAAAAAAAAATTATTGGTTCATAAAAACACTTCTATTGTATTATAAAATTGTATACAGTTTTGAAAACGTTTCAAAACCAAATAATTTCAATTGTTATACGTTCTCCATAACAGACGTTTAGTTTTTTTTGTAAGTGCGAGAGTGGCATATGTAGGACTATATTTGTGTTGATCGGTGGACCACAACGGGAACAAGTGCTTGCATTTTCTTGTGTCTTCCTTATTTATTCAACGTATTCTGAATGTATATTTTATGTATGTACCAATGCACATTTTCAATCAATCAACGAAGTTCGATCCACTCACCCGAGACTGCGAGTAAGAACAACGTAGTCATCAAGCGACATTCCATTGCGCGGGTAAACTGCATGGCGCTGTATTTCATGATTCAGCCTCACTCGACGTCGTGTTGTCACCGCAAACAAGTTATATTCACGCGTTGCCTTTGTAACAATGTCCGCGCATGGAACTTGTTTTCCCGGGTTCTTTTCCCAGCAGAAGCAGGCCAAAGGCTGTCGAACGCCCGTAGTTACAACGAAAACAAATATAGGTGTTATTTCGAAGTGACATCGATTGTCTGAATACGAAGCGATGTTGCCTGGCCTGCCGCGGTACCCTCACGTGCTGAACCACTCCCCGCCACCAACGGAGTACACTTGACTCACGCAGGCGGACCAATGAGAATGCGTATAGAGACGACGCAACGAATATGCGCAGAGCATACCGAAAGAGGACGCGACGGCAGACAACTTGGACACCAAGTATGTCATTATTATTAACTGAGTTATGTTTTCTAAGAGATGTTTTAAAAGTATATTTGGGGGCGCTGTTGTGTATTGTTTAAAATACCGGACTCCCATTCCAGAGAATCCACTCCACGTTGCCTCAGTTCACTCAGCGGCAGGTCTATAAATGTCTACCTAGCGTTATAAATATCATAGACAGTGGTGGCTATATGCTAACGAAAAGTCTTCGCGCAGGTATTGTAATGTGACTGAGAGCTTCACAAATAAGTCGAAGTGGTGTTCCACTGAACAGGTTTACAAAGGACTGAAGTGTAAAGCGCATTGAACAGTCCTATGGACACGTCATAATTATAAGACCTTACTTTTATATTTCGAATTAATTGATGCAGGCTTGGTACGATTAATGATGGTACAGTGTATTAATACCTCATATATGTATATCAGTTTTTTATATTAGAGTCACTATTGGCGTTTCAGAGATGTACTTTTAAATTATGAGTAGCAACTCATAATTTATAAATCAACTATATTACCAAAACACAATAATTGTGTTTACATATAGTGTGAAATAATGATGTTATTTAGTGTGAACAAAAATTGGTTAGCATTAGTAATCAACACAGTTGACTGAAATGAGAATTGCTCCTGTTAATGGTCACCCCACTCAGAGCTCAGATTACAAGTGCATTGTTAGCAAAACTATACGTGATTTGTGTCTCAGTTTTAGAAAAAGTCTACGCACAATATATGCCTTTGAAAATGAACCGATGAAATGTGTATATGCAAGGCAATCGTATACATTTTATTAATGTACCACGTGGTCCAGATGGACAAATGCAAGTAATATTTATAGCCGTCGTAAACCCACTGGTCATTCGTTCGGACCGGCCGGCCTTAAACCCCTGTGTAAGGTCGCTGATCGTGTCAGGGCCGTTGCTTTTGATGGGAATCTTGTTTAGCAGTGGTAATGAGAAGGGCAGTAGGGAACGCAGCGGGCGGTGCACCAAAACGTCCTGTAATCACCATGGAAGTGACGTAACTGTCGAGTAACGTAATTTCCGAACATTTCTACAATGCGACGGAAATATTTCTGGATTAACGTGGAATATGCTTGCACGGTGCAGCGGACAGCAAAGGAAAACATTCCAGGTACTTACACTGACCAATGCTATTATCGACGTTATAAGCAGACATCATTATTGCGTCGTACAAACGTCATTTCCCTAATTTATTCAGAGGTTATTTCAGTTCTTATGCTCCGTCTGCTTTATAGAGGTCGGTAGATTTACGCACATCTTCGCCTTGTCCTCTCTCTTCATGATCTATGTCGAATCGGTTGCTATCTCCGAGTTAAGGATTCTCCACAATGTCTCTGTCACCAGGGTCTGACCTCGGCTTCTGGCCAAGAAACGTATTCACCACATCGCTCTCCGGTGTGTTTAGATGGGTGTGCGGGCGTGCGGGCGTGCGGGCGTGCGGGCGTGCGGGCGTGCGGGCGTGCGGGTGTGCCCGGTGGAAAGGAAAAAGAGACGAGGAAGAACTAGACTACATAGATGAGGTTCCCATGTCAAGCAACAACATTTGAGATGAGCTGCTCATGTACTGAGCTTGTCTGATACAAGACTGCACAAGCAAATGTTTCACTCAGAGTTGTGTCATGGGAAGCAATATCAAGGAAATCATCAAGTACACTTAGAAATCCGAGGTTCTATCACGTTCTGACTGGCAATTGATCACTTAAAAATACGCAAAGTCATTTGAAGTCAACATACTAGCAACCACACATAAAGCACGAGACAAGGAAGGCCTCATTGGCAGTGTGCTCAACAAGTATTATTAAATATTACTACTTTCCAGATTAACAATTTTATTCTCGAACTTTGAGCTAACGCGGTAGCGGGTTGAATAAGTGATCACGGTAATTCCACATTGCGGTGCTTGGGTCGCACGGTAAATCACTCGCGACCCGTGAATCAGTCGCTACGTGTAAAAGATCTCGACTGACAGTTTAACCTCCTCGTATATGCGATCGTCTATTGACTATAAAATATCAACAAAGAACCGGTAGTTTAATATACAGTTGTACATGCATGTTGGAAAAAATAAAGACGCAATCAAGAAACATAAATGTATTCACAAGGAACCATGTCACGAGAACTGTTTCAGAAAACAGACCATTATGCCACAGAAAAGTAAGATGTATAAAGATGAAATGAAAAAAATATGATAAATAAAAATGTGTGAAATGTGAATCAAACTGTTCTTTGCATAAAGTGGCGTAGTGAGTTCAAGATAGTGGGGCGGAATAACCTAGATATCCAAAAGAATTGTGCATTTTGTGATAAAAGCACAAAATTTGGCACATATGTAGACAGTTATATTATAAACAAATTTGGATATTGAGACATCGCAGATTTGGTCCCTGGCTGCTGTAGCAGTCATTTTCCAAAATGGCCGCCTGCGGTCACTGACATTTTACATGCTTGCTCTACTGAGGAGGACAGCTGGTTGATGGCGGTGGCTAATTCACTTATAAAAGTCCAGGAGTGGTTATGGAAGGTTTAATTATTTAATTTTTATCAAAACAAATAATTCTAATTGGTCTAATTAGTCTAATTAGGGATATGACGCAGTGAGGTTTCGAATTGAAGTTGGTGGTGAATGTAGATAACAATAACTGGCTTGACATTTGGAAGGGATACTGCTGCTGCCGCCGCCGCCGCCGCCGCCGCCGCCGCTGCTGCTGCTGCTATGGTAGGGCAGGGGAATACGCCCATGTGAGGCAATACACGCCATGCCACTTTACTCACGAACGCTTATGACGCTGTTTCTAGTGCTGTCATCTGTCGCTTTCTTCACCCGTGGCTCCACATCACCATTCACTGTCAGGCATAGCGATGCACAGGAGACGCCAGTTCCTACGTAAATAGGGATGATGTTGCATGCTCACACCCGCATCAGCATTTGTTATGACCGCGTTCTCCGACTCAGATGGGGAACAGTGTCTGCCAACAGTTTCACAGAGAACACGTGGTCTGCCCTCCGACGATGCGTAGCAAAGTGTTTACACTTGCCGCCGTTGATAGCATAGATCACAACCCAAGTGCAACTACAGCGAAAGAGTCCTTCCATAGTACTGCTTTCACCCTATTTCAGCATCCTTCTTTCGCTGGTGAAGGAGTGGATCGAAGCATTGCCATCTTTGGATCTGTGGATGCAAGCTCCAAGACCATCGGCCACTTGCCACACTACTACAGTGATATACCTCCTGTCACCAGCAGCATCAATAAGTCATCTGTCCCAGCTGTTAGCATGACGACACTAACCAGAGACCGCTTCATTCAGCTGACAGGATAGACCATGCAAAGCAGGTACTGTAGAACAAAACTGGGACCGAGGATAACACATCTTGGGCCGCATTTCATGTCTACCGCCAGCAACCGGATGCTCGAGTCATCTGCCCCACCGCCCTGCTTCCGCTGCTCCTGGATAGTGCACACACAATGGCTATAATCCTGCACTCAATAGATGTCGTATACCGTGGGACATCTATATCCTGGGCAGATACCAGTGGTCACCTTCGATCAGCCACTGTTTGCCTTGGCCAAGCAAATTCAATGGAAGTGGCCAGATAACTACGGCGAAGACACGTTGGTGGTGATGTTTGGTGGCCTCCACATCGAGATGGCAGCCCTAAAGTCTCTGGGGAACTGGCTGCGAGGGAGTGGCTGGGTGCAAGCACTGGTGAAAGCAGTGATTACGACGCCAAGGGACAGCCGACTCCTTCCTGCGAGCAACCCATGTCGCCCGCACAAGGAGAGCTCATCAAATCACTACTGCAGCGCTGTACATCCTGCAAAACAGTGCGTATGACAGCTACTGTCTGAGAGAAGCTGATGATGCAGAAGGTCTGCTCAAGTTCGAGGATCGGTGCCGTCAGAGAGAAGACATCCCCAGTTTAAGTACTGGGCAACCGTTGTGGGACTAGAGGTGTTGGCATTGATCTACGTGCGTTCTCTACGACCTGCATCATTCACGATGTACCTTGACGCTATGACGCAACTGGCTCCTTGATCACACTAACTATGCCAGATGGATCAGTGTTCATCTGAAGGACATGACTGAAATTCCAACAAAACACCCGTATGTAGCCAGGGAATTCAGGGCAGGCAGCTTCACCATACAGAAGACGAAGAAGGTTTTCTCTATGATCCCAATTGATCAAAAGGAGACGGCGGTGCAGTTGACCTCACCGACAACCCCAGTGCTTTGCGACGTTGGATGGTTTCTGGACCAGAAGTTGTCAGGGTCATACAAGAGTTTCAAGTTGGGGATGAGCAATGACGAAGGAGAGTAGACACACGTCATCATGACCATACACCAAATGTCCAGACCACATTCACCAAAGATGTCCGCTCTCTTGTTACCGTGATATAATAGTTCTCGGAAGACGCCTCTGAAGCCCAGTCTGAGACTCCTGCCACCACCAGTGTAGTTCTTGATGGAGCTATCATCGTCCAGATGCTGAAGCCAGCTGCAGTCACGAACTTTGATGAGTATGCCCAAAAGATCTTCATTCCATGCCTGTCCACAAAGCTTCAAAATGCATCACGCCTGAACTTGTGGGACAGCTACAATGCTGATTCACTGATAGCCAGTGCAAAAGCAAGGCGTGGAATAGGAGTGCGAAGATGTATGGTGGCTGCAGCAACCGGGAAACTGGTGGCTGCAGCAACCGGGAAACATTCTCCGGGTGGACAGCAACAAGACAGAGTTGTTCACGTTCCTATCATAAGCTTTCTTCGAGTGGTTTAACAAGGAAGACAAACAGCGTGTCATCACTAAAAGAGAATCAGTCCTCAGCAAGCCACCACTGGCGGATCTGGCCTCACTCGTCCCACGCAGCCACGAAGAAGCTGACAGTTACATGTTGTTGCATGCAAGCCACGCAGCTCAACATGGCCATAGAAAGATACTGATCCGAACTGTTGACACTGACGTCGTCGTTATGGCCATGTCAGTGGCCCCTGGGTTTCAACCAGAAGATGAACTGTGGTTAGCATTCTGAACTGACAAGTGTTTCCGTTACCTGGCAACCCCCGAACTAGGCGTGGGCATTGCTAATGTTCCACGCTTTGACTGGGTGTGACACTGTATCCAGTTTCGCAGGGCACGGCAAGAAGACTGCAGAATGGTGTGAAGCGTTGCAAGTGCAAAACGGCTGCAATAGAATGCACAGCTCTGTGTGTTTGTGAAGGGGAGTGCACACAGAATTGAATTCCTGGCCATTAAAGGGATCTGTGAAAGCGAAAAAGCAACTCTAATGATACAATGTCTCGTAGTGGAATTGCATGATTTAGTTTTCAGACACATTCGTTTTCCATGGCCATAATAATATTAGGCCTAAATAAGGTCGGTGTTCAGCTGTACAACAGTCTCACTTGTAATTTTAGAAAGCATCAAATGCATCAGTAAAACGAGACTCGTTCTGCAAATATGTGCTGCTTTATTATCCATTAACTATTAAAACAACACAACAATCATTGTCAATCACTTTCCACAATATTTCAGAAGCTTAAAATGTCAACTATCCCCACTTGAAATCATCCCATTCCTCTGGGGATGGCAGTTCTGATCATAAATTAATTGTGATTAAATTGTCTGACCGGGGTAATTTTGTAAAATGGCAGCCATAATCATTGTCAATTACTTTAAGCAATGTTGTAGAAGGTTAGAATATCAAATATCCCCTCTTGAAATCATATGATTCCTTTGGAGATGACAGCTCTGAACATCAATTAATATCAGATTAAATTGCCTGGCCACCGTTTTGTAAAATGGCCGCCATTACAGTCTGGTACCAAATTTGCGATGTCTCAATATCCAAATCTGTTTGATATGTATCAATCTGCATGTGTACCAAATTTGGTGCTTTTATCACAAAAATGCACAATTGTTTTGCTATGTCGCCCCACTGCGAGACATGATATGCCTCAGAATCCCATTTAGATAAGCTTGTAATCGTACAATCAGAAACCTAAAAGCAAGTTGTATGACGAAGTACAGAACGACCTTCCCAATATTTTACAATAGCCCCAATATATCTTGTTTTATACCACTGAAGTTAAACAGTAAACCTAGGCCCGTATGCATATATTTTATGTGTTCTTTTTGTGTGTTTCTTCGATACAGCTACTTTAAAATGTCAATGTGTTTGTTATTTTGTAACATGCAACAGTTTTGATATAGTTGCACTTCAACACATCTCGACGGCGCGAAGATGTTTCCTTCACACCACTCTCTACAACATCGAACTCATTAGCACTGCTGAGTAAACTGGAACAATGTGAAATGAACGAAATTGCCCAAGCCCCCCCTCTGAAGCAATCGAGTTTCGCATGGCGGGGAACTAGCACCGCTTGATGTGAAACCACTGGCGTATGGGGGAGCGAGGGGCCGGTCACCCAATGGTGGCAGCTGCCCCCCACAGTCGCAATGCAGCCGTCAGCTCTGTTGTGCGCTGGACAGGGCAGTATTCGCCCGTTTGAGCCACTTCGCAAAGTGTTAAAAAACAGGGACCAATAAAATCTAACAGAAATGATTGTCTCAAAACCACCGACAACACTAGGCCTAATAACAGCGATCCATCAAAGTGCAAAGGTAACGTCATCTAGCGGCTATCATTAGGAATGTGGATGACGCGCCAGCTTCTTTGAAGATAACAAGTTTTGTTTGGAGACTGTTTATGCCTATTGTTGTCAACAACTACTTTACTGGTAAGTGTCAAGCTGTGTTTTATACCTTATAAAGCAATACTTTCAATTTATAATTGAATCATGATGTGTGATAGAGAATTGTGCACCCTTAGTTACATTGATTTGTATGTTTAACTATAATGACCCGGTAGTGTGATACTAGGAATATGGAGGACATCAGGGAATAATATTTGGTAGTTCACAGCAAATGGTTGCTTGAATGGTGTAGAAAGTTATGTTTTAATCATGTTTAGTCTTATTAAATCTAGATTATGTTAATAATTATTATCATTATAATGACACTGTGCGTAGGCACTATGTAGGGATTGTGCATGCAAATAAATCAGGTTATATCCCGAATATTTCAGCCAGTAAATGAAACTCCCCACTCTCCTTCTTTTGATGTTATTAAGATTAATCACCAGGGTTATCTCCCAGGGAGTCGGCTTGGAGAGTGTGGGTTCACATGTTTTGCCCCCCCCCCAATGAAAAATCCTGGATACGCCGCTGTGTGAAACCGTGACGGTTAATGAAAGACAAATTTAACAACATATGTCCGACAACATCGAAGTGGTAAGTGAAATTCCGGCAAACATTTCCAACAGCACTGTGAAAATCTACAACACCACCCTCCTTAGTCTTCCGATGTTATATTCGACAGCAGCAGAGTTCTGAGGCTCCTGCCAAAATCGTTATGGTAAATTATTGTGGGTAACATCCAGTCGCATATCCAAAAATGCACCCCTCAAATCAACAACTCTACGACCCTGAATCCTATTATCATTTATTTACACGTAACTAGGACATCTCACTATTGTTGGCGCATGAACATGTTAGGTGACTATAAGTGTGTATATTATTATATTAATGTCCAGTTAAACTCAAAACATTGAGCGACCAATAGGCGAGCTGTAGAACCATCTAACGGACCGACTTCAATGCCCCCCTCCTATACACACCCAAGTGTTACATCTTTTGAAAGCCCTACATCTTTCCGTCCCAGCGAAGCCTGTCGTGGAGCTGCCAAATGGTGCAGCAAGGGTGAATCCGAGGTCAAACAAGGTCATCGCCATTTTAGAAATTGGACCCTTCCGCAAACGATTTAATATTACACTGGTTGCATATATACTATACGTAACTAGAAATGGCCTTGTCACATAATTTGAAAGTGCATTACCTCCCCGTCAAAATGGTGTATGACATGGAGCTATTACCTGATGTGGTAAGTGCGCAGCTAAGGTCAAACAAGGTCACCGTGAAATGATGAATATTCGATTTCTTTTGGCAATACCGCGAAAGTCATAAAGTTACAATGACTCTGTAACTACTTCATTGATATGTACGTGTCATATATTGTTTGAAAGAACAATTTCTACTCGTTAAATGAGATATGACTTGGAGATATCAGTTCATGTATTATGTGTGGAGCGACGATCAAACAGAGCCACCGTCAAGTAATAAATGTTCGAAGCCATCCCGCAAACGTTGTACAATACCTATGGTTGCATAAATCTACGTTGTCTATCTACTCAACGTCATGTGTTGGAAAGCCTCCTGTCTCACCGTAAATATGGGATACGACGGGGAGCTATCGGATGGTATAGTCGGTGTGGAGTGAAAGTTAAACAAGGTCATCATTAAAATGATGAATGTTCAAAACTGCGCCATCCCGCAAAAGTTCTACAATCACATTGCTTGCGTAGCTACTTTGTTCACCTACACTAGCCATGTTACACACCGTTAGAAATCGCATTGTATCCCCTCAAAATCAGGCGTGGCATGTTAGTAGCAGGAATTCATGCTTAACCATCACTTAACGGATAAGAAAATACGTGATGCTGAAATGACCCATTCGTGAACAAAATGCGAATAAACTTTTGTCAGATAATGCTATGCTTTCGAAATTATTCACATTTTTATTATTCGAACTTATATTGAAACAAATTACAAAATGAAATTATGTCATTGTTAGTTTGTCTACGGCATCACCCGCTTAGTCACTAGG
This sequence comes from Paraescarpia echinospica, assembly GCA_020002185.1. Classification (NCBI taxonomy): domain Eukaryota; kingdom Metazoa; phylum Annelida; class Polychaeta; order Sabellida; family Siboglinidae; genus Paraescarpia; species Paraescarpia echinospica. Next base: position 75,347,462 of record CM034531.1, read on the forward strand.
CGGCGCATCGCACAATGCAAATTTGTTCATCTCCTACTTTTTGTATTTTGTATATAGCTTTTTTAATAATAATAATAATAATAAGGTAAATTCTTTTGCGCCTAAATCCAAGGAAACCAAGCTCAGAGACGCATCAATACAAAAGGGTTAACAAGATTTAACAAGATTTAACAAGACTGCCAACCAGAGAATTAACTCTAGATGGCAGGTGGACAAGGAAGCACTTTGGCTTATCGAGAGTCCAACCCTTTTATCTACATATATCCAGCCCTTCTGAGGTATGTGTCGATTTTATTTTTAAACATATTCACACTACTAGCACCCACACAATTATCAGATAATCTGTTCCATTCATTCACAGTCCTTTGTGAAAATGAGAACTTTCTCACGTCTAATCTACACTGCTCCTTTACTAATGTAACTTCATGTCCTCTAGTCTTTCTATCTTTCTTAACTGAAAAAAACATATTTCTATCAATATTTTCATAACCATTCAATATTATAAACACTTCTATCTGATCTCCTCTCAATCTCCTGGTCTTTAGTGTTGTTAAACCACATTCTTTTAGGCGTTTTTCATAACTAAGATCCCTCAGTTTTGGTATCATTTTAGTCGCTCTCCTCTGTACTCTTTCTAGCATATCTATGTCCTTCTTGCGGTATGGCCTCCACGCTTGTATACAATATTCTAAATGAGGCCTAACTATTGTTTTGTACAGCGATATTATTAGTTCTTTTTCTTTATATGCTATATTTCGCCTAATCAATCCAAGGATTTGATTTCCCTTTGAAGCTGCAATTCCACACTGCTCTGAAACCTTCATGTCAGCACTAATTGTCAGCCCTAAGTCTTTTTCTTTTACAGTAGTACTTAGTACAGTTCCCCCCATTGTATATTCTACATATTCGTTTCCATGTCCTGTGTGGAGGCATTTACATTTCCCAAAATTGAACAACATTTGCCACTTTTCAGACCATTTGATCAACCTGTCAAGATCATCTTGTAAATGCTGCCTATCACCATCACTTTCAATCCTTCTAAACACTTTTGTATCATCTGCAAATTTCAACACCTTGCTAGCTATATCATCGTCCAAATCGTTTATATATATTAAGAATAATATAGGTCCCAGTACTGATCCCTGTGGAACCCCACTCAAAACTGATTTCCAGTTTGAAGCCTCCCCATCAACAACTACCCGTTGTCTTCTGTCAATCAGCCATTTTTCTATCCAGTTAATTATACCATTTCCTATGCCATGGGCTTTTAGTTTAAGCAGTAATCTCTGATGTGGCACTTTGTCGAAAGCTTTTTGAAAATCTAAGTAGATGATATCTACTGGTGATCCATCATCTACCCACTTAGTGATATCTTCCAAAAAACATAACATATTTGTTAAGCATGACCTCGCTTTTAGAAACCCATGTTGAGATGGGTTTATCAAGTTATGTTTAACAAGAAAATCCACCATGTGATCTTTAATTAGACTTTCTAATAATTTACAAATCACTGATGTTAAACTCACTGGTCTATAGTTCTCTGACTTGTTTCTCGAACCTTTTTTAAATAACGGTATAATGTTTGCTTCTTTCCATTCTAAAGGAACCACTCCCTCTTCTAATGACATGTTGAAAACTGTTGCAAGCGGTATGCTAAATTGTTCTACAATTTCCACTAGTAGTTTGGGTGGAATACCATCCACTCCAGGTGATTTATTTTCCTTCATAGCCCTAATTTTCTTAGCTACCATTTCTGGGGTTACAATTAACTGTCTTAAATAGTCTGATTCTGCCCCCTTGAACTTAGCCTCTGGTACTGGCAGTGAACTAGTGTCTTCTCTGGTAAACACTGAACTAAAATACTCATTTAGGTCTTCAGCCATTAAGAATCCTTCTGATATTATATTTCCAGCACTATCTTCTAGAGGACCGACCTTATCCTGAACTTTCTGTTTGCTTCGAACATACGCATAAAAACTCTTGCTGTCATGTTTTATATTACAAGCTAATTTATGTTCATAGCTTCTCTTTGAATTTCTAATTTCAGCTGTAGCTTGGTTTAGTGCTTCTTTATAAATGTTGTAGTTAATAGTTAATATTATAACCGATCAGTTAATATTAGAACCGATAAGCCATATTAAAATCGTTAACAGATGGATCGGTACGCCAGGGAGCAAAGGTGGATACGCAAGGTTATAACAGTTTTTAGATGACGGCGAAATTGTATAATATTTTCAACTGATCTAACATTAAGATGGACCAAATTCCAGAGAGTTGGTGCAGCAACACAAAATGCCCTACTTCTAATATCAGTATGGACTTTAGGAACAAAACGTAAATCAAAACTAGATTATAAAAAATAATACGATATCGTACAGGAAGCCAGTGCAAGGACTTCAGAAGAGGCTCTGAGTGAGAAAACCGCGGAGACCGGGTCACAACCCTAGCCAAGCAATTCTACAATAATTTTGGACTGCATAACTGCTTTGTGTTAATAATATATTTGATTAAATAGCAGTATAATAATTTAGAGTAGAATAATTTACCAGAAGAAGTTGTAACTGCACCTTGCAAATCGCATAGATAGACACTGTAATACCGAAGAATGCATTTGCCACTCTAAAGACTGCTTGCAAGCAAGTAGTAGAATATCAATATACAGATATTGCATGGATTCGTCATAGTTAATGGAATATGTCGGTTTGCAAAGAATACAGATCAAATCTGTACGAAAAATGTCGATATTCTAAACAAGTAGCCGTTATTTAATAAATACAATGCCTTTTTTAAGTGGCATATAATTTGTTCAATGAAATATAACGCGGGTTTACCTCGCAAGGTTGCCTTGCAAGGTAAGGGCCTATACTTATAGTGAAACGTTATGCACAAATTGCACAAATACCTTCTATAATATCATCAAGTACACACAAATAACACACACACACACGCACACGCACACGCACACGCACACGCACACGCACACGCACACGCACACGCACACGCACACGCACACGCACACGCACACGCACACGCACACGCACACGCACACGCGCACACGCGCACACGCGCACACGCACACACACACACACATATATACATTATATATATATATTTGTAGGCGTCCGTCAGCCTCGAGAGACCATGTATATGTGCGCTCCTGTGGGATTTCTCAGTTTCTGGAACAGCATCTGCTATGGCCACTCTACAGTGACAGTCTCTGTTGCACCGGCTGAACTTGAAGTCTGTATCAGTTTGGGCAGAGATCTAGCCGCCTTTCCTGCGGGCTCTCCTCTGATCTGCAAGTTGTCGAAGCCTCTCCTCTCCCCTCGCAAGGCCCTTGTTCAGCTCTTGCCTCCACTGGCTCCGATTCATAGCTATTTCTTCCCACCTGTGAGTATCGATGTCTAGCTTGGGACGGGCGGTAGCTGTCCAATAGGGTCCAAGGACCCCTTCCACCGACGGAAGCAAGACCCGGCGCCTCGCTCTAAGCCAATCAAGCACTGAGGCTTATAACAGGTAGACTACTAAGTCCCGTGTTGTTTCGTTGCTGTGAGACGAAGCTGGAGGGGTCATGTTCTAGTTAGACTTCCTGTTCATTGCACATGAAGAAAAGTGCAGTGTATTTTTGAGAAATGATTTTTTTTCAAAATTCACATTCTGTGACATAAGTGCATTTGAGTAGGGAGATTTTCATGTGTGATTGTAGAAGGTGTTGACTGTAAAATGGTGGATTTCTAGATGATTTGAATAAGCGGAAGGATATTTGGCAGCAATTTGCCTGTGTGACCTGTTTGCGGAGTAATTCTTGCCGGCCTTTGTAAATATTGACGGGTGTCACACATACAGGCATTTTGCGAGAGCTTGAAGTATGCATTTTTTAAAATCCATCAGCATGTCAATGAGATAATGATAACAGCAGGTGAGAAGTTTAAGAAATTATATAGGTCACGTTAGTAGTAGTATAGGTCATCTGGGTAGGTATCCTGCGGTGAAAATCCGCCTCCATGGTCTAAATCTAAGATGGCGGCGCCTCTTTCTGGTATCTATACGTGTGTGTATGTGTGAGTAGTCACGTGACCGGATGTAGTGCACCCCCTGGTAGAAGAGAGCGGAGTGAGTATCCATTGAAGGCCCATCGTGTTTAAGGAAGATAGGAACGAAAGAACAAAGAGGAAAGTTTTAAAAGGTGTTGAAAGGTGGGTCATGAGAGATAAAGAAGTATACTGAATGATGTATTGATAATGTGATATGTATGTATATAAGAATAAGAGTATATATGAAACTGTAAAATATATGTTGGAAATAAAAGTGTATGTATGTATGTATGTATGTGTATGAAAGAATTAATCCTAAGATAATAATCAACAAACAACATGATGCGTGGACGGGTAGCCAGCAGTTCGTGCATGACACAGGCGAAGAATATGCCGTGCTCAATACGTAACTCTTCGTCTCTGAAACATATACCAAAACATTGAAAACATTCGAGGTACAGTCGTATGGAATAGGCCACCGATGTAACCAGACACCACATAGATAGCCGACACGAGAAGAGGGCATGCTAGGTCAACAGACGGGAGAGATAAGAATGGACTATGACGGATAATAAAATAAACTATGTCCACTTAATGAAACATCTTAGTGGCCATAGGCGCGGGAACGGGGGGGGGGGGGCAGGGGCAGCTGTCCCACCTGGAATTTCGCTGGGGGTCAGACATGTGGTTCTGCCCCCCAGTAAAGGTGAGCGTAAATGTTTGTTTTGTGGCGAGCATCAAGGGCGGGTTGAAATCGAGGTTTTATGAGAGGATTAATTTGGGTGCAACTGGAGGGTAAACATGGTGTTCTCCCCCCACCCTCAGTAATAAGCGAATAAGCGGCGCGGCGACGAACAGTTTTCAATAGCAATAATGTTTAAAAATTATATACCCTATTAAGCCATGTAGTATTACGTAAACATGTAATAATTTTACTCACCTCAGTAATAATAAGATTTTTTGTTTTAGTCATAACAATAATCTATCAGCCATAACGTCTTGTCTTAGCCATAACACAAGATAACAATTATTGTTTTATGTGGTGATATACACAGTACAATGATTTGTATTTGTATTGACAAGTAACTGCCGTAAGTAATGATTTCATGAACCCAATTGTTGATCAGATGTGTTTACCAACTACTGTGCATAACTACATCAAACCAAATATGCAGGTTATTGGATAAATAACATCCGGATATGTTGTATCAGTATAATTGAGATTCTAACCTTCTACTACCACATTAGAGCATTAATTTTCTAAAGCTGATATCAGCATAATCGAAAATTGGCATTGGTCTGCCCAAGTCATTTTAAAATATGACATTTCTGTCATATTAGTAAATGTCCATGGTCGTTATGGTTCAGACATGCGACGATGTGTTTGTGTGATAGGTGTTTTCAAATACACATGTTTAGTAAGTTCGTTAATATCGATCGCTGCTGACTGTTGGTTGAGACACTGGTCCATTATAACAACAATATTTTGGATAAATTAAGCATTTTTTGTAAAAAATTATTGGTTGAAATATACACGTTACTGTAAAATGGCTCATATTTCGGGCTAAGTTTGTAAAAGGCCGCGCCAAATAAAAAAACCGGCTGGTTATGCGAACTCTGCGAATAAGAATGGGCATCTAATTCACATAACTAGGTTCTGCAAACTACGCCTAACGCCCGAAATCGCACATCCGGCCGACTGGCGGGCTGGGTACTGCGAATATAAAATGGATTCTAATTTGCAGAACCCATCTCTGCGAATACGAAATGGTTTCTAATTCGCAGAGCCCAGCTCTGTGAACTATGTACGTTATAGCGGCCAAGTCGCAGAGCCGGCTGGGCTTTGCAACCAAGAAATGGTTTATAATTCGCAGAGTTCTGCGAACTACGTTATGGCGCGCCCTCCAAGTCACAGAGCCGGCTGGACTCTGCGAATAATAATGGAATCTAATTCGCATAGCTGGGCTCTGCTAACTGCACCTTACGCTCCAAATCGCAGAGCTGGTTTGGCTCTGCGAATAAGAAATGGTTTGTAACACCCCGTGTTTAAAGATATTGGCCTACCCTCTCACTCAACAAGGCCCCGGGCCATAAATAGGAGCCTAATATACATATGCAGAACCTTCACAATTACGACACATTTCCATATTTCATGTGTGTTGGGACGGCACGTATAGTGGACCACGGGTGTCTTATATTGGACCAGTAGTCCAACATAGGGCACCCAAACTGGTCAAATATCAGTCGAAGGCATAAGTAACTTCCTCGATGTGATTCTCGGAGACTGTACAGTTTTTCGTCTTCATGCCCCTCATGCACTTTATATAGAACTCCTACGACAATATATTGTAATTATATACAATCTACTCTGTAACCGGCTTTACATAATACCTTCAAAATTTGTGAAATATTACAATGAGACGAATAAAATAATTTTTATCACCTTTTGCGCGTCTACGCGCTGGCCGCCATGTTTAGCTGTGTGTATAGATGGTATGTTGTGTGAAGCATTCGTCGGGCGTCATTCGATCTAATTACTATATATATAGGACTCAGAACGGACGGTTTTCCAATTTAGGTACATGTCCAATATCGGTATACTTCCCCTATTGTTATTAAAAAAACTAAATTACTGTTTATAGAAATTGGGAATCGTATGTGAAAGAATCATCACAGTTTATTAGAAGGCGATTATGCCCTATAATTATATGCTTAAATAAGCATAATGAACATACAAACAACATACTTTAAAACAACAGCTTGGCACACTTGCAGTCGATTAGGATATGTGTTTATTTACTATGTGGATACAGTTTGTCGAGTGAGCTCAATATTACAGTAATGACTAGACCGGTGCAAGTGGTTAGCAGTTCACTAAGTAAACACTGCAATGAAAACTGTACTTGGATGTTTCGTAACAATGATAACACTAAGCATGTCACTGAGTGACAAATAATTACAATTAACCAAACTTGAGAGGTATACATATGTAACAGTCCAACGAACGAATTCACCATTGTAAGTGTATTTGGATATTACAATGCAGGTTGGTGAAGTGTAAACAGTTTCCAGTTCACTGGAATGTAAAACACAGTTCATTGTTAAAATATAGAATACACCAGCGTAGACTATAATAATACATTTATTCGTACTAAAAATGTACAATTCGACTAAATCAATGTATATAAGTTACTGTGTACATAAAACAGTAAGTAATGAGCGGAGCTCGTCAATGGCTAAAAAAGAAGAGCTACCCGCATTATCTATATTATGTAATACATCTTTTGCAAATGAGACTCTACATACTAGTTCACCATCCAGCCCCTCCTGGTAGTGGTCTTGAATCATACCATAAAACTGATTAGACTTCATTCGAAAGAATGTCATGGCATCAAGTTTGTATTTGGACATGATATAGTTAAAACCTTTAGACATGTATGACCCACTAACTTGAAGGGCTAGATGAGAGAGCATTTACAAACTTGAGTTACTGCATTTCAAGCAACTCTGCATAAATCGTACAATTCGATTCATAATTTGAATTTGAATCGGTAAACAGTCTGCTAAAAGTGGCACCATATTACAATGCGTGCAAACTGGTAGATTAAACAGTTTTCTGATACCTTTGCGCCACGTAGTATAAAACATATAAAGATGTTTGTTTTGTAAGTTCCACAGACACACACCATAGAAAGATGTACAGTACGACATATATAATTGACGTTTTATGTTTATATTACAAAACCCAAAATTAGCAGATAATGCATTTACATGCCATATAAAATTATGACACATCTTTTACCATAGCCTGGTGAGTGTCAGGACCAATAATGTGGCCTAAATGCAACTCTTTTTTACTGTTTCACTTTTAAACCATCAAAGTAAAATGGGCAGTCGGTACCACTGCCATATTTAATAAGTTGACATTTTGCCGGGTTGAATTGTAAATCATATTCATATGCAAATTTTAGACATATATCACACATTTTGTTCAATGCATATATCGATGGAGCTACCAAAGATATAACATCAGCATAGCCAACAGCACCATAGTACTTATGACCAATCATACAGCCAAAACCAGACATGCAGAGTCTTGTTAACATTTCATCAATGTAGATTGAAAATAAAATGGGGGACAACACCCCACCCTGCTTCACACCATTGGTAGTGAAGAAATGCAGTGACATGGAATCGTTCCATGTCACTGACTGTCAGTAGTGCGTCAATCGATCTGTGTAGCGTAAACCGTACAGGCATTGTATAACAGTTACCAGATTGAGCACAGCACTGTAAAATATCATCGGTTGTTTCAGTACAATCTGTAGCCTTATCTTGACGGTAGAACATATTGCTTTGTAAGTGTTTGTCGAATAAATAAAATAGTTGAACATTACTGAGTTGACGTTCAGGTGAATATATGATACTGGCGGTTGCAGTGATCACCCGAGGTCGTCCAATTGGCAGCCGATCGTTTGTTATTCCAGCGAGTGTTGTTAAAAAGATAGTAATGATAACGTTTGTGTTGGGGTTGACCAATATTTCTTTATGTAAAATGTGTTGTCGGCATCATGGGTAAATGAACTTGTTCTGGTAGTTTGCATATAACCACCAAATAACTGCAGCTGAATATATTATAGTCATAGACGCTGGAACGGGGGGGGGGGGGGCAATGGGGCAGCTGCTCCCCCTGGAATTTCTCTGAGGGACAGACATATGGATCTGCCCCCCGTAATAGGCGGCGTGGTCGATAATGTTTTTTTAAAAGCACCCCCTCCCGTCTTCTGGTGTCACCATTTCAGCGGAGAGAAGGTGGAGAAGGTAGATTGACAGCAGCGGCTGTAAATGTTTTAATAGCACTACCTCCTTGTTTGTTCGGATGTCATGAGTTCACAACCGAGACAGCGACATTAACGTGATCTCCGAGTAACGAGGGATACACAGTCCCCAATGTTGAGAGCCAGGTTTTTACAGCAAATATCTTACCTGCCCGGTCCGGGTTTCGAATTCAGAGCGCTGCATGCCAAGCGGATGTGTTAACCACTACACTAGCCGCGCTCCCCCATGTCAGTGTGCGTGTGTGCATTATTGGAATTGTTATTAGTTGTTCTTGAGAAAAAAGACGTCACCGTATAGATAGTGTCGTTTGTTCAATATACCCATTGTTGAATGAGACAGTGCAGCTCCGAAGGTTCGCTCCTCGTCCGCTTGTAGAATGTGTGGACACTTGCTAGTTCATGTTTAGCTCAGGTGCAGAAAATAGTTTGCCGCTACATCATAGCTGCAAGGTAAAAATAAATTAATTCCTGTTTTGTGGCTGGTGAAGAAAATATGTTAAGTTTGTCAGTTGTCCGATCTCAGTCCGTCGGCTGCCGTCGCAGTGTTGACAGTTATTGACAGCCAACAGCTGTCCAGCCCATATGAAACACACACCTAGTCTACTTACAGGGAATATACGGTATCACAGAACAAAATTAACCACAGGCTGAGCCCCCAATATTTTTGATGAAGGCTGGGCCGCTGGAAATATGCTTAACCCCAATATTTCGACAAGGGGGTGGCGTTGGATGTCTTTGATGAGGCCTAAACGTGTGCAGTTGGAGTTTTTGGTGAGCTCAAAGGGGTGCAACGGGTTTTTTGGTGAGCATTAATGGGGTGTAGTTTGACGTTTTTGGTGGTGATCCCCAATGTATATTAGAGGTTTTTGGTTCACCTCAGTGAGTGCAGGTGCATTTGGAAGGTTTTGGTGAAGTTGTTTTTTTGTGCATCTTAAAGGGATGCTGTTGGATGCTTTTGGTCAGCCTCAAGGAGTGGTGCAGTTAGAGGGTTTTGGTTCGCCTATCCAAAAATATTATCCACGTTCCGACGCCTAGGCAGTCCATTATGCTTAGGCGTTTATTTTGACAAAGTACTGATCATAGCATCGTATATTATGGTTGAAACCAATAAAATTGCATGCACTGGGATATCCTACAAGCGTTGTTATCAGTTTTGTGAGGCCAGTCGGCTATTGATAAACCTTTGCACTCCCTGATAGTTTATATCATATCTTACGTGTTCCATATGTGTTTCGTCGATTTAACTACTGCAAGATGTCAATAAATTACTTTCGTTATAACTCTACCAATGTGTGACATTCAGTCGAGTGACCCATTTTCGATGTAGTTACACTTCCCCGTGTCTCCTGATTGTATACTGACCAACGCTCCTGTGGAGTCAAACGGTCGGAGTTGGGGTTGGGTGCGCGTGATATTTAGTCATGTAGTAAAGCTAGTTTGAATTGCAGTGGTTCTGCGATGTTGATTAATGCATCTGTAGGGAATTCCAATTATTTATTGTCAGAGAAAATAGGAACAATTGTAACATTTATTGTGGCTTGTGCGGTTGAATGCGTAGCTATTTATATGCCGTGATTAGCCGTGATTTCAGCCACCCCGCAGTTACTGCGCAAAAACTATTCGTTCACATATACCCACCACCGTTTATACAGCTGAGTGTTCTGGGTCAAAGTGGAGTGAACGAAATTGCCTAAGTTTCGAAACGGCAACAGGAACATTGGAATTCGGATTATTTCGACTGAGAGCCGCATATTCCAAACACCAGGCAACCGCGCCTCACCTTTAGGTCGTACGATGCACCGCCCGGGCTTAGTGTAAGTATATACACTGTATACTAATTTTTTTGTCATGGCCGACGGAAACGTAAACTTTATACTTTAACGGGGACGTGTGGTGCTGAACACCGGCACTATGTTACAGGTAACTTGACCCGACAGTTTGGAAAATTTCCATCCGTTACTTCGAATAGACGCACGCATGTCTGCTAGCCGCCGCGTGTGTACATTGTTTGATGGGTGGTGGAATGTGTGCGTGTGTAGGTCGGGGTGCAATGACCGATCATTTTTGGGAAGCAGATTCGATTACGGAAACTCACGGTTTGTTGCCATTTTGTTGATGTCGCGGCTACACGCTCGCGATAGGTCCGCGTCGTCTTCAGTAGGCATGTACTAGTCAAACCAACTAGAAAGGGACGTTCCTTACGGGGGCGTCATGTCAAAGACAACGGGTGGATAGTAATTGGATGTGGTGTGAAAACATCGTAAGGACGTTAGGGTGCACGTACGGACGTCGGACGAATCGGTGCTATGAAATTCAACGCAATGGAATCTAACAGTCGCCTCGCGATGTTCGTCTTCATCGTCGCTGTCTCGGGTGAGTTGATCGAAATGCATCAGTCGACATGAATATATCTACGCCAATATAGCATTCGCAGTACTTTGACGTACACCGAATAATTAACCACAAAGTAAACGCCAGTTATGCGGATTAGTGAAATGATATCGCTACGTATACTTACGGGGGGGGGCATTCATCCCCTCCATCCCCCTATCACGCTTTGTATCTTACGTACACCTTCCTACAATTACGCTCCTTTTGAAGTATACCATAATTTGTAAAGGATAGTATGCTGTGTCAAATCCAGACTCACCTCGATTTCGCCGTTATAACTTTGATACCTCAGTGCGTTAGTTCCATAATTCAACATTATCCCAGGCATATATACGTTTAACAATATTGCGTCTTAGCGCACTTTTGAGGTGTAAATAGCGCCCCGGTTGGCATCAACATACCCTGCTATATTGCTCATTTCACTCGTCCGATGCGTGCTACGGCATAGTGCGTTAAGCGCACCACCGCAGACTAGTGCAAACCGGGTCGTTATTTGGGTTTCAAAAGTACGCTAAGACATAATATTTTCGTAGTATAAATACGCTTGGGATGAAATTGAATGATGGAATTATTGCTCTAAGTCTATGGTATCAAAGTTAGGCAAAACTCAAGTTATAACAGCAAAATCGAGGTGGGTTCGGATTCGACACAAGTGCCTAGTTCGTTAGCGCTTTGAGTTTATGTAACATCTACACTGTGTTTCACAGTCCAGGTCATTAAACAATAAAAGAACATTTACAACAAATTCGTACGCTTTGCACGAATACGTAAATGTCGACTATTGTGAATGATCCCTAATGCTTACTGTGGACATAATAACGATTTATCTAGGTACGTATAACACTAATTCCATTACGGGCAAGGTTCATGGCACAGAGCGTTATCACAGGCTGGCATTTGCACTAAGATCAGAATGTTGCTAATTTCGGCGAGTCTGCCGGTTAAATCAGCTCCTGGAAAATTACATTTACTGTGGATCGTGAGTCTTTGTATTGATAATTTAATACATCAATAATCAGTCCACCGCCAGACTAACTTAGCAGACACAAACATTTCATTCGACTTTTTTTCTCTCGCAGTGCCACTTACGTAGACTAACACTTACATAATCCCGAATGTCCTGTTTATAAACAAGCAATAATACCTATGAAGTGCGCACGAATTGTTGTCGGTGAGTGAGAAGAATGTATGAATGACGTGATCGCGAAGGCAATGTATACGATATGGAATTAAGAGTTACCATGTGGAATATATTTGTGCTATTGTATGACGTATGTGAATGTCTCACGCGTTTTCTTTGTTTGGACAGTTGTGTACATTTATGGGTCAATGTATGAGTTGACAGTTGTAGTTGTTGTCGCTGATGACAATGAGTACAACCTCATGCGTGACCTGATGCGGAACTACGACTCCAGAATCATACCTACAGTGAATTCAACAGAGTCTCTCAACGTTACGTTCAACCTTGCTCTCTCTCAGATCATCGATGTGGTAAGAACACGCATATTATTGTATCAACCTCCATCATCCATATGCCTCACCCAAGGAAGTCCTCTTTTATTGGCTCTGTGCGACTCCGTTACTGGGATATGTTCAACCAGGTCATTCTTACTGTTATAGGCATATTTCACGGGATCAACTATCTTCTATTTGTATCTTCTTTGGGGGTTCTTCATCTGTGGTCATCATCCATGACGTCTAGGGTCTCCGTCGTGGAAGTCAACATCCATTATTTCTAGGGTTTCCTTTGCGGAGGTCATCCTCTATGACTTCTAGGGTCTCCGTCGCGGAGGTCATCATCCATTACTTCTAGGGTCTCCGTCGCGGCGGTGATCATCCTTGACTTCTAGGGTCTCCGTAGTGGAGGTCATCATCCATGATTTCTAGGGTCTCGTTGTGGATGTTATTATCCATGACGTCTATGGTATCCGTGACGGAGGTCATCATCCATGACGTCTACGGTCGGCGTATCGGAGGTAATCATCCATGACGTATAGAGTCTCCGTCACGAAGGTCATCATCCACGACTTCTAGAGTCTCCTTCACGGAGGTAATCATCCATGACTTCTAGGATCTCCATCACGAAGGTCATCATCCATGACGTCTAGAGTCTCCGCCAAGGAGGTCATCATCCGTGACTTCTAGGGTCCCCGTCGCGGAGGTCATCATTAAGACTTCCAGGGTCTCCGTCATGGAGGTTATCATCGGAGACTTCTAGGGTCTCCGTCACGGATGTCATCATCCGTGATTTCTAGAGACTCCGCCACGGGGGTGATCACCCATGACTTCTAGGGTTCCCATCGCGGAGGTCATCATCCGTGACTTCAAGAATCCACGTCGAATTGATCGGTAGTGTGTGCGTGTGTGTATGCATGCGAGTATGTGCGTGTGTTTGTGTCAGTGCGTGCGTGCGTGTGTGTGTCAGTGCGTGCGTACGTGCGTATGCGTGTATGTGCGTATGTGTGTGTGCATGCGTGTGCGCGTGCGTGCGTGTGTGTGGTATATTCGTGCGTGGGTGTGTTTGTGCCAGCGTGCGTACGTGCGATTGTACACATGTGCGTGTGCGTGCGCGTTTAAGACACCCATAAGACACCCATTGTCTACGCTTGTTAAAAAGTTTTTTTTTTGGCAGGACGAAAAGAATCAGGTCGTGACGACGAACTGTTGGCTTACTCAGGTAAACGGACATAGGCATTTGCTGCATAAGTGGTTGACATTAATGGTAGTCAACGTATTAATCTAACAAATGACTGCAATGTTTTAATACCCACACAGATGCATGAATTTGTGTGTGTATGTGTGTATGTGTGTATGTGTGTATGTGTGTATGTGTGTGTGTGTGTGTGTGTGTGTGTGTGCGTGTTTGTTTGTGTGTGTCTATGTGTGTTTGTATGTGTGTGTGTCTATTGTTAAATCCTTTCAAATTGATTAGAAGATCGCCAGGAAAACATATAAGTGCAAATAGTCCGGAATAATCACTCACACTGACTGTTCACAATGCATGTTCACACTGATTGTTCACACTTGTCCAGAAGTGGATCGACTACAAGTTGATGTGGAACCCGGCCAAGTACGGCGGCGTTAAAGTCGTCCGTCTTCCTTACGACTCAATCTGGAAACCGGATATCGTTTTGTACAACAAGTAGGTGACCGTTGTCATGCAGGCTTTGAATGTTTGCTGAAGAACCAATTATCCCATTTTTCCTCAAAAATGGATTTATTTACCAAACTATTTGTAAATAAGATTCATATGCCCACATATAAATGAACGATATTTATAATCAGGGATACCTTTTAATGCCTGCTTTGACAATTGCGTATGGCATGCAGGCCCATGAACTGGTGCTGTGATGGGTCCGTATGTAGCCTATATACACGCAGCGTTGATGCAATATTATTCCACTTGGGGAAGTAGTTCCCTGTGGAGGGAAGTACTTGAATTAGGAACAAAAACAAAATGTAAAGACGTCTGACACCACATCCGGTCGACCGGGTTAATTTCAACTCCCTACCCCTCTCGATTGGAAGCATTTTAACACTGTCTTCGACCGATGAAACTTCAACACTACACATCTCGACACGGCGAAAAATGTTCCAGACAGAATTGATTGCCCCTGATGTCTACCATACCACGACCTGTAATGTGAACGTTGACTGATGGACATCTTCATTGCAGTGCCGATGTCTCTTCGCACGAATCGACAATCAACACTAAAGCGATCGTGTCGTCAGACGGCGCTGTGATGTTGCTCTCGATGGCAATGTTCCACAGCTCGTGCGCCGTCAACGTCAAGTATTTCCCATTTGATGAACATAACTGTTCCCTGAAGTTCTCGTCTTGGTCGTACGACATACTGCAGGTAGATCGTCGCCGGGACCTCCTTGTGTCTGCTTTGTGTTCCGTGATTATATCTAGTAATTATGTGCTACCAGCCTTGGTCGACGAGACAGAGAACGAAAGTGGAAGGTTACAGGCTAAGTAAAATGAAAATTTCAATTTAATTGAAACTACGCATACGTAAACATAATGCTCTTGTGATGTGCCAAATATGAAGTCTGTTGATTTTGTGAATGCTCAATCTTGCATTAAATCCGCGGTCGCGTGTGAGCTGCAGGATTAAGCATTCGCGATGTTCAAACGGCAGTAACTCGAAAACTAGAAATAAATCCTGGGTACATCCAGTAGCATATTTGTAATTAAGATTATTGTGTTTTTACGGTGATATAAAATATTAAATCCCATTGCAAGTTTACGCATTCGCGATGTTCAAACGGCAATAACTCAAACAGTAAACAAAATGTCTGGGTACACCCAGCGACAAATTTGTAGGTAAGATTATTACCTTAACTGTGATATACAAATATTACATTCCTCGACTGCAATTTCATGTTCAGCTTGAAACAACAACCCGCATAGTGGCACACAATGTTAAAAGGATACGAGCGCTTAGCAGCATTTATAGCCAGGTTTCGTAACAAACCGTGCAGAAAATGTACAGAAAATGCGACCAAAAGGGACCCTGAACAGGGTAACGGAGAGTGCTAAACAATATTTGAATAGCAGGACACTGTTTTTAGACTATAGTTGATTTAGATTGATAATATGTAGGGCCTATACACGTAAGACAATACCATAATGTACAGATTCAAAAGTATAATTAATTACTGTTCATATCAACTAGATATACCTAGCTATATCAACTACACCTTACATGAAATTGTGTGTGATTTGCTATGCGAACGAAATGGTATCCTTGCTTTAATTAACACCAACACATAACTTTACACTTGTAGCCTAATTTGTTTATACAATGGTTACCGTGCACACTTCACAAATCAATCATTTTAATACGTCGTTAATGCATCTCTCCGTTTCGCAGCTGAACTTGCTCAACGTAGGCGAAGAAGGTGACCTGTCGAACTACATCCCTAACAGCGAATGGGCACTGGTTAGGCTACGCAACGTTCGTAACATAAAGTACTACTCGTGCTGCACCGAAGCGTACCCGGATGTGACGTACACGATCCAGATACGCCGGAAGCCGCTGTTCCACGTCTTCAACATGATCCTTCCGTGTCTCCTCATCACGCTCGTCGCTCTCCTCGGGTTTTACATCCCGAGTGATTCAGGGGAGAAGGTGACGATGGGCATCACGACGCTCCTCTCAATGACTGTTTTTTTTATGTTTGTCAGCATACGTGCGTCAATGCGTGTGTGTGCGTGCGTGCGTACGTGCGGTGTACAAGAACACGGCAGCCGTTCATTTCATAGAAGTAGCTCCTAATGTGTATTGTTTGTTTGTAAAATATCACCAACAATATACTGCTAATTTGAGTCTTCTTTTTCGAATTTTTCCACCTCGGTCGTTTTGTCTGTATAACTGATCATTAACAAAAATAGTTATATTTTTATTATTTCTCGTAAACTCGTTTGTTCCCTTCATTTCCTATAAATAATCTTATCTTGCTAAGTTTCATTACCTTGAGCAGCTTCCCTGGTGCCCCCGTATCCAAACTCTCCTTCTCGATGTCAAGGCGTTTGCACTGTATTTTAGGGTACAGCGGGGGAATACGCTCTACCTTAAGCAACAAATTGAATAACAAAAAGTAGTAGGATTTATTCGAAAAACACAGTTTGACACACAGAACGAGCATGTTACACTTTATTAAAATAAATTGCATAACAAGGTTGATTACACTAAATTCGTAAGGTATATGCATTCTTAAAAATATCAACTGTAGGCGCATTGCTCCAATGCTGGGGCAATACGCCTTCAAGAAGGGGCAAGTCGCCCAGTGGTAGGCGTTTCGCCCCACAAGAAATTATGGAGTCATATCAACACCACATTTGTTACGAATAGCCCAAATCTAGTAAATACCATTTAAGCAAATCTAGTTTCGTATTATACGTATATTAGAAGTTTGATACATATGCCACAATTGATAAACATTGCTGTAATGTCCAGGTGTGCACTGTTGGTCGTTCCATTTCTTACACTGGACGCCACATACTAGACACCATGCTTGCAGACAGGGGATTCCTAGGGTAGACACGCATTACCTCCCCACTGAGCGTTAATGTCCTATATGCTGGAAGAGTCCCGCTTGTTCCAGTTGGATTTTACTGACCAGCGTCAAATGGGTATAGTTTAACAAGTTGGAGGTTTTGATGAGCCTCACAGAGGGGGCGTGGTTGGAAGTGTTTTGGAGCATCAAACAGTTGTAGACTGAAAAAACCCCACAAAATACGCTACGGGCCTGAAACGGTCATTTTTATCTATGCCTTCACTGCTGGCTGTTGTGGATTACTGCTTCGTCTCTCGCGTCTTTCCTTGTGAACTGTGGACACAGTGGTTCTCTTCGACTTCTTGTCAACGGCCTTTCCCGGCAAACTATGCCAGTACGAAGACGATTGTTTTCAGGCTAACTTGTGGGATCACCTGGACACTGACACGGACAATGATCACCTTTCAGGCTAACTCGGGTTGTTTTTATCCCCGTGACCATCGCCATGTCATGTGCCAAACGTCTGCTATTGTAGTTGGGCCCTCACCATTGTGTTGATATAGTTAATAACTTTCTCGCCCCAACAGTACAATTGTTTTTATAAATAGTTGGAGTCCTATAAGCGTCCTTATTTTCACCCAAAATCAATGTTGCTAATGTATTTGTAAGTTAGTTATATTGATATTTGTGCAATTACAAAACAGTACTTTTGATTACCACGACTTTATTAACACAAAGGTAGACGTAAATGTATCACCAAAAACGAGAAAAACACAATAATGTGATTATTTATAAATACTTTTGAATATTGAGTTTAGCGCTCATGTGTCAAGAAAGAGAGAAGTGTTGTATATTGCATTAAGCGTTCGTGAGAAAAGGAGCGTGGACGTATTGCCTCACACGGGCGTATTCCCCCGCCCTATCCCTTATTATTAATTCCTCCTTCACCCTTTTGACCCCAGACTTCACGCGCTGTCTTCTGACTTATAAAACATGGCCAGCCCCCAAACACCCTGACTTGTTGTTTCTCCGCCTCTGTCCTATGCTGCAGGTTTATTTTACTACATAACGTTGGCGATCGTGTCGCTGACAACAGCGATGACTGTGATGACGCTCAACGTCCACAACAAGGGCCAGAGGGGAGTCGAAGTGCCGGATATAGTGCGCAAGGTCTGTTTCGGCGTGCTTGCTAAGATACTGTGTATCAAGATGCGTTCGCTAGACGTCGCCACAGCAGAAAAGGTACGACGGGTACATGTATGTCCATTTTTATAAGGACACATTTGAATATATTTTATTGCTGACGAAACGTGATTAAAATTGGGGGCATTGAGCACTTTATTGCTGTCGGACAAGATATCAGAAGTCGAGATGGGGCTCTGTGATGTTGTAGTTCCAACTAAGCCCCTACACTAAATACTGGATCCTCGGCTTCCAAGTCCTCCCCTCGTTCCGATATCTACGTGTTTCTATTAATGTCCGTTTAGTACTCAGTGTGTTAAATACACAGTCATTACTATTTCCCTGTAATGTATTATTGAAACGGTTCAACAATGTATTCAAGAATTGTGTCGTCTTAACTGCATTTGCTGATTAACATAATTGAGATACCTTTAATCTTTTTTGTTTGGCGTTCATTTTGACAGATGCTTGGTAATCAAAATGATGACTCGATTTGGCGCTTATTTTAATAGCGATCGCAGAAACGGTGTGCTGGAAATGTATACCTAAAGGCAATATTCATTACAATTCAATCGGTCGTCACAATGTGAAAACATGAACTTACAACTGTTTGTTATTATACGTAAAACAATGCGTAAATATTCCTGGAATAACACGTTACCAGTGTTTGACGGGAATTGTATGGATGCAAATCGTTGAACTTCTGTTAAACTATTGCCGTTCTTAGCCATTTGAAAGTTGTTGTTCTTATGTTAAAAAACCTTGAACACTATGTAGACTTACCTTCTTCACATTAATTTTGTTATTGCCGTATCTGTAACTGGCCGATAGACCACGTATAATGCGTATCTTGTGTGCGCAGGATTCGTTTTCCGCCCCTGACACGGAGTGTGGTCACCTGGACACTGACACGGACAATGATCACCTGGACACTGACACGTTGCGTAACAACCTGCCGAAGAACGTCGGTCATCACCCGACAGATCGCTTCAGCATGCGGCTCGGCGTCGGCGGCACGTCGAGTGGCGAGGGCACCATCACGGACAACTTCGAGCGGCAATTTTTACGAGTGCTGAATCGCATTAACCAGACGATCGAACTGAACGAGATCCGAGCAACCGAAGAGGACCGACTCAATCGCATCAAGTATGAATGGCAGCAAGTAGCGTTAATAGTCGATCGGGTGCTGTTTTATATATTCGTGGTGACGACATTTGGCCTTACTTATGGTACTATAATCCATGCTCCAAACTCTTGGCACTTCTTCCTGGGTTAACTCACGGACTAGGAAATATAGCCGATGGCGGGCGTCTGCGCAGAACGAACATATCAGGCAACTTCCGGCCGATGCAGAAACCCGCAATGATCCAGTTCGTGGCGGTGACGACAGCTTCGGGTGTTGGTGTAGTGCTTAATACGAGTAGGCCTACCCCGGCTACCTCGTGCGGATGTTGGACGTCCGATCGCCGAATGCTTCGTGGACATCGCTACCAATCCTGAACAATCCCGAGATAAAAGGAGGAGCTTGGCGATGGACTAACCAGTTCTCACCGGGAGCTGTGCTGCATTATTATCGTTATTAGCTTATACCCGTCCACGAACAAGAAACCTAGCGCACAAAGATATAATAATAGTACAAAACACACTTTAAATATTCCTGCGTTGAGCATCTCATATGGGTGTGACTGGTGTGTAGGGGTCTAAGTACAGCATGTATAATATGTACAGTATTAAGGACTGGATACTGCGCTATATAAGAACTTGCCTTTACTTTTTTTTACCAGACTTTATGCAATCTAATTCACCAGTACACCTTTGCGTGTCGAAGTTCTAAAACTGCACTTCCTCCCGTTGGAACCTGCATCTGCACGCCCTTGAGGCTCACCACAAACCTCCAACTGCACCCCCTTGCCTATCACGTTCTGACTGGCAATTGATCACTTAAAAATACGCAAAGTCATTTGAAGTCAATATACTAGCAACCACACATAAAGCACGAGACAAGGAAGGCCTCCTTGGCAGTGTGCTCAACAAGTATTATTAAATATTACTACTTTCCAGATTAACAATTTTATTCTCGAACTTTGAGCCAACGCGGTAGCGGGTTGAATAAGTGATCACGGTAATTCCACATTGCGGTGCTTGGGTCGCACGGTAAATCACTCGCGACCCGTGAATCAGTCGCTACGTGTAAAAGATCTCGATTGATAGTTTAACCTCCTCGTGTATGCGATCGTCTATTGACTATAAAATATCAACAAAGAACCGGTGGTTTAATATACAGTTGTACATGCATGTTGGAAAAAATAAAGACGCAATCAAGAAACATAAATGTATTCACAAGGAACCATGTCACGAGAACTGTTTCAGAAAACAGACCATTATGCAACAGAAAAGTAAGATGTATAAAGTGTGTGAAATGTGAATCAAACTGTTCTTTGCATAAATTGGCGTAGTGAGTTCACGATAGTGGGGCGGCATAACCTAGATATCCAAAAGAATTGTGCATTTTGTAATAAAAGCACCAAATTTGGCACATATGTAGACAGTTATATTATAAAAAAAATTGGATATTGAGACATCGCAGATTTGGACCCTGGCTGCTGTAGAAGTCATTTTCCAAAATGGCCGCCTGCTGTCACTGACATTTTACATGCCTGCTCTACTGAGGAGGACAGCCGGTTGATGGCGGTGGCTAATTCACTTATAAAAGTCCAGGAGTGCTTATGGAAGGTTTATTTATTAAATATTTATCAAAACAAATAATTCTAATTGGTCTAATTAGTCTAATTAGGGATATGACGCAGTGAGGTTTCGAATTGAAGTTGGTGGTGAATGTAGATAACAATAACTGGCTTGACATTTGGAAGGGATACTGCTGCTGCCGCCGCCGCCGCCGCCGCCGCCGCCGCCGCCGCCGCCGCCGCCGCCGCCGCCGCCGCCGCCGCTGCTGCTGCTATGGTAGGGCAGGGGAATACGCCCATGTGAGGCAATACACGCCATGCCACTTTACTCACGAACGCTTATGACGCTGTTTCTAGTGCTGTCATCTGTCGCTTTCTTCACCCGTGGCTCCACATCACCATTCACTGTCAGGCATAGCGATGCGCAGGAGACGCCAGTTCCCACGTAAATAGGGATGATGTTGCATGCTCACACCCGCATCAGCATCTGTTATGACCGCATTCTCCGATTCAGATGGGGAACAGTGTCTGCCAACAGTTTCACAGAGAACACGTGGTCTGCCCTCCGACGATGCGTAGCAAAGTGTTTACACTTGCCGCCGTTGATAGCATAGATCACAACCCAAGTGCAACTACAGCGAAAGAATCCTTCCATAGTACTGCTTTCACCCTATTTCAGCATCCTTCATTCGCTGGTGAAGGAGTGGATCGAAGCAATGCCATCTTTGGATCTGTGGATGCAAGCTCCAAGACCATCGGCCACTTGCCACACTACTACAGTGATATACCTCCTGTCACCAGCAGCATCAATAAGTCATCTGTCCCAGCTGTTAGCATGACGACACTAACCAGAGACCGCTTCATTCAGCTGACAGGATAGACCATGCAAAGCAGGTACTGTAGAACAAAACTAGGACCGAGGATAACACATCTTGGGCCGCATTTCATGCCTACCGCCAGCAACCGGATGTTCGAGTCATCTGCCCCACCGCCCTGCTTCCGCTGCTCCTGGATAGTGCACACACAATGGCTATAATCCTGCACTCAATAGATGTCGTATACCGTGGGACATCTATATCCTGGGCAGATACCAGTGGTCACCTTCGATCAGCCACTGTTTGCCTTGGCCAAGCAAATTCAATGGAAGTGGCCAGATAACTACGGCGAAGACACGTTGGTGGTGATGTTTAGTGGCCTCCACATCGAGATGGCAGCTCTAAAGTCTCTGGGGAACTGGCTGCGAGGGAGTGGCTGGGTGCAAGCACTGGTGCAAGCATTGATTACGACGCCAAGGGACAGCCGACTCCTTCCTGCGAGCAACCCATGTCGCCCGCACAAGGAGAGCTCACCAAATCACTACTGCAGCGCTGTACATCCTGCAACACAGTGCGTATGACAGCTACTGTCTGAGAGAAGCTGATGATGCAGAAGGTCTGCTCAAGTTCGAGGATCGGTGCCGTCAGAGAGAAGACATCCCCCAGTTTAAGTACTGGGCAACCGTGGTGGAACTAGAGATGTACCTTGACGCTATGACGGAACTGGCTCCTTGGTTCCATGCCTTAGATCACACTAACTATGCCAGGTGGATCAGTGTTCATCTGAAGGACATGACTGAACTTCCAACAAAACACCCGTATGTAGCTAGGGAATTCAGGGCAGGCAGCTTCACCATACAGAAGACGAAGAAGGTTTTCTCTATGATCCCAATTTATCAAAAGGAGACGGCGGTGCAGTTGACCTCATCGACAACCCCAGTGCTTTGCGACGTTGGATGGTTTCTGGACCAGAAGTTGTCAGGGTCATACAAGAGTTTCAAGTTGGGGATGAGCAATGACGAAGGAGAGTAGACACACGTCATCATGACCATACACCAAATGTGCAGACCACATTCACCAAAGATGTCCGCTCTCTTGTTACCGTGATATAATAGTTCTCGGAAGACGCCTCTGTAGCCCAGTCTGAGACTCCTGCCACCACCAGTGTAGTTCTTGATGGAGCTATCATCGCCCAGATGCTGATGTCAGCTGCAGCCAAGAACTTTGATGAGTATGCCCAAAAGATCTTCATTCCATGCCTGTCCACAAAGCTTCAAGCTGCATCACGCCTGAACTTGGTGTGGGACAGCTACAATGCTGATTCACTGAAAGCCATTGCAAGAGCAAGGCGTGGAAAAGGAGTGCGAAGATGTATGGTGGCTGCAGCAACCGGGAAACTGGAGGCTGCAGCAACCGGGAAACCTTCTCCGGGTGGACAGCAACAAGACAGAGTTGTTCACATTCCTATCATAAGCTTTCTTCGAGTGGTTTAACAAGGAGGACAAACAGCGTGTCATCACTAAAGGAGAATCAGTCCTCAGCAAGCCACCACTGCCAGATCTGGCCTCACTCGTCCCACGCAGCCACGAAGAAGCTGACAGTTGCATGTTGTTGCATGCAACTGTCAGCTTCAGTGTAGTTCTTGATGGAGCTATCATCGTCCAGCTGCAGCCAAGAACTTTGATGAGTATGCCCAAAAGATCTTCATTCCATGCCTGTCCACAAAGCTTCAAACTGCATCACGCCTGAACTTGGTGTGGGACAGCTACAATGCTGATTCACTGAAAGCCATTGCAAGAGCAAGGCGTGGAAAAGGAGTGCGAAGATGTATGGTGGCTGCAGCAACCGGGAAACTGGAGGCTGCAGCAACCGGGGAACCTTCTCCGGGTGGACAGCAACAAGACAGAGTTGTTCACATTCCTATCATAAGCTTTCTTCGAGTGGTTTAACAAGGAGGACAAACAGCCTGTCATCACTAAAGGAGAATCAGTCCTCAGCAAGCCACCACTGCCAGATCTGGCCTCACTCGTCCCACGCAACCACGAAGAAGCTGACAGTTGCATGTTGTTGCATGCAAGCCACGCTGCTCAACATGGCCATAGAAAGATACTGATCCGGACTGTTGACACTGACGTCGTCGTTATGGCCATGTCAGTGGCCCCCGGGTTTCAACCAGAAGATGAACTGTGGTTAGCATTCTGAACTGACAAGTGTTTCCGTTACCTGGCAACCCCCGAACTAGGCGTGGGCATTGCTAATGTTCCACGCTTTGACTGGGTGTGACACTGTATCCAGTTTTACAGGACACGGCAAGAAGACTGCATGGGCAATCTTGACAGTGATTCCAGAACTCACTTCGCAAAGAAGAACAATATGCATCTAATCCCACCGACCAAGGCAGCTTTGGAGGAGCATGTCAAGAGGGCGGCCTACCAGGGAGGGCATGTTTGGGGCCAGGCACTGCTACCAACACCAAAGCTACCTCCACCTACAAACTGGGGCTAGGCCAAGAATGAAAGCGGGACGTACGAGCCGCATTGGACAAGTCTACCGAGGCAGCCGACACCTGCTTTGAGCTAATCTCATGTAAGTGCAAGAAGGGTTGTGTGAAGCGTTGCAAGTGCAAAACGGCTTCAATAGAATGCACAGCTCTGTGTGTTTGTGAAGGGGAGTGCACACAGTATTGAATTCCTGGCCATTAAAGGGATCTGTGAAAGCGAAAAAGCAACTCTAGTGATACAATGTCTCGTAGTGGAATTGCATGATTTAGTTTTCAGACACATTCGTTTTCCATGGCCATAATAATATTAGGCCTAAATAAGGTCGGTGTTCAGCTGTACAACAGTCTGACTTGTAATTTTAGAAAGCTTCAAATGTATCATTAAAACGAAACTCGTTCTGCAAATATGTGCTGCTTTATCATTTGACATTTGATAAAGAACAGTTCAATTTGACATATCTTTGTCAACATGTATTGATGTTAAGCACGGCTGTTTGCTGAAAGGTGTTTTAAATTTGAATAATTTGGACATTTTATGACTTAGTTTTCAGACACATTCGTTTTCCATGGCCATGATAGTATTAGGCCTAAATAAGGTCGGTGTTCAGCTGTACAACAGTCTCACTTGTAATTTTAGAAAGCATCAAATGCATCAGTAAAACGAGACTCGTCCTGCAAATATGTGCTGCTTTATCATCCATTAACTATTAAAACAACACAACAATCATTGTCAATCACTTTCCACAATATTTTAGAAGCTTAAAATGTCAACTATCCCCAATTGAAATAATCTCATTCCCCTGGGGATGGCAGTTCTGATCATAAATTAATTGTGATTAAATTGTCTGACCGGGGTAATTTTGTAAAATGGCAGCCATAATTATTGTCAATTACTTTAAGCAATGTTGTAGAAGGTTAGAATATCAAATATCCCCTCTTGAAATCATCTGATTCCTTTGGAAATGACAGCTCTGAACATCAATTAATATCAGATTAAATTGCCTGGCCACCGTTTTGTAAAATGGCCGCCATTACAGTCTGGTACCAAATTTGCGATGTCTCAATATCCAAATCTGTTTGATATGTATCAATCTGCATGTGTACCAAATTTGGTGCTTTTATCACAAAAATGCACAATTGGTTTGCTATGTTGCCCCACTACGAGACATGATATGCCTCAGAATCCCATTTAGATAAGCTTGTAATCGTACAATCAGAAACCTAAAAGCAAGTTGTATGAAGAAGTACAGACCGACCTTCCCAATATTTTACAATAGCCCCAATATATCTTATTTTATACCACTGAAGTTAAACAGTAAACCTAGGCCCGTATGCATATATTTTATGTGTTCTTTTTGTGTGTTTCTTCGATACAGCTACTTTAAAATGTCAATGTGTTTTTTATTTTGTAACATGCAACAGTTTTGATATAGTTGCACTTCAACACATCTCGACGGCGCGAAGATGTTTCCTTCACACCATTCTCTACAACATCGAACTCATTAGCACTGCTGAGTAAACTGGAACAATGTGAAATGAACGAAATTGCCCAAGCACCCCATCTGAAGCAATCGAGTTTCGCATGGCGGGGAACTAGCACCGCTTGATGTGAAACCACTGGCGTATGGGGGAGCGAGGGGCCGGTCCCCAATGGTGGCAGCTGCCCCCCACAGTCGCAATGCAGCCGTCAGCTCTGTTGTGCGCTGGACAGGGCAGTACTCGCCCGTTTGAGCCACTTCGCAAAGTGTTAAAAAACAAGGACCAATAAAATCTAACAGAAATGATTGTCTCAAAACCACCGACAACACTAGGCCTAATAACAGCGATCCATCAAAGTGCAAAGGTAGCGTCATCTAGCGGCTATCATTAGGAATGTGGATGACACGCCAGCTTCTTTGAAGATAACAAGTTTTGTTTGGAGACTGTTTATGCCTATTGTTGTCAACAACTACTTTACTGGTAAGTGTCAAGCTGTGTTTTATACCTTATAAAGCAATATTTTCAATTTATAATTGAATCATGATGTGTGATAGAGAATTGTGCACCCTTAGTTACATTGATTTGTATGTTTAACTATAATGACCCGGTAGTGTGATACTAGGAAGATGGAGGACATCAGGGAATAATTTTTGGTAGTTCACAGCAAGTGGTTGCTTGAATGGTATAGAAAGTTATGTTTTAATCATGTTTAGTCTTATTAAATCTAGATTATGTTAATAATTATTATCATTATAATGAAACTGTGCGTAGGCACTATGTAGGGATTGTGCATGCAAATAAATCAGGTTACATCCCGAATATTTCAGCCAGTAAATGAAACTCCCCACTCTCCTTCTTTTGATGTTATTAAGATTAATCACCAGGGTTATCTCCCAGGGAGTCGGCTTGGAGAGTGTGGGTTCACATGTTTTGCCTCCCCCAATGAAAAATCCTGGATACGCCGCTGTGTGAAACAGTGACGGTTAATGAAAGACAAATTTAACAACATATGTCCGACAACATCGAAGTGGTAAGTGAAATTCCGGCAAACATTTCCAACAGCACTGCTGAAAATCTACAACACCACCCTCCTTAGTCTTCCGATGTTATATTCGACAGCAGCAGAGTTCTGAGGCTCCGGCCAAAATCGTTATGGTAAATTATTGTGGTTAACATCCAGTCGCATATCCAAAAATGCACCCCTCAAATCAACAACTCTACGACCCTGAAACCTATTATCATTTATTTACACGTAACTAGGACATCTCACTATGGTTGGCGCATGAACATGTTAGGTGACTATAAGTGTGTATATTATTATATTAATGTCCAGTTAAACTCAAAACATTGAGCAACCAATAGTCGAGCTGTAGAACCATCTAACGGACCGACTTCAATGCCCCCCTCCTATACACACCCAAGTGTTACATCTTTTGAAAGCCCTACATCTTTCCGTCCCAGCGAAGCCTGTCGTAAAGCTGCCAAATGGTGCAGCAAGGGTGAATCCGAGGTCAAACAAGGTCATCGCCATTTTCGAAATTGGACCCTTCCGCAAACGATTTAATATTATTTATATAATTATATATAATATTGCATATATACTATACGTAACTAGAAATGGCCATGTCATATAGTTTGAAAGTGCATTACCTCCCCGTCAAAATGGCGTATGACTTGGAGCTATTACCTGATGTGGTAAGTGCGCAGCTAAGGTCAAACAAGGTCACCGTGAAATGATGAATATTCGATTTCTTTTGGCAATACCGCGAAAGTCATAAAGTTACAATGACTCTGTAACTACTTCATTGATATGTACGTGTCATATATTGTTTGAAAGAACAATTTCTACTCGTTAAATGAGATATGACTTGGAGATGTCAATTCATGTATTATGTGTGGAGCGACGATCAAACAGAGCCACCGTCAAGTAATAAATGTTCGAAGCCATCCCGCAAACGTTGTACAATACCTATGGTTGCATAAATCTACGTTGTCTATCTACTCAACGCCATGTGTTGGAAAGCCTCCTGTCTCACCGTAAATATGGGGTACGACGGGGAGCTATCGGATGGTATAGTCGGTGTGGAGTGAAAGTTAAACAAGGTCATCATTAAAATGATGAATGTTCAAAACTGCGCCATCCCGCAAAAGTTCTACAATCACAATGCTTGCGTAGCTACTTTGTTAATCTACACTGGCCATGTTACACACCGTTAGAAATCGCATTGTATCCCCTCAAAATCAGGTGTGGCATGTTAATAGCAGGAATTCATGCTTAACCTCACTTAACGGATAAGAAAATACGTGATGCTGAAATGACCCATTCGTGAACAAAATGCGAATAAACTTTTGTCAGGTAATGCTACGCTTTCGAAATTATTCACATATTTATTATTCGAACTTATATTGAAACAAATAAAAAAATGAAATTATGTCATTGTTAGTTTGTCTACGGCATCACCCGCTTAGTCACTAGGCGGCGCATCGCACAATGCAAATTTGTTCATCTCCTACTTTTTTATTTTGTATATAGCTTTTTTAATAATAATAATAATAATAAGGTAAATTCTTTTGCGCCTAAATCCAAGGAAACCAAGCTCAGAGACGCATCAATACAAAAGGGTTAGTCTATATTAGAACCGATAAGCCATATTAAAATCGTTAACAGATGGATCGGTACGCCAGGGATAAAGGTGGATACGCAAGGTTATAACAGTTTTTAGATGACGGCGAAATTGTATAATATGTTCAACTGATCTACCATTAAGATGGACCAAATTCCAGAGAGTTGGTGCAGCAACACAAAATGCCCTACTTCTAATATTAGTATGGACTTTAGGAACAAAACGTAAATCAAAACTAGATTATTAAAAATAATACGATATCGTACAGGAAGCCAGTGCAAGGACTTCAGAAGAGGCTCTGAGTGAGAAAACCGCGGAGACCGGGTCACAACCCTAGCCAAGCAATTCTACAATAATTTTGGACTGCATAACTGCTTTGTGTTAATAATATATTTGATTAAATAGCAGTATAATAATTTAGAGTAGAATAATTTACCAGAAGAAGTTGTAACTGCACCTTGCAAATCGCATAGATAGACACTGTAATACCGAAGAATGCATTTGCCACTCTAAAGACTGCTTGCAAGCAAGTAGTAGCATATCAATATACAGATATTGCATGGATTGGTCATAGTTAATGGAATATGTCGGTTTGCAAAGAATCCAGATCAAATCTGTACGAAAAATGTCGATATTCTAAACAAGTAGCCGTTATTTAATAAATACAATGCCTTTTTTAAGTGGCATATAATTTGTTCAATGAAATATAACGCGGGTTTACCTCGCAAGGTCCATGCATATCATAATGCGATAGTGCTGCCTTGCAAGGTAAGGGCCTATACTCATAGTGAAACGTTATGCACAAATTGCACAAATACCTTCTATAATATCATCAAGTACACACAAATAACACACACACGCACACGCACACGCACACGCACACGCACACGCACACGCACACGCGCACGCGCACGCGCACAGGCACACGCACACGCACACGCACACGCACACGCACACGCACACACACACACACACACACACACACACACACATATATATATTATATATATATTTGTAGGCGTCCGTCAGCCTCGAGAGACCATGTATATGTGCGCTCCTGCGGGATTTCTCAGTTTCTGGAACAGCGTCTGCTATGGCCACTCTACAGTGACAGTCTCTGTTGCACCGGCTGAACTTGAAGTCTGTCTCAGTTTGGGCAGAGATCTAGCCGCCTTTCCTGCGGGCTCTCCTCTGATCTGCAAGTTGTCGAAGCCTCTCCTCTCCCCTCGCAAGGCCCTTGTTCAGCTCCTGCCTCCACTGGCTCCGATTCATAGTTATTTCTTCCCACCTGTGAGTATCGATGTCTAGCTTGGGACGGGCGGTAGCTGTCCAATAGGGTCCAAGGACCCCTTCCACCGACGGAAGCAAGACCCGACGCCTCGCTCTAAGCCAATCAAGCACTGAGGCTTATAACAGGTAGACTACTAAGTCCCGTGTTGTTTCGTTGCTGTGAGACGAAGCTGGAGGGGTCATGTTCTAGTTAGACTTCCTGTTCATTGCACACGAAGAAAAGTGCAGTGTATTTTTGAGAAATGATTTTTTTCTTCAAAATTCACATTCTGTGACATAAGTGCATTTGAGTAGGGAGTTTTTCATGTGTGATTGTAGAAGGTGTTTACTGTAAAATGGTGGATTTCTAGATGATTTGAACAAGCGGAAGGATATTGGCAGCAATTTGCCTGTGTGACCTGTTTGTGACCTGTTTGCGGAGTAATTCTTGCCGGCCTTTGTAAATATTGACGGGTGTCACACATACAGGCATTTTACGAGAGCTTGAAGTATGCATTTTTTTAAAACCATCAGCATGTCAATGAGATGATGATAACAGGAGGTGAGAAGTTTAAGACATTTTATAGGTCACGTTTTCTTATAATCAGATAAAACGTTAACATGGTCGCCTATGGGAAAACCAACAGTGTGCTGATCCCAATAAAGTCCCTGGCAACGGAAACACAGCTACACAGTGAGGCATCATGGATGACACGTTTTATGAGAAATATTCACACAAAATTAATGAAAATGCGTGTGTGTCATCAAACAATAAGTGTATATTGTGGACAGGCTGTATGAAATGCAGTAAAGGGTCAAACGTAAAGTATGGTGCAATTAATTGTAAATTTGCATGTGGCAATAGACGCACAATAACAGCCCACCATTTAGCCTACATGCTGCAGCACCGTACGACATTCCTACAAGCAGTACTGGATGCTTCCCATCTCTGTCACAATAGCATGTGTGTAACAGCCGATCATGTGAGCCTTGAGCCACACCGTGTGAACAATGAGAGGATGCGTTGCAGTAATTTTGACAAATGTTCTGGTCATGGCGCTTACCCGGCATGCACGATAGATTTAAAATTAAAAATAGGTAAGAATTTACTTTTTTCGGGAGTAAATGTAGAATGAACTTTTCCGAATTATCTTCGTAATCACTGGTCACTGGTGTGCATTTGCAGTCATGTGTCCATATCAGTCAGCCTATGCTAACTGATATGATGTAATATTGTCGATTGTTTGTGGTGCTCGTGTTCTGGCTGTATTCGCAGGCAGGCAGGTGGAATTGTGTCGCGTGTATGTCAGACCGGATGGTGTAGATCTTCTCTCATTGCGTTCGCAAATAATCAAAATCAACTAAATTTATTTTGCAACAACAACAGCATAACAGTAGACGTAGAATTTAGTGTGCATTAGTACACCGAGTAAGCTGCTGTTATACAAATATGTTGTATCGGTGGTTAAAGTCCAAATGTAATTAGAAGGGACACGTTATGGTCGAGACATTCCAGCATATCAGATTGAAAAAACATGTCAAATTATTTATTTACTGCATTGGCAGTGGCTGCCAAATATTGAGGGGGTACATAGCAAACATATAAAGGCATTTGTTTTATTTTGTAGAGCTATTCTTGGAAAGCTGGGCACAAGAAAATACAAGTTACTGTAGAATGGCTCATGTATATATATATCCCCTCGCGCTGTGGATACACGGCGTAGAGGAGCAGCTGGAGTCCCTAAGGCAGTCTAGTGTTGTAATCAGCATTCTTCTGGCAACTTCTGCGGCGTGACTGGTACGAAGCAGTATCGGCTTTGCCTTTCCCTTGGATTTATCAGTGACGTGGAGAGGGGGGACCCGCTGCGTGGGCTACAGCCTGTTCTCCACGTCATTTTGCCCAGGCTTGCGCCCTGGAGAGGAAACTCCAGGGGTCACCACACAATTGGTTTTCCCATACGCGATCATGTTAACGTTTTGTCTGATTATAAGAAAACGTGAGTAGCAGTATAAGTCATCTGGGTAGGTATCCTGCGGTGAAAATCCGCCTCCATGGTCTAAATCTAAGATGGCGGCGCCTCTTTCTGGTATATATACGTGTGTGTATGTGTGAGTAGTCACGTGACCGGATGTAGTGCACCCCCTGGTGGAAGTGAGCGGAGTGAGTATCCATTGAAGGCCCATCGTGTATAAGGAAGATAGGAACGAAAGAACAAAGAGGAAAGTTTTAAAAGCTGTTGAAAGGTGGATCATGAGAGATAAAGAAATATACTGATTGATGTATTGATAATGTGATATGTATGTATATAAGAATAAAAGTATATATGAAACTGTAAAATATGTGTTGGAAATGAAAGTGTATGTATGTATGTATGTGTATGAAAGAATCAATCCTAAGATAATAATCAACAAACTACATGATGCGTGGACGGGTAGCCAGCAGTTCTTGCATGACACAGGCGAAGAATATGTCATGCTCAATACGTAACTCTTCGTCTCTGAAACATATACCAAAACATTGAAAACATTCGAGGTACAGTCGTATGGAATAGGCCACCGATGTAACCAGACACCACGTAGGTAGCCGACACGAGAAGAGGGCATGCTAGGTCAACAGACGGGAGAGATAAGAATGGACTATGACGGATAATAAAATAAACTATGTCCACTTAATGAAACATCTTAGTGGCCATAGGCGCGGGGACGGGGGGGGGGCAGGGGCAGCTGTCCCACCTGGAATTTCGCTGGTTGTCAGACATGTGGTTCTGCCCCCCAGTAAATGTGAGCGTGAATGTTTGTTTTGTGGCGAGCATCAAGGGCGGTTGGAAATCGAGGTTTTATGAGAAGATTAAGTTGGGTGCAACTGGAGGTCAAACATGGTGTTCTCCCCCCCACCCTCAGTAATAAGCGAATAAGCGGCGCGGCGACGAACAGTTTTCAATAGCAATACTGTTTAACAATTATATACCCTATTAAGCCATGTAGTATTACGTAAACATGTAATAATTTTACTCACCTCAGTAATAATAAGATTTTTTGTTTTAGTCATAACAATAATCTATCAGCCATAACGTTTTGTCTTAGCCATAACACAAGTTAACAATTATTGTTTTATGTGGTGATATACACAGTACAATGATTTGTATTTGTATTGACAAGTAACTGCCGTAAGTAATGATTTCATGAACCCTATTGTTGATCAGATGTGTTCACCAACTACTGTGCATAACAACATCAAACCAAATATGCAGGTTATTGGATAAATAACATCCGGATATGTTGTATCAGTATAATTGAGATTATAACCTTCTACTACCACATTAGAGCATTAATTTTCTAAAGCTGATATCAGCATAATCGAAAATTGGCATTGGTCTGCCCAAGTCATTTTAAAATATGACATTTTTGTCATATTAGTAAATGTCCATGGTCGTTATGGTTCAGACATGCGACGATGTGTTTGTGTGATAGGTGTTTTCAAATACACATGTTTAGTAAGTTCGTTAATATCGATCGCTGCTGACTGTTGGTCATTGGGGTTGAGACACTGGTCCATTATAACAACAATATTTTGGATAAATTAAGAATTTTTTGTAAAAATTATTGGTTGAAATATACACGTTACTGTAAAATGGCTCATATTTCGGGCTAAGTTTGTAAAAGGCCGCTCCAAATAAAAAAACCAGCTGGTTATGCGAACTCTGCGAATAAGAATGGGCATCAAATTCACATAACCAGGTTCTGCAAACTACGCCTAACGCCCGAACTCGCAGATCCGGCCGACTGGCGGGCTGGGTACTGCGAATATAAAATGGATTCTAATTTGCAGAACCCATCTCTGCAAATACGAAATGGTTTCTAATTCGCAGAGTCCAGCTCTGTGAACTATGTACGTTATAGCGGCCAAGTCGCAGAGCCGCCTGGCCTTTGCAACCAAGAAATGGTTTATAATTCGCAGAGTTCTGCGAACTACGTTATAGCGCGCCCTCCAGTCACAGAGCCGGCTGGACTCTGCGAATAAAAATGGAATCTAATTCGCATAGCTGGGCTCTGCTAACTGCACCTTACGCTCCAAATCGCAGAGCTGGTTTGGCTCTGCGAATAAGAAATGGTTTGTAACACCCCGTGTTTAAAGATATTGGCCTCCCCTCTCACGCAACAAGGCCCCGGGCCATAAATAGGAGCCTAATATACACATGCAGAACCTTCAAAATTACGACACATTTCCATATTTCATGTGTGTTGGGATGGCACGTATAGTGAACCACGGGTGTCTTATATTGGACCAGTAGTCCAACATAGGGCACCCAAACTGGTCAAATATCAGTCGAAGGCATAAGTAACTTCCTCGATGTGATTCTCGGAGACTGAACAGATTTTCGTCTTCATGCCCCTCATGCACTTTATATAGAACTCCTACGACAATATATTGTAATTATATACAATCTACTTTGTAACCGGCTTTACATAATACCTTCAAAATTTGTTACATATTACAATGAGACGAATAAAATAATTTTTATCACCTTTTGCGCGTCTACGCGCTGGCCGCCATGTTTAGCTGTGTGTATAGATGGTATGTTGTGTGAAGCATTCGTCGGGCGTCATTCGATCTAATTACTATATATATAGGACTCAGAACGGACGGTTTTGAAATTTAGGTACGTGTCCAATATCGGTATACTTCCCCTATTGTTATTAAAAAAACTAAATTACTGTTTATAGAAATTGGGAATCATATGTGAAAGAATCATCACAGTTTATTAGAAGGCGATTAGGCCCTATAGTTATATGCTTAAATAAGCATAATGAACATACAAACAACATACTTTCAAATAACAGCTTGGCACACTTGCAGTCGATTAGGATATGTGTTTATTTACTATGCGGTTACAGTTAGTCGAGTGAGCTCAATATTACAGTAATGACTAGACCGGTGCAAGTGGTTAGCAGTTCACTAAGTAAACACTGCAATGAAAACTGTACTTGGATGTTTCGTAACAATGATAACACTAAGCATGTCACTGAGTGACAAATAATTACAATTAACCAAATTTGAGAGGTATACATATGTAACAGTCCAACGAACGAATTCACCATTGAATGTGTATTTGGATATTACAATGCAGATTGGTGAAGGGTAAACAGTTTCCAGTTCACTGGAATGTAAAACACAGTTCATTGTTAAAATAGAGAATACACCAGCGTAGACTATAATAATACATTTATTCGTACTAAAAATGTACAATTCGACTAAATCAATGTATATAAGTTACTGTGTACATAAAACAGTAAGTAATGAGCGGAGCTCGTCAATGGCTAAAAAAGAAGAGCTACCCGCATTATCTATATTATGTAATACATATTTTGCAAATGAGACTCTACATACTAGTTCATCATCCAGCCCCTCCTGGTAGTGGTCTTGAATCATACCATAAAACTGATTAGACTTCATTCGAAAGAATGTCTTGGCATCAAGTTTGTATTTGGATATGATATAGTTAAAACCTTTAGACATGTATGACCCACTACCTTGAAGGGCTAGATGAGAGAGCATTTACAAACTTGAGTTACTGCATTTCAAGCAACTCTGCATAAATCGTACAATTCGATTCATAATTTGAATTTGAATCGGTAAACAGTCTGCTAAAAGTGGCACCATATTACAATGCGTGCAAACTGGTAGATTAAACAGTTTTCTGATACCTTTGCGCCACGTAGTATAAAACATATCAAGATGTTTGTTTTGTAAGTTCCACAGACACACACCATAGAAAGATGTACAGTACGACATATATAATTGACGTTTTATGTTTATATTACAAAACCCAAAATTAGCAGAAAATGCATTTACATGCCATATCAAATCATGACACATGTCTTTTACCATAGCCTGGTGAGTGTCAGGACCAATAATGTGGCCTAAATGCAACCCTTTTTTACTGTTTCACTTTTAAACCATCAAAGTAAAATGGGCAGTCGGTACCACTGCCATATTTAATTAGTTGACATTTTGCCGGGTTGAATTGTAAATCATATTCATATGCAAATTTTAGACATATATCACACATTTTGTTCAATGCATATATCGATGGGGCTACCAAATCATCAATGTAGATTGAAAATAAAATGGGGGACAACACCCCACCCTGCTTCACACCATTGGTAGTGAAGAAATGCAATGACATGGAATCGTTCCATGTCACTGACTGTCAGTAGTGCGTCAATCGATCTGTGTAGCGTAAACCGTACAGGCATTGTATAACAGTTACCAGATTGAGCACAGCACTGTAAAATATCATCGGTTGTTTCAATACAATCTGTTGCCTTATCTTGACGGTAAAACATATTGCTTTGTAAGTGTTTGTCGAATAAATAAAATAGTTGAACATTACTGAGTTGACGTTCAGGTGAATATATGATACTGTCGGTTGCAGTGATCACCCGAGGTCGTCCAATTGGCAGCCGATCGTTTGTTATTCCAGTGAGTGTTGTTAAAAAGATAGTAATGATAACGTTTGTGTTGGGGTTGACCAATATTTCTATATGTAAAATGTGTTGTCGGCATCATGGGTAAATGAACTTTGTCTGGTAGTTTGCATATAACCACCAAATAACTGCAGCTGAATATATTATAGTCATAGACGCTGGAACGGGGAGGGGGGGGGCAATGGGGCAGCTGCTCCCCCTGGAATTTCTCTGAGGGACAGACATATGGATCTGCCCCCCGTAATAGGCGGCGTGGTCGATAATGTTTTTTTTAAAGCACCCCCTCCCGTCTTCTGGTGTCACCATTTCAGCGGATAGAAGGTGGAGAAGGTAGATTGACAGCAGCGGCTGTAAATGTTTTAATAGCACTACCTCCTTGTTTGTTCGGATGTCATGAGTTCACAACCGAGACAGCGACATTAACGTGATCTCCGAGTAACGAGGGATACACAGTCCCCAATGTTGAGAGCCAGGTTTTTAAAGCAAATATCTTACCTGCCCGGTCCGGGTTTCGAATTCAGAGCGCTGCATGCCAAGCGGATGTGTTACCCACTACACTAGCCGCGCTCCCCCATGTCAGTGTGCGTGTGTGCATTATTGGAATTGTTATTAGTTGTTCTTGAGAAAAAAGACGTCACCGTATAGATAGTGTCGTTTGTTCAATATACCCATTGTTGAATGAGACAGTGCAGCTCCGAAGGTTCGCTCCTCGTCCGCTTGTAGAATGTGTGGACACTTGCTAGTTCATGTTTAGCTCAGCTGCAGAAAATAGTTTGCCGCTACATCATAGCTGCAGTGTAAAAATAAATTAATTCCTGTTTTGTGGCTGGTGAAGAAAATATGTTAAGTTTGTCAGTTGTCCGATCTCAGTCCGTCGGCTGCCGTCGCAGTGTTGACAGTTATTGACAGCCAACAGCTGTCCAGCCCATATGAAACACACACCTAGTCTACTTACAGGGAATATACGGTATCACAGAACAAAATTAACCACAGGCTGAGCCCCCAAATTTTTGATGAAGGCTGGGCCGCTGGAAATATGCTTAACCCCAATATTTCGACAAGGGGGTGGCGTTGGATGTCTTTGATGAGGCCTAAACGTGTGCAGTTGGAGTTTTTGGTGAGCTCAAAGGGGTGCAACGGGTTTTTTGGTGAGCATTAATGGGGTGTAGTTTGACGTTTTTGGTGGTGATCCCCAATGTATATTAGAGGTTTTTGGTTCACCTCAGTGAGTGCAGGTGCATTTGGAAGGTTTTGGTGAAGTTGTTTTTTTGTGCATCTTAAAGGGATGCTGTTGGATGCTTTTGGTCAGCCTCGCGGAGTGGTGCAGTTAGATGGTTTTGGTTCGCCTATCCAATAATATTATCCACGTTCCGACGCCTAGGCAGTCCATTATGCTTAGGCGTTTACTTTGACAAAGTACTGATCATAGCATCGTATATGATGGTTGAAACCAATAAAATTGCATGCACTGGTATATCCTACAAGCGTTGTTATCAGTTTTGTGAGGCCAGTCGGCTATTGATAAACCTTTGCACTCCCTGATAGTTTATATCATATCTTACGTGTTCCATATGTGTTTCGTCGATTTAACTACTGCAAGATGTCAATAAATTACTTTCGTTATAACTCTACCAATGTGTGACATTCAGTCGAGTGACCCATTTTCGATGTAGTTACACTTCCCTGTGTCTCCTGATTGTATACTGACCAACGCTCCTGAGGAGTCAAACGGTCGGAGTTGGGGTTGGGTGCGCATGGTATTTAGTCATGTAGTAAAGCTAGTTTGAATTGCAGTGGTTCTGCGATGTTGATTAATGCATCTGTAGGGAATTCCAATTATTTATTGTCAGAGAAAATAGGAACAATTGTAACATTTATTGTGGCTTGTGCGGTTGAATGCGTAGCTATTTATATGCTGTGATTAGCCGTGATTTCAGCCACCCCGCAGTTACTGCGCAAAAAACTATTCGTTCACATATACCCACCACCGTTTATACAGCTGAGTGTTCTGGGTCAAAGTGGAGTGAACGAAATTGCCTAAGTTTCGAAACGGCAACAGGAACATTGGAATTCGGATTATTTCGACTGAGAGCCGCATATTCCAAACACCAGGCAACCGCGCCTCACCTTTAGGTCGTTCGATGCACCGCCCGGGCTTAGTGTAAGTATATACACTGTATACTAATTTTTTTTTCATGTCCGATGGAAACGTAGACTTGATACTTTAACGGGGACGTGTGGTGCTGAACACCGGCACTATGTTACAGGTAACTTGACCCGACAGTTTGGAAAATTTCCATCCGTTACTTCGAATAGACGCACGCATGTCTGCTAGCCGCCGCGTGTGTACATTGTTTGATGGGTGGTGGAATGTGTGCGTGTGTAGGTCGGGATGCAATGACCGATCATTTTTGGGAAGCAGATTCGATTACGGAAACTCACGGTTTGTTGCCATTTTGTTGATGTCGCGGCTACACGCTCGCGATAGGTCCGCGTCGTCTTCAGTAGGCATGTACTAGTCAAACCAACTAGGAAGGGACGTTCCTTACGGGGGCGTCGTGTCAAAGACAACGGGTGGATAGTAATTGGATGTGGTGTGAAAACATCGTAAGGACGTTAGGGTGCACGTACGGACGTCGGACGAATCGGTGCTATGAAATTCAACGCAATGGAATCTAACAGTCGCCTCGCGATGTTCGTCTTCATCGTCGCTGTCTCGGGTGAGTTGATCGAAATGCATCAGTCGACATGAATATATCTACGCCAATATAGCATTCGCAGTACTTTGACGTACACCGAATAATTAACCACAAAGTAAACGCCAGTTATGCGGATTAGTGAAATGATATCGCTACGTATACTTACGGGGGGGGGGCATTCATCCCCTCCATCCCCCTATCACGCTTTGTATCTTACGTACACCTTCCTACAATTACGCTCCTTTTGAAGTATACCATAATTTGTAAAGGATAGTATGCTGTGTCAAATCCGGACTCACCTCGATTTCGCCGTTATAACTTTGATACCTCAGTGCGTTAGTTCCATAATTCAACATTATCCCAGGCATATATACGTTTAACAATATTGCGTCTTAGCGCACTTTTGAGGTGTAAATAGCGCCCCGGTTGGCATCAACATACGCTGCTATATTGCTCATTTCACTCGCCCGATGCGTGCTACGGCATAGTGCGTTAAGCGCACCACCGCAGACTAGTGCAAACCGGGTCGTTATTTGGGTTTCAAAAGTACGCTAAGACATAATATTTTCGTAGTATAAATACGCTTGGGATGAAATTGAATGATGGAATTATTGCTCTAAGTCTATGGTATCAAAGTTAGGCAAAACTCAAGTTATAACAGCAAAATCGAGGTGGGTTCGGATTCGACACAAGTGCCTAGTTCGTTAGCGCTTTGAGTTTATGTAACATCTACACTGTGTTTCACAGTCCAGGTCATTAAACAATAAAAGAACATTTACAACAAATTCGTACGCTTTGCACGAATACGTAAATGTCGACTATTGTGAATGATCCCTAATGCTTACTGTGGACATAATAACGATTTATCTAGGTACGTATAACACTAATTCCATTACGGGCAAGGTTCATGGCACAGAGCGTTATCACAGGCTGGCATTTGCACTAAGATCAGAATGTTGCTAATTTCGGCGAGTCTGCCGGTTAAATCAGCTCCTGGAAAATTACATTTACTGTGGATCGTGAGTCTTTGTATTGATAATTTAATACATCAATAATCAGTCCACCGCCAGACTAACTTAGCAGACACAAACATTTCATTCGACTTTTTTTCTCTCGCAGTGCCACTTACGTAGACTAACACTTACATAATCCCGAATGTCCTGTTTATAAACAAGCAATAATACCTATGAAGTGCGCACGAATTGTTGTCGGTGAGTGAGAAGAATGTATGAATGACGTGATCGCGAAGGCAATGTATACGATATGGAATTAAGAGTTACCATGTGGAATATATTTGTGCTATTGTATGACGTATGTGAATGTCTCACGCGTTTTCTTTGTTTGGACAGTTGTGTACATTTATGGGTCAATGTATGAGTTGACAGTTGTAGTTGTTGTCGCTGATGACAATGAGTACAACCTCATGCGTGACCTGATGCGGAACTACGACTCCAGAATCATACCTACAGTGAATTCAACAGAGTCTCTCAACGTTACGTTCAACCTTGCTCTCTCTCAGATCATCGATGTGGTAAGAACACGCATATTATTGTATCAACCTCCATCATCCATATGCCTCACCCAAGGAAGTCCTCTTTTATTGGCTCTGTGCGACTCCGTTACTGGGATATGTTCAACCAGGTCATTCTTACTGTTATAGGCATATTTCACGGGATCAACTATCTTCTATTTGTA
The DNA here is from genome assembly GCA_020002185.1 of Paraescarpia echinospica. NCBI lineage: Eukaryota > Metazoa > Annelida > Polychaeta > Sabellida > Siboglinidae > Paraescarpia > Paraescarpia echinospica. The sequence goes on from CM034531.1 coordinate 75,388,167, forward strand.
TCTTCTTTGGGGGTTCTTCATCTGTGGTCATCATCCATGACGTCTAGGGTCTCCGTCGTGGAAGTCAACATCCATTATTTCTAGGGTTTCCTTTGCGGAGGTCATCCTCTATGACTTCTAGGGTCTCCGTCGCGGAGGTCATCATCCATTACTTCTAGGGTCGCCGTCGCAGCGGTGATCATCCTTGACTTCTAGGGTCTCCGTAGTGGAGGTCATCATCCATGATTTCTAGGGTCTCGTTGTGGATGTTATTATCCATGACGTCTATGGTATCCGTGACGGAGGTCATCATCCATGACGTCTACGGTCGGCGTATCGGAGGTAATCATCCATGACGTATAGAGTCTCCGTCACGAAGGTCATCATCCACGACTTCTAGAGTCTCCTTCACGGAGGTAGTCATCCATGACTTCTAGGATCTCCATCACGAAGGTCATCATCCATGACGTCTAGAATCTCCGCCAAGGAGGTCATCATCCGTGACTTCTAGGGTCCCCGTCGCGGAGGTCATCATTAAGACTTCCAGGGTCTCCGTCATGGAGGTTATCATCGGAGACTTCTAGGGTCTCCGTCACGGATGTCATCATCCGTGATTTCTAGAGACTCCGCCACGGGGGTGATCACCCATGACTTCTAGGGTTCCCATCGCGGAGGTCATCATCCGTGACTTCAAGAATCCACGTCGAATTGATCGGTAGTGTGTGCGTGTGTGTATGCATGCGAGTATGTGCGTGTGTTTGTGTCAGTGCGTGCGTGCGTGTGTGTGTCAGTGCGTGCGTACGTGCGTATGCGTGTATGTGCGTATGTGTGTGTGCATGCGTGTGCGCGTGCGTGCGTGTGTGTGGTATATTCGTGCGTAGGTGTGTTTGTCCCAGCGTGCGTACGTGCGATTGTACACATGTGCGTGTGCGTGCGCGTTTAAGACACCCATAAGACACCCATTGTCTACGCTTGTTAAAAAGTTTTTTTTTTGGCAGGACGAAAAGAATCAGGTCGTGACGACGAACTGTTGGCTTACTGAGGTAAACGGACATAGGCATTTGCTGAATAAGTGGTTGACATTAATGGTAGTCAACGTATTAATCTAACAAATGACTGCAATGTTTTAATACCCACACAGATGCATGAATTTGTGTGTGTATGTGTGTATGTGTGTGTGTGTGTGTATGTGTGTGTGTGTGTGTGTGTGTGTGTGTGTGTGTGTGTGTGCCTGTTTGTTTGTGTGTGTCTATGTGTGTTTGTATGTGTGTGTGTCTATTGTTAAATCCTTTCAAATTGATCGGAAGATCGCCAGGAAAACATATAAGTGCAAATAGTCCGGAATAATCACTCACACTGACTGTTCACAATGCATGTTCACACTGATTGTTCACACTTGTCCAGAAGTGGATCGACTACAAGTTGATGTGGAACCCGGCCAAGTACGGCGGCGTTAAAGTCGTCCGTCTTCCTTACGACTCAATCTGGAAACCGGATATCGTTTTGTACAACTAGTAGGTGACCGTTGTCATGCAGGCTTTGAATGTTTGCTGAAGAACCAATTATCCCATTTTTCCTCCAAAATGGATTTATTTACCAAACTATTTGTAAATAAGATTGATATGCCCACATAAAAATGAACGATATTGATAATCAGGGATACCTTTTAATGTCTGCTTTGACAATTGCGTATGGCATGCAGGCCCATGAACTGGTGCTGTGATGGGTCCGTATGTAGCCTATATACACGCAGCGTTGATGCAATATTATTCCACTTGGGGAAGTAGCTCCCTGTGGAGGGAAGTACTTGAATTAGGAACAAAAACAAAATGTAAAGACGTCTGACACCACATCCGGTCGACCGGGTTAATTTCAACTCCCTACCCCTCTCGATTGGAAGCATTTTAACACTGTCTTCGACCGATGAAACTTCAACACTACACATCTCGACACAGCAAACAATGTTCCAGACAGAATTGATTGCCCCTGATGTCTACCATACCACGACCTGTAATGTGAACGTTGACTGATGGACATCTTCATTGCAGTGCCGATGTCTCTTCGCACGAATCGACAATCAACACTAAAGCGATCGTGTCGTCAGACGGCGCTGTGATGTTGCTCTCGATGGCAATATTCCACAGCTCGTGCGCCGTCAACGTCAAGTATTTCCCATTTGATGAACAGAACTGTTCCCTGAAGTTCTCGTCTTGGTCGTACGACATACTGCAGGTAGATCGTCGCCGGGACCTCCTTGTGTCTGTTTTGTGTTCCGTGATTATATCTAGTAATTATGTGCTACCAGCCTTGGTAGACGAGACAGAGAACGAAAGTGGAAGGTTACAGGCTAAGTAAAATGAAAATTTCAATTTAATTGAAACTACGCATACGTAAACATAATGCTCTTGTGATGTGCCAAATATGAAGTCTGTTGATTTTGTGAGTGCTCAATCTTGCATTAAATCCGCGGCCGCGTGTGAGCTGCAGGATTAAGCATTCGCGATGTTCAAACGGCAGTAACTCGAAAACTAGAAATAAATCCTGGGTACATCCAGTAGCATATTTGTAATTAAGATTATTGTGTTTTACGGTGATATAAAATATTAAATCCCATTGCAAGTTTACGCATTCGCGATGTTCAAACGGCAATAACTCAAACAGTAAACAAAATGTCTGGGTACACCCAGCGACATATTTGTAGGTAAGATTATTACCTTAACTGTGATATACAAATATTACATTCCTCGACTGCAATTTCATGTTCAGCTTGAAACAACAACCCGCATAGTGGCACACCATGCTAAAAGGATACGAGCGCTTAGCAGCATTTATAGCCAGGTTTCGTAACAAACCGTGCAGAAAATGTACAGAAAATGCGACCAAAAGGGACCCTGAACAGGGTAACGGAGAGTGCTAAACAATATTTGAATAGCAGGACACTGTTTTTAGACTATAGTTGATTTAGATTGATAATATGTAGGGTCTATACACGTAAGACAATACCATAATGTACAGATTCAAAAGTATAATTAATTACTGTTCATATCAACTAGATATACCTAGCTATATCAACTACACCTTACATGAAATTGTGTGTGATTTGCTATGCGAACGAAATGGTATCCTTGCTTTAATTAACACCAACACATAACTTTACACTTGTAGCCTAATTTGTTTATACAATGGTTACCGTGCACACTTCACAAATCAATCATTTTAATACGTCGTTAATGCATCTCTAAGTTTCGCAGCTGAACTTGCTCAACGTAGGCGAAGAAGGTGACCTGTCGAACTACATCCCTAACAGCGAATGGGCACTGGTTAGGCTACGCAACGTTCGTAACATAAAGTACTACTCGTGCTGCACCGAAGCGTACCCGGATGTGACGTACACGATCCAGATACGCCGGAAGCCGCTGTTCCACGTCTTCAACATGATCCTTCCGTGTCTCCTCATCACGCTCGTCGCTCTCCTCGGGTTTTACATCCCGAGTGATTCAGGGGAGAAGGTGACGATGGGCATCACGACGCTCCTCTCAATGACTGTTTTTTTATGTTTGTCAGCGAGAGTTTGCCGCCGACGTCTGACATCCTGCCGCTCATATGTAGGTGTGTGTGTTTGTGTGTGTGTGTGTTTGTGTGTGCGTGTGTTTGTGTGTTTGTGTGTTTGTGTGTGCGTGTGTGCGTGTGTGCGTGTTTGCATACGTGCGTCAATGCGTGTGTGCGTGCGTGCGTGCGTACGTGCGGTGTACAAGAACACGGCAGCCGTTCATTTCATAGAAGTAGCTCCCAATGTGTATTGTTTGTTTGTAAAATATCAGCCACAATATACTGCTAATTTGAGTCTTCTTTTTCGAATTTTTCCACCTCGGTCGTTTTGTCTGTATAACTGATCATTAAAAAAAATAGTTATATTTTTATTATTTCTCGTAAACTCGTTTGTTCCCTTCATTTCCTATAAATAATCTTATCTTGCTAAGTTTCATTACCTTGAGCAGCTTCCCTGGTGCCCCCGTATCCAAACTCTCCTTCTCGATGTCAAGGCGTTTGCACTGTATTTTAGGGTACAGCGAGGGAATACGCCTACCTTAAGCAACAAATTGAATAACAAAAAGTAGTAGCATTTATTCGAAAAACACAGTTTGACACACAGAACGAGCATGTTACACTTTATTAAAATAAATTGCATAACAAGGTTGATTACACTAAATTCGTAAGGTATATACATTCTTAAAAATATCAACTGTAGGCGCATTGCTCCAAGATACGCCTTCAAGAAGGGGCAAGTCGCCCAGTGGTAGGCATTTCGCCCCACAAGAAATTATGGAGTCATATCAACACCACATTTGTTACGAATAGCCTAAATCTAGTAAATACCATTTAAGCAAATCTAGTTTCGTATTATACGTATATTAGAAGTTTGATACATATGCCACAATTGATAAACATTGCTGTAATGTCCAGGTGTGCACTGTTGGTCGTTCCATTTCTTACACTGGACGCCACATACTAGACACCATGCTTGCAGACAGGGGATTCCTAGGGTGGACACGCATTACCTCCCCACTGAGCGTTAATGTCCTATATGCTGGAAGAGTCCCGCTTGTTCCAGTTGGATTTTACTGACCAGCGTCAAATGGGTATAGTTTAACAAGTTGGAGGTTTTGATGAGCCTCACAGAGGGGGCGTGGTTGGAAGTGTTTTGGAGCATCAAACAGTTGTAGATTTAAAAAAATCCACAAAATACGCTACGGGCCTGAAACGGTCATTTTTATCTATGCCTTCACTGCTGGCTGTTGTGGATTACTGCTTCGTCTCTCGCGTCTTTCCTTGAGAACTGTGGACACAGTGGTTCTCTACGACTTCTTGTCAACGGCCTTTCCCGGCAAACTATGCCAGTACGAAGACGATTGTTTTCAGGCTAACTTGTTGGATCACCTGGACACTGACACGGACAATGATCACCTTTCAAGCTAACTCGGGTTGTTTTTATCTCCGTGACCATCGCCATGTCATGTGCCAAACGTCTGCTATTGTAGTTGGGCCCTCACCATTGTGTTGATATAGTTAAGAACTTTCTCGCCCCAACAGTACAATTGTTTTTATAAATAGTTGGAGTCCTAAAAGCGTCCTTATTGTCACCCAAAATCAATGTTGCTAATGTATTTGTTAGTTAGTTATATTGATATTTGTGCAATTATAAAACAGTACCTTTGATTACCACGACTTTATTAACACAAAGGTAGACGTAAATTTATCACCAAAAACGAGAAAAACACAATAATGTGATTATTTATAAATACTTTTGAATATTGAGTTTAGCGCTCATGTGTCAAGAAAGAAAGAAGTGTTGTATATTGCATTAAGCGTTCTTGAGAAAAGGAGCGTGGACGTATTGCCTCACACGGGCGTATTCCCCCGCCCTACCTCTTAATATTAATTCCTCCTTCACCCTTTTGACCCCAGAGTTCACGCTGTCTTCTGACTTATAAAACATGGCCAGCCCCCAAACACCCTGACTTGTTGTTTCTCCGCCTCTGTCCTAAGCTGCAGGTTTATTTTACCACATAACGTTGGCGATCGTGCCGCTGACAACAGCGATGACTGTGATGACGCTCAACGTCCACAACAAGGGCCAGAGGGGAATCGAAGTGCCGGATATAGTGCGCAAGGTCTGTTTCGGCGTGCTTGCTAAGATACTGTGTATCAAGATGCGTTCGCTAGACGTCGCCATAGCAGAAAAGGTACGACGCGTACATGTATGTCCATTTTTATAAGGACACATTTGAAAATCTTTTATTGCTGACGAAACGTGATTAAAATTGGGGGCATTGAGCAATTTATTGCTGTCGGACAAGATATCAGAAGTCGAGATGGGGCTCTGTGATGTTGTAGTTCCAACTAAGCCCCTACACTAAATACTGGATCCTCGGCTTCCAAGTCTTCCCCTCGTTCCGATATCTACGTGTTTCTATTAATGTCCGCTTAGTACTCAGTGTGTTAAATACACAGTCATTATTATTTCCCTGTAATGTATTATTGAAACGGTTCAACAATGTATTCAAGAATTGTGTCGTCTTAACTGCATTTGCTGATTAACATAATTGAGATACCTTTATTCTTTTTTGTTTGGCGTTCATTTTGACAAAATGATGACTCGATTTGGCGCTTATTTTAATAGCGATCGCAGAAACGGTGTGCTGGAAATGTATACCTAAAGGCAATATTCATTACAATTCAATCGGTCGTCACAATGTGAAAACATGAACTTACAACTGTTTGTTATTATACGTAAAACAATGCGTAAATATTCCTGGAATAACACGTTACCAGTGTTTGACGGGAATTGTATGGATGCAAATCGTTGAACTTCAGTTAAACTATTGCCGTTCTTGGCCATTTGAAAGTTGTTGTTCTTATGTTATAAAACCTTGAACACTATGTAGACTTACCTTCTTCACATTAATTTTGTTATTGCCGTATCTGTAACTGGCCGATAGACCACGTATAATGCGTATCTTGTGTGCGCAGGATTCATTTTTCGCCCCTGATACGGAGTGTGGTCACCTGGACACTGACACGAACAATGATCACCTGGACACTGACACGTTGCGTAACAACCTGCCGAAGAACGTCGGTCATCACCCGACAGATCGCTTCAGCATGCGGCTCGGCGTCGGCGGCACGTCGAATGGCGAGGGCACCATCACGGACAACTTCGAGCGGCAATTTTTACGAGTGCTGAATCGCATTAACCAGACGATCGAACTGAACGAGATCCGAGCAACCGAAGAGGACCGACTCAATCGCATCAAGTATGAATGGCAGCAAGTAGCGTTAATAGTCGATCGGGTGCTGTTTTATATATTCGTGGTGACGACACTTGGCCTTATTTATGGTACTATAATCCATGCTCCAAACTCTTGGCACTTCTTCCTGGGTTAACTCACGGACTAGGAAATATAGCCGATGGCGGGCGCCTGCGCAGAACGAACATATCAGGCAACTTCCGGCCGATGCAGAAACACGCAATGATCGAGTTCGTGGTGGTGACGACAGCTTCGGGTGTTGATGTAGTGCTTAACACGAGTAGGCCTGCCCCGGCTACCTCGTGCGGATGTTGGACGCCCGATCGCCGAATGCTTCGTGGACATCGCTACCAATCCTGAACAATCCCGAGATAAAAGGAGGAGCTTGGCGATGGACTAACCTGTTCTCACCGGGAGCTGTGCTGCATTATTATCGTTATTAGCTTATACCCGTCCACGAACAAGAAACCTAGCGCACAAAGATATAATAATAGTACAAAACACACTTTAAATATTCCTGCGTTGAGCATCTCATATGGGTGTGACTGGTGTGTAGGGGTCTATGTACAGCATGTACAATATGTACAGTATTAAGGACTGGATACTGCGCTATATAAGAACTTGCCTTTACTTGTTTTTAACCAGACTTTATGCACTCTAATTCACAAGTATACATTTGCGTGTCTAAGATCTAAACTACACTTCCTCCCATTGGAACTTGCATATGCACGCCCTTGAAGCTCACCACAAACCTCCAACTGCACCCCCTTGCGACATCCAACTCTACCCTCTTGCGGCTCACCACAAACCTCCAACTTCACCCCCTTGCGACATCCAACTCCACCCTCTTGAGGCTCACCACAAACCTCCAACTTCACCCCCTTGCGACATCCAACTCAACCCTATTGAGGCTCACCACAAACTACAACTGCAACCCCTTGCGACCTCCAACTCACACTCTTGAGACTCATCACAAACTAAAAGTGCACCTCAAAACCTACTATCTTGGGTCGGTTTCATGAAGCGTACTTAAAGTTACGCAATTACTTAGCACCAATCGTTTGCGTAAACTATTATGTTTGCTTATAATAAAAAATCGCGTCATTTACTAAGATAACCATCTTAGCGTTTAGAAAGGCCTACCACTATCGCTACCGAAGTATGTACATTATGCTATATAACTAGCGATGTGTTTTTCGAAATGAATCGCCAATAATGTGTTACAGTGGACATCGCCATTTGTTAGATCAGAGGTCAATGGTCCAAGGAAGCGAATAATCATAGAAAGAGGCGAGTGGACATCGCCAATTGTTAGATCAGAGGTCAATGGTCCAAGGAAGCGAATAATCATAGAAAGAGGCGAATGGACATCGGCGCCTTGAATGAGATATTTTTTAAAGATACGAAAGTTAGCGTAATATTTATATCGATTACAGTGTCTACGTAGTACGACAAGGAAAGTTGACACTGTTCATAGACGTGAGCAATTCTACAGTAACATTTAATTTCGTGTCTCCACCCTTTCCTTGTGCCCTATTTTGGTTTTCAGCCCAAGGTGTTTGTCAAATATACGCCTAGTGAGGTAAACGGAAGCCTGTATTTATATCTTTGTCTAATTCACGCAACTATTCAAGTGTCCGCACCATAACTTGTCACAGATCGGCCATTCGTCTTTGACGTTTTTTGTGTCTAAAGCATAACGGATATAAAATAGCAGAGTAAACAAGAACCATTACAACGGTGAAAAATAAGTTTTGGTTCAATTTCTAGACGAGTTACGTAGCTTAGCTGGTAACAGGAACCAATATAGATTAACAATATGTTACCCATGTTTGCGTTACATGGGATTGACGTCTGGTTAAACGTTACGTACTAATTTTTTAAATGTCGTCGAACTGTCGATATCAGACAGTTGTAGTAATAGTAAATCAGCCATTTTTTTTAGACTTGCACGGCATTCCAAAGTAAAAACAGTTTTAATTCATTGTTCAATATGCGTATGTGAAGTTATATGTGTGGGGTGTCTTTGCCAAAATGAACGTAATTTTTGGGGACGTACTTGTCAGCGTTACGAAACGTGACAATGGAGTAATAGGAGGTCTGATAATTCAACAAAAAAATGGACGTTCTGTAAGAAGTGTCCATAAAAATTGGCACACCATTTGTGGTGAGTGTGCACTTTTTAAAATATCATAAAAAGCTGGACTGCCTACAGACACAGTCATGGATATGTGGACGCTATTGGCAGTCTGAAGTCTCGTACGGTCGTTATGATCGGACATTGTGACGTCACCGATGACGTATGACTTGTGTTGTGGTAACCAATCGATGAAAATACCTGTGCTTTACCTCTTATTGAGTGGAAAAAGAGTACTGCGCAATGTATATGTACCCAGGCAATGTTATTGTCAAGACAGTGTGGCGTATTATTATACAATGGCCAGGAGAGCGTGCACGATTGTAGACAACATCCTTTCATTCGCTTTTTGAGCAGTTGAGAGAATGTGCCTCCATCATCTGCCTTATCCAACGTTCAAGGACGGGCTTTTTATGTCAGAGTTTACTCCCTAAGCCTTTGACTCAAAAGCCTGACCGTAAGGCAGCGGTTGCTAGTTGCCCATAGCAGGGACATGAGTTGGTGACAATGGCACACACGCTGGTGTTCGCACGCTGGTGGGTCATGCCCACTGCCCGTCTGGGGCTCACGGTGCTCCGAGTTCTCTCCAATTAGCCTGGTGCCTCAAGGTAACCAATATCTGCTAGTTACCCAGATATGGCTACATTCTGGTTATATATGTTTCCACAGTGGGAAACTGTGTCGAGCAAAGATTGAACTGATAGCCATCTATGAACACACCAAATAACACCGACAATCCATGGAACGGTCATTCTTGCTACGATGAATTCCTGCTGTTGATGATGACGAGTATAGCAAATATTGCATTCCTTTTCCCTAAGATGTAGAATTAAAGATCAAAATCAACTTTCTGTAGGACATAGAAGCTGAGAAATCAGAGAATATATTATTATTGCGGCAACGTTTGTTTATCCAATATGACAGTCATAGTCAGAGGCAGGAGGGTTTATTTACGCTGTATTTCCCAAAAGGTCTGAGGGTGATATATGTGGAAAAAAGTACCATAGAATCCGAATATCCATTTCTTACAAAATTCTACTTGAAAGATTTCTCAGAATTTGCACCGGAAGTATGGCACCCTCTAATCACACCTTAGTTGTTTCGCGTCGCGTCGTATTCAACAGTTTCAATAGTATGAGTAAAAAGAGCACGAAGCCTCCAACGATACATATATACGAGATGCACAATGAAAGTCTGAAACATGCTTGTTTTAACGGAAGGGGTGGTAACCGCGAAAAACGCGAAAACATGAACATTGACACACAGTTCGTTCACAATTTGACTGCATACATATTGAAACATCATGTCACCAATCTTTGTTATTATGTCCTTATTTAACTGTTCCACCAATCTGAAGTGTTGTACCTGTAACAGTATTGATATTTACTACTAACTACCCCGTTTAAGCACAGAACAATGACGTCAGTGTTGTGTGCAAAAACACAACTTTTGGGGTTCATTCTCAAGTCGGCACGAACATAGAAGCTCCACGTAAGTACCAATACGTCTATATTTCGTGCATAGTTATTTAGTATAGTGCAAAAGTAGTTTCAATACATCAACCTTTCAGAAATACATGCATGACTAGAACGATGAGGTTAAAATGTACTCCGAAAAAGTAGACGACATTTTAGAAAGACAGGAGGCATAAATTTGCTTGTATGTATAGAGAGCCGAGGGCGCAACATAACTGAACTTCAGGCCTAATGCTCTCTCAAGATAGGGTCTACTCCTTAGAACAACTTATTTGCATATTTTTCTAGATATATGTTATTTAATGAATGCTGCATACTATGTAACCAATGTGGTTTGTTAGTGCTATCATGTTTTAAATTCTTTCAATATATGTTGACCACTAAACATGACTTGAACACAGCGGACTTGAAATTTACAGCTTGGTTGTAAAGCGACTGATGGTGTTAAGCCATTTGACGACAGGTCACGGGGGAAATTGGAGAGAGCAACAGTTGAAGACAGCATATACAAAATGTTCACGTACTTAGCCATAAAACTACTAGATCCGTATGATTTAATCCTGGGTTACCACACAATCATCGAACAGAAAGCTGAGGAAGATTGTCTTCCTAGATCCACCAAATCAAACTTACTGTTATCTATCGACGTCTCCCAAACCAGCTCTACTGTTTGCAAACGAATGTATGTTCTGTAAGACTGCATCTAAATCTCTTTGAAAGGTCAAGCGAGAATATCTGTGAAGCTGTCGTATGGAAAAATGTGAGGACAGTAGCAAGTATAGAGATATTAACTATGAAGTTATGCTTACATGAATATCAGGATTATAAAACAAAGTAAGCTAATTATTAACATTCACGTAGAAGAGCATGCATTCAAAAGGCACTAGCCGTAACTATCATGTAAAGCAAAGTCGCACACTGCAATATTTGATGCTCTAACACCAAATAAACAACACATTGATTGAACACCAATGGGCTGAACTGTTCACTTCTCTGCACAGTTGATAAATAGAAAATATGAAAACGGTGGAATCAACATAAGAAGTCCACACGTTGTGGGAGAACATTTTAAAACAAGATCCTACCTAGTTGAAAATATTCAAATATAGCAACAAGCAGGGACTGGTCGTATATTACCGATTCCCGTGAGCTGGTCGTTTCGTAGCGAACGAATTGAAGGACTTGTAAAGTCAACGTCAGATGTTGTCGTGTTTGCAACTACAAGAGGTCGAACAAAAGCGTCCAAACACCTATGCATGGTACTGGGAATCAGGATTATGACAGCTAGCAGACCATTACTGGACATCATTAAGCGCTTCGGCCATTCCATCAGATATAATGTACCAGAAGCGTTTTAAACTGACTTGGCCACAAATACCTCAGACAAGAATTGTACTACACCAGATGATATACAAGAAGTCGTTGGCATATGCACATTATTAGCATGGGATAACTACGATAAGAGTAACGAGACATTGTCTGGCAGTGGTGCTCCTCATGATAAGTTCTAAAAGGTAGCATATGAACATATGTTGGCATGATGTCGGAACAGACTGTTTAACGCAAATGCTGCATGACAGGATAACATCATGCAACCAGACATACAATATTTAACAAGATTGCCACCCAGAGAATTAACTCTAGGTGACATGTGGACAAGGAAGCCCTTTGGCATATCGATAGTCCGACCCTTTTATTTATGTGTATTCCGCCCTTCTGAGGTATGTGTCGATTTTATTTTTAAACATATTCACGCCACTAGCACCCACACAATCAGGAGATAATCTGTCCCATTTATTTACAGTCCTTTGTGAAAATGAGAACTTTCCTATATCTAATCTACACTGCTCCTTTGCTAATGTAACTTCACGTTCTCTAGTCCTTCTGTCTTCCTTAACTGAGAAAGAATATTTCTATCAATATTTTCATAACCATTCATTATTTTAAACACTTCTATCTGATCTCCTCTCATTCTCCTGGTCTCTAGTGTTGTTAAGCCGCATTTTTTAGGTGTATTTCGTAACTAAGATCCCTCAGTTTTGGTATCATTTTAGTTGCTCTCCTCTGCACTCTTTCTAGCATATCTATGTCCTTCCTGCGATATGGCATCCATGCTTGAATACAATATTCTAAATGAGGCCTAACTATTGTTTTTACAGCGGTATTATTAGCTCTTTTTCCTTATACGTTATGTTTCGCTTAATTAATCCAAGGATTTGATTTCCCTTTGAAGCTTAGTACAGTACCCCCATTGTATACTTTACCTCTTCGTTCCCATGTCCTGCGTGGAGGCATTTACATTTCCCAAAATTGAACAGCATTTGCCACTTTTCAGACCGTTTGATCAACTTGTCAAGATCATCTTGTAAATGTTGTCTATCTCTATAACTTTTAATCCTTCTGAACACTTTTGTATCATCCGCAAATTTCAACACCTTGCTTGTTATTTCATCATCCAAATCGTTGATATATATTAAGAATAATATAGGTCCTAATACTGATCCCTGTGGTACTCCAGTCAATACCGATTTCCAGTTTGAAGCCTCCCCATCAACTACTACACGTTGTCTTTTGTCAATCAGCCTATTTTCTTTCTATCCAGTTTATTATACAATTTCCTATGCCACGGGCCTTTAGTTTAAGCAGTAATATCTGATGTGGTAATTTGTCGAAAGCTTTTTGAAAATCTAAGTAGACGATATATACTGGTGATTCCTCATCTACCCACTTAGTGATGTCTTCCAAAAAACATAACATATTTGTTAAGCATGACTTCGCTTTAAAAACCCATGTTGAGATGGGTTTATCAAGTTATGTTTAATAAGACAATCCACCATGTTATGTTTAATTAGTCTTTCTAATAATTTGCAAATCACTGATGTTAAACTCACTGGTCTATAGTTCTTTGACTTGTTTCTCGAACTTTTTTAAATAACGGTATAATGTTTGCCTCTTTACATTCTAAAGGAACCACTCCCTCTTCTAATGACAAATTGAAAACTGTTGCAAGCGGTACGCTAATTTGTTCTACAATTTCCAATAGTAGTTTGGGCGGAATCCCATCCACTCCAGGTGATTTATTTTCCATCATAGCCCTTATTTTCTTAGCTACCATTTCCGGGGTTACAATTAATTGTCCTAAATAGTCTGAATCTGCCCCCTTGAACTTAGCCTCTGGTATTGGCAGTGAACTAATATCTTTTCTGGTAAACACTGAACTAAAGTACTCATTCAGGTCTTCTGCCATTAAGAATCCCTCTGATATTATATTTCCAGCACTATCTTCTAGAGGACCGACCTTGTCTTGAACTTTCTGTTTGCTTCGAACATACGCATAAAAACTCTTGCTGTCATGTTTTATATTACTAGCTAATTGTTGTTCATAGCTTCTCTTTGAATTTCTAATTTCAGGTATAGCTTGGTTAAGTGCTTCTTTATAACTGTTGTAGTCTTCATAATTTCCAGTACGTCTATATGAATTCGTCAAGGTTTCCATAAAAGAATAAACGTTAATTTGTCGAGTGACAATGTATCCGCGACCTATTTCGCGGATCGCTGCATCTAAACACTGTTGAGAATGTTGACTCGGAAAGGGTATTGAAGTTTCCATTGACACCCGTGCCACTCTCTCTAGCTCAATTGTGTCAAGGGCAACTTCTGAGAGTCACAATTCTCTACAATGTATTAGAGGAAACGAAAAGGCAGTGGTTTGTATTTTTGCTAACACCTTCTGCGCAATTTGGGTATAGTCGCATACAACATTGTTCATGATATAATGTAGGTATAACTAATTCAAACACTGCAATAAAAGCAGCATAAGTTAGGCTTTCGTGTGATTTGTGGGACGTCGATAGAGGACGTAAGTTTCGCTTTGAAAACAGTGCGAAGACTGTCTTCCTCAGCTTTCTTTTGGGTGAATGTGTGAGCTAACCCATGGTTAAATTATACTGATCTAATAGTTTTAAGGCAAAATACATGAACGTCTTGAATAAGCTGTCATGTGTTGTTGCCGTATTTAATTTCCCCATGATATGTCGTCAAATGGGCGTGGCATAATCTTTACTTTCAAACTTTATCCTTCGTCTAATATTCAATTATAGAATACTAATTATTTTGAATAGATTAATTTTAATATTATGTAACGTATAAAACGCTACAGAACCAAGAATTAAATCATAAGCTAAGTATATTTAACCTATAAGCATATTTTAACAAGTTTTGGTCCTATCATATTCAACTTAATAAAACCGGCGTTAAAGCCGTTATGATTATCGCTCACTTTCGCCGGTCGGCAATGTTTAGTTTTTTAAATGTTGTCCTTTGTAAAAAATACACTGTTAAATGATTAAGTTACAAAACATGCTGCCTGTGGGTTTTTTTCTATTGACCTTTTAGATTAATATTGGCATTTTATATTATTACTATTGTGCGCAACACTTACTTGAGCAGGCACAATGTTGGTGTTAGCCCGCAGCGGAGGCCGAAGGCCGACGGGTAGTCAGGGAGCTTATCCTCAAAAACACCTCTATTGTTCACATCTTTCTACAAGCATAATTTTTTGATCAGCATGAGATTTCATTTTTTTGCGGACGCCAAGCTGAGCTCCCGCTGTGGCGGCCATATTGGACAAATTCAATATGGCCGCCGTCCAGAGAGAGGCTGTGTAATAACTTGAGCACAAAACGTAGTAGAACCATAAATGATACAACTTTTTTTTTTTTTCGAGAATGGGGAACCCATTTCTTGTGTTATTTGGCCGATTCCAAGTGGAGGTCACATAATAAAATCACATTCAAGGCTTTGTTTGGCTCAAAATAAACATTTTTGAGCATATATAAATATAATACATGTTTTGACAAGTGATGCTCGCAGTGGAAAATGTACCTTAGTCACTGTTGGCCTAAGAGCTTTCAGTAGGCTTATTCTGCGTCCATTCATATACACATTGGTCATGGCAGATCTCTCTTAGTTCTGTTATAGACATTTTTCTCATCTATGTCATTATAACGAGTAAAATGTTCGTACGTCCCGGATACCAAATGAAAATGTACTTAAGTCCTAATCTGGCCAATCACCTTGCTACATAAGGTCACGGTGATACCAAAATGGCTGATGCAGATAATGTTGAGGTGGGATAATGTGGCAGCGGAAAATGATTGAAATAAGAGACGAAACGGCTAAGAAGCACTCCCCTGAAATTGTTTACAAAGAAAGTAACGTTCTGTAAAGACGCAAGTACGTAACACTCTATTGCAATCCCTTAGCTTTGAACAGATTGAAGCAAATTGTACTCGGAAGTGATCTCAACGTATAACGCTTTACTGGTTTCTCAAACATATTTATGCGATAATTTCGAGTTAACAGTAAAAGTAAAGGTAAGTTCTTATATAGCGCAGTATCCAGTCCTCATGACTGCTCAAAGCGCTTTACACTTTACTCCCTGGCAGACCTGTTAAATCGAACACCATCTCGACTTCTCTGTGAAAGATTCAGCCACACTGCAATTAATGCGCGAATACTATTTGTACACAAATATCCACCACTATCTATAGAAGTTACTTATTCATACAGCTGAGAGAACCGAAGCAATCTAGAGTAAATGAACTTGCCAAAGGTTCGACACCGCCGCACAGGATTCGTGCTTTAGGCAGCAACCTTGGTATTTCCATTTTGAACTGAGACTAGGTGACGGTTCGTCTGTCAGAAACAATAATGAGAAACAATGTGTTTACTTTCGCCAACCGTCCAGATCCCCGAAAGAAGGGAAGCAAAGTCAGGATACTGAAACAAAATACCGTGCTTGTCACCCAACGTTTCTTTTCTTTTCAAACATGTCCGGACGCTGATATGGCTGAATTCTTCAAATTCGAGAACCAGCGAGATCCTCCTTATCTATCAGGCCGAAGTTCGCTCAGAACTGGGACCAATTCGGACATCCTCGCGTGCATCAACGCGCCAACCTGCCGCGGTAATCCAGCGAGACAAGCGACAGTTCACGTCATGTTTTATATTACTAGCTAATTGTTGTTCATAGCTTCTCTTTGAATTTCTAATTTCAGCTGTAGCTTAGTTAATTGCTTCTTTATAACTGTTGTAGTCTTCATCATTTCCAGTACATCTATATGACTTCCACATCATTTGTTTATACTTAATTTTTTTAATGGCTTCTTTTGATAAGTGTTTCTTTTTGGACCGTTTCCCTTGTTTTTTGAAGGGTACAAATTTATCGACTATGCACTTAATTTCACTCTTTAATGAGAAAGCAGACATGCGCACTGTCGACAGCGACCTCGTTATTCTTGTTGTCGCTTTATTTGAAGAACTTGACCTTTCATTGCTTTGGATTGGCTTTGATAGCGGCAAGAAATACTGAGATATCCCGGTGCACAGCATCCACTCCCATCTTGGTCCATCAGAGTGTTGGCTATATCCCTCTTTCACGTCATAACGGGCTGCGATACAACCTCTCAGTTTCTCGGTTGCGGCAAGAATACGGCGTGGGCTGCATGAAACAGTACACCAGAACGTACAGAGACGATGATCTCGCTGACCGAAGATCCGGAGTCCTTCACTCTGGAATCTGTTCACATGCAACGAATCGAGCGATTCGTTGTGTTCATGTACAGCAAGACGAGTGGTTCTGCAACTGACAACGATGCTAGGCATCATCTCTTCTCCAATGGCAGTCGTTCACTCGACATTATGCCGCCGACCCAGGGCGCTCTCTTCGGGCATGTCAAGAGGTCCTTGCTCTAAGCCAGTTTCATCTGATAGCAGTCAACCACATGCCACCAGGCAATACCTGTCTTTGATCAATGGGGATGGGAACAGGTTGAACGCAGCAAGCAATGGCTTCTTTTCTGGACCACTCTCGCCGACGCAAGTAAAGCTTGTGCCCTGCACCCAAACTGCGGCTGCACGAAAGCGTGCAAGGCGATTTGCAAATGCTGCAAGGCAGGATTTCGTTGCACAGCACTGTGCAAGTGCGAGTGTGGCTGACTACACAATGATGACAAAGATGTGAACAATTGAACTACTACTAATGGATGGCTGGGTACACAGATAGACGGATGATGGATGAGATTGTCTGATTATACGAGTAGATTGAAAAGTAAAATAGCGGTGTACTTTTAGGTACATTAATTGAATTTGAATTTTGTGTATCCAGTTGACATGTAATTGCTATTTCTAGAATAATAGTATCGTTCATGCATTTTGGAGTGGGTTACATTCCCAATTAAAAAGTTTATATAATAGATGATCATTGTTCTTGACCTTGACCTTGATTGTATGACCTCGTCATTTCCCTTTCTATATAGGTTCCAACATTATAATAAATATATAAACCTTTGCTCACGCAGTAAGATCAGTTGAATCATCAACATATACATGGGGTTTTACGCATTTACGGGCAAATTTAACCTTGACCTTGATTGACGAGACCTGTATCCAGAACTCATTCCAGATTCGTCTATTGCCCACCTAAGACATTTTTAGATGAAAATGACACCAGAACGATGAATATCTGATATACAATGTACTGTAGTACGTTTATGGCCCAAAATATAGGTTTTTGAACTAAAATGACCTTAGATATGACCTTATCACGTGACCTCGACCTAGAATAAGCAAATTAACACCGGGAATGGATTCTCCATACTCGAAAACCCATAAAAAGTGGTATAATTTATGGTTCTACTATTTTTTGTTATCAAGTTATTGCACAGACTTACTCTGGACGGCAGCCATCTTGGATTTGTCCAATATGGCCGCCACAGCAGGAATCCAGCTTGGCTCCCGCGAAAATTTAGATGTCATGGCCATATCTAATCCTGGTAAAAATGGTGCTTGTAGAACGATGTGAACAATTCTATGATTAAGCCCCCTGATTAGGGAGCGTATCCTCGACGAGGGGCTGTGCTTCACGGCGGCGGCAATACGGACTCCTTGCTATTGTGTTGCACGGGTAATTATAGGGTGTGTGTGTGTGTATATCGTTATGCGGTAATGCGGTAAGGCGGTTGTGCGTACATATCTTGGGTGTGACCTATTTACAGTGCTGCTCCGCACTACATTACAATAAAACGGTATTTAAAACGGAATCATGGTGCAGTTGAGTTGTGAACTATAAGTATAAGGCATTGCCATCGGCATTGAGTGATTGGCACTGCAGTCAGTCTCTATCTAAGGCTATGGCTGAGTGAATTTTAATAAATATAGTTATTTCTCCCTCCCTTAATAGGCCTGTAAGTCTCAATTTAATTACCGGAGTTGGCTTCGGTTCAACATTTTCTAATTAAATAAAGTAGCCTTTATTGTTAAAATTGAGACTCTACTGATCTTGTAAATATAATTTAGTTTTTGACTTACGCCTTAGCCTTAGCTCTGGGCTTAACATTCTTTACTATTTACTATATATATATATGTATATATATGATATATAATTATATGGTTTTCTTCTATTAATTTCTACTAAATATGATAATAATCTAACATAATTATGTCACCATTATTCTTATTGGGTGTTTTCTGCTTGTCTTGCTCTGTTGTTGTAAGGGATAACGATTTTGTTTTATGCAAACCATTGACATCTAATCATTTTAATGTGCTTTTTCCTAATCACACTAGAATCTATGATTCTATTTAAATTTTGCATAGCCTGCCATGTCTTCATGTTTGTTATAACAGAAAGTTACTGCCAATCCCCCGCTTTACGCCAACATTGAAATTAGCAATAATGATATTAACAGCAGGAGATGTAAGTAAATCCTGGGCCAGCTGTTAGACGAAACATTCGGGTGGCCACTACAAACGTTCGATCTGTACGAGATAAAACAACCCCACTTTGTAATCTATTAATTTCAAAGAAAATAAACATTCTTGCTGTAATTGAGGCCTGGCCCAGTCCACATGATACACCTGCATGCATTGCTGACGTTACACCTTTCACCATCGACCACGTTTATTCTGCCGTGGAGGTGGTGTTGGCTTTCTTATATCACAGCAGTTCAAAGTTAAATTACATTCTAACCCCGAATACTCCACTTTTTAGTCCATAAGTGCTTCAATTTAAGATTCTTCTTTCTTCGCATACTTTGTTTGTATCTATCGCCCTCCAGGACATCCGGCAAATTTCTTTGAAGACTTTCAGGATATGTTGGAAAATCTGGCAGTTATTCATTCAGAATGTTACATTCTTGGTCATTTTAATCTACATTTGGATACAACTACAACTACATTTGATGATATTCTGGCATAATTTGATTTGAAACAACATGTTACCTTTTCGACACATTTCGACCCGTTCAACTTGTAATAATATCCAACTATCTACTGTTTCAGATGGGTTATCAGACCACCATACTGTCATTGTTAATGTTAACGTTTCTATATCCCCATTAGAGTAGAAACACAATGTGTCTTACAGAGCCATTCATAGGATTGACATGACAGCTTTAATGGCTGATATCCTTATATCCGACCTTATCACTAATAAAAAAACATCTATCTGACTTATATAAACAGTACTATTAAGTACTCAATGCATTATTTAACAAACACGCACCTATAAAATCCAAATGTGTGTCAGAATGCTCCATGGATGACTTCCGAAATTATCTAAAAGGCGTCGTCGTTATTTAGAGCGTGTATGGCGCAAATCGCGCTCGCCATTAGATAGGTCGCGCTATTCTAAACAATGTCACCTTTGTAACAGACAAATGAAGAAGCTCTAAGCTGGTTTTCTTCATATCTTCCTGATAGATACTATACTGTAAAGATTGGGAACTGCTTTTCAGCTGCACTGCCAGCTTTATTTGGTGTTCACCGTGGTTCTGTTCTTGGGCCTTTGTTTATTACTCTTTACACCATGCCACTAAGCTCTGTTATACAAAGACATAACTTGGATCATCATCTTTATGCTGATGATACTCAGATCTACATTTCGTTGGCTACCCCGGATAAAAATCACTCCCTTAACCAACTTAGTGATTGCCTTCAAGATACCTTCCACTGAATGACTGACAGCATGTTGAAATTAAATGCAAATAAAACTGAATTGATCATTATTGGTACTCCAATGCAGCGTAGTAAACTAGATGGTTTTTTCCCTACGCGTATTTTTAATCAGTATATCACGCCAGCAACCTCGGTTCGGAATCTATGAGTGATCTTTGATAATAACTTCAATTTCCGTCAACACATATCTCAAACATGTCGCTGCTGTTTTTTTTTATCATATTCGTGATCTTCGCCGTATTCGCCGGTATATGTCATTTTCTGTTGCTAAGACTATTGCAACAGCGCTTGTTAGCAGCAGACTTGACTATTGCAATTATCTCCTTTATAATATCGCTAGCAACGATATCACAAAACTTCACACGTGTGTCCAAAATTGTCTAGCAAGTGTAGTTACAAGATCTCCTCGTTTTTCTCGCTCTGTGCAACTTTTGAAGTCTTCGCATTGGCTTCCTGTACGATATCGTATAATATTTAAGACCTGTATCATTACATACCAGGCACTGTCCAATAAGCAACCATCGTATCTGCATTCATTGCTTACTCCTGTAAGAAAACCTATCCAGCTTCGATCATCTAGTTCTGACCTATTTTTTGTTCCTAGAGTCAACACTAATATTGGAACTAGGGCTTTTTGTGTTCTTGCACCATCTTAGTGTTAGATCAGTTAAAAATATAAAAAATGCCGTCTTCATTTAAAAAACTTATCTTTACAACCTTGCTTATCCACCGTAGCTCCCTAGCGCCTTGACCCATCTGTTGACAACTGGAATACTACTACTTTGAGATTGACCAATCCTTTTGTTTTGATGCGCCTCTGAGCTTGGTTTCCAAGGATTTAGGCGCAATAGAAGTTATCTTATTATTATTATTAAGTCACTTATTACAAGTCATTTATAGTCACGTATTACAAGTGTTTAAAACACTTTTGAAAAGTCACCTTTTAAACAAGCGTTTTTATAATTAATCGACGAGGACACTTTATGTGCTTTCTTTAGATAAATGTATTTAGCTTTATTCGTTTCTTAGCATATTTATGGTTATTCGTCTTGTATAAATGAATGTACTTAAAGTAGTTTTTTTTAAAGAATATCTTAGTGTATGTATTTGTTTAACATATTTTTTAATGATCTCTCTATTTAATTTATTTTTAATAACTATATTTAAGGTAATGTTATATGTTTTACATGTTTATTTTCTAAACATTTCGTTTTATATAAAATACTAGTACATATGTGTGTATGTATGTACGTATGTATGTATGTATGCATGTAACTTGTCAGAGTCACAATTCTCTACGATGTATGAGAACAAACGGAAAGGCAGTGGTTTGTCTTTTTGCTAACATCTTATCGTGTGGAATTTGGGTATAAACATACAACTTCGTAGTTCATGATATAATATATATATAACTAATTCAAGCACTGCAATAGAACCAGCATATGTTAGGCTTTCGTGTGAATTGTGGGACGTCGATAGAGGAAGCAAGTTTCGCTTTGAAAACAGTGTTAACCCATGGTTAAATCATACTAATCTAATAGTTTTAAGGCAAAATACATGAACGTCTTGAATAAGCTGTCTTGTGTTGTTGCCGTATTTAATTTCCCCCATGACATGTCGTCAAATGGTCGCTAGGGGGCGTGGCATAATCTTTACGTTCAAATTTTATTCTTCGTCTAATGTTCAGTTATAGTATACTAATAATTTTGAATATATTACTTTTAATATTATGTAAATTGTAAAGCACTACATAACCAAGTATTCAACCATAAACTAAGTATATTTAAACTATAAGCATATTTTAAAAAGTTTTGGTCCTGTCATATTCAACTTAATAAAACCGGCGTTAAAGCCGTTATGATTACCGCTCACTTTCGCCGGTCAGCAATCTTTAGTTTTTTAAATGTTGTCCTTTGTAACTATTACACTATTAAATGATTAAGTTACAAAACATGCTGCCTGTGGGGTTTTTCTATTGACCTTTTAGATTAATATTGGCATTTTATATTATTACAATAAAACGGTAATTAAAACGGAATCATGGTGCAGTTGAGTTGTGAACTATAAGTATAAGACATTGCCTTTGGCATTGAGTGATTGGCATTGCAGTCAGTCTCTGCCTACCTAAGGCTATGGCTGAGTGAATTTTAATAAATACAAATATTTCTCCCTCCCTTAATAAATAAAAGCCTGTACGTCTCAATTTAGTTACCGGAGTTGGTCCCGGTTCAGCTTTTTCGACACATACATTGCCATTGGCTTGATCACTTGATGACCCGTTCAACTTGTAATAATATCCAAGTATCTACTGTTTCAGATGGGTTAACAGACCATCATACTGTCATTGCTAATGTTAACGTTTCTATATCCCCATTAGAGTAGAAACCCAATGTGTCTTACAGAGCCAATCATAGGATTGACATTACAGCTTTAAAGGCTGATATCCTTATATCCGACCATATCACATATCAAAAAACATCTATCTGACTTATATAAACAGTACTGTCAAGTACTCAATGCATTACTTAACAAACATGCACCTACAAAATCCAAATAAGTGTCAGAAAGGCTACCGGCTCCATGGATGACTGAAAGTATACTATCTAAAAGGCGTCGTCGTTATTTAGAGCGTGTATGGCGCAAATCGCGCTCGCCATTAGATAGGTCGCGCTATTCTAAGCACATGTAACAGACAAATGGCCAAAGCTAAATCAGATTATTATACAAATATAGTCATAAATAATTCTGATAACCCGCGTCAGTTATGGAACTGCATCAATAACATTCTACACAGACGGCCTACTCCATCTCTACCTGATCATGATCATGTGTCAATTAAGTCTCTATGCCATTCTTTCTCTAGTCACTTTATGAATAAAATTAGTATTATTTGTTTTGCTTTCCCACGTCATAATTTCAGTAATATCAGTGTGGACTTTCCACAAGTAAATTATCTACTTGTATCATTTGAACCTGCAACAGTTGATGACGTTAAGAAAATAATTATGTCCTCCCCAAATAAATCTTGTGCACTTGATCCATTTCCAACAATACTGCTAAAAGCATGTCTCGATACAATAATTGGACCTATAACAAATATTATAATTATATATATTCCTGATGATTTCAAATACGCCCATGTCACACCACTTCTTGAGAAGTCATATCTGCCTAAACAAGATCTAAAGAGTTATAGACATATTTGTTATTTCAGCTTTATTTCCAAAATACTAGAAAATGTTGTAGCAGGTCGTCTAAGGTCTCACATTAGCACAGCTGTCTTAAATAATGTGTCACAATCGGCATATACACAGTTTCATTCAACAAAGACTGTCCTCTTAAAGGTTCATAATGGCATTAACTTGAACATTAATAATGGTAAAGTGACTGCACTTACCTTACTAGATCGCTCTGCCGCTTTTGACACGATTGATCACAACATTCTCATTGAACGCATTATAAAGTGGTACGGCATATCTGGCATAGCTCTAAGCTAGTTTTCTTCATATCTTATTGATAGATACCACACTATAAAGATTGGGAACGGCTTTTCAGCTGCACTGCCGGTTATATTTGGTGTTCCCCAGGGTTCTGTTCTTGGGCCTTTGCTTTTTACTCTTTACACTACACCACTAAGCTCTGTTATACAAAGACATAATTTGGATCATCATCTTTATGCTGATGATACTCAGATCTATATTTCGTTGGCTACCCCGGATACAAATCGCTCCCGTAACCAACTTAGTGATTGCCTTCAATATATCTTCCACTGGATGACTGACAGCATGTTGAAATTAAATGCAAATAAAACTGAATTTATCATTATTGGTACTCCAATGCAGCATAGTAAACTTGATATTTTTTCCCTACGCATATTTTGAATCAGTATATCACGCCAGCAACCACTGGTAACTTCAATTTCCGTCAACACATATCTCAAACATGTCGCTGCTGTTTTTATCATATTCGTGATCTTCGCCGTATTCGCTAGTATATTTTATTTTATGTTGCTAATAGTATTGCAACAGCGCTTGTTAGCAGCATACTTCACTATTGCAATTCCCTCCTTTATAATATCGCTACCAAGGATATCACAAAACTTCACCGTGCCCAAAATTGTCTAGCAAGAGTAGTTATAAGATCGCCTCGTTTGTCTCGCTCTGTACCACTTTTGAAGTCTTTGCATTGGCTTCCTGTAAAATATCGTATACTATTTAAGATCTGTACTATTATATGCCAGGCACTTTCTAGTAAGCAACCATCTTATTTGCATTAATTGCTTATTCCTGTAAGAAAACCTATCCAGCTTCGATCATCTAGTTCTGACCTACCTTTTGTTCCTAGAGTAAACAATAACATTGAACTAGGGCTTTTTCTGTTGTTGCATCAACTCTTTGGAATATTCTCCCTCTTAGTGTTAGATCAGTTGAAAATATAAACAAATTCCGTCTTCATTTAAAAACTTATCTTTACAACCTTGCTTATCCACCGTAGCTCCCTAGCGCCTTGACCCATCTGTTGACAACTGGAATACTACTTATGGGTTTTGAGATTGACCAATCCTTTTGTTGTGATGCGCCTCTGAGCTTGATTTCCAAGGATGTAGGCGCAATAGAAGTTATCTTATTATTATTATTATTATTATTAAGTCACTTATTACAAACACCTGTCAAAATTCACCATTTTAAACATGCGTTTTTATAATTAACCGACGAGGACACTTTATGTGCTTTCTTTACAAAAATGTATTTAGCGTTATTCGTTTCTTAGCATATTTGTGGTTATTCGTCTTCTATAAATGAATGTACTTAAAGTAGTTTTTTAAAGAATGTCTTAGTACAATGTATTTGTTTAGCAGTTTTTTAATTATCTTTCTTTTTAACTTATTTTAGTAACTATATTTAAGGTAATGTTATATTTTTACATGTTTACTTCTTAACATTTCGTTTTATGTAAAATACTAGTACGTATGTACGTATGTTTATTGGTCAACATAATTAAAACTTGATTGCAGTAACAAAACGCATTAGGTACACGCAGCACTCATTAGATAAAAGTCCGTTATTGTAGTATAAAATATATTTAGCAAACTATGCAAACAAGTTGTTCTGAGGATTAGAGCCTATCTAGAGAGAACATTAGGCCTGAAGTTCAGTTATGTTGCGCCCTCGGCTGTCTACATACAACCAAATTTAGGCATATTGTCTTTTCAAAAAGTCGTCTACGTTGTCGGCGTACATTTTTAATTCATCGTTGTTGCCATGTATGTATTTCTGACAGGTTGAAGTATCAGATTACAAAACTGCTTTTCCTC
Organism: Paraescarpia echinospica; assembly: GCA_020002185.1. Taxonomy (NCBI): domain Eukaryota; kingdom Metazoa; phylum Annelida; class Polychaeta; order Sabellida; family Siboglinidae; genus Paraescarpia; species Paraescarpia echinospica. Next base: position 75,413,898 of record CM034531.1, read on the forward strand.
TATACTAAATAGTTGTGCACGAAACATAGACGCAATTATACTTATGTGAAACATCTGTGTTCGTGCCGACTTGATAATGAATCGCAGAAGTTGTGCTGTTGCACACAACACTGACGTCAATGTTCTGCGCTTAAACTGGGTAGCTAGTCGTTAATATCACTACTGTTACTGGTTAAACACTTCAGATTGGCGGTACAATTAAATAAGAACATAATAATGAAGATGGATAACATGGCGATTGATGTTTCGATATGTATGCAGTCAAATTGGTGAACGAACTGTGTGTCAATTTCGCTTTTTTCGCGGTCACACCCCTCAAAACTTTATTCCTCGGCTCCATAATGTCAGACCAAAACGAAGTTGGTTCCAAATGTTAGCAGAATAAGAATACTTTTTACTGTATATATATATATATATATATAATTATATATATATATATGTATATATATATATATATATAGCTGACTCCAGCCATAACTAATTATAATAGTAATCATACCCCATTTGAATAATGATATATCAGATTAACTATTTATTCCCATCATCTGATTGGTTCCAACAATTAATATAACCCCAAACGTAGGTAATGATAATAACTGTACTCCAACTAATTACGATATGCTACATTAACTATTTATTCTCACCATGTCATGAGATATAAAGACTGTACTATATATAACCCTAACTCACCATTATTGTCTGCAACCATAACTAATTATACTAATCTTAACCCTAATAGATAATTATTTATTCCAGGTGTCTGATTATCACACTAATTAGATTACGATATAACTAACCCTGACCCCAACCCCAACTAACTAAAACCATAACTAATTATAATAATAAGCATAATTAATATGTTACTCACTAACCATTTATTTTGTTACCTAATTGGCTCCAACAATTACGAACTTGACCCTAATGCATAGGACGATTCCCAAAGATGACTGATGTAAACTGTAAAGGATGGTAAAATATACTGACGGTAGTGTTTTGAAATTGGGTAGTGTTTTGTGCGGAGCGTACGTAGGGGGTAGTGTTACGAACTTAATAGCAGTGTTTTGAGGGTACGCTCAAAACAATGGCCCACTATTCTGTTGTTGTCTTTAACACTACGACCTCTAAAACAAGATATCAACTCTTAACACTGTTAAAGTTTACAGCGACTTCTTCTGAATGTTTTTCCACATATATCGATTAATACCGCGAGTTCAGACCTAGTAGGTGTTACCAAACTGGACTGCATATATCCGATGCACCCGTATAACGTTTGCCCGTGTGCTAACCCACACCACTCTTCTATCGTTACAAAGTGTTAGAAAGTTAAGTAAAGGTTAATTAGAGTATTAATGTTCCTCTGTGTAACAAGGATGCTGTGGCACGACCGTGTACACTCTCAACACGAGGACCTGCTGCGGAAACAAACTCTACACGAAGGCGTAAGTAATCAGACGGGAACCGCCGTCCACCTATGTGTACACACGTCAGCTGGTCTCATCACTGATAGCCTGTGTGCGTGTGCGTGTGCGTGTGCGTGCGTGAGCGTGTGTGTATGCGTGTGTGTGCATGTGTGTGCGTGTGTGTGTGTGCGTGTGTGTGCGTGTGTGTGCATGCGTGCGTGTGTATTGAGGAAGTTTGCATTGTATTATTTTTTAGTAACGAGTAATTCGAGTATCACTATTTTACACTGTTTCTTCATATGGTACTAATGATGATGATGCTGATAGTAATAATAATGATGATGTTGATGATAATAACCAGCAGCAGCAACAACAACGACCCCATTACCACAGGCTCACAATGCAGTAGCATAAACAACAACAACAACAACACTACAATAACTATCACGACCAACCCAACTATCACAACCACAATCTTAATAACCACTACAACCAAACGAAGAACCTTGAGCAGCATCAGCTCTAGGCCTGTTTCCTTGTAGAAACACCTTCGGCATGGCTTGCTGCGGGAACAAGATGTCCAGTCACAGACGGTCGATCTGTTGCGATGGCGTCCTGCATCCAACGTCGAGCAACACGATGTGCTGCCGTCGCACCGCCTACAACATTCGACGGGAGATCTGCTGCATTGGGCGAGTACATCGCAAGAGGAGAGAACATGAATCATGTTGTGGGAAGGAACTCTGTAATTAATCCTGAGCTATCAGGCGGTCTGAATCAGCGTGTGAATAATAGAGACGTGTGTAACCCACGCTGGCTTCACACGCATGGTACATTTAATTGGCTAGGATCATACATAATCTGATTGTTTAGTGAACATATTCGAATATTCGGCTATTCTCTCATACATGGAATGTTTTACCAAGACGGTTTGCCAGTCTCATAAACAGTGTGTACCAAAAAAGAATACGCTTATGTTGTGCCTTGTATGTTTGTGATGATTACTATCTGGAACATAAAATAGTAGTCACGCTTCAGTTGACGTTGTTGCTTTAAAGCGTTGTAAACCTGGGGACCGATTCGCGGCAGGACTTCTGATTGCAACGAATTTTCATAGAAGATAGCTTTGGAAAAATACTTCATAAAATATTGTAATAAAATACCAATGACAACATTAAGCTGAAATTGGTTATCATCAATTTTAACTAAAGCAATGCAATGTTAGTTTAGATATAATATGCCGTTGCTATCGTTAGCTAACAGAAATATTGTAGTAGGAATGCAGAAATTGTAGCCTTTGACACATTCACGTGATTCACGGGTTTGTCCATGTTTACATAATTATGCGACATATTAACATATATTGCACAGCCAGTTTGTTTTGTATGGCGTTAGTGGCAGGGATGCGTTATGGTTTCTAGACGGAAAAATTACATTATAGAGTAAATCGCACGCACACAAACACACACGAAAAAAAAAACACAAACACACGCATGCACACACACCCACCCACACACATACACACACTCACACACGCACGCAAGCATGCACGCACGCACACACAAACACACAAACACACAAACACACATTCAATCCTGGCTACTTTTTTGTATTTGATCGGTGTCATCTAACATCAACTAATTCCCGCCCACACTCGCGCGCAGACACACACATACACACACGTGCACACACACACACACACACACACATACACACACACACACACACACACACACACACACACACACACGCACACACACACACACACACGCACCCATGGAAGTACGCAAGCACTCACAAACACTCACACTCACCTCCCCCTCCACATACGGTGTTTGTGGTGTAAGATTATACCTGAAATACCAGTTATATGGGATATGCACAGGACGTATACTGAAGATATATGCATCCATTACAAATGTACAGTAAATTCATGATATATACTTCATTTGTATACGTACTCATCATACAATTGAACCCCCGAATATAAACACAGAGCGTTCGAAGTACAACATCAATATAACATTTGATCGTTCCTCTTCAATTTCTACCGTTTCTACTCTTAATCCACAACAACACGAAATATAACGAACGCCCTAGATGTTCTAGTTACTAGATGTTGCCTATCACTTGTTGCCGGTGGACGGGGAGTCACATAGGAAGATCGCGTTCGTTAGCTTTCATGTTGTTGTATACTATGAGTAGAAGCACAGCTTTCAAAGTTAGCGAGTGAATAGAAACGTTTCGTCATCGCGGTAACCTGAACGGTGTACTTTTAAAACCGACTATTATCATCTTAATATATATGCATATTACGAACACCAAACGTATAGTTAATAACTCGTTATCCACATTCTACGTCAAGTTCTCTTCAGTTTCGAAGTTCGATATTACAAATAGTCTGTGATATGCCTACTTCTCATTGGCTTAACCCTTTATTGGATGAATTATTTCAACTTTTCCAAATAAAAAAAATCTTCACCACCTATATTATGATGTTGTACCCAAACGACCATATACAGAAAAAATATATGAAATAAATATGAATACACACTAACGTGATATGGCAGCACTGATTTTGCATTGAGTGCAGTTTTTTTCTTCAAAAATGGCATAGACCAAGCAAAAAGTATAAAATTGGTATGTTGCCTCAGGGCAACAATGTCCAATAAAGGGTTTTAAAACTATAACAGACGGAGCCAGCTGCCAATCAGAAAAGGCCACTTACGGATTATGAGAACGAATCAGATGGCCGTGTGTTATCCATGTGGATAACGCAAAATCCTTCACGCATCTCAGGAAGGTTTATTGATTAACAAACTAAAACAAAATTTAACATTCGCTTTTGAACGGCGTGCCGTTGTATACAGTCTAGTACTGGTATTTAGTTCAAAAAAGCATTATATATCATTGTGAACGGATACGCTCGCACATGTGATCATATCTATCTAAGTTATGAAGTAACTTTGGTGTGTCTACAACAGCCATAACAATAAGATTAATTTCTTGATTGTTTGCAGACATACAAAAAATGAACCGTATTTCGTCATCGCTAGAAACTAATCCATGGGCTTTTAACTTGTCTTTGTCTTCTTACTATATATTCATATTATGTTACACCACAAAAACATATCTTGTTAATTACGTTGAACGTCAAGTGTTCTTCAATTGTATTCGCTTTGTAATTCAAATAACATGTTTGTGAATAACGGTTTCTCGCTATCACTACCGCGTAAAACATACATACGATACGACATGTAATCCAGATAAGTTGAGGGCAAACCATTCGATTGCGTTTTTCCTCTCTCCATATAACTCCGACTTGTGAACGGGAGGAGTCATCCAGGAAGATGTAAGTGTATGTACGCGTCTGTTCTTTCATGCTAAAATACTAATGGGGCGATGGGCACATTAGCCGTTCGCTGCTATCTTTATCTGTTTATATTTGGTTTGTGTAAACGGTTTCGTTCAGCGTTTGCACTTAAATGTACTTGCGTCATTGTGTACGTTTGTTTGAGTAGTTCCTAGACGTACAACGAATGTAACAATATATTTATCACAGTTCTAAACATGTTATATTTTATGAAATATATTTCTATAGTATCCTTTGGTTTTATAGAAATGCTTGTTTTGGCCGACAACATTGGTATCACCCATTGTTTGCAGGGGCGCGCTACAGAGATTCGTCTTTCTGTGCTCAACTGTCGAGTGGCTTCCGGGAAGGGGGAGGTAAGCTCCGTAGTGGTCAGGGAAGAGGGAGGTAAACTTACTAATACTTATTATCAAATTATTTAAACACATGAGATGCATATTTCTATAAGTTTGCATGCATGAATCTCCCAGAGCAACAGTCGACATAGGTGTCTTGGTCGTGTTTTTGTATAACTTACCTGTTATGAACGTGGATGTTTGCAATGAATTTAAGACAAACCCACCTTATCGTGGAAACATTAAGCAACGCGGCAATTAGTGCGCGGAGACAATTCATTCACATTTAAATGTTTCTAGTAATGTAATCATATATGCTGCTGACTGAACGAAAGTCACAACGATATAAATGATGTGCTGTAGCAACAGCCTTGAACCTTTGTGCTGACAAATTTTTGTATCAACGACAATACCGAACTAACAACATGATGACCTAGGGTTGGATATTTAAATGAATAACATACTTAGGTGAAACGTGTCTTTACTGACAGTAGGTGTGACAGAACATAATGTGTATGAGCTTCATGCACATAATATATTCAATGCATATTTAAATACAAAACGTCAGTGAATCAGACACTTTTTCAAACGAAATAAACACTTTATGAATGTCATCGGTGCGAATATTTACAGATGCGTGTAGCAAGATTGGTCTGGCTCAGACCTGCTGTGGTCTCCACGCATTCTACAAGGGCACTCACTTCTGTTGTGGCGGCTTGCCCGTGCCTCTGCCATTGCCAATAAAAGAGTGTGATATCAAGGCGCCCGCCTGTCATTGGACGAGCGAAGTGTGCGACTCCGGCGACCCATCAGGCAACCAGTGGCCGACGAATGCAATTCCGTTGAGGGTTCCGAGATGTTTTCGTTTCCCGGTTAGTAGAACCCAACGATACATTTGAATCGTTTTTAGAGAAAATGTAACATGTGTTTTGTTTCGACTGCTTCCTCTGCATTAAAAAGACTATACCTACCCCAAGAGAACAAACTAAATTGGAAAGAGAATATCACATTTTAAAATGACTGCAATAATTTACGATGCAAGTCACATTTAAACAACAAAGTTCAAGGGGACAGATATTGCACGCTCTATTAATTAATTATGGCTATTCACTTAAACGATTAAAGTGTTATATGTTTATGTTACGTACCTATATGTAGCTACATTATACATATATATATATATATATATATATATACTTATGATGAACTCTTAATGAACTTCTGATAACTGCTTTGACATTAATTCATATATTAGACACTCATACATGACTTTACAATAAGCTTAGCATTATTATTGAACATGTTCAGTGCATCATGCAATTGTAGCGCAGAGTTGCCACGATGAATCAAATAGACAGAACAACACTTACACGTAGTCGTCATTGCCAACATTACTTGATTGGGTAAGAAATTATAAGTTGCCTCAGCTAAGCTTCCTTCCTTCTCAATATATACATGGGGTAGAAACAGAAAACCCATATAGGACCGTAAATCGAAAGCGGGTAAGAACAGACACGATGGCCGATACATGTCCCTCAATACCTCATACGAGCCAACTGGTCGGATGTTTAGGGGTACCGGTGACGTCACGTATGCCTACTACGGTGAAGCCATCTAGCGATAGTTAATGTGATGAAAAGATGTGGTTGTGGAAACGTCACCACGGACTACAGCACCACATATTGTAACACACGGAGTAACGTGTGATTAACATCTTGCAGGTTATATGCATTACTGCTGCGGTGGTCACATTACTAAAGCTCCTTTGGAAGAATGCCAACCCATGGGCGACGACTTGTGCTGTGGAATGGTACGGTACAACGTCGAGTACCACTCCTGCTGCCGCAGTCATCTAGGTAAGACACCCAGCTTCGGGTAAAGTATCACACAAACTGCACATTTGTTCCTGTGTCAATTGTTTATTCACGTTGTCCAAGGCCATCGTTAAATGTCACTTACAATATCGTGGTTGGATAAACCATCCACCTTCAATGTGTGCACATGTAGATATATATTGATTATAATATAATTATAATATATAATAACAACTTTCCTTTTGGGACACCGCGATAATTTTATTATTAATTACAACTAACCTAACTAGAGGCCAGTGATCTAATAAAGCGGGTAAATAGGGGAAGGCAATGTCAGTTGCGCCATTTTTCATTATATTTAATATCTACGGCAACATTATATTTCTAAGTCAATAACCTTTTTACACAGTCGCGACTGCATACTTACATGTTGATGATTTCTGATGCATGCGACAAAGATGAACGATACGGTCGATTCTCGATGAGACATTCACTGAACATTTAATGTGATCCACGTCCTTTATATTATAAGTCGGGCCATGGTAGAACGGCGGTGAACGGAATTCAAGATTTCAAAATTTAACAAGACTGCCACCCACATAATTAACTCAAGGTGGCAGGTAGACAAGGAAGCCCTTTGGCTTATCGAGAGTCCGACCCTTTTATTTGTGTCCCGCCCTTCTGAGGTATGTGTCGATTTTATTTTTAAACATATTCACGCTACTAGCACCCACACAATCAGCAGATAATTTGTTCCATTCATTTACAGACCTGTGTGAAAATGAGAACTTTCTTATATCTAATCTACACTGCTCCTTTGCTAATGTAACTTCATGTCCTCTAGTCCTTCTATCTTTCTTAACTGAGAAAAACATATTTTTATCAATATTTTCTAAACCATTCATTATTTTAAACACTTCTATCTGATCGCCTCTCAATCTTCTGGTCTCTAGTGTTGTTACGCCGCATTGTTTAGGCGTATTTCGTAACTAAGATCCCTCGGTTTTGGTATAATTTTAGTTGCTCTCCTCTGCAGTCTTTCTAGCATAGATATGTCCTTCCTTCGATATGGCCTCCACGCTTAAATACAATATTCTAAATGAGGCCTAACTATTTTTTTGTACAGCGGTATTATTAGCTCTTTTCCTTATACGTTATGTTTCGCCTATTTAATCCAAGGATTTGATTTCCCTTTGAAGCTGCGATTCCGCACTGCTCTGAAACGTTCATATCAGCACTAATGGTTAACCCTAAGTCCATTTAGTACAGTACCCCCCATTGTATATTCTACCTCTTCGTTCCCATGTCCTGCGAGGAGGCATTTACATTTCCCAAAATTGAACAGCATTTGCCACTTTTCAGACCATTTGATCAACTTGTCAAGATCATCTTGTCAATGTTGTCTGTCTCCATCACTTTTAATCCTTCTAAACACTTTTGTATCATCCGCAAATTTCAACAGCTTGCTTGTTATTTCATCATCCAAATCGTTGATATATATTAAGAATAATATAGGTCCTAGTACTAATCCCTGTGGTACCCCAGTCAATACCGATTTTCAGTTTGAAGCCTCCCCATCAACTACTACACGTTGTCTTCTGTCAATCAGTCTATTTTATTTCTATCCAGTTTATTATACCATTTCCTACGCCATGGGTCTTTAGTTTAAGCAGTAATCTTTGATGTGGTATTTTGTCGAAAGCTTTTTGAAAATCTAAGTAGACGATATCTACTGGTGATCCCTCATCTACCCACTTAGTGATGTCTTCCAAAAAACATAACATATTTCTTAAGCATGACCTCGTTTAAAAAAAACATGTTGAGATGGGTTTATCAAGTTATGTTTAACAAGAAAATCCACCATGTGATCTTTAATTAGTCTTTCTAATAATTTGCAAATCACTGATGTTAAACTCACTGGTCTATAGTTCTCTGACTTGTTTCTCGAACCTTTTCAAAATAACGGTGTAATGTTTGCCTCTTTCCATTCTAAAGGAACCACTCCCTCTTCTAATGATGAATTGAAAACTGTTGCAAGCGGTACGATAATTTGTTCTACAATTTCCAAAAGTAGTTTGGGCGGAATCCCATCCACTCCAGGTGATTTATTATCCTTCATAACCCATATTTTCTTAGCTACCGTTTCCCAGGTTACAATTAATTGTCCTAAATAGTCTGGATCTGCCCCCTTGAACTTAGCCTCTGGTACTGGCAGTGTGAACTAATATCTTCTCCGGTAAACACTTAACTAAAGTACTCATTCAAGTCTTCTGCCATTAACAATCCCTCTGATATTATATTTCCAGCACTATCTTCTAGAGGACCGACCTTATCTTGAACTTTCTGTTTGCTTCTAACATACGCATACAAACTCTTGCTGTCATGTTTTATATTACAGCTAATTGCTGTTCATAGCTTCTCTTTGAATTTCTAATTTCAGCTGTAGCTTGGTTAAGTGCTTCTTTATAACTGTTGTAGTCTTCATCATTCCAGTACATCTATATGACTTCCACATCATTTGTTTATACTAAATTTTTGTAATGGCTTCTTTCGATAAGTGTTTCTTTTCGGACCGTTTCCCTTGTTTTTTGAAGGGTACACATTTATCGACTATGCACTTAATTTCACCCTTTAATATATTCCAGTATTCTGTTGCTGTCTTATTTTTCAGTGTGTTATTCCAGTATATCTTTGCTAAATATTTCCTCATGTCCTTATACCTTCCTTTGTGTAAATTTCTCCTATACTGCTTTTTACTATTCCTTTCTGATTTTACTTTGATGGTAAAATGTATCTGGTTGTGATCAGTACTCCCCAATGGGTCACATATCTTGACATTGTCAACTAATTCATTCTGTGAGGACAAAACTATGTCTAACACATTCTCACCCCTGGTTGGTTCTAGCATATGTTGAGAAAGGAACGTATATTGAACCAAAACTAAAAACTTGTGGTCCTCACTCCCCATACATATATATTTCCATTGCATATGCCCGTGGTTAAAATCCCCCATAATAATACAGTCCCGTTTGCTTACTTCCCTTAGAACGTTTTGTATTTTTTTAATTCTCTTCTATGCTTATGTTTGGACTTCGATAAACTAACCCAACTGTTGACGTTGAGTTTCCTGTAACTATGTTACATCAAACAGCTTCTTCGCAATCTGCTTCTCTTTCTAATTTTATTTCATAAGCCTGGATAGATTCTTTAATATATAAAATAACTCCACTACCCTTTCTTCCAAATCTATCTTTCCTAAACATTACATATCCTGTCAGTCCCAATTCGGCAACTGATATATCGGTGGTGTTCCAGGATTCGGTTATACCTATTATGTGAGGGTCAATATCTTCTACCATAATGTTTAGTTCATTTCTTTTGTTTACTATCTCCTTGCATTTAAACAAACACATTTATACCCAGCTTCAGAAGAGTTTTCCAGACTGTTCTTTGCTGATTTATTTGTGCTGTCTTTATCTATGCCTCCAGTTTCAGGCTTTTTTGTGAGTCCCCTGCGAATCTAGTTTAAATAGATGCAACCTGTCAACATATCGTAGCAGGTTCTCTAAGAAAACTGCTGCCCCCTTTCCACTAAGATGGAGGCCATCTCTCATGTACATATCTTCTCTCCCAACAAAATATCCCCATAAATCTGTTAATCCCACCCCTTCTTCTTCACACATCTGTTCAACTATTGCGTTGATCGCCATCCTCTTGCAGTTTATATTCGTTGCCCCCCTTCCTCCTATTACTGGCAAATTTCCTAACAGAATAATCTGTTCAACTCTTCACTTATTTAGCTTCATCACTAACTGTCTATACTTCTGTACTATCGCAGTTGTTCCCTCCCTGTCAGCATTATTTGTTCCTACATGTACCAGTATAGACCCAATACCTTCTCTACCCTGTCAGTCACATTTTCAATCCTAGCCCCCGGCAGACAAATAAAGATATCCTTCAGTGTCTTGTCCGTCTTTCTCATAATGGAGTCGCCCATAAACACCCCCTCTTTCCTCATTGCCCCCTCAATAACTGCCTTAGAGTAGCTCCTTCTTCAGTTTACATCTGTCTGGTTGTTGTCTTTTCCCCCTGTCGTCATCTCTCCTGCCACATTCTCTTCCAATCCATTCTTTCCTGTCGCTTTTTCTCTTGTCACCTTTCCTCCTGTCAGCGTCCCTTTTATCGACTTCTCTTCTATCATATTTGCCCTCACTTCCTTTCGTTCCTTCACTTTTCCTCCCATCTCATTTTTTTCTCCTCTCCCGTCCCATGTTCCCTCCCCCTTTCTAAACGGCCACTTTCTCCCCTGTCAACTTCACGCGTGTCACGTTTTGTGTCGTCGATTTTCCAATTTCTTCCCCTCCAATCACCTTACCTCCTCTCAATCTCCTTTCCTCAATTCGGCTATGAAATAAACTATTCTTACAATGCGACTAACAATAAAGTGTGTGACCGTACTGGTCAGTTGTATTTACCTTTCTAGAAAGTGTTTGTGTTTAGATTCATCAATACGTGAATAAGTTCTCGCGGGGCTAAAAACGTTTAAAGCAATGCGGGTGGTCGTTTTCTATTAAAGTCTTACCATGCCAATAATACAAGACATACAAACAAAACAAACTGTTATAATAATAATAATAGTAATAATAAAATAACTTCTATTGCGCCTAAATCCTTGGAAACCAAGCTCAGAGACGCATCAAAACAACAGGATTGGTCAATCTCGAAATCCATAAGTAGTATTCCAGTTGTCAACAGATGGGTCAATGCGCTAGGGAGCTACGGTGGATAAGCAAGGTTGTAAAGATAAGTTTTAAACGACGACGGTATTTGGTAATATTGTCAACTGATCTAACATTAAAAGGGAGCATATTCCAAAGAGTTGGTGCAGCAACAGAAAAAGCCCTAGTTCCAATGTTATAAACCATTTGAACCAGCTTCAACAATTTGGCTGATCTGATGCGTAAATATGGATCTGTGTGCACATCATACCCCGATTCATCCCATAAAATTGGCACAAAAGATAGCGGGAGTAAATTGCAAAAAAATGCTAGTGGTTTGATTAATTATGTATACAAAATTGTTAAAAGGAATGACTTGCTATACACGAACACTAGTTGGTTGCAACATTGACAAATCCGGTTAAATAGAGCTAAAATATACGTAACTGCTTACTTAAACAAGCTACATTAACTAACATAAACATTATAGAAAATGCTCAATTTAAAAATCCGTTAGTTATATTTGTCACCTTATGGTTCAGTTGTGTTTTCGAAAGAATGTATTTGCGTGGTGCCGTATCTTAATGCGATCTCATTCCATAGGAATCGGTTTTTTCACAGCCCATGCGCCAATCACTCACCAGCCTATTGCAATGCCACAGCTAGAGGTTTTCTATTGCACTCTTTCTAGGTGTATTTGCTGATGTGACATACAGTACTTATGTGACATACAGTACAGATGTGACATACAGTACTGATGTGACAAACAGTACTGATGTGACATACAGTACTGATGTGACATACATTACTGTTGTAACATACATTACTGATGTGACATACAGTACTGATGTGACATACAGTACTGTTGTGACATACAGTACTGATGTGACATACAGTACTGATGTGACATACAGTACTGTTGTGACATACAGTACTGTTGTGACATACAGTACTGTTGTGACATACAGTACTGATGTGAAATACAGTACTGATGTGACATACAGTACTATTGTGACACACAGTACTGTTGTGACATACAGTACTGATGTGACATACAGTACTGATGTGACATACAGTACTTATGTGACATACAGTACTGATGTGACATACATTACTGTTGTGACATACATTACTGATGTGACATACAGTACTGTTGTGACATACAGTACTGTTGTGACATACAGTACTGTTGTGACATACATTACTGATGTGACATACAGTACTGTTGTGACATACAGTACTGATGTGACATACAGTACTGATGTGACATACAGTACTGATGTGACATACAATACTGTTGTGACATACATTGCTGATGTGACATACAGTACTGATGTGACATACAGTACTGTTGTGACATACAGTACTGTTGTGACATACAGTACTGATGTGACATACAGTACTGATGTGACATACAGTACTGATGTGACATACAGTACAGATGTGACATACAGTACTGTTGTGACATACAGTACTGATGTGACATGCAGTACTGTTGTGACATACATTACTGTTGTGACATACAGTACTGATGTGACATACAGTACTGTTGTGACATACAGTACTGATATGACATGCAGTACTGTTGTGACATACAGTACTGATGTGACATACAGTACTGATGTGACATACATTACTGTTGTGAAAGCAACAGAAAAAATGGTTGTTGTTGTCTTTGTGGGTTTATGTTGGTCTCGTCCTGAAGTCTACCGTAGGCGATATGTTCCCAGGAATCGACTGCGTTGTCCAAACCTCACAACGGTGTGTGAAAGCAACGTATTTATTTTAACAGTTGGTGATAGTTTGCTACGGATGGTATATTGTCAGATAAAATGTAAACATGTGGTTACTGTAAATTTCATCTTAAGGTTATACTGACACGTCATATACACGGTGAACTGCATATCAAATAATGCAACTAAACAACAACCAGTTGAAGAGTTATATCGACAATTAACGCAACCAACTAATTAAATGTGATTTCACTAATGAGAGAGAAAATCAAACAGAACACTTCATCAGTTTATATTTTGCAGAGAATAGTTTCCGCATATCATTACGGTATTTCTTTTTATGAGTCGACCGCGGTCGATCAACCACTCGGTCCAACGGTGAAATAAACATTCTCTCTGTCAGCATGTCATGCGAAATAAGAATACCAATATGAATGTATTGGTAAGACATTGTATTTCAAGAAAACATAGCATAATGAACTGCTCGAATTATAAAAGCCGAATACTTATCGGACAACTTAAACCAGAATGACGATCGTATTGTTATGATGTATTAGCATACGGCATGCATGCAATGTTCGTTACGAAGTATAATTATTGTTAGGATGTATAAGCTTATTCTAGCCTTATGCGACTGCATTCACAATTAACAGTCACTAGCATCTACGTGCGTATACTACGCGGCCTTTGCAGCATACAGAAAATCTACTATTGTAGGCCGTCGCGCCACAGCATGCGTTGTTATTGCCCTTGTTTTGACGCCTTCCAGCGCAGCAGATGTCAAAAAGACTATTGTAGGGCGTCGCGCCACAGCATGCGTTGTTATTGCACTTGTTGTGACGCCTTCCACCGCAGCAGATGTCAAAACGAGTATTGTAGGCCTTCGCGCCACAGCATGCGTTGTTATTGCCCTTGTTTTGACGCCTTCCAGCACAGCAGATGTCAAAACGACTATTGTAGAGCGTCGTGCCACAGCATCCGTTGTTATTGCCCTTGTTTTGACGCCTTCCACCGCAGCAAATGTCAAAACGAGTATTGTAGGCCGTCGCGCCACAGCATGCGTTGTTAATGCTCTTGTTTTGACGCCTTCCACCGCAGCAGATGTCTAAGCGACTATTGTAGGCTGTCGTGCCACAGCAGGCGTTGTTATTGCCCTTGTTTTGACGCCTCCCGGCGCAGCAGATGTCGGAACGTGGATTGTAGTTGCCACAACCTAAAACATGTAGAAATGACTGCATAACGTATACTTAAATACAGTGTAATGAGAATATGTAATGCCGACTGGGTGTATACTGTTTTATACGCCATTATTATACAACATTACTAATGAGATGGAACCCGTGTTCGAATCATATACTGTTGTGTGGAACTTTGGGCAAGTTCGTCCCCTCTACGTTCCTCCGGATCACTCAGCACAGTGGATACTATTTGTGTACACATTTTTAAGCGCATTAACTGCAATGTGGACGAATGCTTCCATATTAGTAGAGATGGTGTTCAATTTAAAATGTCTGTTCAATTTAAAATGTCTACCATGGAGAAAAATAGTAAAGCGGTTTAAGTATGCGCTATATAAGAACTTACATTTTAATGACAACAGAGTGACGTCATAGGAAGTATTTTGGAAGTAAAAATGTTCCTATAATGCCATGCTGCTTTGTTGCTGAAGGAATTAAATATAACAAGCAACTAGGCAAGCAATATGCACACTGTAATTTATGGATTTACTGTGATTTAATCAGCTATTATTTTAAAAGGACAACATAATATATTAAGTGGGCGATTATTTAGTACATAAAAATGGTAGTGCAAGAATCTTAAACTGCATATCACTTAATGGTTTAATAAAGATGCTTACCATTTGATACACCGCCGGAACTACCAACGGTACGACGACTGGAGCTTCGACGGCGGCGCCGTCTCCACAACCCAGCCTCGCTTTCGTCAACAAAGAGCGAGGCGAGAACAAAGCAGATGAGCAGCAGATACACCAGTTGGCGCCGCCTAGTAAAACATGTAATGGTATAAATGGCATAAATTGTGACGGATTTCTCTACAAACATTACAGCGGATTTTGAAAGGTCATGGAAAGTTCATATTCGCCCTCTTAGTGCCCTGTGGATTCCATTAATGATCACACGAAGCGAAGACCTTATCTACATCGACAGTCAAATTATGAATGCTGGCTAAGAAGGTGTTTTGTATTATAATAACTCGAAATATGGATTACGTTATCGGCCGATAATAACATTCAACAAAAATTCATATCGAATATCTCACATGAGCAAGCTAAACATAAATAATAAATTATATCTACTAATTGTAGTTTAAATTTCATTTCTCATCTGAAATTTTCTTGCATTAAATGGAACCGTAGTAGATTGTTTTACTAAATGACAAATACATGTTGCATATCATACCTATAAAGTGTATAATTACTTACATGTCACGGGTGTAAACGTGAATAAAAATGTGTCGTTATTCTGTCCCTGTTAGTTTCTATAAAACTTTCCGACTGCGTTGAGCCTATATTTCTGTACTACAAACATGAAAAGGAGGATAGATGTGTGTCAGGAATTCACTCTAGACAATCGCTTGCAATATATTTCAATGCCACTGACTTAACAAGATTTAACAAGATTGTCACCCAGTGAATTAACTCTAGATGGCAGGTGGACAAGGAAGCCCTTTGGCTTATCGAGAGTCCGACCCTTTTATCTATGTGTATCCAGCCTGTCTGAGGTATGTGTCGATTTTATTTTTAAACATATTCACGCTACTAGCACCCACACAATCAGCAGATAATCTGTTTAATTTATTTACAGTCCTTTGTGAGAATGAGAACTTTCTTATATCTAATCTACACTGCTCCTTTGCTAATGTAAGTTCATGCCCTCTAGTCCTTCTATCTTTCTTAACTGAGAAAAAAATATTTCTATAAATATTTTCATAACCCTTCAATATTTTAAACACTTCTATCTGATCTCCTCTCAACCTCCTGGTCTCTAATGTTGTTAAACCGCATTTTTTTAGGCGTATTTCGTAACTAAGATCCCTCAGTTTTGGTATCATTTTAGTTGCTCTCCTCTGCACTCTTTCTAGCATATCTATGTCCTTCCTACGATATGGCCTCCACGCTTGAATACAATATTCTAAATGAGGCCTAACTATTGTTTTGTACAGCGGTATTATTAGCTCTTTTTCCTTATACGTTATGTTTCGCCTAATTAATCCAAGGATTTGATTTCCCTTTGAAGCTGCAATTCCGCACTGCTCTGAAACCTTCATATCAGCACTAATGGTTAACCCTAAGTCCTTTTCTTTTACAGTAGTACTTAGTACAGTACCCCCCATTGTATATTCTACCTCTTCGTTCCCATGTCCTGTGTGGAGGCATTTACATTTCCCAAAATTGAACAGCATTTGCCACTTTTCAGACCATTTGATCAACCTGTCAAGATCATCTTGTAAATGCTGTCTATCTCCATCACTTTTAATCCTTCTAAACACTTTTGTATCATCCGCAAATTTCAACACCTTGCTTGTTATTTCATCATCCAAATCGTTGATATATATTAAGAATAATATAGGTCCTAATACTGATCCCTGTGGTACCCCACTCAATACCGATTTCCAGTTTGAAGCCACCCCATCAACTACTACACGTTGTCTTCTGTCAATCAGCCATTGTTCTATCCAGTTTATTATACCATTTCCTATGCCATGGGCCTTTAGTTTAAGCAGTAATCTTTGATGTGGTACTTTGTCGAAAGCTTTTTGAAAATCTAAGTAGATGATATCTACTGGTGATCCCTCATCTACCCACTTAGTGATGTCTTCCAAAAAACATAACATATTTGTTAAGCATGACCTCGCTTTAAAAAACCATGTTGAGATGGGTTTATCAAGTTATGTTTAACAAGAAAATCCACCATGTGATCTTTAATTAGTCTTTCTAATAATTTGCAAATCACTGATGTTAAACTCACTGGTCTATAGTTCTCTGACTTGTTTCTCGAACCTTTTTTGAATAACGGTATAATGTTTGCTTCTTTCCATTCTAAAGGAACCACTCCCTCTTCTAATGACAAGTTGAAAACTGTTGCAAGCGGTATGCTAATTTGTTCTACAATTTCCAATAGTAGTTTGGGTGGAATACCATCCACTCCAGGTGATTTATTATCCTTCATAGCCCTTATTTTCTTAGCTACCATTTCCGGGGTTACAATTAATTGTCCTAAATAGTCTGAATCTGCCCCCTTGAACTTAGCCTCTGGTACTGGTAGTGAACTAATATCTTCCCTGGTAAACACTGAACTAAAGTACTCATTCAGGTCTTCTGCCATTAAGAATCCCTCTGATATTATATATCCAGCACTATCTTCTAGAGGACCGACCTTATCTTGAACTTTCCGTTTGCTTCGAACATACGCATAAAAACTCTTGCTGTCATGTTTTATATTACTAGCTAATTGTTGTTCATAGCTTCTCTTTGAATTTCTAATTTCAGCTGTAGCTTGGTTAACTGCTTCTTTATAACTGTTGTAGTCTTCATCATTTCCAGTACATCTATATGACTTCCACATCTTTTGTTTATACTTAATTTTCTAATGGCTTCTTTCGATAAGTGTTTCTTTTTGTACCGTTTTCCTTGTTTATTGAAGGGTACAAATTTATCAACTATGCACTTAATTTCACTCTTTAATATATTCCAGCATTCTGTTGCCGTCTTATTTTTCAGTGTGTTATTCCAGTCTATCTTTGCTAAATATTTCCTCATGTCCTTATACCTTCCTTTGTGGAAATTTCTCCTATACTGCTTTTTACTATTCCTTTCTGATTTTACTTTGATGGTAAAGTGTATCTGGTTGTGATCGCTACTCCCCAGTGGCTCACTCTGCGAGGACAAAACAATGTCTAACACATTCTCACCCCTGGTTGGTTCTAGCACATGTTGAGAAAGGAATGTATCTTGAACTAAAACTAAAAACTTGTGGTCCTCACTCCCCATACTCTGTAGAGATTTCCATTGTATATGCCCGTGGTTAAAATCCCCAATAATAATACAGTCCCGTTTGCTTACTTCCCTTATAGCGTTTTGTATTTTTTCATTCTCTTCTATGCTTATGTTTGGACTTCGATAAACTAACCCAACTGTTAACGTTGAGTTTCCTGTAACTATGTTACACCAAACAGCTTCTTCGCAATCTGCTTCTCTTTCTAATTTTATTTCATAAGCCTGAATAGATTCTTTAATATATAAAATAACTCCACCTCCCTTTCTTCCTATTCTATCTTTTCTAAACATTACATATCCTGTCAGTCCCAATTCAGCATCTGATATATCGGTGGTGGTCCAGGATTCGGTTATACCTATTATATGAGGGTCAATATCTTCTACCATAATGTTTAGTTCATTTCTTTTGTTTACTATACTCCTTGCATTTAAACAAACACATTTATATCCAGCTTCAGAAGAGTTTTCCAGACTGTTATTTGCTGATTCATTTGTGCTGTCTTTATCTATGCCTCCATTTTCAGGCTTTTCTGTGAGTCCCCCCTGCGAATCTAGTTTAAATAGATGCAACCTGTCCCACTGTCAACAGATCGCAGCAGGTTCTCTGAGAAAACTGCTGCCCCCTTTCCACTAAGATGGAGGCCATCTCTCATGTACATATCTTCCCTCCCAACAAAGTATCCCCATAAATCTGTGAATCCCACCCCCTCTTCTTCACACATCTGCTCAACTAGTGCGTTGATCGCCATCCTCTTGCAGTTTCTATACGTTGCCCCCCTTCCTCCCATTACTGGCAAAATTCCTGACAGAATAACCTGTTCAACTCTCGTCTTCTTTAGCTTCCTCACTAACTGTCTATACTTCTGTACTATCGCAGTTGTCCCCTCCCGGTCTGCATTATTTGTTCCTACATGTACCAGTATAGACCCCCCTTGCCATGTCCCAATACCTTCTCTACCCTGTCAGTTACATGTTCAATCCTAGCCCCCGGTAAACAAACAACGACGTCCTTCCCCTCGCTCAGTGTCTTGTCCGTCTTTCTCATAATGGAGTCGCCCATAAACACCCTCTCTTTCCTCATTGCCCCCTCAATCACTGCCTTAGAATAGCTCCTTCTTCGGTTTGCATCTGTCTGGTTGTTGTCTTCCCCCCCTGTCGTCTTCTCTCCTGTCACATTCTCTTCCGATCCATTCTTTCCTGTCGCTTTTTCTCTTGTCACCTTTCCTCCTGTCAGCGTCCCTTTTATCGACTTCTCTTCTATCACATTTGCTCTCACTTCCTTTTGTCCCTTGTTCTATGTCATTTAGATAAAGACAGAAAACGTTAATCAATAACACAATGTGTTGCAAATCGTTGCAATCTGGCATTACTAATTATGATGATGATGATGATAACGACGATGTCGACGCCGAATACGACAAAAATGAGGACGATTATGATAATACCAACATCAATTCTACTCTACTATTTTCCTTGACATATGGGATTAAGCCTGACTCCTCGATTACTGAATTTGATTTTTAAAGTCGTTTCGTCGTTTTATCCCGCTCTCTCTCACAATTTGCCCAACCTTATACATTCACCTAATCTCTATTCACACAGTACCCATGTCTAAACAGTTATATACACAATCTTCTTCGTAATATAGCAATTAAAACAATAATGGCATATATAAACTGCAATAGCGGCTTTTATTCTACTTACATGGTTGTAGTTGGTCTTTTCTTCTGGAACTATGACGGACGATGCGGTTTGTAGACTGCAAGCCGACCACTGCCCTTTCATTGGAATCCTGGCAGTCTTTATAGGGGAAGGCGTGTCACGCAAGGAGTGGCAGTGTTTGATGGTCGTATAATTTAAATATCCACGGGAACAGTATACGAAGAATCGCACGGTTTAAATTCACTTCCAAAAAGTATGTTTCGTGACTACTATTTAAGGCAGCCAACACTTGTAACGTTTGCTTATTATAATACCGTTCCACTACTGGATGCTGCTTTAACAATAGGCGACAATATGTGAGATTCCCATTCCCATTACATGATACAGTATAAAGCCGATTCCACAACGGATAAACATATAAATACAAATTCCTGTCCACGAGTCTTACGTCGACTCACTTTTATGATAAGATTGTGTAAGTTTATGTTAATATTGTTCTCTACTTATAACATTATAACATTAATACAATGGACTATCCAACATGTCAGAGTAATGACTCCATAAATAGCTTGACTACACAAAAGACGTCATCGAACATATGACCACGCGGGCTCCTTGACGATCTCTCACGCCTACGTCATTCATGTGTTCGGGTGAAACAGGTTGGGGCGGAATGAACCAGGTCATCGTGACCTACTACAAAGACAAGACGAGAAAAACACATACTCATTTGACACACTGCTTCGATTCGACCCATCACTCAGTATGTGCCATTTTCCGAGCAGCGTATATGCACCTCAACAACATTAGTCGTATCAGGCGATACCTCACAACAGATGCGACTAAATCATTTGTGCACGCTTTTGTCACATCTTGATTGGATACGGGAACGCGCTACTGGCTGGACTACAGTTCGAGTGATTGTGATAGCCAATTTCTTGGCTCTGGTTGATCATTATAATGTTCGCTTGCATAACGCCGACAAGTTTCAGCCAACATGTCAAGGGCTGATTGTAAGACATCCATAACATTTTCCACTGCATGATGTGTTATTGTACAACTACTAGTGAATTGCTGTTGTATAGTTTTTTACTGGATGATTATTGCTTGATGTTAGTTAAGCCGACATGTTTACTGTCAATGGCTTTTTGTTATTGTGTTAATTTGGAGCTGGGTATTTTATGTCATGTTTTATACGGTTATGTCCTTTATCTCCTGTTTTGTTTTGTTTAAGACGACACGACTTGTCATCTTTGTTGGAAGGGGACGAATGTAAAGTACCATAACCGTAATCAATATTAATAAGTCAATTGGTTAGTTTATATGAACTACAAAAAAAACCAGGCAACTAGATGTATATATATATATATATATATTGAGAGAGAGAGAGAGGGAGAGGGGGGAGAGAGAGAGATATATATATATACATATATATATATATATATATATATATATATATATATATATATAGAGAGAGAGAGAGAGAGAGAGAGAGAAAGAGAGAGAGAGAGAGAAGGGTGGCCCGATAGTCTACTATTGATGTCAAGGGATGACGGTGCACCAATGTCGAAGTTTATGTTAATATATTGCTACTTATAACAACGTAATATAAATAGGATGGACCGGTGTTATTTCTTCGCTTTCCGACAAGTCAGAGTAATTACTCAATAAATAGCTTGACTAGAGAAAAGACGTCTTCGAACAAATAATCACGCGGGCTCCTTGACGGTCTCTTATGCCTACATCATTCATGAGTTCGTGAGAAACAGGTTGGGGTGGAATGAACCAGGTCATCGTGACCTGACTAAGCACACAAGTGGCATTTGCCGAACAGCGTATACCTCCACAACATTAGACCTATCAGACGATACCTCACAGCAGAAGCGAATACGTCATTTGTGTACGCTTTCGCCATATCTAGATTGGACTACACGAACGCCCTGCTGACTGGCTACAGTTCGAATTACTGTGATAGCCAATGTCTTGGTTCTGGTTGATTATTGTATGTTCGCTTGTATAACGCCGAAATGTTTCAGCCAATATTTGAAGGGCTGATTTTAAGAAATCCGTAGTATTTTCCACTGCATTTTTGTTTTGTATTGTATTGTATTGTATTTATTCAGATTCCAACAGGTGCAGTAGTCCCAGTAAGAGGACTGATAACTGAAACAGTACATATAAAAATTAAGCAATAATAGAATAATAAAAACAACAAGAATAATACGGACATAAAAAAACACAATATCAACATCACATATACCAGGCAAACATCCGTTATACATAGAAATGTTTTTGAATTGAGGATCTAAAGGTTTCAGCTCATGAAAATATATCGCAAGTTGGATCACTTAAAACCAATGTGTTGAAAGTAGTCATACATCTATTCAAAACACAATGTTTTCTAATGTTGATTCTGCTAGTGGAAACTCTAAAAGGGATGTAGTTTCGTAGAGATCGTGAAAGACAGTGAGATTGGATAGCCCCTACCAGATACTACGAATCTAGTTGGAGTGCACACACTTGTGTAAAACCATAAGACCTGCAACTTGCCTACTGTTGATGGGAAGGTAGTCTAAAATGATGGCAAAGCTCGGGATAAATGTCAGAGGAGTACTGTATTTTGGATTTATGACATAGATATTTAATGAATTTTTTTGAACTCGTTCGATTTGGCAATAAACGTACGTTGCCAGGGATTCAAGATAACACTGCAATATTCCAACTGGCTTCTGACTAGAGATATATACAAGGATCGCAAAGTCTGTACATCGGTAAATTTCGTGCAAACGCGCTTAATAAAACCACTCATCTTAACAGCTTTACAAACACAACGATTAATATGATCTTTAAACGTCAAACTGTCCGTTAATGTGATACCGAGATCTTTGACAGCGGTGACCTTGGGCAGAGACCTGTAGTCATAGGATATACGTTTCGTTTTGTTAGTGAATGACATTATGCAGCATTTCTCAACGTTAAGTTTAAGGAGCCATGTCTCACACCAAAGACATGCACTATCCAGATCCTTCTGCACCAACTGACAACCGGTCACTGACGTAATTTCTTTAAACAATTTGGAATCATCAGCATAAAATGACATTTCACACGAATCAACATGATTAGTAAGATCGTTAATATACAAGTTAAACAGAAGTGGTCCAATTTGTGACCCTTGTGGTATACCAGACAACACCGGCTACCAGTCAGATGTTTTGAGTTCGAGGACCACGCGTTGATTTCGGTTGACAAGGTAAGACTGCAACCACTCTAGGCATTGCCCGGAATAGCCATTTGATCTAAGCTTTGAATTAACAATGGGTGGCATACTGAATAAAAGGTTTTACTGAAGTCCAAATAAACAGAATCAACATGTTTCTTGTTATCAATAGAGTTAGAAATGCCGTTCAAGTAACAAACTAGATTATATACTGTACTTCTACACGTCATAAATCCGTGTTGGCTGCCGGAAATTGTGTTACGCACATGCTCATAAGTATACGACTTCCTCAAAAACTTTGCTAAATAGTGGTAAGAGAGAGGTAGGTATGTAATTGCACACATTTCGTTTATCTCTCTTCTTGTACACAGGAACAACATTTGCTCTTTTAAAACAAGTTGGAAAAGTTCCACAGTTTAAGGACATATTAAAAAGCATAGTTAGTGGACCTGTTAATTCGGCAGCACATTGCTTAAGGATTACACCTGATATATTGTCAGGACCGAATGCTTTGTTCACATCGGTGGTTCTTAGTCCCCCGATGACATCATCATAAGACACATTGATAGTAGTCATTGAGTCGGATTGATAGGAGGAAATACTTGGATAAACAAGGTTATCTACTAATGTAAAGACAGATTCGAAGTGGTCAGAAAATAGTTCTGCTATGTCAGCTGGACTGTCTGCCTCAGTGTATTTATATACCATTGAGTTAGGAAGTTTTACATTAGTTTGTTTGCTTTTGGCAAAACTGAATAGACGTTTGGTGTTTTGGTTGACGGACTTTTCAATTTCCGATATTTAGTCACAATACCCTTCTCTCTTAAGTTTCTTAAAAGTGGTTCGTAGTTCAGAAAATACTTGGTAATCAGATAACGAATGTGAGCGTTTCCATGCTTTGTGTGCGGTGTCTTTCTCGTTCAAGGTTGCGATCATATCGTTATCATAAAATACTGGGTATTTACGTCCACGAATGCAGATACGAGGAACTCATTCGTTTATAGCAGCATGCAAAAATGTCATAAAATATATCAAAACTGTCATCAATGTCAGTACTGTCCGTGAGAAATATGACCACGGGATACAAGACAATAAGTGTCTTAGGTGACTAAAGTCCGCTTTGCGATAGTTATAAACAAAACGTTTAGCGGGTGCCTGCGTTGGTCGGTTGGCACATAACAGTTCACAATGTAGGCCGTCGTGTGTGGATTTCACCGCCTTGTCTATTTTCTTAACATTACACTCTGCACCATGCACAAAGACAAGATCTAGTGTGTGCTCGTTGCACGTGTGGTCAGCGTTACACTGCACAAGGCCGTATTCAGATAACATTTCAACACACAACTCGGACTGTGGATTGGTCCATTGTGTTCTTTGACGGTGTCCATTGAATGTCTGGACGATTGAAATCGCCCAAGAGTAACACACAATCGCAGTTAAGGTGCATAGCTCTAATGACCAGTTCTAGCGATTTGTCGAGCTCTGACCAGGTGTCCACAACCGACCAGGTCGGGACGTAAACATACCCTAGATAAAGGCTTTGTCCCGCTAAGCGAGTTTGAGTCCATACTATTTCCACATCCAGCCTACGTTTGGAGTTATATGTATTACTCACTGAAACCAAGGCACCACCGCCGCGACACGTCTTGTCGTTTGCCATGACTGTGCTGCCTCTGTCTCTTCTGTATATGTTGTATGTATTTGGCAGTACCTCGCTGTCGACAATACCCCCCCTCCGCAGCCATGTTTCGGTTATCGCTATGAAGTTATAGTCACGATCATTAAAGAAAATACTAAAGTTTTGTAATTTGCCGACGTTGCTAGTAATGTTCTGGTAAAAGAGTTTATGGGTTGGGCTAGGTCCGGGGTTGGGATTTACGCATGTCACCGCCGTGATGGAGACCCAACGACTTGTGCATTCCTCGGGGACACAACACGAACCGACCCGTGCTGATTCTATGTTGTATTGGGTCGATCGGCATCGCCACCCAGAGACGCCTCGTCAGGGCACAAGAGTGCAGCCACGCGTGACCTCGACACAGCTGGTGCAGGACAATAGGGAGTCCCGGTGGGCAATATTGGCAGTTTTTACACTAAAATCAATATATCAATCTTTAAAACCACATAAAGTCTGTATAAGACGAAATGTTGTAGAAGAGAGAGAGAGAGAGAGAGAGAGAGAGAGAGAGAGAGAGAGAGAGAGAGTAAAGGGTGGCCCGATAGTCTGGGTGGCGGCCCTACTATTGACGTCAAAGGAGAGGGTGTGTAAGATGATTTAAGTAGGTGATTAAGCAGGATCGACGTCAATGGCTTATTTGTTATTGTAGTATTTTGGTGCTGGGTATTTTATGTCATATTTTACAGTGTTATGACCTTTATTGTGTGGCCTGTTCGGTCTACTATTGAAGTCAAAGGAGAGGGTGCGCTAATGTCGTTAAGCAGGATCGACATCAAGGAAAGGGTGTGGTGGTGAGGCGAGGTGATTTATGTAATGTGCCATGTTTTCGGTCATTATTTCACTGACCACCGATGTAGCAGCATTAACTACGAAAATGGAGTGTTCCAAGAGGCAACGACCAGCGCCCCTACAGCTGGCCCAGGCCTGTCGGCCTAGCCGACGGTTTTCGATGCCGTTGAACTGCCTGAAGAGATCGCCGGCGACCCGTTCGTCAACCTGGCTTGGTTCGGCCAGAACTAATGTTGTGAAGAACCGGTCCACTTCTATCATTAACGACCTTCGCGGAAGAGCCGTGGCGACAGACCCATACATTGTGTGTTTAATACTAAATTGGACGATGTTTATGCACCTTTTATTTTGCTTAGGGAGCACCAGCAGGTTAATTTATCCTGTTTTCTAATTTCCATGTGATTGTATTTACTTGTCACTTACGCTACAAGTACACACCATTACAGCCATAGCGACTTTCTTGAATGTATCAGTGTTCTTGTTGCGGGTTGAGGTGATTGAACATAGACCGACCTGTCAAGACCACAGCTTAGGATTTATTGGTTTTCCATTCTCCGTAGTGAATGAGGTGTGGCATTTAGAACTGACACCATTGGTTTTGTTGATATAGTTGTTGTTGAGTGCGTAAATTCATATTATTGTCTTGTGCAGTCTTGTTATTTGATATATTTTTTTGGACACATTGACGAAAATATTACGTTACGAATTACGTTTTGCTTTAATTGTATAACACTTTATAAAAAAAGGAATATCACGTGTTAAAATTACACATTGTTACCTGGGAGGCTTTTATAATTAATGTTATGGTACTCGTGATTATATTTAGTGTAGCGGACTTTATGACTCGTCCAGTGCGTACAAGCTGATCGCGACTGCTGAATCGCAATTCTAAATGGCAGGAACGTGTTCGGTTTTGCCACTAGCGGAAATTGTTACTGAACGTGCGGACATTGCATTGGTGATATTGGCTTATTACCAGAGTTCTACACCTTAGCTGAAAAGTCGGTGATCAGACGGACCTTCAACTTTTTAAAGTTGGTGGTTCCAAAACATATGTTAGTGGTTCAAATATTAACAAAATTACACGCGTAATATACATTTGCAGCAGTAATGCATGGCAATTATTGATATACTAGTTCAGGCCAAGTCTGTCCTGCATATTAATTTACGGTATTCATATTAAGAACCAGCGAATTAAAAATACAACATATGCTTGACTTGTATGCATACATGTATGCTGACTATGCAACTGCATATTATAGTTGTCTTGTAACATTTCTGTTGCTTGTATTTAATAACGTCATCAACCCACGCTCTAGGGCCTGGAATCTTCTGTTGTGAAATGATTGGTTGTGGTTACATTAGGTTGGCGACCAGACAATGTAGTAGGTTCAAAGTCATAGTGTAATTCACACAACCTACAATGCTACAGCAGGCTGCCGACCGCTGCTCTATGCGGTAATGGCTTGAACGGTTCGCCAGGCACAAACTCATATTTTTACTAAAGCGTCGCATCAGTAACAAAATATTGTGAACAATCATCTGGCACGGGAACAAAATTAATATAAAATTAATAGGGGGAGCAGAAAACAGAAGCTTCAGCATAACTCCGGTTTGTCGGATCATAGCATCGGACAGATCGGGGCGGGGGTTCCTCTTATTTTTTGTCTCGGCGACGTACACAATTTTTGAAGCTCAACAGAAACGTCCGCACCTTTAATATGTATGAAGGTAACCATGTTAAATATTATGTGATGTCGACAACGAAACCGAAGTGGCTTTTTCGACATGTTGGTCAATGTTTTGTTTCTCGACCTCCTCAAAATGAAACATATCAATAGGATATTTCTTTTTGTTATGCACTCTCATCATTTCGGATATCCCCAAACATAATTTAACCTTGAAGGTCAGTTTCTAAGAATTTTCTAAGAACATTGAACAAAATCAAAATATGACGACGCGGCCACTAGGACACCCCACAGGCTCGAATGTAAGTTCTATTTTCTGAAATAGGTCAAATTATTTGAAGTTTTAAAAACAACATGACAACCAAAATAACACGAGTTTTACTCCATATCTATATAAATGTCACAAACAAATGGTTGATTAAATAAATTTGGCCGATCATTCACAAATAATATTATAATAGTTTACACAATATAATAATATTTGTCGGTTCGGAACGAATAGTCAACCTCCCTTTAAGTAAAGTCCAGTACTGTTTTATTACGGCACGCAGGCCACCTAACCAACATGATACATTACATTAATTGCACGTTGACACTGTATATACACGACAGGTTTGGGATATTTTCCTGACATCGACCTCAGATGGACACCAACCATTGTTGGTGAGTATTTTCACAGATGTCAACGAAATTGGTCAGGATCGACTGCATAAAACAAGATGTTCCACAATATGTCTAGCTGCTGTAGGAAAGTAAAACAATGGTTTAGAATGTAGCAATTAATCCGGAAATACGAAAACAGTGTATGTGAACTGATCAGGTATTGTGTTTTACAATGATTTGTTAACCTATTGCCTCCGATAACAGGAGGGTGCGAAAGGTAGCAAGGTTGTTTGTGATCTGGCGGTAGGACGCAAGCTTATAGATGAGCCGGCGGTCGTCAAAGCTGTAGATGATTCGGTGTCTGATGTGGCATATCGCAGGATCGTATATCCGAATATCGTTGTCATGTCATATGCATTGGTTCTTCTTTCGTGATTACTCACTTGCCAGCATCTGCGTTATTTGCTCTCTTCAATAGACAATCTAAGTATGATCTATTCACGATTAAGCATTGACCATCTCACGTAGGGCAAGATGTCCATGGGGGCGTCTTGACCCCAGTACGTATGATTTAGAAAACAATTCAATTTCGGCGCTAATACTAAGTATCGTCTCCATTTATAATAACGAATAAAGCTAATGAAAAATACGACAACAATTGCACACCGTAAGCGTAATCCCTAAGTTTCACGAAAACATTAGAAACGCACAGATATTACATCAAACATGCAAGAAAACTTGAAAGGAAATATTTTCTAAATGTGTATTTCGCCCGTACAAGGTTTTCTGGCACAGTAGTCACAAAGTGGCAGATTTGCATTTGTCCACCAGAGACAGACATCAAGGGCGTATAGTCTTGGAAACACAACGGGGTTTCTTATCCCTCTTTGCCCAACCTAACCCTACTTTGCTATAATGAATTAATATCACGACTACAACAACAAACATATTCGTATCCCATCGGAACCCAGTTACATAAATAAGAGCATGTATTCATTTGGTAATATCAATTAAAACACATTAACGTACCTTTACATATTGATAAATATATCGTTATCAAGCAATGTATGGATTGGTTGTGAGTCCGATAGTGTTCGGACCGAGTCACCCGAAATGATATGTGACGCTGTGCAATACTCTTCGACCCCTTTACACCGAATTTCCTTCATGAAAGGATTCTTAATTGTAAGCTTTGGTGGGAGTGGTTGTTTGAGCGTGGCATGTCCTTGAAGAGAAATATTGATATAGAAAGGGAACATATTAATCATCGTCCTTAAATTAAGAATGATTGCTTTATAATCACAACTACCCGTCGTGTGTAACCGCTTACAAATGTCGCCACCTTTCCCAATATCAACACCGCATTGGAGTGATTGAGATGTGATGTGTACCACTAAAATGTATCGTTACCCTTCATGGGTAGGGGAGACTGGGGAACATTGGATCAAGGGGAACAGTGAATTGGAGGCTGTTTATAGAAACTGACACACGGGAATCCAAAGACGCTTTCATCATTTTATGCTTCTGGGCAATGCCCCATCTAAATTAGTGCTTCTATTCGAGAAAAATCTCGCTGGTGGCGAATAGCGAGGTAAAGTTCGTTTTTTACTATCAAGAGTAAAATGTCATGACTCTATTGTACTTTTTTATTTAGTGTGGACCATCCAGGAATAGGAAACCAAGCACACGATAGTAATTACAAGGATGCATTGCGAAGTTAAAGAACATGTGCTCTCTACGCTGCAGATGACCATTTGTAGAAAAAATGTCACGTGTGTGTGTATTGAGAGCATTTAATTCAGGGTACAGTGAATCGGGATACAGTAGCTCAATATGCGAAATGTAATAATTAAGTTATCTTTGTAAATTTTCAATCTTTATAATCCTGACCATAATCCTATAGCATTATATTTACCAATAATTTGCATACGTTTGCCTAATACTTTTGAATTAAATTGTACGTTTGCCTACAACCATTAGACACAGGCTATTATTGTAATGTAAGCATAATATTGTAATAATTATAACCAGGAGCATTATGTTTAATCATACTTAATGTATCAGTTAGCAAGTTAGCTTAATTCAATAAAATAAATGCAATATTCATGAATAATATATTATAATCTAATGTTGCATTCACTCTGCCGGTACTCGGGCATAGTGAATACATTTTTTTATTGTCAATCCCCCTTCAGCAAAAACTGGTGGTAGTTGGCATGATATGAAGAAACAGTTTTTAACGAGAATATGTCCATTTATCGTCTCCACCATATAAATGAGCCGTGCTGTCATTAACCATTTCAGTACGACAGGCCGCTACACCGGCCGCGCTGAGTGTGACCCTTCAGTATGACAGGCCGGCGTGGCGGCATTGACGTTGTCCGCTATTCAAATTGGTTTTTACTCATAATTATCCACTACATGGAGCCACTTGTGGTGTTTGGTTGTCATGGCGAAAACCTTTTCAGCAGTGGTCACCGTGGATTATCGCTCAATAAAAGTTTACGGAGATTTTTTCAGTTTTCAATGATGGATTATCAAAATCTGCGATGGCCACAATGGCTGACGGCTTTACTTCAACTAGCGATGTACCACCGTATGTTTTCGACAGATTATTTGAGTTTTAGCCAGGAATCTTTGTCGGATGTTGATGATCGACACAATGAGGATATCGGCGAACTTAGCGACAGAGTCGGAGATGAATGTGACGATGACAACAAAAACTTTGACATCTCGGAGGTCATCTTGGATTGCTGATTACCATGGTGACGAAATGTAAAATGATATGACTCATTTTATTCGCTGATTATCTTACTTTCTGAAAATGTAGAACATTCCTATTCATAGAATGCATTTTTGTTGCTCAAATCTTGACTTGAAATGAGGTAGTCCATTGTCTTGCATATTCACTGGGAAGCAGTATTCAGTGGTCACAACTGATCAAGGCTATAGTACTGAAATGGTTGAACTAGCAGAAATGCTGCGAAAGAAAATGTCCGATCGACTGTGCCCCTGTCTCCCCTATTCAAGTCACAGTGCTACATTCATCAATGAAGACAACTTAATGGCGATACAAAAAATATGCAACAAATATTGTTTCAGATATTTTTTATTACTATTAAACCATCCTCATTGATAATTATTCCACGTATAGTATTAGGCAGAGTGTATAGTCTCAAGAGACGATGCCGAAGCGCCCTGTTGTCAGTTTCAGTAACTGTGGCAGTGTCCGCTATGGCTGTGCACTACGATTTGGGAGTGACACATTGGTGATGCAGCTTGTTGTTTGAGCCGCATTATCTTCTCACCCCGCGTTTTCTATGTATGTAATACTGGTTTATCTGGGACGTTGCATGGAGGGTCGGGAAGTTCCACACCATGCGATTGTCCAGAGAGTTTTTCTTCTGGTGGGCCCGTATTCTCTTGCACCCTAGGATACTTTGCCTGCACCACCCCTACGTGATCAACTATGTACAAGGACGAAGCTACATCATTTAACAAATATATCCAATTAATAAATACGTACAGTCGACGAAGGATCTGGGTCAAAAAGAGCCGCCGATAGAAGGTAAATAGACTGAAGATAGCAACATGTAACCTAAGAACGCTACTAAAACATGAACATATATATAAGAACTGGAGGAAGAACTTAGGAAAACCAGGTTGGTATGGGGTGTGATCGGGCTCAAAGAAGTCAGGAGAAGAGACGAATGCTTCACTACCTTACAAAGCGGCCACCTACTATACCATTCCATGGCGAACAATGGCCAAACAGGAGTAGGCTTTCTCATAAACAAGAAATTGAAAAACGATATAGTGAGGGTTAACAGCATCAGTCCCAGAGTAGCAGAACTTGTTCTATGCATAACAAAGGCGCTACAAACTGAAGATAGTAGAAGTATATGCACCAACAACATCGCATTCAGAAGAAGACACAAATAACTTCTACAACGATGTGGACGAGACCTTAGAAAAAATCTACCAACTACACGATAGTAATGGAACACTTTAATGCGCAAATAGGGAAACGAACACACATTTCGGAACGGCAACATGTAAATTGGCCTAGGTTTGGGAAACGTAAGAGGCGACCCCTTAATAAAACGTGCAATATCATTAATGCCATGTTTCAGAACAAAGCAGGGGGGGAGATGAACGTGGAAAAGCCCAAATAGAGAAACGAACTACATCCTAATAAATAATCCAGACATGGTCACTGACGTAACTGACATCAACCAAGACAACAACGGAAGTGACCACCGAATGGTAATGAGCAACATCAAACTGGACGTCAAGGCTGAAAGGAAGATGTTGATAAACAAGAGACCACCAAGTGTAGGTACAACAAAAACTGGAAAAAAATTGAATTCCAACTCGAACTGCGAAGTCGATTCGAGACACTACAAGAACTACACAACATCGACACCATGACAAGTGTAGCAAAAGCAATCAACAGGCATGTAAAGACGAGAATATCGTCACCGACACGAGCATTGATGAAGAAACGACGAGAACTGGTGGATAACGGCGACGGTACAAAACAAATAGAGTACGCAGAAATATGCAAGACGATCAAAAAAAGTGAAGGAGGACATCAGGAAGTACAAACAAGAGATCATACGAGAAACGATTTTGGCATCAAAGATCCTGAAGAAAGCCAGAAGAACACAGGCACTAGGCCGATACAGACTGATTACACTTCTAGGCAAGCAGGGTAGAGAAATACAAAACCAAAATATGATTATGGATCGAATAGAGGAATTCTACATGGAGCTATACGACAGTGAATAGTCATCTTCGCTTCGTCGACGACATACTCATATGCACTACTGCACCGCAAGAACTACAAAAAATGCTGCAGAAGCTAGCTGTCGAAAATGAAAAAAGGTCTGAAGATGAACATTTCGAAGACAAAAAGTATGCTAGAAAATGACACACCAATAATAGTATGGTTTGTTAAGACCAATTTTTGGCCGAATCATTACTTTGCAGATAAAAGCATGAAAATTGGATCATATTTGTAAAATTTCACGGCGAATCCGATGAGGTGTGGCTCCACGTCAGATTTTGTGTCCTTGATCTTGAAATTCAAGGTCAAATGTTAGTGAATTTGAAATATAATTGTTTCGGTAGCACCACTGTTTTTGTATGTATGTATGTATGTATGAACGTATATATTTAATTATGTATGTATTGATGCATGTGTTCGTCTATTTAAAATAGATTCGTAGGGGGGATTCACAGAGAAGCCTGACATTGGAGGCATATATAAAGACAGCAGAAATAAAACCTGGAAAACTGCTCTGAATCAGAATATAAATGCGTTTGTTTAAATGCAAGGAGCATAGTAAACAAAAGAAGTGAACTAAGTATTATGGTAGGAGATATTGACCCTCACATAATAGGTATAACCGAATCATGGACCGCCACTGTTATATAAGATGCAGAATTGGGACTAACAGGCTATGTAATGTTTAGGAAAGATAAAATAGGAAGAATAGGAGGAGGAATTATTTTACATGTTAAAGAATATATCCAGGTTCTGAAATAAAATTAGAAAGAGAAGCAGATTGTGAAAAAGCTGTTTGGTGTAACCTAGTTACAGGAAACTCAACGTTAACGGTGGGGTTAGTTTATCGAAGTCCAAACATAAGCATAGAAGAGAACGAGAAAGTAAAAAACGCTATAAGGGAAGTTAGCAAACGGGACTGTATTATTATGGGGGATTTTAACCATGGTCATATACAATGGAAATATCTACAGAGAACGGGGAGTGAGGACCACAAAGTTTTTAGCTTTAGTACACGACAGTTTCCTTTCTCAATATGTGCTAGAGCCAACCAGGGGTGAGAATGTGTTAGTTTTGTCCTCACATAATGAATTAGTTGACAATCCCAAATTATTTGAGCCACTGGGAAATAGTGATCACAACCAAATACATTTTACCATGAAAGTAAAATTAGAAAGAAATAATAAAAAGCAGTTCAGGAGAAATTTCCACAAAGGAATATATAAGGAAATGAGGAAATATTTAGCAATGATAGACTGGAACAACACACTGAATAATAAGACAGCAAGAGAATGCTGGAAAATTGTAGAGTGAATTGAATGTATCGTCGTTAAATTTGATCCCTTGAAAAAACAAGGGAAACGGTCCAGAAATATTTTTTTTTCGGAAGAAGCCATTAGAAAAATAATAAGTAAAAACAAATGACCTGGAAGTCAAATAGATGTACTGGAAATGACGAAGACTGCTGCATTTATAAAAAAAAAACACTAAACCAAGCTACGACTGAAATTATAAATTCGAAGAGAAGCTACGAACAAAAATTAGCTTGTAATATAAAACAAGACAGTAAGAGTTGTTATGCATATGTTCGGAACAAACAGAAAGTTCAGGTCGGTCCTCTACAAGATAGTGCTGGAAATATAATATCGGAGGGATTCTTAATGGCAGAAGACCTGAATGAGGATTTTAGTTCGGTGTTTACCATGGAAGATATTAGTTCACTGCCAGTACCAAAGGCTAAGTTCAAGAGAGCAAACTCTGACTATTTAGGACAGCTAATTGTAACTCCGGAAATGTTAGCTATGAAAATAAGGGCTATGAAGGATAGTAAATCACCTGGAGTGGATGGGATTCCGCCAAAACTAATATTGGAAATTATAGAACAAACTAGCATACCACTTGCAACAGTTTTCAACTTGTCATTAGAAGAGGAAGTGGTTCCCTTAGAATGGAAACAAGCAAACATTATACCGTTATTTAAAAAACGGTTCCAAAAACAAGAGAACTACAGACCAGTGAGTTTAACATCAGTTATTTGAAAGTTATTATAAAGACTAATTAAATATCTCCTGGTGGATTTTCTTGTTAAACATAACTTATTAAACCCATCTCAACATGGGTTTTTAAAAGCGAAGTCATGCTTACATAAATATGTTATGTTTTTTGGAAGATATCACTAATTGGGTAGATGAGGAATCACGCGTAGATATCATCTACTTAGATTTTCAGAAAGCTTTCGACAAAGTGCCGCATCAAAGATTACTGCTTAAACTAAAGCCCCATGGCATAGGAAATGGTTTAATTGACTGGATAGAAAAATGGCTAATTGTCAGACGACAACGGGTAGTAGTTGGTGGGGAGGCTTCAAACTGGAAATAAGTTTTGAGTGGGGTACCACATGGATCAGTACTTGGACCTATATTATTCGTAATATATATCAACGATTTGGACGATGATATAACAAGCAAGGTGTTGAAATTTGCGGATGATACAAAATTGTTTAGAAGGATTAAACGTGATGGGGATAGACAGCATTTACAAGATGATCTTGACAGGTTGATAAAATGGTCTGAAAAATGGCAAATGTTGTTCAATTTCGGGAAATGTAACGAAGATATACAATATACAATGGGGGGTTCTGTTCTAAGTACTACTATAAAAGAAAAGGACTTAGGGTTAACCATTAGTGCTAATATGTAGGTTTCAGAGCAGTGCCGAATTGCAACTTCAAAGGGAAATCAAACCCTTGGATTAATTAGGCGAAATATAACGTAAAATGAAATAGATATAATAATACCGCTGTACAAAACAATAGTTAGGCCTCAATTAGAATGTTGTATTCAAGCGTTGAGGCCATATCGCAGGAAGGACATAGATATGCTAGAAAGAATAAAGTGGACAGCAACTAAAATGATACCAAAACTGGGGGTTCTTAGTTACGAAACACGCTTAAAAGAATGTGGTTTAACAAAACTAGAGACCAGGAGATTGAGCGGAGATCAGATAGAAGTGTTTAAAATATTGAATGGTTATGAAAATATTGACAGAAATATTTCTTTCTCAGTTAAGAAAGATAGAAGGACCATAGTCTGGTTTTCGAAAACCATATTGACTTTCATTCTGTATATTATTAAGTTCTATAAAATTAGCTAACCAGAGGTGAAAGAGTTTTTCTAGAATTTTGGAGAACTGAGGTAATAATGACTCAGGCCTGTAATTGGAAAACGCTTTTTTATCTCCAGTTTTGAATAATGGAATGACTTTTGCCAGTTTCGTTTTATCCGGAAATATGCCGGATTTAAAAGATCTATCTACAGATCTGAGTTAATGGTTTTACAATATGAGAAATGACCTTTTTATGATATACATGTCAATATTATCATAATCATTAGAATATTTCCCATTAAAATGTTTAACAACACTTAGTACTTCTTGTTCAACTGTAGCACGCAGAAACATAGAGGCTTAATATCATGTTGATTTTTTAGCAATAATTTAGAATAGTGGTCTTTTTCGGCTTGTCTTAGAATATTAATTAGCTTATTTTTTTAAATCTTTTGTGTCTTTCATATTTGCTCTTTGATTTACATGCAAGATATTTTTTGTAGAGATTGTTTTTCTTTTTACATGCATTTGCTAATCCTTTTGTAAACCATGGCTTAAATGAGTTGTGAATCTTATTATACACCTTTCTTAACGGACAATGAGTATTGTATAGATCGGAGAAAATTTTAACAAATTCACTATATGCCGTGTTAATATCCTCCGGTTGCATAATCAAGTCCCAATTACAGTTGGCCAATGCCGAGCTAAATGACTGTATACAATGCTCGTTTCTACACCTGACATATTTAAAACTTTGTCCTTTAGGTCTATCAATGTTACTTCTACTCAATGCGAAAACAGGTAAATGGTCACTAACATCTGTAATTAATAACCCACTGCAAACCTCCTTTGTCAATTCGTTAGTCAAAAAAATATAAATCAAAGTGGCGCTGAATTCAGAGATTCTACTTGGCTTTGTAATCAAGGATATAATCCGTAACTGTACACGACGTCTAGAAACTGTTTAGTTCCGTAGTGAGTATCATGTTTTAAAAGATCAAGATTATAATCACCACACCAGTACACAGTCTTATTGGTGTTTCTTGTCTTCCAAATATGTGTTGTAAAGTTTCAATAAATGTGTCCACATTTGATCCAGGAGTCCTGTATATACATCCTATGATAATATTCTTCATATTATTTAGTAGTAATTCTACTGTGACACATTCCATGATGGTGTCTACTGCCAATAACATACAACTGATTTCCTTAAAGTCAATGCATTTTCTAACGTAAATTACTACACCACCTCCTTTTTTACTTTTGTGACTGACTTGTACGGATTCAAACCCTTGTAAAATAAAACTGTTTTCATTCCCTTCGTGACTCCATGATTCACTTATAACATCTACATAAAATGGGTCCTGCAATGTATATAAAAAATATTGGATATTCTGAAAGTTTGCATTTAAACTTCTTGCGTTAAAGTGTAGTATTGATAAATCATTGCTGTGTTTTGTTTTATGTTCAAATTTAGCTTCTGTATAATACGAACAGTCTACTATTATGTCATTGTACAAGTTATTATCTGGATCGATATAGTCGCCATAATTATGATGTAAACAGTCGGTATATTCATAACCTTTAAAATCAAAGAATCACCGCCGACTGGAAAGCATTCGCCATACACCTTCAAAGGTAATTTTGGAACCTGCTTGAAGAGACAAGTCTACAAGTCTGCATACTTCCAGCAATGACATACGGCGCGGAAGCATGGGAACTCACCATCCAGGCAAAGAACAAGCTAGCAGCTGCACAAACAAAGATGGAAAGAAGTATGGAAACATCACATATCGGTAGAAAAAAAAAATCTGGGTAAGAGAGAAGACAAAGTTCATAGACGTGGTCGATCAAATCAGAAGACAGAAGTGGACCTGGGCAGGGCACATCAGCAGACTACTAGATAACCGATGGACATCGCGTATCATAACCTGGAGACCTTACGAAGGGAAACGATCTAGAGGTAGACCGGCGAGACGGTGGAGAGACGAACTAGACGAGTACTGGAAGGGCACCATCTGGAAGAGGATAGCGCAAAGCAGGCAAATTTGGAAACGACATGCTGAGGCCTTCACCCAACCACGGGACACTACGGCTGCACAATGATGATGATGATGATGACAATCAACGAATATAACACAATACTGTTGATCGTCATCCTTTTGGCGGCCACAATCACCTCGCTGATTATTCTGCAGCACTTTTCCGTTTGCGAGAGGTAGGAATGGTTTTTGCCAAGAGAAGAATATCTAGAGTGTCAGACCTATGGTGAACATTCACTATACAAAATTAAATAGATAATAAAACAAAACCAAAAAGCAAACATATATAAATGAATACAATTGTAAACAAATAAATACAAATAAATAAATAAGAAATAAGTAAATGAATAATTATAATAAAATCCATACCCCTACCTAATCTAACTATGGAGACTCTAGATTTGTGGCACCCTTACCTTGAAGGTGAGGTGTCAAGGGTACTGGCAGCCACAGCTGTTTCCGGCGTTCCAATCTTTGATGCTATTGGGGAGGAAAGAATGTTGTCTGGACTTGGTATTACACTGGATCTGGCAGAACTGCTGTGAATGCCGTCTTCTTTGTTTGATCGGGGCAGTAATGAGTTTGGAACGATCGATAGTTGCTTGGTTTTAAGGATTTTATGTAGCATGGCCAATCTTGCCACCATACTGCGGTGCTGGAGGGAAGGCCATTTGATCATTGTGGTGAAACTAGATGTCTTCTGGTACTGGTTGACCACAATCCGAGCGGCTATTCTCTGGACAGCCTCGAACTTTTCAATGTTGCACTGGGTGTAGAGGTCCCATGATCTGCAGGCATATTCCAGCATGGATCCAACGAAGAATGGAAATCGAGATGGTGTTCGATTGAACAGGTCTGCCAGGGAGTAAAGTGTAAAGCCCTTTGAGCAGTCCCGAGGAACTGATACTGCGCTATATATGAACTTACCTTTATGTACCATGTCTGTCACAGGTGTTGGCGGTCATGGCTCTCCAAACCACATGGTCTTTTGTAGTTTGTAGCAGTTATGTTGTGCTCCTTCCAAAACAATGTTAATACAAAATCGGTGTAGTTTCTACGGTTATATGTCTCACGTAATCAAGCACTATGACTGGCCTATATCAACGACCTTCCAGAGCAACTCACCTCGCGGACACGCCTGTTTGCTAATGACACCGCTATCATCTCTCCGCCAGAGATTACGACCAACACCAGCTACTTATTGATATTCAACGATTGGACAGCTGGGAACAACGATGGCACATAGCTTTCCACCCAGGGAAATGTACGAATCTCCCTGTCACCCGCAAGAGGACCACTGCAGAGTGCCAATACCTAGTCCATGGCCGTACCTTGGCAACTGTCACCTCTGCCAAGTATATCGGCGTTACCATGACCCGAAACCTCAGCTGGGACCAACACACAGACAACATCTGTGCAAAAGTCAACAAGACCCTTAGCTATTAACCTATTTACGTCGCAACATCAATATCAGCGCCTCCCAGCTGAAGGAGACTATATACAAGACCTTCGTTGGACCCATACTGGAATATGCCAGCACAGCATGGGACCTATACACCCAGTGCAACATTGAAAATGGCGTACTTCAACATCAGGGCAAAACATATCTCAAAGAGGGTTGGGGCGAGGACGCACCCCTGTTTGACGCCACTGGTAACGTTAAAAGTCTCGGAGGTAGAACCGTCGTACAGTATTGTACCTCTCATATAATCGTGGAATGACCTGATTACGCTGCTGAGATTGGGGACATCCTTTCTTCGGTAGGATCCTAAACAGACCATCCTCGCTCACAAGGTCGAAGGTTTTGGTAAGATCAATGAAGGCAATGTACAGCGGCGTCTTCTGTTTCCTGCATTTCTCCTGTAACTGACGATGCGAACAGATCATGTCAGTAGTTGATATATTTGCTGTGAAGCCACACTGGGAATCGGGTTAGACTGTCAGCAAGTGTGTGTAGTCTGCTCAGGATGACACGAGCAAAAAACTTGCCAACTACGCCCAGGAGTGAGATGCCTCTGTAATTGTTGCAATCACTCCTGACTCCTATAAAGCGTGATGATGTTGGTGTCCCTTATGTCTTGCGTCATGGCCCCTTTACTCCAGCACTGACAATGAAGTACGTATAGGGGGTTCGAATACAATGCTCTTGCCGCACTTGATGATTTCGGGTGAAATTCCATCGCTTTCAGGTTTTATTTTTCACTGGAGAAGTTTTTGATAACCTTGATGAGTTTCTCAATGGTTGGTTCGTCATCCAGCTCTGTCAGAGTGAGCAGACACTCTATGCCATACATGGCTGAGCTGGTGACAACATTCTCTCTGGAGTACAGCTCTGAGTAGTAGTCTACCCACCTCTCCATTAGCTTTTTCATGTGATGGATGGGCTCGCCTGTGGAGGACATCGAGGGGGTTGTCTTGCTCTGAGCCTACGGTTTTCTTGATGGCCCCAGTGTAGCATGTATCAGCTGACACAGTATGTTCTTGCATATCTGGAGCCATTATTCGTTC
The DNA here is from genome assembly GCA_020002185.1 of Paraescarpia echinospica. NCBI lineage: Eukaryota > Metazoa > Annelida > Polychaeta > Sabellida > Siboglinidae > Paraescarpia > Paraescarpia echinospica. The sequence goes on from CM034531.1 coordinate 75,454,369, forward strand.
ATACAGCGCCTAGCAGTCTGCTGGACTTTGCTTCTGGCTGTTCGGAACACCTGGAGGGTTGCTTGGCTGGGTGAGTGGTTGTATTCCTCAAGGGCTGAACACTTGGCCTCAATAACAGGACTCACCACACTGTAGTTAGCCTCGAACCAATAATTTGTCTTCTTTGACTGCTTCTTTCCAAAGACTGTGATGGCAGCCTAATGGACTGTGTCGCATAGATGGTACCATGTCTGAGTGGCAGTGTCAAGTGGACAACTGTTGTTTCTGTGCATTCTCCAGTACCTCTGTAAACGGTGCTGCCTTTTCGGGATGTGATCTCTTGCTTACATCAATGCTAGATTCTTCTTCGCGTTTGGAGCGGTGTACCTTCTTCGGCTGCAACCTAATCCTGCAGCACACCAAGGAACGATCTGTGTCACAATCAGCGCTGTGGTACGATTGGACCATCAGAACATTCTGGAGGCAAGAGCGTCTGGTGATGATCAAGGCCAGCTGATGCCAGTTCTTTGATCGGGGGTGAATCCATGATGCCTGGTGTTGGGAGAGCTTCGTCTGAAAGAAGGAGTTGGTGATGCAGAGGTCGAAATAGGAGCACAAAACTCAAAGGATGACAGAGCCGTCGGACGTTTGAAGACGAAGCGAGAGGAGTCTTTCAGATCCGTTTCCGCCAGGCTCTATCATCCCTAGCAGTTTGTTCTTGACTGCAAATCCCGCGCCGTGCTTTCTTGTATCGTCGAGTCCTTTGCCTTGCCAATACAATGAGTAGTCCTTTTCACTCAAAGATCCTGATTCGACCAGTCGTGTTTCTTGGAGTGTGGCGATGTCGACATCAAGCCTTTTGAGCTCGTTGTTAATGACTGCAGTCTTTCGGGCGTCACTGACGTCTTGGAGGTCCAGTGAGAGGCCGGTCGTAATTTTGCGGACGTTCCAGCATCCCAACTTCATAGTCGATTTCCTTCTCCGGTTCCGGTCCGTATTCCTTATCGTTGTATGTTTTGTGCTTTGTCTTGTGTTGCTTGGAGCAGGAATTTCAATCCACCCTTCAGAGTGTGGCGATGTCGATATCAAGCCTTTTGAGCTCGTTGTTAATGACTGCAGTCTTTCGGGCGTCACTGACGTCTTGGAGGTCCAGTGAGAGGCCGGTCGTAATTTTACGGACGTTCCAGCATCCCAACTTCATAGTCGATTTCCTTTTCCGGTTCCGGTCCGTATTCCTTATCGTTGTATGTGTTGTGCTTTGTATTGTGTTGCTTGGAGGAGGAATTTCAATCCACCCGTCAGAATACCGGTCATTTTCTTCTGGTTCAGTAACTTCCTTCCGGATTCCCATTTCCTGTCGGCTGGTGATTTTCCTTCATGTTGGCGGCTGCATTCGTTAAAATTAACCTATTTTTAAATGGGCCTTTTTGTGTTATTCGCAAGTGTTCTGTACACTCACAATGCTCTGGATAATAGTGTTGAACCAGATACAGTGCAATGAGTGCATATTAAATTACAATTTGTTGAGGCTTCGTATTGTTAATACAAAATCGGAATAAAATTAAAGGTACCTTGACTGTACCTTATACATTATAAATATAGTTATTAAATACCCATAGTCGTAGTACATAAACATAACAATATAACGTATAATCCTGCACAGACTGGTGTTCAACTCAGTTAATCTTTAGTCCAGACACCGTATTGCGATGAAAGCACACGTGCAGTGCATATGTGGGACCCTCTCCAAAAAGTCTGACAGTTCGTCTAAATTTAAACTCTCCACGTTGTATTATTTCCTATTATTTCCTCATTTGTGATCTCACATCTAAGTTAAACACATCATTGGATTAGTGTGGACGAGGTGTTTCAGGATATGGATAACTCCATATAGCAAAATGCAAGTAAAGGTGCCTAATTCCTGTTAGAATACCCTAAAGACAGCCATAAAAATTAAATAGGCTTTCCATTTTTAAACATGCATTTATTTCCGATACCTCTAAAAATACTCAATATTGGAAATTCAATTTTGTTAATATCTGATGCCAAGGTAAACTATCTTATCGACGTAACACAGTATAATAATGATTATAGTTCCATAAGTTACATCATTCTACCCAATTTTAATTGCTAATCGGCCGCTTCTTTACGGTGACGCCCGATACCAAACATCTTCACCAATGTGCCACTATTAGAAATTGTTTATTTTTAAAAGTTAACGTTGGTAGTACTAATATATATTCAATATTTTGATGTAGATATTATTTTATAACAGTTATTGTTATATTCTCTGTAAATTTGATCTTTGTGCAAATAAAAAAACAGACAAACTTTAACTGGTTACGCCCCATATCAAGCTAAAATTTGGATTGAAACAAACATAACAAACAAAATTATTTCAAAATGTATGGATACATAAATAATAATTAATATTACATATCATAATTGTTTCCATAAAAAACTGTTCATAAAAAAACGCCATGTCACATACGATCCCGCTATGGTAAACACAACAAAAATTTGGTACCGGCCGGGCGTAACCGTGTTTGTGAAATGCAGTATATTTTTTTCTAAACAAGACGGCCAATTAGAAATTTAAAAAAATCGAGCTGTGAGACTTTTTTGGAGAGTGGCCCATGAGGCGATGTAAATCCACGGGTAACGGAATGGCCATCCAACAGGGTATAATTAACGATCTAATCGTCGTAAATGGTCGATCAAGGAATGCCAAAATAAATTCATGGTCAGCTGTAAAGATTGGGGTCACTATACAGTTCAATCTTGGGAGCAGTTCTGCAACGCCACCAATTTTTATTTTCTATTTAAATATAAACGACATAGACGATGGTATTTGTAATAATAATTTATTTGTAAATTTGCGGGTGATACAAAACTCTTCAGTCAGTTAGTTGCATCAGTCGAGGATGCGGTGACATTACAGGATCTTAATACAATACATGGATGGATGGATGGATGGATAATGGCAACTTATGTACAAAATGATGTGCATGTATTACGGCCACACAAATATACAACAGACGACGAGTTAACGTCAGCGTAATTGAGAGTGTACAGCATAGAGCGACCAGGGCGATACCTAATATTAGTCATAGCATAGCAGGTTGATAGTATTTAATGTATTAATTATTACAACATTCTAAACTAACGACGGTACTAACGTAGGGCCGACCTGGCTACGCACCACCTACTATAGGTGTTCATAATTTTCAGTGATTTACATATAAAACATACCTCCATCTAACTTCTTCATCATGGACTGATGGAGAATACTTCAACAATTAAGTGGGCACCCTTATAAAATAAAAACCCGAGATTATATATTAAAAAGTTTTCATTCACAAGACGAAGTGCCAATGAATGCCAACTATTGTAATAAATTACCCAAGCGGCAGTCATGTCAATAAGTAAAAAATATTTTAAGGGCCATAATATTGACAGATATTTAACTAATAAGTCGGAGGATTATAATAGTCTGCGTACTCCCTACTCGTCAACTAAAATTACTAGCTAAATGTGTTGTAAAAATATTGAATATAATTTCCCCATCAAATATGTTAGAAATCTTGTTAGAAAAAAATGCCCACCTATATTGTCAATGCTGTTATCCCCCCGCGAAATAATGTCCATTTGCGTTACGAATCCCTCGCATCCCATGTCAAATTTATGCTGCGGCGCCTGCACATTTGTCACTTGCTTGTGACGGAAGTGGTCCTTATGTCGTGGGAGACCTCGTTGCAATGGTTGGTGGGTCTAATTGACGCATTTTAAAAAGATTAGGGTTAGTAGATAAACCCTAGGGTTTCTGTTTTCGCCTTAATGGTCCGATCGAGATGAAACCAACACCAATTAATATAATTCGTTTATATTATAAACATATTCCTTAATCAGTTGTATGCATGTAATAATTTTCTGTTGGGAGGGTTTTTCATTCAACTGATTTGCGTATTTTCCTTCCTTCCTTCCGTATTGTGACCCCAGTTATTATCACTGTGATTATTTTGTGTCAGCATCAACATCATGTTGACATTGTACTCAACTTCTGTGTTGCCGTCTTAAAACGTAAAACACATTATAGTTATGACCATGTAATGTTTTTTATGTAGTGAACTTTTTTTGAAAATTGTTGACATAAATTATGAGCCACCATGCAAAAACGACACGTTCGCGAAAACAAATATGTTGTTTTATTGCATATTCATATTTAGCACATTCAGAGAAAAACATTACCCCAATGTTTCCTATGTTCACAATATTTCCAGAGATACAGCAATTTGAATCTTGAAAATGCGAAATGGTTTGAAGAAAAAACTGCTTCAAAGTTTTCATACTATATTTTGGCTATGGTTTTTTTCACTGTCAAAACATCAACATAAACACATTTATGTAACGTCTATGCCATGTAATGACCAACATTTGAAAGTTCAATCTATACCGGATGATTTCACAATGGAAACTCCTTAAAAATATGTGCTTTAGTGTTTTGGCTCGTAGCTTGTGATGAGCGTCAACGAGAAGCGTCTCATCTTGGACTGGCGGGTCACAATTGTTTGCAGCTTTTAGTGTGTATTCAAACTATTGAATATTTCCGTAAAATTAAACTGATCCTACAAGCATTTGACTTAGCTAGACAATTTTCTGGGAAATATTTCCAGGCCGAACTGAAAAACCTCAAGATATTGGGATACATTTCGAAAAAACAGGTGTAGTAGAAGTGAAATATAGAGTATATAACATTCGAAATTTATAAAATAACATATCTTACTGCAGACATAGGGTGTTTACTTAGGCACGGGATAGACAACAGACACATGTATTTATGTGGAATAAAGCCAACATTTTTTTTTCAAATACACATCATCAATAACATATAACAAAAATTACAACAACATGACACTTGTAAAGGTAATATAATTATTCTATCCAATGAACATAATATACATGTATGCATATATATCATTTTTTTCAGTGAACAAAATATTTATATTTGTGGGTATCATTCAGTTTGTAGGACATATTATGTGATTTATTTTGTAATGACTGACATATAATATAGTCTTTTACACTAGTCGTAATGTTATGTATTTGGCAACACATTAGACGTGACTATCTAGATTAATTTAACACTCTGTGATAGCTATTTGCTCATAACTGCTCCGAGATCCCTCGTTTAATTAGACTGATGCCTTACAGTGACCAGTATCCACTGGTTACCTCGTTGATCCCTGGCTTAACCAGCCTGGTGCCATACAGAGACCAGTTTCCACTGGTTACTTCGTGGAGGTTACAACGAAAGTCTTATTTTAGGAGAGGCAGATATGAACGAATTATGCATGCCATTTCGTATAAATCGCCAGTAGTGGAAGCAGAATGTAGATTCGACAAGCATATCTGTCCATAACCTACCACCTGACGCGTCAATAAAACGTATGCCAGAATGTTAAACAGCAAGAACCAGTAAAATGTTTAAAGCTCTGAAAAGAGATGTTTGTTTTCTTGGTGTGGAAGTATGCGGCATCGGCCTCTCTGTCGTCTATGCACTGTAACATCTGGAAAACAACAAATACATTAGGCATGATCACACACATTATGATGACAACCTACACAAGGTAATTACACGTAGAGATGTTCCAATCGACTACAACAAATTATTTTCCTATCGCATGTGTCAACACATGCTATAGGAAAATACTGCGACAACCATTTATTAACTAAATGCCAAATTGTTTAGAAAGTTTGTGTTGCTGTCAAAGCTGGGCCACCAGATTGCTTGGAACTATTTATTGGTAGTACCTTTGAAACAGAATACAAAGCAGCAGCAGACTTTTGTGATAAAACGTCTGTGTTAAAGGAACATGCAATGTCACGTACTCAAAATGACTCTTCTTTTGACTAACTGAGCCAATTCTGGGTGCAACATAATCGATTACTGGCCTCACCATATTCTCACAACCACCATCGCCATATGATGTATTCATTTTATAAATGTGTTGTGTGCTCGAGCTATTGCCAACTTTTAAAGTTTGAAGGCCAACATTTTAGCTTTTCTGAAGCTAACTCACTTATTGTCAATCCACATATTTTTCGTACACATCGTTTTCTCCTATCCCATGTTTTTCTAGCATTGTGTGGATTTCAGTGGAGTACTCACACTGTGATGGTTACTGCTCGGAAGAGTCATTTTTTCTGTAATAGCATACATTTATTAACATTAATTGTGCCTGTAATAATCCACCGCATGATCACCCATCTCACGTTATTTGAATAAAATGATGTTTCGCAGATAAGCAATATCATCTGACGGAGCAAGACCATAGAAACCACAATTACATCTACAATTACTGAAACACCACAGGAAGATGAACATGTCTGTAATGGATAATTAGCTAACTGCTGTTGGAAATGTGGACTGAAATGATGCCTTCCTAGTTACTGTACAGGGTGACACAGACTTAACTTGCTTACTTATTTTTGGAGGATTTGGACCTCCGCATGTCACACTGGTGTCCGTTATGTCAATCACTGGAGTCTCCTACGCTGGGTCCGGTAACTGCAATGACAAAGACGAGTGATCACCATCGTCACCAGTCGTCTCTGCACATCTGCTTTTGTCGCGATGTTCCGTCAGAAAATGGTCCAAGAAGACATCCTCCAACTTGCTGACACTGGTGCAAAACAAGCGAGGGAAGCTAATTAATTACATTTCATTAAAATAAATTTCAATAAACTACAAACTTGTACATTCGGTGTTGGTAAACTTACTGATTACAACCATAGGTATTATATTAATTTGTATACATGATACAAATCATCAATGAAATAATATACAATAATTTATATATTTTATACATTCAGCACCAGCTCTAAACATGAATTACCACTAAGCATATGAACAGATATATGTTCGATGCTGAATTATTATTACAAAATAATCGTTCCAATGACTTCTAAATTATCTAATTAACAAGTGAAATGAAGACAGCCTGTTACGAAAGGGACAGTGGATAGGAGGACTATGTGGCACTGGGCTCTGTCGTGGTGCCTTAAGCTGAGTCCTCGTCTGATGCACAGGGCTCACAGAGTGGTGCTGGAATGAACAATGTTGTTTACAATAATTATATCAGGCAACCATGGAGTGCATTTATGCATCAAAGCAAAACATCAGCATTCTGAAATTGTCCTTCCTTAGATAAATAATTATCTACTTAAAGACCATCAATTTCAATTTGTACTGATTTTTGTACATGTGACAACTAGTAATTTGGGTAATTTAATTGTTATTATTACTACATTTTCTAGAACTCATGCTCGCTCATCATAACTCGAAAGTACACCGGGCACCAGGATGGGCACTCTAAGGTATGTCTCCTGGGCTTTTTGAATTATTCGGTGATTTTTTTCTAGCGTACGATGGGTATGACGGATGTCGTTCCATATAGCCGCCAGATTATTCATTGTCACATGCAAAAGTACTGCATCGCACAACTGTTGGCTCCACCTCAGCTAACACAAAGTTGTTATGTTAAACATTATTTACAACAACAATGGTAGTGCTACTCCAAGCACCGGTTCCATGTAAATGCAATTACAACCATACAAAGTGTATCATGAAATCAAAATGTGTGTTGCTATAATGTCATTAACTATGCCTGTAGAATAGATTACTGAACAATCTTCAGGGTAATTTTTATTCAATTCAAACTATTTCATTTTGTATATCCAAACACTTGGATATATGCTAAATGAAATATTTGGACTAGGTTCTTAATCTTCACAGAAGATGGGAATTTGTAATTGCATTATTATAGAGTATGTAGCAAAATATAGTTTCTGAAATTGTCCAAACTGTAACGCAATTTCTGGCATTATTCCATGCAAACAAAATGAGTAGTACCCGTCCATTGTATTACCCGTTTGGGTAGTAACTCAGGCAGAGGTTAGGGCTAGCTAATATGTGAAACAACCAGTTAATGTTTTGAGTATGAAAACATCAGCAGGAATTGAACCTGCTTCACAAATTCAAGGCATAACTGGACGAGCACCAACTGTTTTAAAAGCCTAACATGTCAGAGTTATGATTTAATAATTCATATACAAATTTTAATACGAACTTACCTCTAGCCAAAGCCGATAGTATTGCTAAGTTTTGCCTTTTGGGTTTACCACATTATTCGAGATAACATAAGGAAAGAGAGGAAGGTGGAGTGTTTTAGTCTGTTCTTGGCACGACATCCTGAAGGATGACATACTTTACTTTTCTCAGGTTGTTCCTGACCGTAGGCGGTGGCCTCGGTGGTCAGATCTACATCTGTCTCTGTAAATGCCCTACGAATTTCTGGTAAGGGGGCTCATCTAAATCAGGGTTGGTTTCTGACAGTCAGAAAAGTATTTTCGACTAAACAATGCCAGGAACTGTCAGAATCTAATACATCCCATATGCATTTATGATTTTGATAATTGCATAAGCTATGAAGCAATGACCCAGAAACACTTGGATGACATCTAGCGACAACAGAGCTTGCATCTAGCAACTTTTTTTCCATTACTTTCCACTTTAACAAACTGTTCCCACACAGCCTTAGCTGGTCTGCCACCCTTAAACATGGTGCAAACTAGGATGTTAGTGCTACTAGCACTATTAAAGTCACTATTCAATGACGTCAAAATATGTTGGTAATGAAATAGTACTTCTTTCACATGTAACAGTATGTCTCTATGTGAAGATGCTACAACGTCAACAGGTGGCTGGCCAAGCAGTAGAAAGCGTTGGGCCAATCAGTTTACACCTCCATCGAGCACATTGGCAAGTTTAACCTGTCCCCCGGGTTACATAATTAATGGCACTGTCCATTGTGAGAACAACATATGCATGTAATAGCTATGACTCACTGATAACATTGCCTTTTATTATAGACTTCCTGGCACACATGCTATATTGTGCAAATACCGTGTTTTACATGACTCGATGTACTTTTGTTTAACTTTTCTTTAGCAAAACTGAGTTAAACACCTAGCCCCTACCCTGACAGACAGGTACATAGAGAATAAAAGCAAGCTCAGACAATACTCTTACAACGTCAAAGGAAAATGTAAAAAAAAGAAAAAGATTCTGACTGTTTCTGACATTTTAATGTCAGAAAGGTATTTCTGACTAGACGGTAGAAACCATCGTTTAAACCGCGATAGAAACCGTCGTGTCATAAACTTGCCAACCCTGATCCCTGGTGGCCTCGGTGGTTAGATCTACATCTGTTTCTGTAAATGCCCTTCGTCCTTCATGGGAAGGCGGCTCACCTAAATTGTTCCATAACTTTGTTAGTTTTGTAACTCTGATTGAAACGCGGTCTTCGGTCAGTACGTACCGGCAATAACTGTGTTGGCGCACAACAATTATTGTACGATTTCCGCGAATTATACGGCCCAGTTGCCTTGAAGTTGAGGGGAATTGAAGTGTCATGTACTTCACAAATGCGCCAATCAACAATTTATTTTAAAGCGCTAATTCACTCGAACATTCACCGACAACTAGAATTACAATGTAGGCGGCACCAAGAAGTTAAGCCCGAAAGAAGTTCCACCCGCAATTTTCAAGTATAATAGTTTTGGGTATCACCTAGTAAGAAAAGTATCACGTTTCGATGACAAGTTACACCCTTACTGTTTATACCGAGAGGGCGCAAACCACACATAGACGTTTCCTTTGACGTGTCCAACATGGATTGAAGTACAACACTCTCTGTCCAGCAATTGTGAACAACCGAGCTACTTGCACAGCGCTGCCCATTAAGTAATACTTACCGATATCCAAACGTGAGAAAAACCCGGTCACACCTCCAGCTAACTGAGTGTTATCAAATTATTCAACCATATCGGCTATCATATCGAATCACACGTTAGCCAATAATACGTACAATACAACACCATCTAGCAACTGGCGTCATAAAAACAGTTCGCATAGACACATAAAACATAGCATTTGATATGTGTGCTTCTGTAGACAAATAACTACGTTGATGGCGAGACTCTACTGGTTCATATCACTGCATTATTTCACAACACCTGATCTTATTCAACACTTAATCTTTACCTGATCCATCGCCGTTTCTGTCATGAGAAGCACCCGTGGATCCGTCGGCTGGAGCCTCCACGTCGACGACTTCTCCTGCACGCTTCGTTTTCCCCAAAGAAGACACTGACGATGACGAGGCTGACAAGCAGGAAATACGTCAGGTGGCGCCACCTATCAAACCTATGCTTCTCAAAATGTGGCATGCATCAACGCCGTTTGATTCTTCAGTACGACGCTGATCATAACAAATCATGCTGCCAGTATTTAATATAGCCACCGCTAAGACAACTTTCATCAGTGCATTATTAGTTAAAAATAGTAATTTAACTCAGAATGCGACTTTAACTATTTGAAGGCCTGGGTTGCCAAGCTTAAATCACGACCAACTTTGGATCGCTGCTCCAAAAGATTAACAACCGTTGTTCTATACAATAAAAAACATAAAAGTAATGGTCATGTACAAGCTTGAACAGAAATTGTGTGTGTTTGTTTTGTAAGTTTGTTTCTCTCTCGGTTGGTGATTACAAACAGCATTATTCATCAACCGTTTTGTACTTCATTTCACATTAACGCGCGGAGTTTTTAATATTCAGAACCAATAATAATGCAGGGTATCTTTCATTGCAAGCAAATAAATCATGACATCTGTC
>CM034531.1:75470084-75682584 GCA_020002185.1 Paraescarpia echinospica
ACGTCAATGTGTACACGAGTACATATAATCAGTCCTTGTATTATGTATGTATGTTGATACCTTGATATGGTTAAACTCTGTTTTGGAGACAATCTCTTTGTGTGTTACCCTACCTTAATGCGATCTCGTTCCATGTGCCACAAGGAATGTATTACTAAAATAACTTACCTACATAAAAGGATACTCTTAATCAAAGGCAATCAATCAAAGCCCTTGTCCATTGTCAGCGCCCTTGCGATAAGGCAGAACTGGTTGACCTAAGCTGTGCCCCACAATAACTTTTGCAATGCGGTCGACACGCGATACCGACTAATAAACAGACATTTCCATATTTATTATGTTGATTACGGTTCACGTACGAACACAACAGTGTGAGTAACGGTGTCTTGTTGTGCAAAAGAAGACCGCGGGACTGTGCATTCCTTAATTTACTAAACCTTTTGAATTGTGTTGTTTGTGTGAACTACAAAGTGCGCTTGAAAAATCACAATAACGACGACAACGGCAACAACAACAACAACAACAACATCAACGACAACACCGACGATGACGATCACAACAACAACAACAACAAAACAACATTGACAACTACAAAAATAGCAACATCATCGACAATAACGACGACGACGACACCAACAACATCAACAACAGCGACTACCACTACAACTATTACTAATGATAATAACAATAATAATAACACTATTACCACTACAAAAACAACCCAATTTAATACTTTTTGAACAGTTATGTCAATGTATCCATGGCACGTGCTATCCGGTCAGACACAGAGTGGAAGGAAGCTATTAGAGACCAACGTCGTCCATCAGTACACGATTATCTTTAGAGCAGTCCAAAACAAATAAATGAGTTTTACAACAAACGCGTGAAACATTAAAAAAATGTATATACTAAATTATGCGCTATTCAAACGTTTCATTAAGTTAAAACGGCAACCATAATTTAAATGTGTTTGCTATAATTAATGTGAGAAAACAAGCGCAAATCGACTCGTGTGAGAATATCGTTGTAAATTCCATAAGGAATCGGATTTTTCACTGCACATGCGCAAAATACTCATCAATCTATTTCAATGTCACAGATAGAGGTTTGTTATTGCAATTTTTATAGGTGTATTTGCTGGTAGTATACATTACTATTGTGAAAGTAACTGAAAAAAATGGTTGTTGGTGCCATTGTGGAATTCTTTTGGTCTTGTCCTGAAGTCTACCATAGGTGATACGTTCTCGCTACACGAATGCATATCAAATAATGCAACTAAACAACAACCAGTTGAAGAATTATATCGACTAATAACACCACCAACTAATGAAATGTAATTTCATTGCGGAGAGAAAAAAAATTGCTTCATCCTATCAATAGTTTCCGCAGATCATTACGGTATTTGTTTTTGTGAGTCGACCGGTCGATCAGCCACTCGGTCCAACGGTGAAATAAACCTACTCTCTGTCAGCATGTCATGTGAAATAAGAACACCAATATAACCGTGTATTGGTAAGACATTGTATTTCAAGAAAACGCAAAACAACGAACTACTCGAATTAAAAAGGGCGAATTCCTATCGGACAATTTAAATAAGAATAACGATCGTGTTGTTATGATGTATTAGTATACGGCATGCATGCAATGTTCGTTATGAAGTATAGTTATTAGTATACGGCATGCATGCAATGTTCGTTAAGAAGTATAGTTATTGTTGGGATGTCTAAGCTAATTCTTGCATTATGCGACTGCGTTCACAGTTAATTGTCACTAGCATCTACGTCCGAATACTACGCGGTGATAACAGCATACCGAAAATATTCTATTGTATGCCGTCGAGCCACAGCAGGCGTTGTTATTGCCCTTGTTTAGAAGCCTTCCAGCGCAGCAGATGCTAGAACGAGTATAGTAGGCCGTCGTGCCACAGCATGCGTTGAAATTGCCCTTGTTTTGACGCCGTCCAGCGCAGCAGATGTCTAAACCAGTATTGTAGATCGTCGCGCCACAGCATGCGTGCATATAGCCCTTGTGTCGAAGCATTCCATTGCAGCAGAAGTAAAAATGAGTATTGTAGGCCATCGGGCCACAGCATGCGTTGTTAATGCCCTTGTTGTGACGCCTCCCGGCGCAGCAGATGTCGACACGTGGATTGTAGTTGCCACAACCTAAAACATGTAGAAATGACCGCATAACGTATACTTAAATACAGTGTAATGAGAATATGTAATGCCGACTGGGTGTATACTGTTTTATACGCCATTGGCGTCCTTATTGCCCTTAAATTGAATCCTTCCGGCGCAGCAGATTTTTAAATCTCGATTGTAGTAGCCACAACCTGAAACATGTAGACCGCTTAACGTATAGTTTTAAATATAGTGTAATGAGAATATGTCAAGCAGACTGGATGTATATTGTTTTTATAAGAAATTATTCTACAACATTGCTAATTAGATGGAACCCGTGTTCGAATCATGTGCTGATGTGTCGAACTTTTGGCAAGTTCGTTCCGTCTACGTTACTCTGGTTCACTCAGCACAGTGGATACTAATTTTGTGTACGAATAGTTGTCGCGTATTACCTGCAGCGTGGACGAATGCTTCCATATTAGTAGAGATGGTGTTCAATTTAAAATGTCTAACAGGGAGAAACATTGTAAAGCGGTTTGAGTAGTCCAAAAGACTACATACTACGCTACGTAAGAACTTACATTTTAATCACACCAGATTAACGTCATTGGAAGTGTTAGTTATACCGGCGTACCTAATTTTGAGGTATACATTTTCCGTATAATGCCGTGCTGCTTTGTAGCTGAAGGAACTAAATATGACAGGCAATTAGGCAAGCTGGTATTTATTTATTTACTATGATTTAATCAACCATTATTTTTAACGGACGACATAATATACGTTTAAGTGAGAAGTTATTTAGTACATAAAATGGAAGTGTAAGAATTTGAAATTGCATATCATTTCATGGTTTAATGAAGATGGAATTACCACCGGTAGGACGACTGGAGCTTCGACGACGACGGCGACGGCGACTGAACCATCCAGCCACGCTTTCGTCGACAAAGAGCGAGGCGAGAACGAGGCTGATGAGCAGCAGATACACCAGTTGGCGCCGCCTAGTAAAACGTTTAATGAGATAAATTGCATAAAATTGTGTCGGATTTCTCTACAAACATTACAACGAATATTGAAAGGTCATGGAAAGGTCATATTCGAAGGACAAACAAATTGTTGCACTTGCTCTAAGTGCCCTATGGATTCCATTAATGATCACACGAAACGAACACCTTATCTATATCGACAGTCAAATTAAGAATGCTGGCTAAGAAGGTGATTTGTATTATAACAACCCGAAGTATGCATTACGTTCTCGGCCGATATTAACATTCAGCACAACAATTCAGATCGAATATCCCACATCAGCAGGCTAAACATAAATCATAAATTATATATACTATTTATAGTTGAAATATAATTTCTCATCAGAAATTTGTTGCATTGAATGGAATCGATGTAGATTGTTTTGTTAAATAACAAATACCAGTAGCATATCATCACTGTAACTTGTATCATTACGTGCTTGTCATGGGTGAAAACGTGAACTAAAAGGTGCTATTACTCTGTCCCTGTTAATTTCTATAAATCTTTGCGATTGGGTTGAGCCTATATTTCTGTAGTACAAGCATGGGAAGAAGGAGGTTTGCTGTATATCACGAACACTCCCTAGACAATCGCTTGCAATCTATATTAATGCCACTGTCTTGGTCTATGCCATTTAGATAAAGAAAGAAAACAATAGGTTAATCAATAACACAATGTGTTGCAAATCGTTGCATTCTGGCATTACTACTAATGATGATGATGATGATGATGATGATGATGATGATGATGATAACGTCGACGTCGACGCCGAGTACGACTACGATAAGGATAATTATGATAATACCAACATCAATTCTACTCTACTCTTTCCCTTGAAATATGGGATTAAGCCTGACTCCTTTATTACTGAACATGATTTCTACATTCGTTTCGTCGCTTTTTCCCGCTCTCGCTCACAATTTGCTCAACCTTACAAATTCACCTAATCTCTATTCACACAGTACCCATGTCTAAACAGTTATACACACAATGTTCTTCGTAATATAGCAATTAAGACAGTAATGGCATATATAAACTGCAATAGCAATAAAACACGCTTTTACTCTACTTACATCGTTGTAGTTGGTCTTTTCTTCTGGAACTATGACGGACGATGCGGTTTGTAGACTGCAAGCCGACCACTGCCTTTTCATCGGAATCCAGGCAGTCTTTATAGCGGAAGGCATGTCACGCAAGGACAAGGATAACAACATAACATTAATAGAATGGACCTATCGCTTTCCGACATGTCACAGTAATTACTCCATAAATATCTTGACTACACAAAAGACGTCTCGAATCAATTACTACGCGGGCTCCTTGACTATCTCTCACACCTACATCAGTCATGACGGGGCGGAATGAACCGGGTCATTGTTACATACTACAAAACAAGACGGGAAAAACACATACTCATTTGACACATTGCTTCGATTCGACCCATTCCTCAATAAGAACAGCGTACATGCACCTCTGCAACAGATGCAACTAAATCACTTGTGCACGCTCATATCTAGATTGATGACAGTGTTGCTCCGCTGTTGCATGATCTGCACTGGCTACCCGTTGTTCGCAGAATCGAGTTCAAAATATTGGTGTTTACGTACAAGGCAATGCATGCAAATGAGCCCGTCTACTTGCGTCATCTCGTGTGTCCTTACACACCCGCTAGATCACTGCGGTCTGCTGACAACAACATGTTGTCTGTAACGCGTACTCGTGTCAAAGCGGGTGACAGTTCGTTCGCGGTGGCCGCTGCAACTCTTTGGAACACTCTACCTAATTACATTAAATCTTCGGACACTCTTGGCAGTTTTAAATGTCAACTAAAACACATTTATTTAGAATATCATTCTAGACGAACGCTAATAGCTTGTTTGTGACTGCCCTTAGCGATCCAGTGGACTTATTTACATTAGTAATATTTTAGAAATATTTATTTATTTGACTTTATACCGCTACATTTTAGTAATTAACTGATGCATTGTAATTTATTAATTATGTTACATTTTACTGTGTTTATTTTAAGTTAACATCTTATTACCATATTCCAAATATTTTGTTGCCTTTTACTTTATTTATTTATTAATATTTTTATTACTACTGTATGGCACAATTTTTTTTTTTAATGACTGTGTTAGTACTAATATTTTAGTTTAATGATCATGACGCATGATGTGTTGTAAAGCGCCACGAACAATTGTGCATCTGGCGCTATAACAAATTAAATATACTATTACTATTATTATTATTATTGGACTACAGGAACGAGCTACTGGCTGGATAACAGTTCCAGTTATTGAGATTGATTATTATATGTTCGCTTCTATAACGCCGACATGTTTCAGCCAATATTCCAAGGGCTGATTTAAAGAAATTCATAGCATTTTTCACTGCATGATGTGTTATTGTACAACTATTAGTGAATTGTTGCTTTATAATTTTCACGGGATGTTTATTGCGTGGTGGTAATCAAGCCGACATGCTTACTTGTGTTGTCTTTCTGACAATGGCTTATTTGTTATTGTAGCATGTTGGTGCTGGGTATATTATGACATGTTTTACACGGTTGTGGTCTCTATCTCGTGTTTTGTTTAAGACGACACGACGTGTTATCTTTGTTGGAATTACGAATGTAAAGGACCATAACCGTGATAAATATTAATAAGTCATTTGACTAGTTTATATGAACTAGAGAAAACCAGGCAACCAGAGAGGGGGGGAGAGAGAGAGAGAGAGAGAGAGAGAGAGAGAGAGAGAGAGAGGAGAAAGAGAAATATATATATATATATATATATATATAGAGGAGAGAGGAGAGAGAGAGAGAGAGGATAGAGAGAGAGAGGGAGACAGAGAGAGAGAGGGAGAGGGGGAGAAGAGGGATGAGGAGACAGAGAGAGAGAGAGGAGAGACAGAGAGGGGAGACATAGAGACAGAGAGACAGAGACAGAGAAGAGACAGAGACAGAGGACAGAGAGACAGAGATACAGAGACAGAGAGACAGAGAGACAGAGAGACAGAGAGACAGAGAGACAGAGAGACAGAGAGACAGAGAGACATAGAGACATAGAGACATAGAGAGAGAGACACAGAGAGACAGAGAGGCAGAGAGACAGAGAGACAGAGAGACAGAGAGACAGAGAGACAGAGAGACAGAGAGACAGAGAGACAGAGAGACAGAGAGAGAGAGACAGAGAGAGAGAGAGAGAGAGAGAGAGAGAGAGAGAGAGAGAGAGAGAGAGAGAGAGAGAGAAAGAGAGAGAGAGAGAGAGAGAGAGAGAGAGAGAGAGAGAGAGAGAGAGAGAGAGAGAGAGAGAGACGTCAAAGGAGAGGGTGTGGGAGATGACTTAAGTAGGTGATTAAGCAGGATCGACGACAAGGAGTGTGGTGGTGAGGCGAGATGATTGATATAAGACTGATTCGAGATTCGACCGGTCAACCTATTAGTTACACTATTAATTGAGATGTGAGGAACATAGTTAGTAGGGTTAAATACTTCAAAGCCTCTCACCTTCGAACGTCAGAAATCTATAAGTAACTGGAAATTGGTAATATTTAAGGACCATAGAAAAACGTAGTTAAATATAACAAGAGTTTCAATAGTCGAACTACGGTGTATGCATCAATGAATCACTTTGAGACACCTCAAAGGGACTTTGACGAAATGTGGTGTGCCCGACGCTCACCACGTACACACATTTCTCACCTGCATATTAGGCAGGCGCGATGCTGAGTTGGATGCTTATGCTTAATGCTTACTGCTTGACAGGTATGTATATATGTATGCTGACTATGCTACTGCATATTATGGTTGTCTTGATGTAACATGTTGTTGCAGGTATTTAATAATGTCAGCAACCCACGCTGTGGGGCCTGTAATCTTCTGTTGTGTAAATGGTTGGTTGTGGTTACATTAGGATGGCGACCAGACAATGTAGTAAGTTGAAAGTCCTAATGTAATTTACACCACCTACAATGTTACACTGGCGAGCGCGTCCAAGTCTGATGAAAACGACAGTGTACACCACCGTGAGATGATTTTCACCGCTATATACGAGGCAGTCACAATGTCCGTAGATTCGACGGACCAGGTATGTCGTATCCTTGTCACTGGGATGCCTACTGGCTTCGACGACGTCAATATGTCCCCTTGATGCATCTTATCTGACGAAAAGCAGAGTGCTTAGAAGAGGACCCATTTTTCGAAGCCTTCGTTCATTGGGTGGACCGCCGATTGGTGCACAAACGCAATCGAAGGAGGAAGAAACGTCAGCCGGACCCAGAGAGGCAGATGGGTGTCGGGGCAGCGACACCTGTCCTAACGAGCCACTCGATCAATGAGGCTGCCATGTTTCGGCCATTTTTTCACTAACCACCGCTGTAGCTTTGGGAGCAGCACTAGCAGGGTAGGTTAATTTATCCTGTTTTCTCATTTTCTTGTGATTGTATTTACTTGTCACTTACGCTACATGTACACACCATTACAGCCATGGCGACTTTCTTGGATGTATCGGTGTTTTGTTGTGGGTTGAGTTGACTGAACAGGGACCGACCTGTCGAGGCCACAGGTTAGGATTTATTTGTTTTCCATTCTCCGTACTGAATGAGGTGTGGCATTTAGAACTGACACCATTGGTTTTGTTGATATAGTTGTTGAATATGTAACTTCATGGGTGATTCACATTGTATTATTGTCTTGTGCAGTCTTGTTATTTGATGTATTCTTTTCGACACATTGACGAAAATATTACCTTACGAATTACGGTTTGCTCAATTTGTATTACACTTGAAAAAAAATCACGTGTTAAAATTACACATTGTTACCTGGTAGGCTTGTATAATTAATGTTATGGTACTCGTGATGATATTAAGTGTAGAGGTCTGTATGAATCATTCAGCACGTAAAGTTGACTAAGAGGATATAGGCTTAGCTTTGACTTCGTATCTACACTTACACATAACATCTATAGCAGTACTAAATGGGAGGAACGTGTTCTGTTTTGCCTGTAGGGGAAATTGTTACTGAAAGTGCGGACCTTGAATTGGTGATATTGGCTGATAACTAGTGTACAACACATTAGCTAAACAGTCGGTGATCAGTCGGATCTTCAACTTTCAAAAGTTGGTGAGTACTATATACGTGATTCTGAACCTCCTTCGGAATCAAAGATCAAAGGGTTTTGGCAGGGATTTTACATAAAAATGGGTAAACAGAATCAAACATCAAAGGGTTTTGGCAGGTTTTTTCCCATAAAAGATGGTAATTAGTCAATAAATATATAAACAAACCGGTGGCGTGTGCGAATCGGTTATTAATCAGAGACCGTCGAATGTTGATAAACAAAACTCGGGACCGTCGAATGTTGATAAACAATAATAAACAGTTACTACATGGCGAATATCGAGCTTAAATTCATAAAAAAAAACTCGCGGGGTATTTGCACAGTCGATAACAGTAATGGATTTTCACGAAACAGCTTACGTTTCCGGCTAAACGGCTGCCGAGAAAGGCAGAGGAAAGCAGAGAACAAAACGTCTGAAAAATATCTGGTTCCTTTTTATGCACAGAAGGTAAACATGAATAGAAACATATCGGCACACATCTGAGCCGTGACGACCCGCTGACAGCAATAACAGAAGAGAAAAGACAAACAAGTTAACACCTTCACGCGTATGTTTCATGCATTGTTAAGAACTGTCAGGTTCGTACGAGCGGTTCACGCATATTCACACATATATTATTTTGTTCAATTGACTCGGCTCTATAGTTAGTATGTTTTGTGCAGCATTTGCCGGCTAACCAAATAATCTCTTAACGCCTCTGCAAGGTGGGTAGTTTGTTGTTTGTTGCAAATCTACTGCTGCCATTTGTGAATAGAATGTAAAAAAAGTAGCTAAATAGTCCCGCAGTGTGTTCGATTGGGAACTTATAAACGCTTTCCCAGTAGGCATAGCTGCTAGAGCTAGGGTGACGTCTGGATAAGGATAAGAACACCAACCCACCCACATACACACACACACACACACACACACACACACACACACACACACACACACACACACACACACACACACACACACACACACACACACACACACACACACACGTGTGTGCGCACAGTAATCCACACTGCATGTCTTTGAGTGGCATAGTCTGATGATGTTCTTTATTTCATCTTCACTGGTAGGTAACAATCGACTGAGTTCATTTGACACACGTTGGCTGCCAGCATCGATAACGTAACCAGAATATTCTTCGTCATTGATCAGCTTTTCGTGGATCTGCATTCTAATTCCTTGTGTTCTCTCAGCAAAGTAGGTAGCGAAGTCATCTCACAGTGTTTCAGTGTTAGCGGATTGTGAAAGAGTCATACCCGGTGGCTTCAGCAGGGTGTTAACTACACGAAAACATGTTCGCTGGTCAAGTGATGACAATACTGATTCATAGTGAGCCCGCTTGATCATGTTGTTGACCGCTGTTCGGTGCTCAAAAAAAATCTGGAGATGCATCTCGAGCTTCGTTGTTCTCCATCTCTTCTCTTTTGCACGTCTCAATGCCCTGGCTTGATGAATGTCGTCATTACACCAAGGCTCCTTGCGTAGACAAGCTTTCATTCTCGACATGACGGTGGCATGCAGGTTAATAGTTGATACGACCGCATGCTCATACTGGTCAACCATTGTATTCACCGATGAAAATTGCAAAGACATATCACTTTCAAGGCGAACCAGATCAAGTCCGCGAAAATCACGCAGTTGCTTTACGACACGAGCAGACACTGGTTTAGTAGACGATAGAAAGAAAACGACACTATAGTGATCCGATATACTGCTAGGGTACGCAGTAGTTGACAACACTATTGAACTGGATGAACGTGTTATCACTAAGTCCAACATGTGTCCCCTCATATGCGTGGATTCAGTGACATGTTGTTTTAAGTTGTTTTCTGTTACAGGATATGTTCTATAGAATATTCCATAGGAAATATTCTACACGTTGTCAAATTTCATACAAAATTAATACTCGTTAACACAGGTGCAAATGTTGCATGATCATCATATATGATCACACATTTTTATTATGTCATATGTCATGCAATCCACAATAATATCCAAGTTGATCGAATGACCAAATCGTGCATTATGCGTGTGAGTGTTACTGTCTATAGAGAAATAACATGTATACGCGGATCGATATAAAACATTCTACAAAAAAAACATAGCAGTTGTAATTACCACTCAAAATGTAAATAGTTTCCTATAATAAAACAAGTACGTGTCTATAGGGCAAGGTGGGGTAAAATGGTCATGTTAAGATTCATGATGATTTTATTATAATTTAATACCCTTTAAAAACGTTGCGCTTGTGCGTAAATTGAAACCAACTTTATTAGTGACAACATGTCTGAATTAAACATGAATTGTATCAACCACTTCCGGATCAATTTGCACTGAATTGTTTTGTTCAAGTGGGTCATTTTGTTCAATGGGTGGTACAAAATGGTCCTCCTATAAAGGGTAAAACGGTCACTCATTTCAAACATGATTTTATTGCAACTGGTGCTAACAAATGTGAACAAAATTTCAAATTACAGCTGATACGACCTTTAAAGCATATCAATGACGGGCGTATAGGCCATATTCTTTAGATTCAGAGTTGGCGTCTAATGCCAAAACCACTCATATGCGTCCTGCGCACAAGTCACAAATTAAAGTGTCACTCATTTCGAACATGATGTCATCTCAACTGGTGCTAAGAAATGTGTGAATAATTTCAAATTACAGCTGACACAACTTTTGTAGCATAATTATTAATGTGAGTAATTAAGTTCTAAACTCTAGTCCATTACCAAGTCTAACCTTCTGTATCTGCACATAAAGCACACACAAAAGTATTGTCATCGGGATCGACAACAGCAAAGTCGTCATGAGCCCATTTTGTATAGGCTGTGCACTGAATCAAATCCTCGTTTTCGGTGCTGCTGTACAATTCTCCACAGAATATACATTGTGTGTCGACATCTTCCAGATCGTTTGAAGGAATTATTCTTGCGGAGACGTTCGCTTTTCCTCCTTTGGTCTTTCCCTTGAACTTTGTTGTTTTCTTGATTTTCACGCCCTCTCTCTCTCTCTCTTTCCAAATGTTTGTTGTGTCTGTTTTTCTTCCTTTCTGACTTTGCTTCTTTCTTACGTCTCTTGTTTTCCACCAGTTCTATAAGGTGTTTCGTATACGGGCTACGACGACTAACTAAGACCTAGCATTACATTGGCAAAGCGGAAGGTGCAAATTCATGGTCTACAAAAATGTTGGGATTGTTTGGGTATATTCCCGTTGTTCGAAACCTGTTTGCTGCGGTCTGTGCTGTCAGTGCTTCTGGTAAGAAGGACAAAATAACTCATGATCTCTGGTTTCATCCTGACACGTGGCCAGACAAACAGTGGTGGAACACAAGAACCTTTTGCAGACATACATATTTCAACAGTTACCAATGTGCCACGTTCAGCTGGTGTAAGAGAACATCTTGACGGCGACCTTTCTTAGCAATGATATCTGATGGCCTACTTGGAATCGTTGTCATTCCAGTTTCGTCTACATTATAAATGTTATTTGGAGTAAATCCGTGTTCATCGACTACGGCCGGTACAATATTGAAGAAGTGTGTGACTGCTGGCTTGTTGAAACCACGCGCTCTTGCGACGGATGTTGCCTGAGCAATAGATCTGGATGTCTCTCAGCCGACTTGAAGCCTCTCAACCTCTGACCCAAGTGTCCGCATTATTTTAATTTAAAAGAGACAAGTGACTTAAATGTAACATCATAATTTATTAATGGGTTCCATTGTTATAACATTATACCATCAGATCTTCGAGCTTTTTTCAAATTCATTCATATATGAGGTTATCATTGTCATTAGACCTAAAGCCAGCCAAACCCAGCCAAATAACAGCGTATTGCTATATTTTCAAATTGGGCCATTAAATAAAATGTCTGAACCTACAGGTCTGAATTTGATCTACATCTGGTCAAATAGCTGGGTATACGAACTTTTCAAAACGGGTGAGTCTAGATGGTTAAATGTAAATGTTATTTAAGTTACTAACCTTAAAAGCACCGAGTACTTTCATAGATCGTTTTACTCTTTTATTCGCTCCCTTGTGGCGCCGCTTCAGGGTTGATCGGGTATTCCGAAATGTTTTCCTGCTTT
The DNA here is from genome assembly GCA_020002185.1 of Paraescarpia echinospica. Taxonomy (NCBI): domain Eukaryota; kingdom Metazoa; phylum Annelida; class Polychaeta; order Sabellida; family Siboglinidae; genus Paraescarpia; species Paraescarpia echinospica. The sequence continues at coordinate 75,482,440 of CM034531.1, forward strand.
CAGGTATCCTATTTGTCCTCCCCTCGCTTAGTGTCTTATCTGTCTTTCTCATAATGGAGTCGCCCATAAACACCCTCTCTTTCCTCATTGCCTCCTCAATCGCTGCCTTAGAATAGCTCCTTCGGTTTGCATCTGTCTGGTTGTTGTCTTTCCCCCCTGTCGTCTTCTCTCCTATCCCATTCTCTTCCGATCCATTCTTTCCTGTCGCTTTTTCTCTTGTCACCTTTCCTCCTGTCAGCGTCCCTTTTATCGACTTCTCTTCTATCACATTTGCTCTCACTTCCTTTCGTCCCTTCATCTTTCGTCCCATCTCATTTTCTTCTTTCCTCTCCCGTCCCATCTTCCCTCCCTCCTTCTCTACGGTCACTTTCTTCCCTGTCACCTTCACGCTTGTCACGTTTTCTGTTGTCGATTTTCCAATTTCTTCCCCTCCAATCACCTTCCCTCCTCTCAATCTCCTTTCATCAGTTTTCTTGCCACTGCTATTCTCCTTCAGTCTTGCAGTATTCTCACCTCTCTCCCTGTCGTCTCTCTCCATTCGACCTGCCTCCTTGCTAATTCCCATCTCCATTCCCTTCACAATATCTGTCAACCTAACTATCTCCTTCTGCAGACACTCCACCTTCCAACACCCAATGCACTAAAAGGTGAATCCTTCCTCCATGGTTTCTGCCCATGACTTCCCACAGCCGGACAATGCAAAATCTACCCAGCTGTGGCAGTGATCACACACCAAGTGTCGCTTTGCCTTCACTTGCCGTATGCAAGGCGCCATATCCCGATCAGAATTTATTGAATAACTTAACTAACTTAGTCTTTATAAAGACTGTTTCCTGTGTACTACAGCACACTTTAGGTTACAAATTTCAGTTACACAGCCGACTATTTATCCTGTCACGAACGCTAACACTACCGGTAGTGACCTAATTTAAATACAATCAATTACGTTACGTTACGCCGCCCGACTATCGCCCTTGCTTAGTTTTAACAACAATGCTACCTAATCAAAATATCTAGCAAGTGCTGGCTTACACAGATATTATCTTAGGTAAGAAGTTTGATGGTTGTTACTTGATCTCCTATATATTCTACCACATAATCAGGTTTGTTAAATCTTTTTTACAACTTACCGAAGGCTAAGTGAGTTACCCTATTATCACTCACTACACTAAGGTGTTCTAAAATACTCAGTATATCGTCTTTCTGTACAGCACTGATCGGGCAAATTAAGGAACGTACTGTCAATAGCCATAGTATTTTATTTACAACATCACAGTGTACGCAGACTTGTATGCCATAAATTTATAAAATATGAGGACTAAACAATTTACAAAATGCAATCCTCATATTTCCATTGGAATAATATATAAAACAACATATAATAATAATACATAAATAGATAACTAAATACAAGAGACAATGCGTAAAAACATATAAAACAAATGTACTGAATTATTGAAAACATCAAGAACTAGATAGTTGACTCTTCCATTTATACCAGAGTGTCCCAAGTCCGTGCATCAACAAATACCGTGACAAAGCGGTATCATGTTAGTTTTCTCAAACCAGAAACGTGTACATATAATGTTAACATACCAACCAAATTAACTACCAATAGGAGCTGCCAGCTAGTGCAATATCAAGTTTAACAGAAGCATTCAAACAGAAAAAAACATGACAGTGATCATGGTTGAAACAAATCATGCATTTTATAACAATAAAAAAAAAATATTTTAACAATTTAAATCTGATTTATTTGAATCTGGTATGTATATATTTATATAAATGTTTGTATTATGCATTCAGAAAGGGAATAGCTCAAATATCTGGAAATGGGGAAATAAAATATATCATTGCAATACTTTTAGTGTGCAAAATGGATTCAGAAAGGAATCAACAATATAATGCTGTGTTGATCAGCCACAGGGCCTTGCATTAATAGAAAACCTTGAATTACTCCAGTCCCAGTTCAAGCCTCTGGCCTTTGTTCAGTGCATCCCTGCTGATTTCAACCTGAGACCCCACTTGCCTTATCTGCATATTTTGCATAATCCATGGCACTGATGTTGGGGACAGATGCCAGTGGACAACTGTAGCGGCTAACAGCAGTGCCATGGGTTATACAAAATAAGACTTTGTTATTCAGTACCCCCACTCTGGCTGGGGAGGTGATTCAGCTTGGGAGGTCTTCTGTTGCCCATAAGTTATCTGCTTATATTTATGATCCAATGCTTCCTGTTCAATCAAATGGATCATCCTTGACCAGTCACTTGTTATGGGTATTGGTGTTACATACTTAGACTTTTAGACAAAATATATTAGGATCAAAGAACATTGACAGTGATCACTAGCTTTGATTGGTTCTTCTCTGGAAAGTTAAGTGGTAATCTTGCTACAAGACCATCCATTGGTAGTTCCATGAAGTGGGTGTCAGCTAACTTTCTGGTTCTCTAGTTGTCTACATAAATCTGTGTTTCTAATGGGTCTGTCACAAACCTCTTTATTCCTTGGAATGATATACTTGTTTTGGCTTGCTCGCTGTGAATATTTTGATTGTCTTGACAACTTGATTCGATCGTCTGACTTACTGTGAGTATTTTATTTGGTTAGTAATATCTTACCTTGCCTTGCCTTGTTCCTTTATATAATGTCTGTCATCAGCCAGGTGGTAATTCCAATAGTGGTGCACGTATTTGCTCAAATATCTGTGCTCATAAGTATCCCTTACAGACATGTTCATCCGTCTCTGGTGTTTCAGTAATAATAGGTGCCACACTGGCGTGTTTATACAGGACAAGTTTTTATGGGCTTGCTAGTAACATTTATCTTATGGTTACCAAAGATAATGTAATTGGTTTTTGATATATTTAGAGACCATTTGTTAAGAGTGAACCATGTATATAGTTTATCTAGTTCACAATTAACAACATGTTTTAGTCTATGCCTGTCTTTCATATTGTAAATATGTTCGTTTTAAATTGTATATCATACCACATTCTCATAACGTGATTACGTATTGTGGCATCATCACTTTGGGGTCTATTTAACATCAACAAAATGCTCCCCCTGGGTGCTGATACCACAACTCCACCATTATTCTTCAGTATTACATTTCCATCCAGTATACCTGCTCACTTACTTTTTCATACATAATTTATTATATTGTTTACATATATTAAATATGTATTATGTTTTTATCATAATGTATGCAAGTCACCATTACCAAAACAGACTGAAAATAGTCTGTGAATAAATTTCTTTTATCTTGTATCTTGTATGTACATCCGTGTCAGAATATAATATATTGGTATCATCTGCAAACAGCACAAATTTAAGAAGTTCTAATACATTATATATGTCATTAATATATCAAATGAACAGTCTTGGGCCTTGCGCAGAACCTTGTGGTACTCCACATGACACATTTAGGAGATTAGATGAACATTAAACTATTTTGACTAATTGACTTCTATTGCTTAGATAACTTTCTACCCATTTCTCAGCCACACCACGAACATCACAGACATTTTGTTTTGTTTTATTAATATTGAATTATATACGATGTCAGATGCTTTCATTAAGTCAACAAAAACGCTAAGTGTGTATTTTTTATCTAATGATGTACTTATTTCTTCGACCAGGTCAATCAGTGCATGTGAATGGGCATTGAGGATCGGAGCCTTATTGACTGTTGAACAAGTTATCATTTTTATCAATAAATTTGTCGAGTCTTTTATTATAGAGTTTTTCAAGTATTTCGGAAAATTGACACAACAAGGATATTGGTATGTAGTTGTTAAATTCTGTTTTTGAACCATTTTAAAATATAGGTATGACTTTGGCTATTTTCATTCTAGAAAAATAAAATCCATTTTCAAACGACATGTTAAATATTGCTGTTAATGGTGTAATCATTTATTGCACAACTTTCTTTATGATATTCATATTTATAGCATTACTGTCTCTTGAGATTCTGTTTTTACATGCACCGATGATCCTACTGACTTCTTCTTCACTTACTGGATTTAAGAACATGCTGTTTTTATTTTTAGTTCTTTGCCAATGTTCGAAAAGAAGATGTTAAATCCATCAGCTATGTCTTTCTTGTTGGTAATTGTTCTACTCTCCTTTACAAAATATTCAAGATAACAATATTCATTTTGCCGTTTATTAATGTTCCAAGTTTCTTGAGTTTTTTTTTTTTTGGTCATCCAATAGTTTTCCATAGTTTTCTTTTTCTGCATTTCTTAGTATTGTAGTTAGTTTATTTAAGTTTTGTAACAATGTTCCCTTTCTGGTGATCTATTTTATAGAAAATTTCTATACAAGTGGTTTTTGTTTGTGACAAGCATTTTTCAAGGCAGTTGTGAACCATGGCTTATCACTGATTACATGTTGTTTGTTTATTTTTCTGACTGTACAATGTTTAACATATTTTTCCATAAATGTATCTATAAATATACCATAAGCTACTTCCACATCTTTTATGCTAAATACATTTTCCCATGTTTCACTACTTAAATCTGCTATAAAATAATTTATGTTTTCATTTTATGGTTTCGTGCATTTTTATGCATTTCTATTTTCATTTTAGTTATTTCATATTCACATAGTGTAAATATTGGAAAATGGTCAGTTATGTCGCCGATTAAAATACCATTTATAGTTCGCTTGTTTATGGCATTAAAAAAAAAAAATTCAGTCAGAGTGATTGAATCTCGAGTAATTCTTGTTGGCTTAGTGATAAGAGGATACAGGCCTAAACTATACATGGTGTCAATAAAAAGTGTTGTACCTAAATGGTTATCATGTTTTAAGATGTCTACATTAAAATCTCCACATAGAAACAGTGTCTTGTTGGTTTGTGTGTTTCCAAACATGTTTGTAATGTTTTCACAGAAGATGTCTATGTTAGATCCGGGTTTGCGGTACATACAGCCTACTGTTTTTTTTATATTATTAATTCATTCCACTGTGATACATTCAAGGATATCATTTATTGATAAAGATTTACTTTCAATTTGAGTGCCGTTAATACTTTTATGTATGTAAATAGTAACGCCACCTACTCTAACATTTTCTCTACAGACATTAAAAGACTCATACATAGGTAGGTTATGGTGTTGCAGTGCTGTAGGATCATTCCAAGTTTCCCAGATGACAATTACATCAAATACTATATCAGAAGCATGAATGTAGCTCTCAATTTGTTTGAAATTTGCATTTATAATTCTTCCGTTGAAGTGAATTAATATAAAACGTTGTTTATCATTAATATTATTGCAGATACCTCTCCATCGTGGATTTGAATAAAATTTACAAGGTGAGGTATCATTAAAGCACATATTATTGGGAACAATTATTGGACCAAGCTCATGTGCATTGTCTTCTTGGTTTTGAAATACATTTAGATTAAACATTAAGTCCTAATAAATCAACATCATCTGTCAGGCTAAGATCATGTTGTAGTGTATTCTCACCATTATTGGCATCATATACTGGATTTATATCCCTGTTATTGTTGTCAGTCATTGTTTATAGTTTGTTGAAGTCAACGTGTCCACGGATTTGAATTGGAGAAGATTGTTCTGTTTTCTTGACGAAGATGATGTTTTTGGTTGTCCATGTGCTGTGGAGTCTCTGCGGAGTGTGCGGGCTTGGTGGAAGAGTTCATTGTTCAGACGTGAAAGATGGTCATTTAGATACACGTTCGTTCCTTTCAGCGATTTTCTGTTTTGCATGACTTTTGTTCGTTTTTCGGTGGTCAGGAACTGGACGACAATGGGGGTTGTTCCGTCTTGGCGTTTGGGTAGGTCGTGTTTCACTGTGATTTCCACCTCCGGAATGTCGACGTGTAACTTGTCATGAGCGAACTTCTGTTTTATTGTTGCAATCTCCCAACTCGATTGATCGGCTGGGGTGGTCGTTCTGGTGTTTGGTCGAGATGCGGCTGTGTGGGCGAAAGAGTGGAGATTTAGGCCTGTCACTATGATGTTCTTTTTCTTCGAGTCCTGCTCGAGATTGTTCGCGGCCGTTTCTAGGATTTCAACACGAGTGTTCAGTTGACTTATCTATTCATCTTTTACTTTCAGAACCTGCATGAGGTCGGCCAGTTGTATTTCATATTTTGCTGTTATCGTTTTCATATCATCAATGTTTTTACATAAGTGGTTAAGTGATTGTTTAATCTCGGAAATATCAGAGTCGATGTATTTCGGCGCCATCTTGTTACACAAAAAGTGAGATACGTCCCCCGCATTGAACATTAAAAAAACTGCTGTGAGACGATCATTAATATGTAATCACGTTGTGACTCTGTATGCCCGTATAGGCAGTTGTATAATCGTTTAGCGGTAGATCTCTTTCTCTGCAACACACGCTGAATAGCAACGGACCGAATATCGGTGTTTAGCGCCTTTCTACGTATGTCATAAATAAAACGTTGAAAACCTTATGAACAGTTTTAATGCTCGTCCTCACGGCCCTACCCTTAGGTAGTCGCGTCCTCGCGGTACAATAGTGACATCTAGCGACCATCACATTTGCCAACTGTCTCACGGTACAACTCCAAGTCAGTAGCGACCTTACGGTAATAGATATCATTAAACCACACATGGTTCATTCAACTCTAAAAAAACAGGCATGGCACATGTGAAATGTTATTCCTTCTAATGAAATACATCACAATATTTATTTTCCCTACAACTCTGTTTCTGTGTGGAAACATATTCAATAAGTATTTGACATATTCGGCATTTGACTTCAATAAATACTTTTTTTCAGATCATCACTATTCAATAGCGAGCAGAACACTAAATTTGCCAAATGGCACACTTCACACAGAGGGAATCTATAACGACTTTGGGTAGTTTAGTTGAATTTAAAGCAATAAACGGGGCTAGAATTTAATACAAACACGTTCGAATCAACACGCAGCACTGCTTCAAACGTTAGTCGAACACGCAGAGGGCGCCACCACGGGGTTCTACATATAGACCGTACCCAAATTTACCGTAGTTAATATCGAGCAGACGTCGAAGGGGACGGATGCCAAGGAAGCGACGCCCTCAGGCGTCCTTTACTCCACCAGCCGTACAGTGCTGGCTCCTACCGGCGTCCGATTCTACTCACCACCGGGGCTGTCCCCTTCCTCGAGCCGTACAGTGCCGGCACCTAACAGCGGGGCAGCGCTGGCTCCTACCGGTGCCAAAAGCCGTCACTAGTCTGCGCGACGTGCGGTCGTACCTCTTCGATGGACGGAGGACCACGTTAGGGTATGTCGACCACTACCATCGAGTCTAGACGGACGCCGCCACGAATGTCAGATGTGTGATCGGACTTACATCAGTCGGAAAACATCCGAAACATCTCAGTAAGAGATGTGGTAAAAAAAGGCGCCGGACGACTCCTCCGCAGACCCTCCAGTCGCTTTCGCTAACGGCGAAGAGTTTCCTCTGTTAGGCGCAGACGATGCTGTGTCGGAAAGCCTACGACGTATCGTTCGCGATCACTGGATGAGCATATACACGTCCGCGGTGAGGGGCCCGATTCAATTGAGATACAATTATCTGATTACCAATGTCCGAGATTTCGAACGATTCCTCTAATGCATCCACCAACCCGACGTTCTACAGTACGTCATAGCTCAAATACCCGATTCGAGATGGACGGCCGAACTGGTGTCTAACGTCACCTTTTTCCTCAACGCTGTCATCCGACATACTATCGGCTGTCTCGGCGTTAAACTTACCGAGTACCTGCGACACAACAAAACGGTTATCACCCCGGAGAAGGATAGTAGCGGTAGACCCTACACCGATAACATGTGCCTCTTCTGCTGCCTGGCGCTGCATAGAGGCTCTGATGTAACGGCTTTGACGGCTTCGACGACGTTGAAACTGTACACCGACTACACCACCGAGGGGAACGCCTACGCCTTACACGGTGACCCTCTGGTCGACGTCGATCGGGTGGAGATCGTCTTCCAAAGGAACTTGGTCGGGTACCGACTGGAGGAGAAGGAGAACGGAAAGCCGACCGCCGAACAGAGTAGGCGTTCGGTAGACCGCTACCCCGCTACTATGAACGTGAACTTGTACGATACTCACTACAAGTACACACAGGACGTGTCCCTATTCTGTCACAAGTACCGTTGCGCCAAGTGCGGTGATTCGCGGTGGCAAACGGCGTGGCTCTTGCGGCGACACGAAGCTTATTGCGACGGTGGCCTCCGACGCGTCTAACCTGGCGGTGTCTACCACCCAATACCGTCCGTGTTCCAACAGTTGGAAGAAGAGGGTATATACGTGGAAGAGGCCTTGCGCTACTATCCGTACAGAGTGACGTTCGATTTCGAGTGCTACTTCGAACAGGACAGACTACCCTCGGACAGTTCCAAACTCCAACGGCTAGCCAGGCACATGCTTCTCAGCGTGAGTCTCGCCCCGAACGTCCCCGGACACGAGTTGGCGCAGTGGTTCATCACGACCGGGGATTCGAATGAACTCGCGAAGCTCATGATGATGGCCCTGGAAGAGATAAGGGAGGCGGCGCGCGAGGAGCTGCAGCCCTCGTACCAACCTATTTTCGAACAGCTCACCGCGCACCAGACCGAGTGGAAAGACAAGGGTCAAGAAGGGGAGAAGAACACGTACGTAACACTCGCAGACAGTCTGTGGGCGCACGTACATCACCTCCCCGTCCTCGGTTTCAACTTGGGCAAGTACGACTTGAACGTCTTCAAGAAATACCTCACACCCTTCTCATGGACGAAGGTCAGCCCGTATCGTCGGCCTTTGTAATCAAGATAATTAACAATTATATGAGTCTTTCGACGGATACCCTCAAGTTCCTGGACATCACCAACTACCTAGCTCCTGGCTTTAGCTACGATAAGTTCTTGATAGCCTACGGCTGCGAGTTGACGAAAGGGCACTTCTCCTACGAGTGTCTGGACGACCGTACGTGCAGTGGTGACTTGCCGGACGACCATGGGATTCCGCTGATAAGAGGTGCTGCGCGGTCCGCCGGGCGTACGATAAGAGAACGCCGGGGCTCTTCAAAGAGGAGTGTTCCGGTAGCTGTATCGTCGCGCTCTGCAGCAAGATCTACTACTGCTTTGGAGCGACCGACAAGTACAGCAAGAAGGGTTTCAACAAGAGCCAGAACGACATCAACAAGGACACCTCCCTCGCCGTGCTGAATGGTCAACGGAGCGGACGCGGGTGGAACCGCGGCTTCCAAGTGAAGGAATCTTCCGTGCTGACGTACATCCAGGAGCGTGCGGCGTTGACCTATTACTACGCCAAGCGGCGCGTTCTCGATCACGGGGTCATCACGGCGCCGATACTCGTGTAAAAAACCTACATACCTATATACATACATAGGGGGGTGGGGGCCCCTCCTTGTTGGTTTATATGTATGACGGACTTTTGATTTGTATGTATGTATGAATAAAAAAGGGAACAAACTCCAAAGTACGGTTTCATCGTTTTTTTATTTACTAAGCAATACATGCAATGCGGTTTTAGCCAGTCGAATACGAGACAGTCGTTGGCCACCCTATCGTGTCCGAACATGCTCAGGAAAGCCTTCAGTGGTACGCCGCGGCATCGGAAGAGCAGGTAAACGACGCAATAATGCCCGTATACTTTATACACACCGCCCCGCAGTTTCGTTTCGTTGCACGTCCAGGTCTCGCAGTTACGACGCAGGAAGGTGCGGAAGGTGGCGTGTTGCGGCGGCAGTCCGTACCAGTCGAAATACTCGCCTTGACGGGACGCGCTCACGAAGACGGCGATCCAGTGTTCCCCCGGTTCGTCTCCGTAGACGGGAAGCGGTGGGCCTTCTTGGTAGCTTATCTTTAGGCAGTACGCCTACGACGACGTGTTTAGTGTACGCGTCGATCTCCAGGCGGCGAATGAGCTGTAACGTGTCCATTTCCAGTAGTCGTACACGACGTTGCTGTTCCTGTCGATCTCCAGCACCGTCTCGAACTCGCCGTACACGACTACTTTCACCGTCCGCGCGAGCGCCGCGGGAAAGTGTTCTTCCAGTTGCAGGTTGTCTTTGCGCAATACATTGAAGTCGTCACCATCGGTGACAGGTCGAAACCGAAAAAGGTGTAGCCGGCGCCGAAATCGGCACGTGTCAGGTCGTTGCCCTCGTCTTCGTACGCCTTACCCGTGGACGCGAAGAGGTTCAGGTAGCTTCTGACATAGACGCCTTCTGCGCAGTTTGGCTGTAGCGGTTTGCTCGGTATCTGACGTTTGTTGACGTAAAGGGCGAGGACGTTTATGCCTTTGAACCGTTTTTTTTATTTTACATTCCGTTATAGGCGTCGGTGTCGATCAGGCACAGGACCACTCGTTTCGGCAGCACCGCTTAAGACATGGTCCCCTGTGGGATCGAGAACATCTTGCAGTCGACTTGACTTAGCGGGTACTTGGCCGTCCCTTTCGTCAACGCTTTGATGTGCCCGGGGCGGACGGCCGGGTTCACCTTGGACTTTCGTACCTGCAGGAATGTCTCCATCAGCAAGATTTTGAAACCCGGGTTGGGGCCCGTCGTCATCAGCGCGAATGCGTCCTTGCTTCGTACCAGACGGATCTTTATGATACGTGACATGAGGAGAGCCGGAGGAGAGCTTTCGGCATGAATGTTCCTCCTACTCCCTGCATTGTCTTGCAAATGATTGTCAACTATTGTCCCAAGTCGAATTTGTTTATATATAATTTGTATTATATATATATATATATATACATATATATATATATATATATATATATACATACATAATATATATATATATACATAAATATATACATAATATATATATATATATATATATATATATACATATACATAAGCTTTATTTATCTGTTGATACAAACTGAAGGAAGTGACTGTGCTCGTGTAATTTATCTGCATGGAAACAAACAAACAAACAAACGGCATTCAAGATTGGCATTCACATAGTTATGACAAATGTATTCGTGACGGGACTTACGAGGCGCTAGTTTTGTAGCTGATGCATCCGTTGTTGTAGTCCAATCAATACGTGGTATAACCTCAAATAAATTGCAAGATACAGCGGCGCCGTCCCGTTCAGACATCTAAACACAAAAAGGAGTATTTTAAACTCGATTCGGCATTTGATTGGCAGCCAGTCTAATTCTTTTAGAACCGGAGTTATGTGGTCTCGGCGAGGTGATGATGATTCTGACTGTCATGTTTTGGATTCGCTGGAGTTTGTGAATGTAGTCTTTTGTGAGATATCACTTGATACGACTAATGTTGTGGAGGTGCATATACGTTGTTCGGCAAATGGCACTTATGTGGTTAGTGATGTTGAGGGGTTGATCAAATACAACGCCCAGGTTGCGAGCACTTGAAGACGAAGTCAAAGTCAAGTAAAACATACGAATCTCCTTTATCAGTGGCAACTTCTGTTTAGTACCAAACACCATGATCCGTCTTCTGATCATTTATCTTCAGTAACTTGGTCCGAGACCATTCATAACCTTGTTGCCAAGTAGATGTCGATTAACAAAGCTGAGACATGCTGGATTGCGTCTAATTGTGAGAATATTAGTATTGTCGATTTGCCAAGTCAAGTCAAACTTTCGATGCTTATGTGTTTAGTTGTTTTCTTTTATGTAAAGATGCTGACGCTATGTTGTACCATCGTATGTTTTTTACTAGGCGGCGTCAACTGGTACATCTATAGCTCATCAGCCTCGTTCTCGCCTCGCTCTTTATTGACGAAAGCGAGGCTTGGTGGTGGGGACGTCATCGTTCCGGTGGTAGTTCTGGCGGCATTTCCGGTGGTGGATCAAATGGTAAGCACTTTGATGGAACGGTGCAGCACTACGAAAGTTCAGATTGTCATTGTTCGATCAGTAGGCGTATGCCCCTTTTAAAGATTCAACATAATTGTATTAATGATCTTTACGAAGTGGCTATTGCAGATTTGTCAGACAGACTCTTCAAATAATCAGAGCAGCAAGTTGCGTTGGTTTGGATGCATTAATTCAGAGTCGCTAAAATCTACTTAGTTTAGACTTTTGTATTATGAATTTAGTGCATTGTTTGCAATTCGCTGCTGTGAGACAAGGCATTGGAAAAGGGTGGAATTTTTGGGATTTTTCGCCGTTCCGAAACGTAGTACTGGACATTTTTTTGCAGTCGAGCGGGTAGTATTGGATATTGTGTAGATGCTTCCGACAGCATCACTCTTTACGCTCACCAAAACTATAATAAGTACTAACAAAATATTGAGAGGTAACCCCCCACTCTCAGTATACGGTTTGTGTCAAATGTCAGTTTTCGAAATTATGCCAATAATACATTTGTTAAGACAACGGGGGTAACACTCCAATTCACATTCTGGAGTATCCCATGAGGCTGTTTTCTTTTAGATATACATCGGCACACACGTGGCTTTATTTGGAATTGTGTCCGTACAACGCCTTGCAAATCAACTGGCAAATACGTATAATTATTTCTTCGTTAGTACGGGACCGGAATTTCTAAAACATAACACACATGACACCCGGTAGTGCGTACCACTGAGTTTAAAATGGCAGCGTTAATTAAACTTAAAATGGTACCTATGCAACATGCAAGTCTACTAAAAAGGCATTATTATTGTACTCTGCTGTGGCGCAGTACCTAACTCAATTGGACGTTATCTACGACTTACAGTTCCATACATTAGAAAGGAACTGTATGATATGAAGTCGTGTTTTTACAATTTCACCTATTAATGTGTATATATCTTATATGGCAGGGTGTGGCGTGTACGATCCGGCAATCCAAATCTGCTGCGAGGGAAATGTGCAGTTTTTGATTGACAACAACGCCTGCTGCGGCATGTGGCCTTATAACAACCGTCGCGACATGAGCTGTGACAGAGTAATTCGAAGCAGGAGGGATAACGACAACGCCTGCTGTGGCACAACGGCCTACATTAATCCTTTCGGGATCTGCTGCGTTAGACGACTTCGAATAAGAGGCAACACGAACGCCTGCTGTGGCACGGTAGCGTTCAACAGCCTTACTCACGTCTGCTGCCGTGGCCTCGTCATCCCAGGACGTAATTGCATCTAACTACCGCCAGTTGAACTCTAGCGTTGCAGAAGTAGCCATGACAAATGACACTGTTATGTACCGTTAGCATTTGCTAGCATGACTTTAGGGATACATTGTAGTCATAGCGATTGTGTTCGCTTAATATTTTCAAACAAAAGGAAATGAACTTTGTTTTACTTATGTAGATGTTCCTTACAATCACTCTATGGTTGGCAACAAACTTTGTGCACACATTTTGTATTTGTGATTCCACTTCGCAAGGAATAATTATGACAATGCTTTATACAGTTCGGTGATTGAATGAACAAATGAACGAACGATTGAGCGAACGTAAGTACGGCCGGACGGACGGAAAAACGGATGAATGAATTATGAAAGAGCAGTGTATTCAAACAGTTTCACACTCAACATAAAATATACAAGACATACAATGACATAATACTATATATACATATCCGACAGCATCGACTGCGGTAAATATCAGAAACGTCACTACGAAAAAAATCACCACTAGTAAAGGTTGTTGTTGTGGAAAGATGTACAAAGGTAGATTTAAATTCATACAAAAAAAATAACAAACAATACCGATGACAGGTCCAATAGCATCCGAAAATCGTCAACGTTAAATATCTCCCCACCAACATTCCCCTCCCCCCACCGTCTTCCGATACTCACGTGGACAGGAGAATCTGTCGTGTATGTGCAGAGCCAACGTGCAATTAGTGTAATGTACCATGTTAATTCCGTTGCCTAGTTGCCGTAATAAGACAGTACTTATACTTAAAGGGAGGTTGACTATTCGTCCCGTACAGACAAATATTATTATATTGTGTAAACTATTATAATATTATTTGAGAGTGACCGGCCAAATTTATTTATGCAACCATTTGTTTGTGACATTTATATATATATGTATGTAAATATATATATATATATTTATATGGAGTAAACTGTTTTAGTCTGGGAGAACGGGGGTCGAGCAACAACTATTTACTAGTAGTTGTACAATAACACATCATGCAGTGGAAAATGTTATGGATGTTTTGCCATTGTAATGTTGGCTGAAATATGTCGGCGTTATACAAGCGAACATATAATGATCAACTAGAGCCAAGACATTGGCTATCACAATAAGTCGAACTGTCCAGCCAGTAGCGCGTTCCCGTATCCAAACTAGATATAACGAAAGCGTGCACAATTGATTTAGTCGCATCTGTTAGTATCGCCTGATACGACTGATGCTGTAGATATGCTTATACGCTGTTCGGCAAATGGCACGTGTGTGGTTAGTCATGTTGAGAGATGGGTCGAATCGAAGCAATGTATAAAATGTGTATCCGTTTTTCTCGTCTTCTTTTGTAGTAGGTCACGATGACCCGTTTCATTCCTGTTTCACCCGAATTCATGAATGATGTAAGCGTAAGAGATCGTCAAGGAGCCCGCGTGGTCGTTTGAGTCTTTTGTGTGGTGAAGCTATTTATATGGTGTAATTTTTCAACCAGTAGCGCGTTCCCGTGTGATTAGTCATGTTGAGGGATGGGTCGAATCGAAGCAATGTATAAAATATGTATCTGCTTTTCTCGTCTTGTTTTTGTAGTAGGTCATGTTGACCCGTTTCATTCCGCCCCTTCCTGGTTCACCTTAACTCATAAATGATGTAGGCGTGACAGACCATCGAGGAGCACGCGTGGTCGTTTGTTCGATGACGTCTTTTGTGTGGTCAAGCTATTTATGAAGTGATTTCTCTGACATGTCGGAAAGCGAAGAAATAACATAGGTCCATCCTATTAATATTGTGTTGGTATAAGTAGCAAAATATTAACGTAAACTTAGACATTAGCGCACCCTCTCCTTTGACATCAAAAGTAGACCGATCAGGCCACCCACTCTCTCTCTCTCTCTCTCTCTCTCTCTCTCTCTCTCTCTCTCTCTCTCTCTCTCTCTCTCTCTCTCTCTCTGGTTGCCTGGTTTTCTCTACTTCATATAAACTAATCAATCAGATATTTATCGCGGTTATGGTACTTTACATTAGTCCCCTTCCAACAAAGATGACACGTCGCGTCGTCTTTAACAAAACAGAAAATAAAGGACATAACCGCGTAACACATGACATAAAATACCCATCACCAAAATAATACAATAAATCATTGTCAATAAGACCATACATGTAGACACGTCGGCTTTACTAACATCACGCAATAAACAACCCGTGAAAACTATAAAACAACAATTTACTAGTAGTTGTACAGTAACACATCATGCAGTGGAAAATGCTATGGATGTTTTGCCATTGGAATGTTGGCTGAAATATGTCGGCGTTATACAAGCGAACATATAATGATCAACTAGAGCCAAGACATTGGCTATCACAGTAAGTCGAACTGTTGTCCAGCCAGTAGCGCGTTCCCGTATCCAAACTAGATATAACGAAAGCGTGCACAATTGATTTAATCGCATCTGTTGTGAGGTATCGCCTGATACGACTGATGTTGTAGATATGCATATACGTTGTTCGGCAAATGGCACTTGTGTGATTAGTCATGTTGAGGGATGGGTCGAATCGAAACAATGTATAAAATGTGTATCCGTTTTTCTTGTCTTGTCTTTGTAGTAGGTCACGATGACCCGTTTCATTCCTGTTTCACCCGAATTCCTGAATGATGTAAACGTAAGAGACCGTCAAGGAGCCCGCGTGGTCGTTTGATCGATGAAGTATTTTGTGTGGTAAAGCTATTTAAAATGTATGGAGTAATTTATCTGACATGTCGGAAAGCGAAGAAACAACTTAGGTCCGTCCTGTTAACATTATGTTGTAATAAGTAGCAGAGTATTAACGTAAACATAGACATTAGCTTACCTTCTCATTTGACATCAATAATAGACCGATCAGGCCACCCACTCTCTCTCTCTCTCTCTCTGGTTGCCTGGTTTTCTCTAGTTCCTATAAACTAATCAATTAACTTATTAATATATTCATCACGGTTATGGCACTATACACTCGTCCCCTTCCAACAAAGATGACACGTCGAGTCGTCACAAACAAAACAGAACATAACGGACATATCCGTGCAAAACATGACAAAAAATACCCAGGACCAAAATAATACAATAACAAATCAGTTAGTGTCAGTAAGACCACACATGTAGACATGTCGGCTTCACTAACATCACGCAATAAACAACCCGTGAAAACTATAAAACAACAATTTACTAGTAGTTGTACAGTAACACATCGTGCAGTCGGCGTTATACAAGCGAACATGTAATGATCAACTACAGCCAAGACATTGGCTATCACAACAAGCCGAACTGTAGTCCAACCAGTAGCGCGTTCCCGTATCCAAACTAGATATGACGAAACCGTGCACAATTGATTTAGTCGCATCTGTTGTGAGGTATCGCCTGATACGACTGATGTTGTAGAGATGCATATACGCTCTTCGGGAAATGGCACTTGTATGGTTAGTCATGTTGAGGGATGGGTCGAATCGAAGCAATGTATAAAATATGTATCTGCTTTTCTCGTCTTGTCTTTGTAGTAGGTCACGTTGACCCGTTTCATTCCGCCCCTTCCTGGTTCACATTAACTCATGAATGATGTAGGCGTGAGAGACCGTCGAGGAGTCCGCGTGGTCGTTTGTTCGATGACGTCTTTTGTGTGGTCATGTTGAGGGATGGGTCGAATCGAAGCAGTGCGTCAAATGTGTCTCGGTTTTTCTCGTATTGTCTTTGTAGTAAGTCACGGTGATCCGGTTCATTCCGTCCCAACCTGTTTCACCCGATCTCGAGAATGAGGTAGGCATGGGACACAGTCAAGGAAACCACGTCTGGCATTTGTTCGATGACGTTTTTTGTGTACTCAAGCTATTTGTGGAGTAATTTCTCTGACATGTCGGAAAGCGAAGAAAAACGTAGATGCATTTATCTACTTATGCGTTGTGGAAGCGGTTTCAAACTGTTTCAAACAATGGGAATGGGAATCTCACATATTCTTGCCTGCTGTTAAAGTAGCATACAGTAGAGGAACGGTATTAAAATAAAAAGCAAATGTGACAAGCGTTGGCTGTGTTAAATAGTCTTCAGGAAACGTACTTTTTTTGAAGTGAATAAAAACCGTGCGATTCAATCGCATACTGTACCCATTGATATTTAAATTATACGACCATCAAACAATGCCACTCTTTACGTGACATGCCTTCCGCTATAAAGACTGCCAGGATTCCAATGAAAGGGCAGTGGTCGGCTTGCAGTCTACAAACCGCATCGTCCGTCATAGCTCCAGAAGAAAAGACCAACTACAACGATGTAAGTAGAGTAAAAGCGGGTTTTATTGCTATTGCAGTTTATGTACGCCATTATTGTTTTAATTGCTATATTACGAAGAACATGTGTATATAACTGTTTAGACATGGGTACTGCGTGAATAGAGATTAGGTGAATTTGTAAGGTTGGGCAAATTGTGAGCGAGAGCGGGAAAAAGCGCCGAAACTAATGCCAAAATCCATATTCAGTAATCGAGAAGGCAGGCTTAATCCCAGATGTCGAGGGAAAGAGTAGAGTAGAATTGCTGTTTGCATTACCCTAATCGTAGTCGTATTCGCCATCGATGTCGTCGTTATCATCGTCATCATCATTAGTAGTAATGCCAAAATGCAAAGTTTTGCAACACATTGTGTTATTAATTAACGTATTGTTTCCTGTCTTTATCTAAATGTCAGTGGCATTGAAATATATTGCAAGCGATTGCATAGGTAGTGTTCGTGACACAGAGTTATCCTCCTTCTTCCCATGTTTGTAGTACAGAAATATAGGCTCTACGCAATCGGAAAGATTTATAGAAACTAACAGGGACAGTATAACGACACATTTTAGTTTTCACCCTTGACAAGGACGAAATTATACAAGTTAATTTAACAAAACAATCTACATCGATTCCATTCAATGCAACACATTTCAGATGAGAAATGAAATTTCAACAATAATGATTAGATATAATTTATTATATATGGATAGCTTGCTCATGTGGGATATTCGATATGATTTGTTTGTGTTGAATGTTATTATCGGCCGATAACGTAATACGTACTTCGGGCTGGTATAATACAAAACACATTCTTAGTCAGCATTCAAGATTTGACTGTCGATGTAGATAAGGTGTTCGCTTCGCTTCGTATGATCAGTAATGGATTCCACAAGGCATTTAGAGCAAGGGCAACAATTCGTTTGACCTTCGAATATGAACTTTGCATGACCATTCAAAATCCGCTGTAATGTTTGTAGAAAAATCCGACACAATTGTATGCCATTTATGACATTAAATGTTTTACTAGGCGGCGCCAACTGGTGTATCTGCTGCTCATCAGCCTCGTTCTCGCCTCGCTTTTTGTCGACGAAAGCGAGGCTTGGTGGTGGGGACGCCGTCGCCGTCGAAGCTCCAGTCGTCGTACCGGCGGTAGTTCTGGCGGCATTTCCGGCGGTGGATCAAATGGTAAACATCTTCATTAAACCAAGAAGTGATATGCAATTTCATATTCTTACACTTCCATTTTTATGTACGAAATAATCGCCCACTTAAACGCATATTAAGTCGTCCGTTAAAAATAATAGTTGATTAAATCATAGTAAATCATTAAATAACAGTGTGTATATTGCTTGCCTAGTTGCGTGTCATATTTAGAAAATGGAAAATTTGTATTTCTAAATTAGGTACGCCGGTATAACTAACACTTCCAATGACGTCACTCTGATGTCATTAAAATGTCAATTCTTATATAGCGCAGTATGTAGTCCTTTGGACTACTCAAACCGCTTTACAATTTTTCTCCATGGTAGACATTTTAAATTGAACACAATCTCTGCTAATGTGGAAGCATTCGTCCACGCTGCAGTTAATGCTCGAATATATTCGTACACAAATAGAATTGACTGCGCTGAGTGAACCGGAGTAACGTAGAGGGAACGAAACATGCCCAAAGTTCGACACAGCTGCATATGATTCGAACACGGGTTCCATCTCATTAGTAACGTTATACAATAATGACGTATAGAAACAATATACAACCAGTCGGCATGATATAGTATCATTACATTGTATCTAAGTATACGTTATGCGGTCATTTCTTCATGTTTAGGTTGTGGCAATTACAATCCACATTTCTCAATGTGCTGCGCCGGGAGGCTTCAAAACAAGGGCAGTAACAACGCATGCTGTGGCACGACGGCCTACAATACTCATTTTGCTATCTGCTGCGCTGGAAGGCGTCAACACAAGGGCAGTAACAACGCATGCTGTGGCACGACGGCCTACAATACTCATTTTGCTATCTGCTGCGCTGGAAGGCGTCAACACAAGGGCAGTAACAACGCCTGCTGTGGCACGACGGCCTACAATACTCATTTTGCTATTTGCTGCGCTGGAAGGCGTCAAAACAAGGGCAGTAACAACGCATGCTGTGGCACGACGGCCTACAATACTCATTTTGCTATCTGCTGCGCTGGAAGGCGTCAACACAAGGGCAGTAACAACGCATGCTGTGGCACGACGGCCTACAATAGAAGTTTTTCTGTATGCTGCTCTGGCCGCGTAGGATACGGACGAAGATGCTGGTGACTGTTAACTGTGAACGCAGTCCCATGAGGCAAGACTAAGCTTAGCCATCCTAACAATAAATATACTTCGTAACGAACATTGAATGCATACCGTATGCTAATACATCATAACATTACGATCGTTATTCTGGTTTAAGTTGTCCGATAGGAATTCGTTTTTTTTAATTCGAGCAGTTCATCAAGGTGTTTTCTTGAAATACAATGGTGTTCTTACTTCGCATGACATGCTGACAGAGAGAATGTTTATTTCACCGTTGGACTGAGTGGTTGATCGACCGGTCGACTTATAAAAACAAATACCGTAATGATATGAGGAAACTATTCTCTACAAAATATAAACTGACGAAATGTTCTGTTTGAATTTCTCTCTCATTAGTGAAATTACATTTAATTAGTTGGTTGCGTTAGTTGTCGATAGAATTATTCAACTGGTTGTTGTTTAGTTGCATTATTTGATATGCAGTTCACCGTGTATCTGATGTGTCAGTATAATCTTCAGGACGAGACCAACATAAACCCACAATGACAACAACAACCATTTTTTCTGTTGTTTTCCCAACAGTACTGTATGTCACATCAGTACAGTATGTCACATCAGTACTGTATGTCACATCAGTACTGTATGTCACATCAGTAATGTATGTCACATCAGTACTGTATGTCACATCAGTACTGTATGTCACATCAGCAAATACACCTAGAAAAAGTACAATAGCAAACCTCTAGCTGTAACATTGCAATAGGCAGATGAGTGATTGGCGCATGTGCTATAAAAATCCGATTCCTTATGGATTTGAAAACAATGTTCTCACACCAGTCGATATGCGCTTGTTTTCTCACATTAATTATAGCAAACACACTTAACTTATGGTTGCCGTTTTAACATAATGAAACGTTTGAATAGCGCATAATTTTGTATATACATTAAACATTTTTGTTTGTAATGTTTCACGCGTTTGTTGTAAAACACATTTATTTGGAGTATTCAAACATTCTGATGCGCAAGCGCCTTAAATACGCATTTGGCGGCATCGGAGTTGTAGTGCATTTTAGTGATCTACACCGGAATCAAATTTATATATCGTCATTTACTTACGACGTGAGCAATATAATGGGCTTTTCCCTTTGCCACATATCAAATAATATAAAGATCTTACATTGTGGTATCAAATCTCAAACGGAGGGCGCAACTATTGCCTCATGTTTGGTAGGTGTGTATGTGGTGATTGTGATTGAACACCATCTAGACTTATTTGGGAAGCATTCAGCCACGCTGCAATTACTGCGCAAATACAATTCGTACACAAATATCCACCACTGTCTATAGCCAGGTACTCATTCATACAGCTGAGTGAACTGAAGCAATGTAGAAGTGGTCATAGTGGTAGTTGTGATAGTGTTTACAGTGGTGTTAGCAGTCGTGCTTTTTTTACCGTGGTGTTAAGTAGTGGTAGTTGTGGTAGCGGTGATAGAGGTGGTAGTGGTGGTGGTGGTAATAGTGTCAGCATTGTTAGTTGTGATAGCGGTGTCAATTGTGGTAGTTGTTATTGTGGTGACAATAGTGGTGACCTTGTTGATAGTGGCTGTAATAGCTGTAAGTCTAGTTGTTTTCAACGCTCGGCAACGTTCTATTAACTGACTAATCTGTATTATTGTGGATACAACGTTATGGTCTTATGAGGTCTCATTCAACTAGTCAGCCTTTTTCAGAACATTATCGCCAAACCGACCTTTCTGTGCTGGCACTGAGGGTGGTCACTGCTAAGGTGCTTGTCGTCTTCATATGTTCTTTTATGTCCCACAGACGGGACCGACATTAACGGGGTAATAGTGGCGGTAGATGTGTTAACGCAATACTGACGGCATTGTTGATAGCGGTGACAGTGATGAACGCGATATATTGGTAATAGTTGTGTAGTGGATACAGTGGTGTTAGTAGTTAGCCGTGGTGGTATTGGTGGTAAAAAGACGCTATCTGAAATGAAACATCGACAACTAACTTGATTGTTCCTTATAGTCCAGCAGCCAAAGTGGGATTTTTGGTCCAACCTTGCACTAAAGGTGCCACAATGGGTTTTTCATGATTTTGTATCTTAAGACAATGGAGAACCATAATCCGAAGGGTGACAAGTTGTCACCCTTGTGCGTTTTGCAGAAATGGCTGGTTTCTATGGCAACCCTATCTCACTTTTGGGCATAAATGAGAAACACGAATATATGCATATATTAGTAACTATGACATATGTTATATACACTAATGTGTCCATTTCTATGTTTTTCGACTTGATGAATCCACTGGACACGCTATATTGATGATCTAACGTCAAGGTCATAATAAATGTCAAAAGGTCAAACCTAAAATATACACCAGTTTCATGAAATATTATGAAACAAGATTTAGCAAGATTGCCACCCAGAGAATTAACTCTAGGTGACAGGTGGACAAGGAAACCCATTGGCTTATTGAGAGTCCGACCCTTTTATCTATGTGTATCCCGCCCTTCTGAGGTATGTGTCGATGTTATTTTTAAACATATTCACGCTACTAGCACCCACACAATCAGCAGATAATCTGTTCAATTCATTTACAGTCCTTTGTGAAAATGAGAACTTCTTTATATCTAATCTACACTGCTCCTTTGCTAATGTAACTTCATGTCCTCTAGTCCTTCTATCTTTCTTAACTGAGAAAAAATATTTCTATCAATATTTTCATAACCATTTATTATTTTAAACACTTCTATCTGATCTCCTCTCAATCTCCTGGTCTCTAGTGTTGTTAAGCCGCATTCTTTTAGGCGTATTTCGTAACTAAGAACCCTCAGTTTTGGTATCATTTTAGTTGCTCTCCTTTCCACTCTTTCTAGCATATATATGTCCTTCCTGAAATATGGCTAATATATCCACGCTTGAATACAATATTCTAAATGAGGCCTAACTATTGTTTTGTGCAGCGGTATTATTAGCTCTTTTTCCTTATACGTTACGTTTCGCCTATTTAATCCAAAGATTTGATTTCCATTTGAAGCTGCAATTCCGCACTGCTCTGAAACCTTCATATCAGCACTAATGGTTAACCCTAAGTCCTTTTCTTTTATAGTAGTACTTAGTACAGTACCCCCCGTTGTATATTTTACCTCTTCGTTCCCATGTCCTGCGTGGAGGCATTTACATTTCCCAAAATTGAACAGCATTTGCCACTTTTCAGACCATTTGATCAACTTGTCAAGATCATTTTGTAAATGTTGTCTATCTCCATCACTTTTAATCCTTCTAAACACTTTCGTATCATCCTAAAATGTCACCACCTTGCTTGTTAGTTCATCATCCAAATCGTTGATACATATTCAGAATAATATAGGTCCTAGTACTGATCCCTGTGGTACTCCACTCAATACCGATTTCCAGTTTGAAGCCTCCCCATCAACTACTACACATTGTCTTCTGTCAATCAGCCATTTTTCTATCCAGTTTATTATACCATTTCCTGTGCCATGGGCCTTTAGTTTAAGCAGTAATCTTTGATGTGGTACTTTGTCGAAAGCTTTTTGAAAATCTAAGTAGACGATATCTACTGGTGATCCCTCATCTACCCACTTAGTGATGTCTTCCAAAAAAAAAACATATTTGTTAAGCATCACCTCGCTTTAAAAAACCCATGTTGAGATGGGTTTATCAAGTTATGTTTAACAAGAAAATCCACCATGTGATCTTTAATTAGTCTTTCTAATAATTTGCAAATAACAAATGTTAAACTCATTGGTCTATAATTCTCTGACTTGTTTCTTGAACCTTTTTTAAATAACGGTATAATGTTTGCCTCTTTCCAATCTAAAAGAAGCACTCCCTCTTTTAATGACAAATTGAAAACTGTTGCAAGCGGTATGCTAATTTGTTCTACAATTTCCAATAGTAGTTTGGGCGGAATCCCATCCACTCCAGATGATTTATTATCCTTCATAGCCCTTATTTTCTTAGCTACCATTTCCGGGGTTACAATTAATTTTCCTAAATAGTCTGAATCTGCCCCTTGAACTTAGCCTCTGGTACTGGCAGTGAACTAATATCTTCTCTGGTAAACACTGAACTAAAGTAGTCATTCAGGTCTTCTGCCATTAAGAATCCCTCTGATAATATATTTCCAGCACTATCTTCTATAGGACCGACCTTATCTTGAATTTTCTGTTTGCTTCGAACATACGCATAAAAACTCATGCTGTCATGTTTTATATTATTAGCTAATTGTTGTTCATAGCTTCTCTTTGAACTTCTTATTTCAGCTGTAGCTTGGTTAAGTGCTTCTTTATAAATGTTGTAGTCTTCATCATTTCCAGTACATCTATATGACTTCCACATCATTTGTTTATACTTAATTTTTCTAATGGCTTCTTTCGATAAGTGTTTCTTTTTGGACCGTTTCCCTTGTTTTTTGAAGGGTACAAATTTATTGACTATGCACTTAATTTCACTCATTACTATATTCCAGCATTCTGTTGCAGTCTTAATTTTGAGTGTGTTATTCCAGTCTATCTTTGCTAAATATTTCCTCATGTCCTTATACCTTCCTTTGTGGAATTTTCTCCTATACTGCTTTTTAGTATTCCTTTCTGATTTTACTTACTTTACTGAGAGAGGGATGGTACGATGGATACATATACTACTACCGATGTATATCCATCAAAGCAAACAACGCTCGTCATAATATTATAAAACACTGACTACGTAGAACCTCGTTATGCCGGCCGGTACGCAAAGTTGAACTTGGAAAATAGATCAGGTTTAACAACATTGATGGATTTGTGTTTCAATTACATAAACATATTTACTGTCAACGCCACGACAGCGAGTAAATTGTTTGCATCGTGTACAATAACATTTAGGTCGATTTGCTGTCACTTAACATAGTGCAATGTTGTTGTTCTCCTCGTCGTTCCCTGTTTTCAGGGGTGAGGCTGGCTTGGATAAGTCGACATTTTCTTTCTCTTTCTCCTCATTGCACTTGCACTACTTTCTCTACCACCCTTCTCCATTCTCCTCGGTCTTTTGTTCTTTTCTTCCATTCCCCTTTCTATCCCTTCATGTCTCTCTTCACGCAATCCTCCCACCTCAGTCTCAATCGCCCTCGTCTTCTTTTTCCCTCCATTCTCCGGGCATCTGCTTTCTTTGCCATCCGTTCTTCTCCCATTCGCTCCACATGTCCTGCCCAGTTAAACCGATTTCTGACCAACTTCTTTTTGAAACTTTCTTTCACACCAACATCCTCCCTGAGCTCTTCCACTCTTCGCTTATCTATTCTCGTTACTCCCGTAATCCTCCTGACCCAGTGTTTTTCGCACACTTGTACCCTCTCCTGTTGTTTCTCTGTCATTGCTATAGTCTCTAGGCCATACAGGTAGGCTGGTGTCACACATGTGCATAGTACCTTTCCCTTGAGTTTTCACGATAAGTGGCTGTCTCCCATCACATCTTCTACTTTCCTCCATGCTTTCGCCGCTGCTTGTATTCTCCTGCGAATTTCTGTCTCTGAGGAGTCAACTCCACACACCACTCTGCCCTTCGTTTCTTCATATGTCCCCTCCACCATACATACAGTATTAGGAACAATATATATCTTGTTTAGCTGAAAGAATGTACATCTTACCAATATATCAATACTTACGAGACATAAGACCTCACTGTGCTTAAACTAAATGTCACAGTAATTTATTCTTCGATTTATTTTTAGTTAAACCATTGTGGCAACATGCAAGTAAATTGAAGAACTACGAACAAGCATAATTACACAGTTGTTTGAAATAAGTCCATGTATTCAGAGAAACCGTCGAAAATGATGTTGCTGAATACGAATCCGTCATTTAGTCGATAACAAGCGTCGACTGATCCTGGGGAGGAAGACGTGTAAGTGTAAAAATAATACTTTGCATCAGTACAAAAAGGTTGTAACTGAATTTGTAATAAACATGTTTTTGTTATGAAGTCCTAAGAAGAATATTGTGAAAATATGTACGCACGAGATGGAGATAACAACGACTCCCCTGATATGGGAAAAGAAGACCAAGAAGAGGAAGATCTCGAACTATTAAGAGATGAGGTGACATGGGCCATTACTAGTTTAACATATGGGAAAAGCCGTGGGTGCGAAAACATACAGGCAGAAATTATAAAAGCAGCGGAAGAAGAAGGAATAGACATATACCATGCATTATGTAAGAAAATATGGAAGAGTGGAAAATGGCCCGACGCCTGGAAGAAATAAATATACATCCCATTACCAAAGAAAGGAGACCTACAGCTATGCTCCAACTAGAGAACCATATCACTCATTAGCTATGCAAGCAAAATATTGCTGAAAATCACAATGAAAAGAATGCAAGATAAAATGGAAATGGAAGTGAGCAGTACACAGGCAGGCTTCAGAAAAAACATAGGCACAAGGCCTAAGAAACCTAATCATGTCTGTAAAAGAACACAGTGAGAAAAAGGGCCTGTTACTTAATGTGAAGAAAACAAAGATCATGGACACTGACAGATGCATTGAAAACAAAATTGCAATCAACGGGGAGCAAGTTGAAAATGTGAACCACTACGAATGGAGCAAGACTACAAAGAGACGGCAAGACATCATCAGAGATCATAAGAAGAATAGCCATAGCAACGCAGAAACTAAATAATCTAAAAAATGTATGGAAAGGCCAAAACGTACCAACAAAGATAAGAATTTTAAGAACTTGCGTTTTCCCAACAATTCTATACAGGTGCGCAAACATGGACACTGAACAAAGAAGACATGAGAAGAATACAAGCGTTTGAGATGAAATGTTACATAAACGTTCTAAGTGTGCCATGGATAACAAAAACAACCAACGCAGAGATTAAAAAAATTAGACATAAAGAACTGCCAACTAGTGAATAGAATAAAAGGACTAAAACTTAGTTATTTTGGCCACAACAAAAGACACAATTCCTTAGAAAAATCAATCCTAGAAGGCAAAGTGGAGGGAAAGAGAGGAATGGAAAGACCAAGGAGAAGATGGGAGCAGGACATCAGCGACTGGTTGGAAGACGACATCGTGAGAGCAGGGAGACGAACGGCAGACAGAGCAACGTATCGTGGGATCATCTGGGCAGCTACATCTCGCAGAGATATGCTGAAATGAAGAAGAAGAAGTCCTATAGCTCACATCTAATCAGCGTAAAGTGATGTACCTGCCCTCCAAGCATGTTTGTTTGTGGGGCCCAATTCAACAAAGTTGTATCTACTGAGCAGTGGAATCACTCACTGTATCTGACAGTTACAACCTTGTTGCCCGGAAATCCGTCAGTCATCATGCTGTGAATATCGTAATATGCACCCAGCTAAATCAATTATCATTTTCCTACTGTTTCCCCATATCTGCAATTGTGTAAATAGGTATTCCAAAGGAATTTTTTACATTTGTAGTGCAATATTGAGCAAGTATATTAGTTATAATTTTTTATTTTAGAAAGCTCCTCTCCCATATATGCAATTCTCATGAGATTTTGGCGTCGCAAGAAGGCCGCAAGCGCCGCTGCGGTGCCGCTCCGGCGGCCGCATAGATGGGTGCACTCGTGCGGCAAGATCGCATTCTAGCTGCGGCAACCGCAAGCTCCCGCGACGTCATTTGGATTTGGCCGCAAGCGTCGCAAGTGCCTGCGGCAGTTTATAGTACCCTAGGTTCATACTAGATGGGGCGGCAATAATTTTTTGGTTTCCCTGAGTGCCGCTGCATGGCACGGCAGTCTGTCTACGTTAGTACCGAAACTTTGCCTGTCGCGTGTGTTGAATACTTATTAAAAAAACTACCGAAAATGGCGAGGACATGCCGTGAAGGATACCGGAACGTGGGTCACAAGGTGAGAAAGTCACCCAGGAAAGAGAAATCTGCATCCCCATCTCCCCAAAAGCGATTCGTGCATCGCCGGCAGTCTCTGATCTCAACGACGACTTTGACACAGACACTCGTACGATAAGGGCATTATTATGAAGAGAATCGTCGCTAAGTTAGATGTTGATGGTATGTGTAATTTTGTCCCCTATATATTATTTTAATAATATTTTCTACATTTCTCAGTGATTAAGTGCGCACTTTGTTCAATTTTTTTTATTAGTATAAAAAATGGTTCTCCCGATGGTAACTGTCTAATAGATGTTTCCCTCTGTAAAAATATCTAATCATTTTTAAGGATATGCAACGTTTGGTTTCTACTATAAAACATGGCCCCCAATCCCTGATTTTGTGTCCTTATATTAACAAGCGACGAACCGGCTCAGACCACGACAGCGCGAGATCTTGCGGCTATGTTGCTTTCTACGCGCCAACATACATACGTCTCGTGTCAGCGAATCAAGTCTTCCCTTCGACGTCTCATTATGGTAAGACATAACTTGAGATAAATTGTATAATTTCTATAAAAAATTCCGTCAGAAGGAAATTTTTTTTTAAACAATTAATGGTACATTCAGACCTTCATGTATACAGAATGGAAAAAAAAAATTTCGTTCATTTTCCAACAAACACAATTATTTACAGGCTAAAAAATGTAGATATGCTGATAACGTTATTTACTATCAATCGCCTTCAGGTAACATTTAAACAAATAACGTGATCTACATGCTGTTGTGTAATTTGTTTAGCCATATGTGGATCATGGCGAGGACAACTATGGGGAGCTACCGCGTGACTCTGACGATGAAACATACGTCCCGCCAGATGAACCTGTCCCGTCTACAAGCATCAAGGTGTGCAGCAAAGAGAAACCACTGGCAAGAAAGATTTCCGACACTCCTTCTGTTGATACATTTCCAGCAGTTGCTACGGTGCAGCCTCCGCGCAAAATACAGAAACGCAACAAGAAAGTACAAGAAGATTTAAAGGTTCTCAACAACATGGCGGGTACGATGGAAATCATGGCGAACGCTATGTCTGGGAAAGATCGCCCTATTCGCGTCGAGGAGCCCAAAACAATTTCAAGTTGTGGACTGAGTTGCTGTTAACAA
Organism: Paraescarpia echinospica; assembly: GCA_020002185.1. Taxonomy (NCBI): domain Eukaryota; kingdom Metazoa; phylum Annelida; class Polychaeta; order Sabellida; family Siboglinidae; genus Paraescarpia; species Paraescarpia echinospica. The sequence continues at coordinate 75,511,160 of CM034531.1, forward strand.
AACTAGAGAAAATGCAATCTGATGATGCTGAGGATTTTATGCTCGAGGTGGACACTATGGCTTGTCCTTTGATGGAAATACAACAACTAAAGAACTGACCAAGAAACGAGGGTTTTATTAATGTCATTCATGAGGTAGTTACTAGTCGTTTAGTAGTTGGTGACACAATACGTAGAGATTAGGTACATTCCAATGATACATTCTTGTGTGCAAAAAATAGCAGTACATGTCCTCAGACTAGGCAACACTTTCTTGGATATAGACAAGTATATAAGTAGTAATAAAGACATAGTATATATATTTACATTTCTTTGTTCTATTAATGAGACAATGTCTTTATTGGGGTGCACTGTTTCCTGAGACAACTCTACTGCCACAGTGCTGCCAGGTACTGCCAGGATACCTCACCTTCTGCAGAAAGGAAGTAATCTGCTAGTTTCTCCCGCATCTCCTTTGCATACCAGCCGGGATTGCGAGCAATTTCAGGATCCAAATTGCGCAATCCTGCATTTCCATCGCGCCAATTCCCGGATACTGTGTCATGGTTGTCGTTGTCGTGGTCTACATGATATGTAGGCACGTACATCTCGCCACACTTCTCCCTCAAGAAGTTGTGCAGCAAGAACCACAGTGTCTACTGAGTCGGGGTGAAGTTCGATGGACCTGTGAAATATGCGGAAACGACTACAGATAATCTCAAAGATGTTCTCGATGGAGTTTATTGAGCTATAACGCGCAACACTATTTGGGTAATTTAAACAAAATCAAACTAAATATTCTCACCAGATAGAAAGGCCAGCACGGAGGACACACAGGGGCAGACGTGTTAAGATAGAAAGGCCAGCATGGAGGATACACAGCGGCGGACGTGTCAAAATAGAAAGGCCAGCATTGAGGACACACAGCGGCGGACGTGTTAAGTATAAAACAATAACCAATAAATGGTATCGATTTAACAGCAAGTAATGCATTTAAAAAAATAATGTTTAATTTAATTTCTTGTTTATTCCCAAAGACGATATTAACCACTTACCAAGAGCCATGAAACGCAAGGTGATAGTTAGTTGCTCTTCTGCCGAGATCGCCTGACGGAAGGTGATATTTTTTAGCGTTATTCGGGGCCGTACCAACTCAAGCAGTTCGTGGTACACAGCGAATTCTTCCAGATCACCATCCTGCAAAAAAGGGTGCGATTGTTTTATAGAAATTATATATATATATATATATATATATGTCTAGTTAATCTGGATACAAACCAATAACTGAATATTAAATACAAAATTAGTGTGCAATATAATATAATTACATTAAAAAAACACTAATTAAATTATAATATCGCTCACCTGAATCAGTTCCTGATACAATTTATATTTATACGTTGGCTTCCCTACTACATTCCTGCGAGTAAGAAACGGTCGAACACAACACCTATGGGTACGTCTCTTCCTGCACCGCCGACAGACGGTATGAGCGGCAATAAAACCACCTAGAGCAGCTCCAAAAGCACACAACTTCGTGTCGTCATCCAATATTTTCTTGGAATCTTTATCAAGCGACAATAGAGACATCTACGGTCACTCTTTAAACTTTATTAATCCTAAAAAAGTTGTTTTATTTAAATTATAAATTAAGCACTCGTATCGCATGCGACTGCCGCAAGAACATTGCATATATGGGACCCCTTTTGTCGCACCCCCTTGCGCCAAATCCTTCCGCATGTGCATCATGCGGCGCCCATGAGATAACCGGAAAACCGCAGGGAAACGTCGCAGGAGGCGCCGCATATATGGGTGAGCCACTTTAGTGAATAGCTGTAATGTGAAACATCACAAACATCAAACAACACAGCCTGAACAGCTCAAACTAGATTTGTAACATATCATATTGATATTGATAATACAATTTTTTTTAACTCTAACATCAACACACAATTAATCATTTGAAAATGCAAATTTTCTTAATCTGTTAAAACATGTCAAAATGTACACACTTTTAAAGGTTTACCAGTTTTTATGTATATCAGGTACACTAATACTGTTTCATATGTGTCATTTTATGGATATTTAACACATATTTTAGTATGATAATTCAAGGGTAATGTTGACTTTCATATAGGCAGTAAAGACCAACATATCACATTTATAGACATGTTTCGTCCAGATAAGACAATGTACGGTACAGTCTTCTTCTTACAATTTTTTTATTTACAGAGCACAAACACATACACCATAGATATAACTTACTCATTCATTATTGAATAACATCATATACGTGTTGACCAAAAGGAAAAGTACCAACCTTTTATTATTGCAGAAATCTCAGTGCATTCAACCTGAGTATCTACAATCAGAACACCAAAGATGCATCTTGCGCTATGTGGACGGAGGCAGATGCAAAGTAAAGGTGAATTTGACACAGCAACATGTTTGCATTTTATAAATAGAAGATCAAGCCCTTTCTGGAATGAATGTCACCATTTTTTCTCAGCTAACTGTGAAGGTCAAAACAGAAATCGTGTTGTTGTGCCAACGACCTTGAATGTCCTGAGAAAGAACAATCTCAGTATGATTACACACAGGTGTTTTGAGTGTGGGCACACACGATGTGACACACCAACGTCTTCAGCACAACAGACGTATGACGTCATCGTACGTATGAGATAGTTTGTAATTCCAGATGACATCATATGTCACATGTACATTTACACAGAAATGAACTTTACTGTTCGGCGATTCTGTTCACTATACAATATATACTGCTGCCAAGAATGTCAATGTATACAAACGGAACAGTGGTATCCCACTTTAAGGATGGGCAGGTGCACTCAGCCCTACAATATCAAGGATACATGCGAGATACAGCCTTCCTGAATTACAAAGAACTCGGCAAATGCCGTGCAATTTTGACAATGATGAGAAGGTGAAGTGGATGGAAGCGTGCCTGTTCCAGGTCAGAGTTGAATACCCAAATGCTCGGTACCTAAAGTATGCCTTTGACCAGGACTTTGTCAGAATAGATCCGGAATCTACAGAGACCTACATATGCTGTGCACTTCTGGACGTATCCATAGCGCCTGCCATCCAGTCCACAAGTCACCGAAGTATGACTGAGCTCAGTTCTGTCATTCTGCCTAGCCAAAAACGAATGTGTCACGTCGCTTGATATAAGACCAGTAAATATAACATGCAATAGTGCATTAGCCTGATACATTTAATTACTTATATATCATGTACCTATGTAGAATTGAACTGACATTAAACTGGTCTGAAACTTCATTATTTAGTTGATTATGAGAATGGATATTCTTCTAAGACAGGAAGAAAGTCAAAGGAAAATATAAATATAAATATTTAGATAAATAAATAAGTCAAAACAAAGAAAATTCAATGGTATTCTTTAATTTTGATTGATTTTGTATTATAATATGCATAGGAATGCTAATCACCAAACGTTGTATCTCCAATTTTTTTAGAAGATCGTAATGTGTCTCAGTGCAAAAAGATTGCAAATGCATATATGAGCTATTTTATCGTATTATGTACGTATTATGCACACATCATATAAAACATATATGGGACATCTATGTGCACACCCAATGATTAAATTATATGTCACTTATTTCAAACTATGTGACTAATTTTAAAAATACGTTTCTTCTCATGAACAACTGGCAACATGCAGTTACAATCTTGTTGAACTGATGTAACGAATAAACAAAAGTAACGATCATGTAACATACTCGTAGTGATACTCTATCTTCGTACTTCATAAAATGTGACACATTTACACTAATGGGAGTCCACAATGTAACAGTATCAATGGCGTATTCCCAGATCTAGATCTACCGATCCAAATATTACCAAATAAAATAGTATTCTATAAGTCACCAATGAAGTATTAGGAGAAATAGTGACGAACTCATTGTTTACATGAATGAGCATCTTGTAACCAACGAACTCTTGAAAAAGTCACTTCACAAAGGTATGTCATTTAAAACTCGAACCACTCGCCAGAGGCACGGATCCACATGTTGATACTATTTCTTCTGAACAATCCCCCGCTAAGAGGACGAATTTGGTTGTAGACTAAACTGTTCTTACCGGGAGCTGTGCTGCATTATTATCGTTATTAGCTTATACCCGTCCACGAACAAGAAACCTAGCGCACAAAGATATAATAATAGTACAAAACACACTTTAAATATTCCTGCGTTGGGTGTGACTGGTGCGTAGGGGTCTATATACAGCACGTACACTATGTACAGTATTAAGGACTGGATACTGCGTTATATATTAACTTGCCTTTACATTTGCGTTTCGAAGTTCTGAAACTACACTTCCTCCCGTTGGAACCTGCATCTGCACGCCCTCGAGGCTCTCCACAAACCTCCAACTGCACCCCCTTACGACATCCAAATCTACCCTCTTGAGGCTCACTACAAACCTCCAACTGCACCCCCTTGCGACATCCAACTCCACCCTCTTGAGGCTCACTACAAACCTCCGACTGCACCCCTTTACGACATCCAACTCTACCCTCTTGAGGCTCACTACATACCTCCAACTCCACCCTCTTGAGACTCACCATGAACCTCCAACTGCACCCTTTGCGAACTCCAACTCACTAACTTGAGACTCAGCACAAACTACACGTGCACCTCGAAACATACTATCCTGGGCCGGTTTCATGAAGAGTACTTAAAGTTACGCAATTACTTAGCACCACGCGTGTTTGCTTATAATAAAAAATCGTGTTGTTTACTGAGACAACCATCTTAGCGTATAGAAAGGCCTACCATTATCGCTCACGAAGTATGCACATTACGCTAAATAATTAGCGTTTTGTTTTTCGAAATGCATCACCAATGATTTGTTACAGTGGACATCGCCAATTGTTAGATGATAGGTCAATGGTGAAAGGAAGCGAATAATCACAGATATAGGCGAATGGACATCGCCAATTGTTAGATCAGAGGTCAATGGTCCAAGGAAGCGAATAATCATAGAAAGAGGCGAATGGACATCGGCGCCTTGAATGAGAGATTTACAAGACTCGAAAGTTAGCGTAGTTATATTTATATCGATTACAGCTAAAAAAAAGAAAAAGCTGGACTGCCTACACTTCCGGGGTCACAATTAAGGAGAGCAACGCCTACGTCGTCACCAAGCCACGATGCCAAACACAGTCATGGATATGTGGACGCTGTTGGCAGTCTGAAGCAAAGACAGTATATCAATACAAGACGGTGCAGCGCGCGCTATCTACATTGTTCGAGGAAAGTACGTAAGCAGTTCGTCCGCCATTCTTGAGTTGCGCTAAGCCAGACCATACGCCTGCAGAAAATGCAGTTCTTTTGCATAATTATTGCTCAACATTTTCAACGATAATCTCAATATCTTATAGTGGTACAGTCTGATGATTATTCTGATGAAACACGACGAAGTTCAGTTGGCTCAATAAATAATTGCAACGTTTCTACGTGATTTGTTTGCTAAGTTCATTATTTTGAATTGTGATAGCTAAAAAAAACTTTAAGGATTACTTTAATAGCTTTCATTTTATATGACGCATCACAGCTTGGTGATTATTCTGATGAAATGAGGTGACTGAATAAATACGCTAACATCGAGAGCTGCCGGTCGCGCAGGCGCATGCGCTTGCCATCCGAATGGCGGACAAAAACCTTCAGTGCAGACTGCCATTTTCTCGCTCAGTGACACCTCCTGTCCAAATAGAGGCTCCTTGGTCTGAAGTCTCGTACGGTCGTTATGATATGACATTATGACGTCACCGATGACGTATGGTATCATTTAGCTCCGTTAAGGACTTGTGTTGTGGTAACCAATCGACGAAAATACCTGTGCTTTACTTCTTACTGCACAATAAACGCCACACTGTCTTGACAATAACAAATTGCCTATACCCAGGCAATGTTATTGTCGAGACAGTGTGGCGTATTATTATACAATGGCCAGGATCATGTTCGATTGTAGACAACATTCTGGTGCAGCCTTTCATTCGATTTTTTAGCAGTTGAGAGAATGTGCCCCCATCTTCCGCCTGATCCACCGTTCAAGGATGTGCCTTTTAAATCAGAGTTTACTCCCTAAGCCTTTGACTTAAAGGCCTCATCGCAAGGCAGCGGTTGCTAGTTGCCCATAGCAGGGACATGAGTTGGTGACAATGGCACACACGCTGGTTTTCGCACGCTGGTGGGTCATGCCCACTGCCCGTCTGGGGCTCATGGTGCACCGAGTTCTCTCCAATTAGCCTGGTGCCTCAAAGTAACCAATATCTGCTAGTTACCCAGATACGGTTACATTCTGGTTATTCATGTTTCCACAGTGGGAAACTGTGCCGAGCAAAGATTGAACTGATAAGCCATCTACGAACACATTATTATACAATCGCCAGGATCATGTTCGATTGTAGACAACATTCTGGTGTAGCCTTTCATTCGCTTTTTCAGCAGTTGAGAGAATGTGCCCTCATCTTCCACCTTATCCACCGTTCAAGGACATGCATTTTATGTCAGAGTTTACTTCGTAAGCCTTTGATTCAAAGGCCTGACCGCAAGGCAGCGGTTGCTAGTTGCTTATAGCGGGGACATGAGTTGGTGACAATGGGGCTCATGGTGCTCCGCGATCTCCCATCTAATTAACCTGGTGCCTCAATGTAACCAATATCTGCTAGTTACCCAGATATGGTTACATTCTTGTTATACATGTTCCCACGGTGGGAAACTGTGCCGAGCAAAGATTAAACTGACAAGGCATCTCTGAACACACCAAATAACACACCAAATAACATCGACAATCCATGGAACGGTCAGTCTCGCTACAATCAACTCCTGCTGTTGATGAAGACGAGTATAGAAAATATTGCATTCCCTGTCCCTAAGATGTAGGATTAAAGATAAAAATCAACTTTCTATAGGACATAGAAGCTGAGAAATTAGAGAATATATTATTATGGAGGAAACGTTTGTTTATCCAATATAACAGTCATAGTCAGAGGGAGGAGGGTTTATTTACGCTTTATTTGCCAAAAGGTCTGAGGGTGGTTTACGTGGTAAACGTACCGTAGGATCCGAATATTCATTTCTTACAAAATTCTACTTGAAAGATTTCTCAGGGTTTGCACCGGAAGTAGGGCAACCTCAAATCACACCTAAGTTGTTTCGCGTCGCGTCGTTTCAATAGTATGAATAAAAAGAGCACGTAGTCTCCACCAATACATATATACCAGGTACAAAATGAAAGTCTGAAACTTGCTTGTTCTTGCTTTGCGCTTAAAATAGTTCTATCTACATTACACCATGGCCTACGAAGCTGTATGTGACCATTCCCAAATTGCGCACGAGAAGACGTTCAACAAAACACAAATCAATGTTTTCGTTTATGTGGCAAGAACGAGGATCTGTCTACTGAACCAAATGACACATTATTAAAAAGTATTCTTATTCTGATAACACCTGGATCCATTCTCGTTTTGGTACGACATTATGGAGCCGAGGAATAAAGTTTTAATGGAAGGGGTGGTAACCGCGAAAAACGCGAAAACGTGAAAATTGACACACAGTTCGCTCACCAGTTTGACTGCATGCATATAAAAACATCAATCGCCATGTCACCAATCTTTGTTATTATGTTCTTATTTAACTGTTCCACCAATCTGAAGTGTTGTATCTATAACAGTATTGATATTTACGACTAACTACCCCGTTTAAGCGCAGAACAATGACGTATGTGTTGTGTGCAAAAGCACAACTTTTGGAGTTAATTCTCAAATCGGCACGAACATAGAATATCCACGTAAGTATGAATGCGTCTATATTTCGTGCACAGCTATTTAGTGTAGTGCAAAAAAAGTTTCGATACATCAAACTTTCAGAAATACATGCATGGCAAGAATGATGAGGTTAAAGTGTACGTCGACAAAGTAGGCGACATTTTAGAAAGACAGGAGGCATACATTTCCTTGTATGTATAGAGAGCCGAGGGCGCAACATAACTGAACTTCAGGCCTAATGCTCTCACTAGGTAGGGTCTACTCCTTAGAACAACTTATTTGTATACTTTTCTAGATATGTGTTATTTAATGAATGCTGTATACTGCATAACCAATGTGTTTAGTTAATGCTATCATGTTTTAACATGTTTCAATATACGTTGACCACTAAACATGACTTGAACACAGAGGACTTGAATTGTACAGCTTGGTGGTAAAGCGACTGATGGTGTTAAGTCATTTGACGACAGGTCACTGGGGAAATTACAGATAGCAACAGTTGAAGAGAGCTTATACAAAATGTTCACGTACTTAGCCAAAATACTACTATGATTTAATCGTGGATTACCACACAATCATCGAACAGAAAGCTGAGGAATATAGTCATCCTAGATCTACCAAATCAAACTTACGATTATCTATCGACGTCTCCAAAACCAGCTTTACTGTTTGCAAACGAATGTATGTTCTGTAAGACTGCATCTACATCTCTTTGAAAGGTCAACCGAGAATATCTGGGAAGCTGCCGGATGGAAAAAGCAGAGGACAGCATCAAGCAAGCAGACATATATTACACTATGAAGTTATGCATACACGAATAGCAGGATTATACCTCAAAGCAAAGAAAGTTAATTATCAACATTCACGTAGAAGAGCATGCATTAAAAAGGCACTAGTCGTAACTGTCATGTAAAGCGAAGTCGCACACTGCAGTATTTGCTGCTGTAACACCAAATAAACAACACATTGTTTGAACACCAAAGGACTGAACTGTTCATTTCTCTGCACAGTCGATATATGGAAAATATGACAACGGTGGAATCTACATAAGCAGCCCAAACGTTGTGGGAGAACATTTCTTAAGAATATCCTACTTAGTTGAAAATATTCAAATATAGCAACAAGCAGGGATTGGTCGTATATAACGCACCTCTAAGGGAGAAACGTGCGTAACGCGGACTACCTTCAATGAGAAATCGGCAGATGAGGCAGCATTTAATCTCTGATCATGTGTCATGACACTGTAGAGTACACAGCAATTCTTACCACATGATATAACAGCAGAGGCCTTGATACAAACAAACGGAAAGTCACCACCAAAGGTAATTGATTTCTTCAAAGTGATACCGATTCCCGTGAGTTAGTCGTTCCGTAGCGAACGAATTAAAGGACTTGTAAAGTCAACGTCAGATGATGTCGTGTTTGCACCTACAAGGGGTCGAACAAAAGGGTCCAAACACCTATGCATGGTTCTGGGAATCAGAAGTATGACAGCTAGCAGACATTACTGGACATCATCAACCGCTTCGGCCATTCCATCAGATGTAATGTACCAGAAGCGTTTTAAACTGACTTGGTCACAAATACCTCAGACGAGAATTGTACTACACCAGATGATACACACGAAGTCGCTGGTATACGCACATAATTAGCATGGGATAACTACGGTGAGAGTAACGAGACATTGTCTGGCGGTGGTGCTCCTCATGATAATTTCTAAAAGGTAGCATATGAACACATGTTGGCATGATGTCGGAACAGACTGTTTAACGCAAATGCTGTAATGATGTAACCAGACATACACAGCTAGAAGTCGATGGATGATTAGTAGGTCCGTGCGACGTTGCCTAGTAGGCATGCTTTTAAATAATGCAGTGGCGAATAGCAAGGACAATCTTTAAAAAGCTCTCTTTCCATAACGAATCACCAAATATAACTGCGATCTCCAGAAGGTAGTTTATTGCATAGGGAAGGTAACGACGAATCCACTCTTCATGTAGTCAGATTAAATCTGAAATCCTATACTGCCTCACAACAGGAGTGAAACTCACTAACGACATCAAAGCTGATTTGCTAGTGCATCAGCACCTGTCTACGTCAATATTTCCATAAAAGAATACAAGTTAATTTGTCGAGTGACAATGTATCCGCGACCTATTTCGCGGATTGCTGTATCTAAACACTGTTGAGAATGTTGACTCGGAAAGGTTATTCAAGTTTCCATTGACACCCGTGTCACTCTCTGTAGCTGAAATGTGTCAAGGGTAACTTCTCAGAGTCACAATTCTCTACAATGTATTACAGAAAACGAAAAGGCAGTGGTTTGTATTTTTGCTAACATCTTTTTGTGCGCAATTTGGGTATAGTCACATACAATGTCGTAGTTCATGATATAATGTAGATATAACTAATTCAAACACTGCAATAGAACCAGCATATGTTAGGCTTTCGTGTGAATTGTGGGACGTCGATAGAGGACGTCAGTTTCGCTTTGAAAACAGTGCAAAGACTGTCTTCCTCAGCTTTCTTTTGGGTGACTGTGTGTGCTAACCCATGGTTACATCATACTGATCTAATAGTTTTAATGCAAAATACATGAACGTCTTGGATAAGCTGCCTTGTGTTGGTGTCGTATTTAATTTCCCCCATGACAAGTCGTCAAATGGTCGCTAGGGGCCGTGACATAATGTTTACTTTCAAACTTTATCCTTCGTCTAATGTTCAATTATAGAATATTAATTAATTTGAATAGATTACTTTTAATATTATGTAACGTGTAAAGTGCTACAGAACCAATAATTCAACCATAAGCTAAATATATTTAAACTATAAGCATATTTTAACAAGTTTTGGTCCTGTCATATTCAACTTAATAAAACCGGCGTTAAAGCCTGTGTGATTATCGCTCACTTTCGCCGGTCGGCAATGTTTAGTTTTTAAAATGTTGTTCTTTGTAAAAATCACACTGTTAAATGATTAAGTTACAAAACATGCTGCCGGTGGGTTTTTTCTATTGACCTTTTAGATTAATATTGACATTTTATATTATTACTATTGTGCGCAACACTTACTTGAGCAGGCACAATGTTGGTGTTAGCCCGCAGCGGAGGCCGAAGGCCGACGGGAGCGTTACCTCGACGAGGGGCTGTGCTTCACGGCGGCGGCGGCGGCGGCGGCGGCGGCGGCGGCAATACGGACTCCTTGCTATTGTGTTGCAAGGGTATTTATAGGGTGTGTGTGTATTGTTATGCGGTAATGCGGTTGTGCGTATTTATCTTGGATGTGACCTATTTACAGTGCTGCTCCGCACTACATTCCTCCCCATCATAAAAGGAACGGGATGTATTACAGGGAATACATCCTTCATATTGTGTAATTATCGAGTAGTTATAATACAAAATGTAATATTTGATTATTGACCAAGACCGTGCATACACCCTACACAAAGACAATTCGCTCAATGTGACAATTAAACACATATAGCTTTATAATTATCAAAATATATTTTAAAGGGTATTTCCGTATTATTACCTTAACTAAACCCGAACACCAACGTAATGTAAATTAATACAGTTAATTAAACCCAACCCCAATATACCAATAGTTACATAATATAACAAAACGACTTTATCGAAAATTACTTGTAACTTTCAATAAAGAAATAGGTATGTACACAACATTTATTTATACGAATTTATCTACACGAGAAGATATGTATGTTCTAGAACCCGGACACCGACAAGCGTCCTAAGCTACTAGATTGTGACAAAAAAATATGTATGTTCTAGAACCTGGACACCGACAAGCGTCCTAGGCTACTAGATTGTGTCTGCGCGTGTGTGTAGGCTACTAGATTGTGTCTGTACGTATATGTGTACGCGTGTAGTGTGCATTGCCCATTTAGATGTTACTCCATGGTATACAGGAGGCGTGCATCGAGGCCGTAGAATTTGTTCCATGGGTGGTCCGGCCAGTTGTTTCTGGTGGTGGAAGATATGGCGCATCTGACTCCAGCGTGATCTTGTTGAGCTCCAGACTACACACCGCCTCCTCCACCTCCTCCTTCACTCCTCCACATCCTACTCTGAGCAGGGTGCTAGACAGACCGAATTTCGCTTCGGGGAATGCCCGCAACCATGCCGTGATATCCCCTTTACTTCCACAAAAGGAGTGGATATGCACTTTATGCGTCTTTGGGAGGGCGTCCGTCATTACGTTCAAACAATCCTCCAGGCACTGGTTTGCATTATCAGTCCTGCATGGCCGTAGATGGATCACGACTGGTTTGGCTTGCCTAACAGCCAATTTAAGCACCAACATCTGCTGTTGGTTCTGGCGCTCCTTTGATGGTAATCGAGGCCAATTTCTCCCACACAAACGCATTTGGGATGGCGGAGTAATGTATCCATGGTGCTTAGGTGTCAGTCATGGTGGCTGCTGGTGGATGCGACGTGTGGATGAAGGCAACGCCATGATGACTATCGATGTGTGGTTTTAACGTGTGCCAGTGCTCAGTGAACACGTAATTTCCAACGTAATGGAGATTCCATGCATGTTTCATCTTGTCAATCAGGGTTGACACACCGTCTTGAAAAGAATATCCAGGTAACAGTGGCTATCTACCATTTGTCCGAGTACCGACAGGCACCTAAAACTAACGGGATCGCCACTGTAGTCGCACTCTTCGTCTGACGATTTTATTTTTTGTTGTATGTCGTACGGTAGGTGTTGTAGAGTGCAGGCCATCACCTTCCAGTGCAACAGAAACGACACCAAGGCCGGTGGTGTGATGATCAACGAATCGATGTTAGTCAGATTTAGTCGATTGCCGGCTTCCAACATTCTCATCACGATCCGTTGTTCGAACGAGAGGGTATAGTCACCTTGATCACAAGGATAGCATTCTCGTCGTGCGGCCACATGGTTTCTAACTAACTCCAGGAATGGGAGGTTAAGATACTTGGCAAGGGCGTGTAGCAATCCGTTGGCCTTCCAGATCCAGCTATTGAGTTGTGGAATTGAGTGATTGCAATGTCGGTGTTTCTTTCGAAGGAAACAGGCCGACGTCACTGATTGTTTGCACGACCAACACTTCATTAGTGAAAACCACCTTGTTTGCGTTGGACATGTCGTTTAAGTCTCTTAAAGATTCGTTCTTCACATACAGCGCAAAAACGATCATGCCCACCTTTTCCCATGTGTGAAGCCGATGAAGGTTTCGAGAGGGCGGGAGCCGACTGGCTGCTCACAACTGCCGGCATCTTTACGTCATCCCACAGGAAACTGGTGTCGCCCTCTGCTTCGATGCAGAGTACTGCTTCATCGCCCACGGACATCTCTAAATAAAAAAATCATTATTTACTATGTGTGTTCAATAGAAGTTTACAACTTATTATCATTATATCTGAGAGGTTTGGTAATAGCCCGACCTCGACTCGAGTGTGTAGGTGGTAATGTGGGTAGATGTGGTGAGGTATCTTCCCCTGATTTTTGTAACCTAACATCGTCGTTCGTACTTACTGCTTCCCTCTCCGCAGTCCTGATCAGAGTTAGATCTAACTCGTTATCATCGTATGGCAAAGTGTCGTCAGAGTTAAGTTTTTTCTGGCGTTCCCTCCTGGCCCCGAGAGGTATGAACCTGCCGTTGCCGAGACGAAGTCGATCATGGTGGAGTACCTTTGACTTGTCCTTCTTACGTCCCCGTATGTTGTATAATACAGGAGGGTAAAACTCACGAACGAGGAAAGGTTTCAATTTCCGACTCTCGCCTACTTTGGCTACACCTCCCAAAAGGTTAACAAGGTCTCCTACTTGGTACCTACGTTCGAGTAACTTCTTATCATGTGAGTGTTTCTGATAATGCAAATTACCCTTGAATTTGTCTCTAGCAAAAGTGTAGACAGCATGGAGCGTGTCGTGCAATTTCTTCACGTGTTCAGCCTGCTCTAAATGACCCTGATTTATCAAGGATAGATCTCACTTCACCACCTATCTCATGTGACCTGCGTTTGTTGGTTTGGTGATCCTATTATTTTATCTCTCTTTTCATCCTTTCTTCCATCTCTCTCATCTCTCTCTTCATTCGTTCTTCCATCTCTCCTCTTTTCATTTCCCTCCAACTCATGAATTCATATTCATCATTATCAAACTGGATCCTGTCTGGCTCTCCTCGCTCATATTTCTTGATCTTGCAATTTCTGTCTTCAGTTTCAACTCTCATCCTTTCCAATTGTTCCTTTAACATCTGTACCTCAGAGTCACATTCTAGCGAAACAGTCGCTTCCATTGGAGGCTTCTCCAGACTAATCCGTCCTGTTTCTAGTAAGTTTTCCTAAAAGGTGGTTGTAGTACCCGTGACTGTCACTAAGTCAGGAATTTAAGTTTTGTCCTTCTTCCTGAGATTCAGAACTTTAGTAGCCTTGGTATTAGATATCCCTGCTACTTCCATGACCTGTTCTCTAGTGCTTGTGTATAAGTTAATTGTAGACATCATGTTGACATCTAGATGCGTGTAAATGTAAGTGTAAATGCCGGACTGTGTATCTACATAGTCCGGCATTTTACCTAATTTCTTTGATTCAAAGAAATTAGGTAATTCAAATCAAACCGAACAGTGCAGCTCAGATAATTTTTGAAAATCAATACAATTGCACAATCACCGTCGCATTTTAGTGAGAACAGTGAACAGTATCACGCAATATATACACTACAATTACGTCGGAGATAATACCCAATTCGTAGATTCGGGAAGTAAACTACATGGTATAACTTCACATAATCCCACAAAAAATATAGTTTGATTTATGATGAACAAGAATGTCATAAACACGGTAAATTCGTAACAAAACTTAAGAAAGAATTCAATTATAAAGCTATCCGTGGGTCATGAAAACACCACGGCGTGGTCAAAGGGTTCGAGTTAGCTGGCAGTCGAGTAGCAACCGACGGCGACGCGCGACGCTGGTTGTATACTGCCAGCGACCATGCCCGTATACTGGTTGTCCCGACGTCAAATTGTAATTGTAGAATAATGCTATATGATAATTTGCAGAACTTATATCACGTATAGTTATTTGATATTATGCGTAGACAGAACCGGCAGATTCCTATATTTCTGGTGTTTAGCCCGCAGCGGAGGTCGTAGGTACGTCTCCTTGACGAGGGGCTGTGCTTCACGGCGGCGGCGGACTCCTTGCAATACGGACTCCTTGCTATTGTGTTGCACGGGTATTTATAGTGTGTGTGTGTGTGTGTGTGTGTGTGTGTGTGTGTGTGTGTGTGTGTGTGTGTGTGTGTGTGTGTGTGTGTGTGTGTGTGTGTGTGTGTGTGTGTATTGTTAGGGTGTAATGCGGTTGTGCGTACTTATCTTGGGTGTGACCTATTTACAGTGCTGCTCCGCACTACATTACAATAAAACGGTATTTAAAACGGAATCATGGTGCAGTTGAGTTGTGAACTATAAGTATAAGGCATTGCCATCGGCATTGAGTGACATTCTTTCAAACATTCGTTACTATTTATTATATATATGATATATAATTATTATGGTTTTCTTCTATTAATTTCTACTAAATATGATAATAATCTAACATAATTATGTCACCATTATTCTTATTGGATGTTTTCTGCTTGTCTTGCTCTGTTGCTGTAACGATTTTGTTTTATGCAAACCTTTGACATATAATCATTTTAATGTGTTTTTTCGTAATCACACTAGAATCCGTCATTCTATTTCAATTTTGCATAGCCTGCCATGTCTTCATGTTTGTTATAATAGAAAGTTACTGCCAATCCCCCGCTTTACGCCAACATTGAAATTAGCAATAATGTTATTACTAGCAGGAGAGGTAAGTTTCAATCCTGGGCCAGCTGTTAGACGAAACATTCAGGTGGCCGCTACAAACGTTCGATCTGTACGAGATAAGACAGCCTCACTTTGTGATTTAATAATTTCAATAAAAATAAACATTCTTGCCGTAACTGAGACCTGGCTCAGACCACATGATACACCTGCATGCATTACTGACGTTTCCCCTTCTGGTTACACCTCTCACCATCAGCCACGTTTAGTTGGCCGTGGCTTTCTTATATCACAGCAGTTCAAAGTTAAATTACATTCTAACCCCGAATACTCCAGTTTTTAGACCATATGTGCTGACATTTCAGATTCTTCTTTCTCCGCATACTTTGTTTGTATCTATCGCCCTCCAGGACATCCGGCAAATTTCTTTGAAGATTTTCAGAATATGTTGAGAAATCTGGCAGCTATTCTTTCAGAATTTTACATTCTTGGTGATATTAATCTTCATTTGGATACATCTTCTACAACTACAACTACGTTTGATGATATTCTGGCATCATTTGATTTGAAACAACGTGTTACTTTTTCGACACATATACATGGGAATTGGCTTGACCACTTGATAACCCAATGTGTCTTACAGAGCCATTCATAGGATTGACATTACAGCTTTAATGGCTGATATCCTTATATCCGACCTTATCACAGATAAAAAAAACATCTATCTGACTTATATAAACAGTACTGTCAAGTACTCAATGCATTACTTAACAAACATGCACCTATAAAATCCACATGTGTGTCAGAATGCTCCATGGATGACTTCCGAAATTACACTATCTAAAAGGCGTCGTCGTTATTTAGAGCGTGTATGGCGCAAATAGCGTTCGCCATTAGATAGGTCGCGCTATTCTAAGCACATGTAACAGACAAATGGCCAAAGCTAAATCAGATTATTATACAAATATGGTCATAAATAAGTCTGATAACCCGCGTCAGTTATGGAACTGCATCAATCACATTCTACACAGACGGCCTTCTCCATCACTACCTGATCATGATCATGTGTCAATTAAGTCTCTATGTGATTCGTTCTCTAATCACTTTAAGAATAAAATCAGTATTATTCGTTCTGCTTTCCCACGTCATAATTTAAGAAATGTCAGTGTGGACTTTCCACAAGTAAATTATTTACTTGTATCATTTGAACCTGCAACAGTTGATGACGTTAGGTAAATAATGATGTCCTCCCCAAATAAATCTTATGCACTTGATCCATTTCCAACAATACTGCTAAAAACATGTCTCGATACAGTAATTGGACCTATAACAAATATTATAGATGCATCACTTTGCTCTGGCTGTTTTCCTGATGATTTCAAATACGCCCATGTCACACCACTTCTTAAGAAGTCATATATGCCTAAACAAGATCTAAACATTTATAGACCTATTTATAACCTCAGCTTTATTTCCAAAATACTAGAAAAGGTTGTAGCAAGTCGTCTAAGGTATCATATTACTTACTCACTAGATCTCTTTGCCGCTTTTGACACGATTGATCACAGCATTCTCACTGAACGCTTATTAAAGTGGTACGGCATATCTGGCACAGCTCTAAGCTGGTTTTCTTCATATCTTACTGATATATACTATACTATAAAGATTGGGAACTGCTTTTCAGCTGCACTGCCAGCTTTATTTGGTGTTCCCCGGGGTTCTGTTCTTGGGCCTTTGCTTTTTATTCTTTACACCACGCCACTAAGCTCTGTTATACATAACTTGGATCATCATCTTTACGCTGATGATACTCAGATCTACATTTCGTTGGCTACCCCGGATACAAATCGCTCCCTTGACCAACTTAGTGATTGCCTTCAAGATATCTTCCACTGGATGACTGACAGCAAGTTGAAATTAAATGCAAATTAAACTGAATTGATCATTATTGGTACTCCAATGCAGCGTAGTAAACTGGATGTTTTTCCCTGCGCGTATTTTGAATCAGTATATCACGCCAGCATCCTCGTTGCGGAATCTAGGAATGATCTTTAATAATAACTTCAATTTCCGTCAACACATATCTCAAACATGTCGCTGCTGTTTTTATCATATTCGTGATCTTCGCCGTATTCGCCGGTATATGTAATTTTCTGTTGCTAATACTATTGCAACAGCGCTTGTTAGCAGCTGACTTGACTATAGCAATTCCCTCCTTTATAATATCGCTAGCAAGGATATCACAAAACTTCAGCTTGTCCAAAATTGTCTAGCAAGAGTAGTTACACGATCTCCTCGTTTTTCTCGCTCTGTGCAACTTTTGAAGTCTTTGTTTTGGCTACCCGTAAGATATCGTATACTATTTTAGACCTGTACCATTACATACCAGGCACTGTCCAGTAAGCAACCATCGTATCTGCATTCATTGCTTACTCCTGTAAGAAAACCTATCCAGCTTCGATCATCTAGTTCTGACCTACTTTTTGTTCCTAGAGTCAACACTAATTCTGGAACTAGGGCTTTTTCTGTTCTTGCACCATCTGAATATGATCCCTCTTAGTGTTAGATCAGTTGAAAATAAAAACATTCCGTCTTCATTTAAAAATGTATCTTTACACCCTTGCTTATCCACCGTAGCTCCCTAGCGCCTTGAACCATCTTTTGACAACTGGAATACTACTATGGATTTTGAGATTGACCAATGCTTTTGTTTTGATGCGCCTCTGAGCTTGGTTTCCAAGGATTTAGGTGCAATAGAAGTTATCTTATTATTATTATTAAGTCACTTATTACAAGTCATTTATAGCCACGTATTATAAGTGTTTAAAACACCTTTAAAAATTCACCTTTTAATTTTAAACAAGCGTTTTTATAATACACCGACGAGGACACTTTATGTGCTTTCTTTAGATAAATGTATTTAGTTTTATTCGTTTCTTAGCATATTTATGGTTATTCGTCTTGTATAAATGAATGTACTTAAAGTAGTTTTTTTTAAAGAATGTCTTAGTGTATGTATTTCTTTAACATTTTTTTAAATGATCTCTCTATTTAATTTATTTTTAATAACTATATTTAAGGTAATGTTATATTTGTTACATGTTTATTTTCTTAACATTTCATTTTATGTAAAATACTAGTACATATGTGTGTATGTATGTATGTATATAAGTATGTATGTATGTATGTATGTGTGTATGTATGCATGTATGCATGTATGTATGCATGTAAAGCGCTCGAGAGCAATTTCAATTGATCGGGCTCTATATAAGTACTTTTATTATTTACTATTATTAACATCATCAGTCGCTTTACAACAAAGTTAAAACATTTAAGTCCGTTTTGTACAAGTCATGTTTACTGGTCAACATAAATGATACTGAAAAATTGTAAAACTTGATTGCAGTAACAAAACGCATTAGGTACATGCAGCACTCAATAGATAAAAGTCCGTTACTGTAGTATAAAATATATTTAGCAAACTATGCAAACAAGTTGTTCTGAGGATTAGAGCCTATCTAGAGAGAACATTAGGCCTGAAGTTCAGTTATGTTGTGCCCTCGGCTGTCTACATACAACCAAATTTAGGCATATTGTCTTTTCAAAAAGTGGTCTACGTTGTCGGCTTACATTTTAAATTCGTCGTTGTTGCCATATATGTATTTCTGACAGGTTGATGTATTAGATTACAAAACTGCTTTTCCTCTATACTAAATAGTTGTGCACGAAACATAGACGCATTCATACTTACGTGAAACATCTATGTTCGTGCCAACTTGAGAATGAAGTTGTGCTGTTGCACACAACACTGACGTCAATGTTCTGCGCTTAAACTGGGTAGCTAGTCGTTAATATCACTACTGTTACAGGTTAAACACTTCAGATTGGTGGTACAATTAAATAAGAACATCATAACAAAGATGGATAACATGGCGATTTATGTTATCTATATATATATATATATATATATGTATATATATGTATATATATATATATATATATATATAATATAATTATATATATAAATAAATATATATATATATATATATATACCTGTATATATACATATATAGACTGACCAGAGGGTTAAGCCTACACAAAACAGGGCGATATTACATCACCCTAACAAATAAAACATGGTAAGTATTCATTTATCATAATCACCTTACAAAATACGTACATCTACAAAGAATCGATATTTGCGTACCGACTCGATATACATTTTGCCGCGTATCGGTTGGCGCCATCTGCCGGACTACGAAATCCGCTAGGTGTTTTCGCGAATAAATACAGTATCGCAAATAAATACAGTTTCGACAGTCGAACACCAAGGAAACTTTTGAAAATTATTTTAGCCTTGGCACTGTTCACATAAATAAAGGTACTTTTTTGCCCACTTCTGGGGGTGATTTAGGGGGCATTCCACCACCCAAGACCCGACAGTAACTCATTCTTGTGATGTCGGGGGATGGTTCCTCCAACACATGGGATCAAACACTTTGGCCCGGCCTTTTTATATAAATAAAAGTTCTGGGCTCTCGGTCTAATTGTCAAGATTAACAGCGGATATTGCTAAGCATGAGCTAGAGGAAGATGTCTGTTGAAAAACAGCTCCACACGTACAAGAATTATACCAAAGATCAATTGTACAACTCAATGAATCAGAGTCTGAAGTTTTGAAGAAATTATTATTTTACTATAAGGATGTATTTGCAAAGCACGACTTAGACTTGGGTAACTACACAGCCACTACACACCGTATTCATTCTGGTGATGCGACTCCGGTAAAGATGCGGATGAGGCGAACCCCGCTGGGTTTTCAAAAGGAAGAGGAGACTCTGTGACAATCCATGCTGGAACAGGGAATTATACAGCCATCGGAGTCTGAATGGGCTGCCGCACCAGTTATCGTGCGTAAGCGGTGTGGAGGATTGCGCTGTTGTGTAGATTTCAGGAAACTAAACTCTGTAACCCAGAAGGATGCATTCCCAATACCATTACTTGATGAAGGCCTAGATAATTTGGAGGGTAATTAATACTTGAGCACTCTATAGATATGGCTAGCGGATATTAGCAAATAAACGTTGAACCTGAAGATCGCCTCAAGACAGCGTTTATCACCAGATATGGCCTCTTTGAACACGTTAGAACGGCACAAGGATTATGTAATGCACCAGCAACTTACCAGAGAGCAATTAATCGGATATCGAAGGGTATGGTTTGGAAGAACGTGTTGACTTATTTGGATGATGTAATCATTTTGGGAAAGGAATTTCAAGACCATATCGACAATCTACAACAGACATTAGATCGGTTTCGTACATACAAAATAAAATTGAAACCACGGAAATGTGCATTTTTCCAAAGAGAGGTATAATTTTTTCGGACGAAAAGTAGGTTGTGAGGGTGTTGGCTTTACACAAAGTAAAATCGAAACGGTATTAAATTGGCCAGTCCCGAGTAACAAAACGGAAGTTGAATCATTCATGGGGTTCGTCAATTACCACAGGGATTTCGTCCCAGATTTTGCAAAGAAAGCAAGTAGTTTGTACGAGTTAACAGGATCAAACAAGACATTCAACTGGTCGGACAATCAGCAGGAGGCTTTTGAAACTCTAAAAAAATCTATGATAACAGCTCCTGTTTTAGCATATCCTAATTTATGTGATACTTTTATTTTGGATACCGACGCCAGTAATTTGGCTGTTGGAGCGGAATTGTTACAGGTGCAAGATGGCGTGGAACAAACCATAGCATATGGCAGTCACATTTCAACACCATCTAAAAAAAAGTATTGTACCACACGAAAGGAATTGCTTGCCGTGGTCACTTTTCAAAACCAGTTTAGGTTCTATCTCCTCTGGATACCGTTTGTAGTACGTACTGACCATAACAGTTTGACTTGGCTAATGAGCTTTAAATACACTGAAGGACAACTCGCTAGCTGGTTAGAAGTAGTTAGTCAATTTGACATGAAAATCCTGCATCGTCCAGGTAAATTACACGACAATGCAGATGGGTTGTCACGAATGCATTTAAGCGGAGAGCAGTGTCACTATTACGAGACTGGAAGAGATTTGGCCACTTTACCATATGGTGGTTGTAGATATTGTAGTAAACTACACGCTAGTTGGGACAGGTTTGAATCCCACATCGATGACGTAACACCATTAGTAGTACGGTGTGTGTCGATGTATCTCCGACTGTAGATGTCGATGAAGCTATTGGGCGGATATCAGATCAAAGACACAATTGCGCGAAGAACAGTTAGACGATGCTGACATCAAGCTATTATTCATGTGGTTAGAGAACTGCGAGGAACCCTCGCCAAATCAGTTGTACAATCATGGAATAGCCACTAAACATTTGTGGGGTCACAAAGACATATTAAAAATACGCGATGGAGTTCTATACTACGAATGGGTTAGTGATGAAGGCTCCCGTCGGCGCCTAAAGTTAGTAGTCCCAAAATCAATGAGGGAAGAAGTGCTAAGATTATCACATGATATTAAATCTGCAAGTCACCCAGGCCAGAAAGAAACAGATACACGGGTACGTCGGTCTTTCATTTGGCACGGGATGATGACGGATAGTAGGATGTATGTGAGCACATGTGCAACTTGTAATAAAAACAAGACACCTCGCGTTAAATCAAAAGCAGCCATGCAGAATTATCATGCAGGTATTATGATGGAACGCATTCATCTAGACATACTAGGACCATTTCCCTTAAGCGAGTCAGGAAACAAGTATGTTCTTGTGATGGTAGACCAATTCACGAAGTGGATTGAACTAAAGGCATTGCCAAACCAGACAGCAGAGCTTGTCGCAAATGTTACAGTAACTGAGTTCATAAGCCGTATGGGCTGCGCTGATAAGATATTTACAGACCAAGGACGACATTTCGACGGAGCCCTCTTTCAGTCCCTCTGCAATCTGCTAGAAATGGCAAAGTGCAGAACAACACCGTATCGCCCAAGCTCAAATGGACAAGTAGAACGAAAGAACCGAGAGATCCTCATTAAAATTCGCTGTTACCTGGGTACTCAGCAGAAACACTGGGATAATGAATTATGTATCATTGGAATGGCATTGAGAGCAACAGTAAATCACACTACCGGATTTACGCCCAATATGATGATGTTAGGACGGGAGGTTACATTGCCTTCCGAGTTAACTACCGGAATCTCTTTGATAAATCAGGATCAATTAGAGCAGGCTGAACACGTGAAGAAATTACACGACACACACCATGCTGTCAACAATTTTGCTAGACAAACTCAAGGGTAATCTGCATTATCAGAAACACTCACATGATAAGAAGTTACTCGAACATAGGTACCAAGTAGGAGATCTTGTTTATCTTTTGGGAGGTGTAGCCAAAGTAGGCGAGAGTCGGAAATTGAAACCAGTATATACTGGTCCATTCCTTTTATTTAGAGATGTCTGTGTGCGATTAAGCAGTACTCTGCATAGAAGCAGAGGGCGACACCAGTTTCCTGTGGGATGACGTAAAGATGCCGGCAGTTGTGAGGAGCCAGTCGGCTCCCGCCCTCTCGACACCTTCATCGGCTTCACGCGTGGGAAAAGGTGGGCATGATAGTTTTTGCCCTGTGTGTGAAGAACGAATCTTTACGAGACTTCAACGACATGACAACTAATGAAGTGTTTGTCGTGCAAACAATCAGTGACGTCGGCCTGTTTCATTCGAAAGAAACACCGAAATTGCATGCAATCACTCAAGTGTCAAGTATCTTACACTCCCATTCCTGGAGTTAGTTAGAAACCATGTGGCCGCACGACGAGAATGGTATCCTTGGGATCAAGGTGACTGTACCCTCTCGTTCGAACAACGGATCGTGATGAGAATGTGGGAAGCCGGCAATCGCCTACATCTGAGTAACATCGATTCGTTGACCATCACACCACCGGCTTCGGTGTCGTGTCTGTTGCACTGGAAGGTGATGGCCTGCATTCTACAACACCTACCGTACGACATACAACAACACATAAAATCGTCAGACGAAGAGTGCGACTACAGTGGCGATCCCGTTAGTCTGAGGTGCTTGCCGGCACTCGGACAAATGGTAGATAGCCACTGTCACCTAGATATTCTTTTCAAGAGGTATCGGGTTAGTGATCTCTCAACCCTGATTGACAAGATGAAACCTGCAAGGAATCTCCATTACGTTGTGGGGAATTACGTGTTCCCTGAGCTCTGGCACACGTTACAACCACACATCGATAGTCATGATGGCGTATACGCCACAACCAGCCTTCATCCACACGTCGCATCCACAAGCAGCCACCATGACAGACACCTAAGCACCATGGATACATTACTCCGCCATCCCAAATGCGTTGGTGTGGGAGAAATTGGCCTCGATTACCATCGACACCAGAGATCAAAGGAGCGCCAGATCCAACAGCAGATGTTGGTGCTTAAATTTGCTGTCAAGCATGCCAAAACCGTCGTGATCCATCTACAGCCATGCAGGACCGATAATGCAAACCAGTGCCTGGAGGATTGTCTGAACATAATGACGGAAGTCCTCCCAAAGACCGCATAAAGTGCATATCCACTCCTTTTACGGGAGTAAAGGGGATATCACGGCATGGTTCCGGGCATTCCCCGAAGTGAAATTCGGTTTGTTTGGCACCCTGCTGAGAATAGGATGTGGAGGAGTGAAGGAGGAGGTGGAGGAGGCGGTGTGTAGTCTGGAGCTCAACAAGATCATGTTGGAGTCAGATGCGCCATATCTTCCACCACCAGGAACAACTGGCCCGAACCACCCATGGAATATAATTACCGTAGCAGAGAGGGTTGCCTCTTTGAAGGGGTTAACTACTGATATGGTGGTGGAAGCGAGCCGCCTGAGTGCGTATAAATTATACGGCCTCGATGCACCCCTCCTGTATACCATGGAGTAACATCTAAATGGGCAATGCACACCACACGCGTACACATATACGCACAGACACAATATAATAGCCTACACACACGCACAGACATAATCTAGCAGCTTAGGACGCTTATCGGTGTCCGGGTTCTAGAACATACATATTTTTTCGTTAAAATCTAGTAGCTTAGGACGCATGTCGGTGTCCGGGTTCTAGAACATACATATCTTCTCGTGTAGATAAACTTGTGTAGATAAATTTCATGCACATACCTATTTCTTTAATGGAAGTGACAAGTCATTTTCAATGAAGTCGTTTTGTTATATTATGTAACTATTGATATATTGAGGTTGGGTTTAATCAACTGTATTAATATATATATTACGTTGGTGTTCAGGTTTAGTTAAGGTAATAATACGGAAATACCCTTTAAAAATATATTTTAGATAATTTTAAAACTATATGTGTTTAATTGTCACATTGAGCGAATTGTCTTTGTGTAGGGTGTATGCACGGTCTTGGGTAATAATCAAATGTTACATTTTGTATTATAATTACTCGATAATTACATAATATGAAGGATATATTCCCTGTAATTCATCCCGTTCCTTTTATGATGGGGAGGAATGTAATGCGGAGCAGCACTGTAAATAGGTCACATCCAAGATAAGTACGCACGACCGCATTACCGCATTACCGCATAACAATACACACACACACACACACACACACACACACACACACACACACACACACACACACACACACACACACACACACACACACACACACACGCACACACACACACCCTATAAATACCCGTTCAACACAATAGCAAGGAGTCCGTATTGCCACCGCCGCCGTGAAGCACAGCCCCTCGTCGAGGAGACGCTCCCGTCGGCTTTCGGCCTCCGCTGCGGGCTAACACCAACATTGTGCCTGCTCAAGTAAGTGTTGCGCACAATAGTAATAATATAAAATGTCAATATTAATCTAAAAGGTCAATACAAAAAAAAAACACAGAGAGCATGTTTTGCAACTTAATCATTTAACAGTGTAATAGTTACAAAGGACAACATTTAAAAAACTCAACATTGCCAACCGGCGAAAGTGAGCGATAATCATAAAAGCTTTAACGCCGGTTTTATTAAGTTGAATAAGACAGGTCCAAAACTTGTTAAAATATGCTTATAGTTTAAATATACTTATCACATGGTTGAATTCTTGGTTCTGTAGCACTTTACAATTTACATAATATTAAAAGTAATATATTCAAAATAATTAGTATACTATAACTGAACATTAGACGAAGGATAAAGTTTGAAAGTAAACATTATGCCACGCCCCCTAGCGACCATTTGACGACATGGCATGGGGGAAATTAAATACGGCAACAACACAAGACAGCTTATTTAAGACGTTCATGTATTTTGCCTTAAAACTATTAGATCAGTATGATTTATCCATGGGTTAGCACACACAGTCACCCAAAAGAAAGCTGAGGAAGACGGTCTTCGCACTGTTTTAAAAGATTTAACAAGATTTAACAAGATTTAACAAGATTGCCATCCAGAAAATTAACTCTAGATGGCAGGTGGACAAGGAAGCCCTTTGGCTTATCGAGAGTCCAACCCTTTTATCTACATATATCCAGCCCTTCTGAGGTATGTGTCGATTTTATTTTTAAACATATTCACACTACTAGCACCCACACAATCATCAGATAATCTGTTCCATTCATTCACAGTCCTTTGTGAAAATGAGAACTTTCTCACGTCTAATCTACACTGCTCCTTTACTAATGTAACTTCATGTCCTCTAGTCTTTCTATCTTTCTTAACTGAAAAAAACATATTTCTATCAATATTTTCATAACCATTCAATATTTTAAACACTTCTATCTGATCTCCTCTCAATCTCCTGGTCTCTAGTGTTGTTAAACCACATTCTTTTAGGCGTTTTTCATAACTAAGATCCCCCAGTTTTGGTATCATTTTAGTCGCTCTCCTCTGTACTCTTTCTAGCATATCTATGTCCTTCTTGCGGTATGGCCTCCACGCTTGTATACAATATTCTAAATGAGGCCTAACTATTGTTTTGTACAGCGGTATTATTAGTTCTTTTCTTTATATGCTATATTTCGCCTAATCAATCCAAGGATTTGATTTCCTTTTGAAGCTGCAATTCCACACTGCTCTGAAACCTTCATGTCAGCACTAATTGTCAGCCCCAAGTCTTTTTCTTTTACAGTAGTACTTAGTACAGTTCCCCCATTGTATATTTTACATATTTGTTCCCATGTCCTGTGTGAAGGCATTTACATTTCGCAAAATTGAACAACATTTGCCACTTTTCAGACCATTTGATCAACCTGTCAAGATCATCTTGTAAATGCTGTCTATCCCCATCACTTTTAATCCTTCTAAACACTTTTGTATCATCTGCAAATTTCAACACCTTGCTAGCTATATCATCGTCCAAATCGTTTATATATATTAAGAATAATATAGGTCCCAGTACTGATCCCTGTGGAATCCCACTCAAAACTGATTTCCAGTTTGAAGCCTCCCCATCAACAACTACCCGTTGTCTTCTGTCAATCAGCCATTTTTCTATCCAGTTAATTATACCATTTCCAATGCCATGGGGTTTTAGTTTAAGCAGTAATTTCTGATGTGGCACTTTGTCGAAAGCTTTTTGAAAATCTAAGTAGATAATATCTACTGGTGATCCATCATCTACCCACTTAGTGATATCTTCCAAAAAACATAACATATTTGTTAAGCATGACCTCGCTTTTAGAAACCCATGTTGAGATGGGTTTATCAAGTTATGTTTAACAAGAAAATCCACCATGTGATCTTTAATTAGTCTTTCTAATAATTTACAAATCACTGATGTTAAACTCACTGGTCTATAGTTCTCTGACTTGTTTCTCGAACCTTTTTTGAATAACGGTATAATGTTTGTTTCTTTCCATTCTAAAGGAACCACTCCCTCTTCTAATGACAAATTGAAAACTGTTGCAAGCGGTATGCTAATTTGTTTTACAATTTCCAATAGTAGTTTGGGTGGAATACCATCCACTCCAGGTGATTTATTTTCCTTCATAGCCCTAATTTTCTTAGCTACCATTTCTGGGGTTACAATTAACTGTCTTAAATAGTCTGATTCTGCCCCCTTGAACTTAGCCTCTGGTACTGGCAGTGAACTAGTGTCTTCTCTGGTAAACACTGAACTAAAATACTCATTTAGGTCTTCTGCCATTAAGAATCCTTCTGATATTATATTTCCAGCACTATCTTCTAGAGGACCGACCTTATCATGAACTTTCTGTTTGCTTCGAACATACGCATAAAAACTCGTGCTGTCATGTTTTATATTACAAGCTAATTTATGTTCATAGCTTCTCTTTGAATTTCTAATTTCAGATGTAGCTTGGTTTAGTGCTTCTTTATAAATGTTGTAGTCTTCGTCATTTCCAGTACATCTATATGACTTCCACATCATTTGTTTATACTTAATTTTTCTAATGGCTTCTTTCGATAAGTATTTCTTTCTAGTCCGTTTCCCTTGTTTTTTGAAGGGAACAAATTTATCTACGATGCACTCTATTTCATTCTTTAAGATATTCCAGCATTCTGTTGCTGTCTTATTCTTCAGTGTATTAAAGCGAAACTTACGTGCTCTATCGACGTCCCACAATTCACACGAAAGCCTAACATATGCTGGTTCTATTGCAGTGTTTGAATTAGTTATATCGACATTATATCATGAACTACGACGTTGTATGTGACTATACCCAAATTGCGCACGAGAAGATGTTAACAAAAATACAAACCACTGCTTTTCGTTTCCTCTCATACATTGTAGAGAATTGTGACTCTAAGAAGTTACCCTTGACACATTTGAGCTATAGAGAGTGGCACGGATGTCAATAGAAACTTGAATACCCTTTACGAGTCAACATTCTCAACTGTGTTTAAATACAGCGATCCGCGAAATAGGTCGCGGATACATTGTCACTCGACAAATTAACTTTTATTCTTTTATGGAAACCTTGACGTAGACAGCTGCTGATGCACTAGCAAATCAGCTTTGATGTCGTCAGTGAGTTTCACTCCTGTTGTGAGGCTGTATAGGATTTCAGATTTAATCTGACTCCATGAAGAGTGGATTCGTCATCTTCCGTATGGGTTATTAAACTACCTTATGGATATCACAGTTATATTTGGTGATTCGTTATAGATTGAGAGCCTTTTAAACATCGTCCTTGCTCTTCATCACAGCATTGTCTAAGAGTATGCCTACTAGGCAACGTCGACGGACCTGCTAATCATCCAACGACTTCTACCTGTGTATATATGGTTACATGATGTTATCCTGTCAAGCAGCATTTGCGTTGAACAGTCTGTTCCGACATCATGCCAACATGTGTTCATATGCTACCTTTTAGAAATTATCATGAGGAGCACCACCGCCAGACAATGCCTCGTTACTCTCACCGTAGTTATCCCATGCTAATTATGTGCGTATACCAACGACTTCGTGTATATCATCTGGTGTAGTACAATTCTTGTCTGAGGTATTTGTGACCAAGTCAGTTTAAAACGCTTCTGTTACATGACATCTGATGGAATGGCCGAAGCGGTTGATGATGTCCAGTAATGTGTGCTAGCTATCATACTCCTGGTTCCCAGTACCATGCACAGGTGTTTGGACGCTTTTGTTCGACCCCTCGTAGTTGCAAACACGACATCATCTGACGTTCACTTTACAAGTCCTTCAATTCGTTCGCTACGAAACGACTACCACACGGGAATCGGTAACACTTTGAAGAAATCCAGCAGCTTTGGTGGTGACTCTCCGTGTGTTTGTGTCAAGGCCTCTGCTGTTATATCATGTGGTAAGAATTGCTGTGTACTCTACAGTGTCGTGAAACATGATCTGAGAGTAAATGCTGCCTCTTCTGCCGATTTCTCATTGAAAGTAGTCCGCCTTACGCACGTTCCTAACTTAGAGGTGCGTTATATACGATCAGTCCTTAATTGTTGCTATATTTGAATATTTTCAACTAAGTAGGATATTGTTAAGAAATGTTCTCCCACAACGTTTGGACTGCTTATGTTGATTCCATCGTTGCCATATTTTCCACATATCGACTGTGCAGAGAAATGAACAGTTCAGTCCCTTGGTGTTCAATCAATGTGTTGTTTACTTGGTGTTAGAGTTTCAAATACTGCAGTGTGCGACTTCGCTTTACATGACAGTTACGGCTAGTGCCCTTTTAATGCATGCTCTTCTACGTGAATGGTGATTTAACTTTCTTTGCTTTGAGATATAATCCTGCTATTCGTGTAAGCATAACTCCATAGTGTAATGTATCTCTGCTTGCTTGATGCTGTCGTCTGCTTTTTTCATCCGGCAGCTTCCCAGATATTCTCGGTTGACCAAAGAGATTTAGATGCAGTCTTACAGAACATACATTCGTTTGCTAACAGTAGAGCAGGTTTGGGGGACGTCGATAGATAACCGTAAGTTTGTGTTGGTAGATCTAGGAAGACTATCTTCTTCAGCTTTCTGTTCGATGATTATGTGGTAATCCATGATTAAATCATACGGATCTAATAGTTTTATGGCTAAGTACGTGAACAGTTTGTATAAGCTGTCTTCAACTGTTGCTATCTCTAATTTCCCCAGTGACCTGTCATCAAATGACTTAACACTATCATTCTCTTTACCACCAAGCTGTAAAATTCAAGTCCGCTGTGTTCAAGGCATGTTTAGTGGTCAACATATATTGAAAAATATTAACACATGATAGCATTAACAAAACACATTGGTTACATAATATGCAGCATTCATTAAATAACATATATCTAAAAAAGTATGCAAATAAGTTATTATAAGGAGTAGAGCCTACTTAGATAGAGCATTAGGCCTGAAGTTCAGTTATGTTGCGCCCTCGGCTCTCTATACATACAAGGAAATTTATGCCTCCTGTCTTTCTAAGATGTCGCCTACTTTGTCGACGTACACTTTAACCTCATCATTCTTGCCATGCATGTATTTCTGAAAGTTTGATGTATTGAAACTACTTTTGCACTATGCTAAATAGCTGTGCACGAAATACAGACGCATTCGTACTTACGTGGAGCTACTACGTTCGTGCCGACTTGAGAATGAACCATAAATGTTGTGTTTTTGCACACAACACTGACGTCATTGTTTTGCGCTTAAACGGGGTAGTTAGTGGTAAATATCAATACTGTTACAGATACAACACTTCAGATTGGTGGAACAATTAAATAAGGACATAATAACAAATATTGGTGACATGATGTTTCAACATTGGTGCAGTCACATTGGTGAGCGAATTGTGTGTCAATATTCATGTTTTCGCGTTTTTTGCGGTTACCACCCCTTCCGTTAAAACTTTATTCCTCGTCTCCATAATGTCGTACCAAAATTAGATTGGTTCCATGTGTTAGAGGAATAAGAATACTTTTTAATGATGTGTTTTTGGTTCAGTAGACAGATCCTCGTTCTTGCCACATAAACGAAAACAGTGATTTGTCTGTTTTCGAACATCTTCTCGTGCGCAATTTGGGAATGGTCACATACAGCGTCGTAGGTCATGGTGTGATGTATATAGAACTATTTTAAGCGCAACGCAAGAACAAGCATGTTTCAGACTTTCATTTTATACCTGGTATATATGTATCGGTGGAGACTACGTGTTCTTTTTACTCATACTATTGAAACGACGCGACGCGAAACAACTTAGGTGTGATTTGAGGTTGCCCTACTTCCGGTGCAAACTCTGAGAAATCTTTCAAGTAGAATTTTGTAAGAAATGAATATTCGGATCCTACGGTACGTTTTATTATTTGTAAATTATGGCCAATTATTGGAATTTTAATTAGTTGTTCTTGAAAAAAAAGACGTCATCATATATATATATGGTGTCGTTTATTCAATATACCCATTGTTGAATGAGACTCAGAAAGTTCGCTCCTCGTCCGCTTGTAGAATGTGTGGACGGCTGTTAGTTCATGTTTAGCTCAGCTGCATAAGATAGTTTGCCGCCACTTCATAGCTGCAATATAAAATTTAATTAATTCCTGTTTGGCGGCTGTTGAAAAAAATATGTTATGTTTGTTTGATGTCGGGTCTCAGTCCGTCGGCTGCCGTGGCAGTGTTGACAGTTATTGATAGACAACAGCTGTCCAACTCTTAAGAAAAACACGCCTAGTCTACTCACAGTGACTATACTGTATCACAGACCAAAATTAACCATGGGTTAAACCCCCAATATTTTTATTGAAGGCTGGAGATATGTTTAACCCTAATATTTCGACAAGGGGGTGGTGTTGGATGTCTTTGATAAGGCCTAAACGTGTGCAGTTGGAGTTTTTGGTGAGCTCAAAGAGGTGCAGCGGATTTTTTGTGAGCCTTAATGGGGTGTGGGTGGACATTTTTGGTGGTGAGCCCCAATGTATATTAGAGGTTTCTGGTTCACCTCAGTGAGTGTAGATGCATTTGGAAGGTTTTGGTGAAATTGTTTTTTGTGCATCTTAAATGGATGCTGTTGGATGCTTTTGGTCAGCCTCAAGGAGTGGTGCAGTTAGAGGGTTTTGGTTCGTCTCTCCAATAATATTATCCACGTTCCGACGCCTAGGCAGTTCATTATGCTTAGGCGATTACTTTGACAAAATACTGATTATAGTATCGTATAGTATGGTTGAACCCAGTAAATTACATGCACTGGGATATCCTACAAACGTTGTTATCAGTTTTGTGAGGCCAGTCGGCTATTGTTAAACCTTTGCACTCCCTGATTGTTTATATCATATATTGCGTGTTCCATATGTCTTCCTTCGATTTAACTACTGCAAGATGTGAACAAATTACTTTCGTTATAACTCGACCAATGTGTGACATTCAGTAGAATGACCCATTTTGGATGTAGTTAGACTTCCCCCTGTCTCCTAATTGTATACCGACCAACGCTCCTGTGGAGTAAAACGGTCATAGTTGGTGTTGGGTGCGCATGCTATTTAGTCATGCATTAAAGATAATTTGAATTGCTGTGGTTCTGTGATGTTGATTATTGCATCTGTAGGGAATTCCAATGATTTATTGTCAGTGGAAATATGAACAATTGTAACATTTATTGCTGGTGTGGTTTGTGCGGTTGAATGCGTAGCTATTTATATGACGTGGTTGGCGTTGGAGGGTGCAGTTGTTTTTGTGCACATGTCTGTCATCCTGGCAGGCCTGTTCACCCGAACACAATCTCAACTTTCAGCAACGCCGCAGTTACTGCGCAAAAACTATTCATTCACATATATCCACCGCCGTTTATACAGCTGAGTGTTCTGGAACAAAGAGGAGTGAACAAAATTGCCCAAGTTTCGAAACGGCAACACGAATATTGGAATTAGGATTATTTCGACTGACAACCGCATATTCCAAACACCAGGCGACCGCGCCTCACCATTAGCTCGTACGATGCACCTGAATATTGAAATGTTTTTATCATGGCCGACGAAAACGTAAACTGGATACTTTAACGGGGACGTGTGATGCCGAACACTGGCACTATACCACACGTAACTTGAGCCGACAGTTTGGCGAATTTCCACCCGTTGCTTCGAATAGACGCACTCATGTCGGCTAGCCGCCGCGTGTGTACATCTTTGGATGGGTGGTGATGGTGGAATGTGTACGTGTGTAGGTCGAGCTGCATTGAACGAACAATTCTGGGAAGCAGATTCTATATCGCAAACTCGCGGTTTTTTGCCATTTCATCGATGTCGCGGCTACACGCTCTCCGCGTCGTCTTCAGTAGGCATGTACCAGACGTCGGACGAATCGGTGTCATTAAATTCAATGCAATGGAATATATTAGTCGCCCCGCGATGTTTATCTTCATCGTCGCTGTCTCGGGTGAGTTGATCGAACTGCATCAGTCGACATGAATATGTTTACGCCAATATAGTATTCGCAGTATTTTGACGTACACCGAATAATTACGCACAAAGTAAACGCCAGTTATGCGGATTAGTGAAATGATATCGCTACGGATACGTACGGGGGGCACATTATTTTTGGAAATTCATGAGCCATCCATCCCCTTATCACGCTTTCTATGTTACGTACACCTTCCTACAATTACGTTCCTTTTGACAAGAAATCCCCGCTTTGATGCATACATCTATATAATAATTATTATATTCGTTGTATTGTTGTATTGCTTTGTTATTTATACATAAAAAATAAGTCTACAAAAGGAACAAAAACAACAGTAGGGCCTACGTTGCTGGTTCTTCGTTGGAATACCGTCTAATCTTAATCTACTCAAAAATTAGCTGAATAATTATTACTATATTTGCCTCTATTAAAAGTTCAACGAACCAACATTCTAAAAATTGTTACGTAACGCTGAACTAGAGACCCCAAACCCATGCAACGTGTCGACAAGTTTGTTCATAGACCCACACCCCCTAACCATGACGTACGCTACTATAACCGCGATACACTAATCGAATACAGTTTGCAGCATCGCTTGATCGGGAATGTTGTAAGGGTGCCATGTTCATTATGAGTCGGTGCCATGTGTGTTTTCTGCAATGTGTAGCAGGGTCGGTAAGCATAGAATCGTACACTCATCCACTCCACATTATTGTCCAATACGTTTTATCCGACTTCGTTTGCCCTCTAGGGTGCAATGAGGGATTTTCGAAAATATATTTTGACAGGTGACGTTCCCAAGCTAGAAGAAGTTGCGTTTTTGTTGTTTACAACAAATACTTTTGTTTTCCGGCGAGGAAGTCACCTAGGTGTCCCACATAGTCTTTAGATCATGGCCCCAGTTGACTTTATTAACATGTCCTAAATAACCTGCTACACCATCACATTACAGCATCAACACTAATGGGTGACTAATTTCGGCTCCTTTGCTCGCTCCCTTCTAATATCCACTGGTTTTACTGGTATCCTACTGACCGCATCGGTGTTATAAACTCTACCAGTAATGCTTAATGTAGACATTCTAACGATGTATCTAGGCACGTATAACAATAACTCCATTACGGGCAACGTTCATGGCACAGAGCGTTAGCACAGGCTGGCATTTGAACTAATATCAGAATGTTGCTAACTTCGGCGAGTCTGCCGGATAAATCAGCTCCTGGAAAATAACATTTACTGCGGATCGTGAGTCTTTGTATTGATAACTTAATACATCAATAATCAGTCTACCGCCAGACTAATTTAGAAGACACAAAACATTTCATTCGATGTTTTTTATATCTATTGTGTCCATCTGCAGTGCCACTTACGTAGACTAATACTTACATAATCCCGAATGTCCTGTTTACAAACATGCAATATTAAGCAACATTTTAACATGATCCATTTAACATGATGTATGAGTTGGCAGTTGTAGTTGTTGTCGCTGATGACAATGAGTACAACCTCGTGCGTGACCTGATGCGGAACTACGACTCCAGAATCATACCTACAGTGAATTCAACAGAGGCTCTCAACGTTACGTTCCACCTTGCACTCTCTCAGATCATCGATGTGGTAAGAACACGCATACTATTGTATCAACCTCCATCATCCATATGCCTCACCCAAGGAAGTCCTCTTTTATTCGCTCTGTGCGACTCCGTTACTGGGATATGTTCAATCAGGTCATTCTTCTGGTCATAGGCATATTTGACGGGATATATTATCTTATATGTGTATCTTCTTTGGGGGTCTTCTTCTATCAAATCTGTAGGTCTCCGTCGCGCAGGTCATCATCCATTATTTCTAGGGTCTCCTTTGCGGATGTCATCCTCAATGACTTCTAGGGTCTCCGTAGTAAAGGTCATAACCCATGACTTCTAGGTTCTACGTCATGGATGTAATCATGCAAGACGTCTAGAGTCTCCGTGTCGGAGGTCATCATCAGTGACTTCTGGGTCTCTGTCACGGAGGTCATCATCCTTGACTTCAAGGGTCTTCGTCGTCGTTCGACACAACTCTTTCGGATAAACTGTTCTTATCCTTTGTAATTCTGTTTAAAAGCTGTTGGCGTAAACCTGTGTCCTTGCCGGCACCTGAGCAAATCACCATTATTACCACACGTGTTGAGCAAACATTGTGGTGTGGCAAATGAAGAAATGTCTGTGTGTGTCAGATTAATAGAATAATTGTAGGCCGCTGATCTTTCTGCGAAGCTCTAGGGACTAACACTTTAGTTTTTCATCATTATTATTATTATGTTGCTTTTACGCCGCTCGATACTGTACTTTCTGCCGTTCTTTTATATTTTGTTGTGTGTACGGGTCCCAAGCGGCGCTCGCGTATTCGAGGTTTAGGCGATCCGGGGTGAAACATGTTGATTGCTTTGACTTACACTTCCTGTTGAAACTATTAAAAATAAGTATTTACATTCCTAACACAAACAATAATCCAACTGACAACGCGTCGGGCGTTCAAAGTGTATGGCGTTGCAAGAACACCTTTTGTTAACAACAATTTGGAACAGTTAGTCATCTGTTTTGAAATCAATTAAACCTAGTTTAATTAATTCGCGCGCGTGCACGTGTGTGTGTGTGTGTGTGTGTGTGTGTGTGTGTGTGTGTGTGTGTGTGTGTGTGTGTGTGTGTGTGTGTGTGTGTGTGTGTGTGTGTGTGTGGAGTGTGTGTGTGTGTGTGTGTGTGTGTGTGTGTGTGTGTGTGTGTGTGTGTGTGTGTGTGAGTGTGTGTGTGTGTATGCGTTTGCGCGTGCGTGCGTGTGTGCGTGTGTGCGTGTGTGCGTGTGTGCGTGCCTACGTACGTTCGTGTGTGCGTCTGTCTGTTGTCATCATACTGCGCTAGGCTTAGTTAGTGTTGATGTGGTGTTGATTTGTTATAGGCTGAAATGTTAATACAGAGCCACGGCTCTCAGCACAGCCGCCAATTGCAGGATGTCTTACGCAGCCGCTATTACGCGCACGTCCTATTTTCAGGTTAAGGTCAATGAGCCCACGGTATATTATAGGTGTATGATACTCCCCGTGCATGGAAATCCACGTTGAATTGATCGGTACAAAGCATTTGGTGAATTGTCCGAATGGCCAAAACACATGCAAATTCGGGTGAAATAAACACGGTATGGGTGGGTGGATGTGTGTAAGTGTGCGTGCACGCGTGCGTGCGTGCGTGTGTATGTGTGTGTGCGTGTGTGTGCGCGAGCGCGTGTGTATGCATGTTTGGTTGTGTGCGTGCGTGTATGTAGTGTGTGTTCGTGCGTGCGTGCGTGCGTTCGTGCGAGCGTGTGTTTGTGCTAGCGTGCGTGCGCGTTTAAGACATCCATTAATGTGTCTACGCTTGTTAAAACATGTGTTTTTGTTGTAGGACGAAAAGAATCAGGTCGTGACAATGAACTGTTGGCTTACTCAGGTAAACGGACATAGGTATTTGCTGCATAAGTGGTTCACATTAATGGTAGTCAACACATTAATGTAACAAATAGACTGCCATGTTTTAGTACGCATACAAATGCATGAATTTGTGTGTGTGTGTGTGTGTGTGTGTGTGTGTTTGTGTGTGTGTGTGTGTGTGTGTGTGTGTGTGTGTGTGTGTGTGTGTGTGTGTGTGTGTGTGTGTGTGTGTGTGTGTGTGTGTGTGTGTGTGTGTGTTCATATACGTGAGCAATTCTACATGTAATTTTCATGTGTCCAACCTTCCCTCGTGTCCTATTTTGGTTTTCAGCCCAAGGTGTTCGTCAAATATAGGTGTGTGTATGTGTGTGTGTCTATTGTTAAATCTTTTCAAATTGATCAGTAGATCACTAGCAAAACATACACATAGCAGTGCAAATAGTCCGGAATAATCACTCACACTTACTGTTCACAATGCATATTCACACTGGTGTTCACACTGACTGTTCACACTTGTCCAGAAGTGGATCGACTACAAGTTGACGTGGAACCCGGCCAAGTACGGCGGCGTTAAAGTCGTCCGTCTTCCTCACGACTCAATCTGGAAACCGGACATCGTATTGTACAACAAGTAGGTGACAGCGGACAAGCAGGCTTTGATTGTTTAATAAAGAACCAATTATCCAATTTTTCGTCCAACAAGTATTTATTTACGAAACTATTTGTAAATGAGATTTATTTGCAATATTCCCACTTATAAATGAACGATGTTTATAATCAGGCATACATTAATGCTTGCTATGACAATTGCATATGGCATATAAGTCCATGAACTGGTGCTGTGATGGGTTCGTATGTAGCCTATATGCACGCAACGTTAGGGTAATATAGTTCCACTTTGGGAAGAAGTTCCGTCTAGAGAGAAGAAGTTTAATTACGAACAAAAACAAAATGTAAAGACGTCTGACACCACACCCGGTCGACCGGGTTAATTCCCACCGCCTACCCCTCTCAACTGGGAGCATTTTAACACTCTCCTCGACCGGTAAAACTTCAACACTACGGAACTCGACACCGCGAAAAATGTTCCAGACAGAAACGGCCCTGTAATGTGAATGTGAATGTTGACTGATCTTCAATGCAGTGCAGATGTCTCTTCGTACGAATCGACCATCAACACTAAAGCGATCGTTTCGTCAGACGGCGCTGTGATGTTACTCTCGATGGCGATATTCCACAGCTCGTGCGCCGTCGACGTCAAGTATTTCCCATTTGATGAACAGAACTGTTCTCTGCAGTTTTCGTCTTGGACGTACGACATACTGCAGGTAGTTCGTTGCCGGGACCTTCTTGTGTCTGTTTTGTCTTCCGTGATTATATCTAGTACTTGTGTGTTACCAGCATTGATCGACAAGACACATAACGAAAGTGGAAGTTTACAGACTAAATAAAATGAATATATCAATTTCATTGTAACTTGGTAAACTTATTACTCTTGTCAATTGATGTGACAAATATGAAGTTTGTTGATTGCAAGCTCATGTCATTAAGTCCGCTCAAACATTGTTATTTGGTGACACAAAGCAATCGTTGCAGTCGCGGAATTTATTATTGTTATGACTGTAAAGATAATAATCGTAGCCACAAATTTGTTACTGGACGTGCACAGGAATGCTGTTCACTTTTTGAGTTAATGCCAGTTGAATGTTGCGAATGCTCAATCTTGCATTATATCCGCGGCCGCGCGTATGTTGTAGGATTATGCATTCGCGATGTTCAAACGGCAATAACTCGAAAACTAGAAATAAATCCTGGGTACATCCAATAGCATATTTGTAGATAATATTATTGTTTTCTACGCTACGGTGATATAACACATTAAATCCCATTGCAAGTTTACGCATACGCGATGTTCTAACGGTAATAACAAAAAAGTAAACAACATGTCTGGGTAAAGCGACAAATTTGTAGGTAAGATTATTACTTATTGAAGGATACGCGCGCTTAGCCAGAATGTCACCGACAGTCGCTAGGTTTCACAAAAAAACGTGCAGAAAATGTGCAGAAAACGCGAACAAAAGTGGCCTTGAACAGAGTAACGGAGAGGGCTAGACATTATTTGAATGGCAGGACACTGTTTTTAGACTATAAGACTACTACTACTTGAAGCCTAATTTGTTTATACAATAGTTACCGTGCACACTTCACAAATCAATCATTTTAATACGTCGTTTGTGCATCTCTCCGTTTCGCAGCTGAACTTGCTCAACGTAGGCGAAGAAGGTGACGTGTCGAACTACATCCCTAACAGCGAATGGGCACTGATCAGGTTAAGCATCGTTCGTAATATAAAGTACTACTCGTGCTGCACCGAAGCGTACCCGGATGTGACGTACACGATCCAGATACGCCGGAAGCCGCTGTTTCATGTCTTCAACATGATCCTTCCGTGTCTCCTCATCACGCTCGTCGCTCTCCTCGGATTTTACATCCCGAGTGATTCCGGGGAGAAGGTGACGATGGGCATCACGACGCTCCTCTCAATGACTGTTTTTTTTATGTTTGTCAGCGAGAGTTTGCCGCCGACGTCTGACATCCTACCTCTCATATGTAAGTATGAGTGTGTGCGTGTGTGCGTGTGAGCGTGTGTGCGTGTGTGCGTGTGTGCGTGTGTGCGTGTGTGCGTGTGTGCGTGTGTGCGTGTGTGCGTGTGTGCGTGTGTGGGCGTACGTGCATAAATGCGTGCGTGCGTGCGTACGTGCGGCGTATAAGAACACGGAAGCCGTTCATTTAATAGAAGTAGCTCCTAATGTGTTGTTTTTGTTTCTTAAATATCACCAATATTATACTGCTATTTTGCGTCTTCTTTTTCGACTTTTTCCCTCGGTCGTTTTGTCTGTATAATTGATCATCAACAAAAATAGTCATATCCTTATCATTTCTCCTTAACTCGGTTGTTCCCTTCATTTCCTATAAATAATCTTATCTTGCTAAGTTTCGTTACCTTGAGCAGCTTCTCTTGTGCCCCCGTATCCAAACTCTCTTTCTCGGTGCCAAAGCGTTTTACACTGTATGTTAGGGTTACAGCAGGGGAATACGATTATCTGAAGCAAAAAAAATTAATAACAAAAAGTAGTAGGGATTATTAAAAAAACAGTTTGACACACAGAACGATCATGTTACACTGTAGTAAAATAAATTGCATAACAAGTTTGATTACACTAAATACGTAAGTTATATGCATTCTTTAAAATAACGAATTTAGGCGTATTGCTCCAATGCTGGGGCAATACGCCTACTGAAAGGGGCAAGTCGCGCAGTGGTAGGCGTTTCGCCCTACAAGAAATTATGGAGTCGAGTCGACACATTTGTTACGTATAACACAAATCTAAGAAATACCATTTAATCATATATATTTTCGTATTATACGTATATTAGAAGTTTGGTACAACGAATACAAATTTCACAATTAATAAACATTGCTGTAATGTCCAGGTGTGCACTGGTTGTCGATCCATTTCTTACACTAGTTGCCAAATACCTGCTTGAAGGCAGGGTATTCTTAGGGTGGACGCGCATTCCTCCCCACTGAGCGTAAATGTCCTATATGCTGGAAGAGTCCCGCTTGTTCCAGTTGGATTTTACTGAACAGCCTCAAAGGGGTATAATTGGAGGTTTTGATGAGCCTCCCTGAGGGGGGTGAGGTTGGAAGTTTTTTGGAGCATCAGACAGTTGTAGGCTCAAAAAACGCAATCCCACAAAACACAATACGGTAATTTTTATCTATGCCTTCACTGTTGGTTGATGTGGCTTATTGCTTCGTCTCTCGCGTCTTTCCTTGTGAACAGTGGTTCTCTTCGACTTCTATTCAACTGCCTTTCCCAGCAAATATTGCCAGTACCAAGGCGACTTTTTTCAGACTAACTTGTATTGTTGAACGGGTGGTTTATATCCCCGTGACCATTGCCATTTCACGGGCCAAGTGTCTGGTATCAGTGGCAGTTGGGCCTTGCGAGGCCTTCGCCATTGTGTGGATGTAGTTATGAACTTTCAGCGCCAGCGTCAAAGATCTTTTCTATGCTGCAGGTTTGTTTTACGGAATCACGTTGGTGATCGTATCGCTGTCAACAGTGATGGCAGTAATAACGATCAACGTCCACAACAAGGGCCAGAGAGGAGCCGAAGTGCCGAATATAGTGCGCAAGGTCTGTTTCGGCGTGTTTGCCAAGATAATGTGTACCAAGTTGCGTTCGGTAGACGTCGCCACCGCAGAAAAGGTTCGATGTGTACATGTATGTTGATTTTTATTAGGACACATTTGAATATCTCTCATTGCTGACGAAACGTGATGAAAACTGGGGGGATTGAGCACTTTAGATATCAGAAGTCGAGATGGGGGCTCTGTGATGTTGCCGTTCCTACTTGGATGACGCTCATAAAAAACGTCTACAAAATTCATCAAATATTGAGCTGCTAAGCCCCCGACTAAATACTGGACCCTCAGCTTCCAAATCCTCCCCTCGTTCCGATGTCTACGTGTTTCTATTAATGTCCGTTTAGTATTCAGTGTGTTAAATACACAGTCATTACTATTTGTGTATTATTGAAACGGTTCAACAATGTATTCATGAATGGTGTCGTCTTAACTGCATTTGCTGATTAACATAATTGAGATACCTTTATTTTTTTCATTTGGCATTCACTTTGACAGATGTTTGGTAATCAAAATCATGACTCGGTTTGGCGCTTATCTTAACAGCGATGGCAGAAACGATGTAGTGGAAATGTGTACCTAAAGGCAATATTCATGATTACAATTCAATCGGTCGTCACAATGTGAAAACTTGAACTTACAACTGTTTGTTATCTATATAAAACAATGCGTAAATATCCCTGGAATAACACGTAAGCAGTGTTTGACGGGAATTATGTGGATACAGATCGTTGAACTTCTGTTAAACTATTGCCATTCTTAGCCCTTTCAACGTTGTTATTGTTATCTTATAACACCTTGAACAATATGTAGGCCTACCTTCTTCACATTAATTGTGTTATTGCCGTATCTGTAACTGGCTTATAGACCATGTATAATGCGTATCACGTGTGCGCAGGATTCGTTTCTCGCCGATGACAAGGACAATGATCACCTGGACACTGACACGGACAATGATCACCTGGACATTGACACGTTGCATAAGAACCTGCCGAAGAACGTCGGTCATCACCCGACAAGTCGCTTTAGCATGAGGCTCGGCCCCACTGGCACGTTGAGTGGCGACAGCGCCGCCACGGACAACTTCGAGCGGCAGATTTTACGAGTGTTCAATCGCATTAACCAAACGATCGAACTGAACGAGATCCGAGCAACCGAAGAGGACCGACTGAATCGCATCAAGTATGAATGGCAGCAGGTAGCGCTAATGGTCGACCGGGTACTGTTTTACATATTCGTGGTGACGACGATTTGCCTTACTTATGGTATTATAATCCATGCTCCAAACTCTTGGCACTTCTTCCTTAGTTAACTCTCGGCCTAGGTAATATAGCCAATGGCGGGCGCCTGCGCAGAACGAACATATCAGGCAACTTCCGACCAAAACACGTATAGATCCATTTCGTGGAGGTGGCGACAGCTTCGGTTGTTGGTGTAGTGCTTAATACGAGTGGGCCTACCCCGGCTAGCTCGGGCGGATGTTGGACGTCCGATCGCCGAATGCTTCTTGGACATCGCCACCAATTCTTCTGAACAATCCCCCCGCTAAGAGGACGAGTTTGGCTGTAGACTAAACTGTTCTCACCGGGAGCTGTGCTGCATTATTATCGTTATTAGCTTATACCGGTCCACGAACAAGAAACCTAGCGCACAAATATATAATAATAGTACAAAACACACTTTAAATATTCCTGCGTTGAGCAACTCAAATGGGTGTGACTGGTGTGTAGGGATCTATGTACAGGACGTACAACATGTACAGTATTAAGGACTGGATACTGCGCTATATAAGAACTTGCCTAAACTTGTTTTTAACCAGACTTTATGCACTCTAATTCACCAGTACACCTTTGCGTGTCGAAATTCTAAAACTACACTTCCTCCCGTTGGAACCTGCATCTGCACGCCCTTGAGGCTCACCACAAACCTCCAACTGCACCCCTTTGCGACCTCCAACTCACCCTCTTGAGGCTCACCACAAACCTCCAACTGCACCCCTTTGTGACCTCCAACCCACCCTCTTGAAACTCACCACAAACTACAACTGCACCCCTTTGTGACATCCAACTCCACCCTCTTGAGGCTCACCACAAACGTCCAACTGCACCTCTTTGCGACATCCAACTCCACCCTCTTGAGGCTCACCATAAACCTCCAAC
Source organism: Paraescarpia echinospica (assembly GCA_020002185.1). NCBI lineage: Eukaryota > Metazoa > Annelida > Polychaeta > Sabellida > Siboglinidae > Paraescarpia > Paraescarpia echinospica. The sequence continues at coordinate 75,554,446 of CM034531.1, forward strand.
TGCACCTCTTTGCGACATCCAACTCCACCCTCTTGAGGTTCACCACAAACCTCCAACTGCACCCCTTTGTGACATCCAACACCACCCTCTTGAGGCTCACTACAAACCTCCAACTTCACCCCCTTGCGACATCCAACCCACCCTCATGAGGCTCACCACAAACCTCCAACTGCACCCTTTGCGACATCCAACTCCACCCTCTTGAGGTTCACCACAAACCTCCAACTGCACCCCTTTGCGACATTCAACTCCACCCTCTTGAGGCTCACTACAAACCTCCAACTGCACCCCTTTGCGACCTCCAGCTCACCCTCTTGAGACTCACCATAAACCTCCAATTGCACCCTTTGCGACCTCCAGCTCCACCCTCTTGAGACTCAAAATAAACTACAACTGCACCACCTTGCGACCTCCAACTCACTCTCTTGAGACTCACCACAAACTACAAGTGCACCTCAAAACCTACTATCTTGGACCGGTTTCATGAAGCGTACTTAAAGTTACGCAATTACTTAGCACCACGCGTTTCCGTAAACTATTATGTTTGCTTATAACAAAAACTCGCGTTGTTTACTAAGACAACCATCTTCGCTTATAGAAAGGCCTACCATTATCGCTCACGAAGTATGCACATTACGCCAAATAACTAGTGTTGTGTTTTTCGAAACGCCAGTAATTTGTTACAGTGGACATCGCCAATTGTTAGATCAGAGATCAATATTCAAAGGAAGAGAATAGTCATAGAAAGAGATGCGTGGACATCGCCAATTGCTAGATGAGAGGTCAATGGTGAAAGGAAGCGATTAATCATAGATATAGGCGAGTGGACATTGCCAATTGTTAGATCAGAGGTCAATGGTCCAAGGAAGCGAATAACCATAGAAAGAGGCGAATGGACATCGGCGACTTGAATGAGAAATTTACAAGACTCGAAAGTTAGCGTATTAATATTTATATCGATTACAGCTAAAAATAAAAATAAAAAGCTGGACTGCCTACACTTCCGGGGTCACAATTAAGGAGCGCAACGCCTACATCGTCACCAAGCCACGATGCCAAACACAGTCATGGATATGTGGACGCTGTTGGTAGTCTGAAGCAAAGACAGTATACCAATACAAGACGGTGCAGCGCGCGCTATCTACATTGTTCGAGGAAAGTACGTAAGCAGTTCGTCCGCCATTCTGGAATTGCGCTAAGCCAGACCATACGCCTGCAGAAAATGCAGTTCTTTGCTTAATTATTGCTCAGCATTTTCAACGATAACCTCAATATCTTAATTATATAAAAAGTTGTACAGCTGATGATTATTCTGATGAAACACGACGAAGTTCAGCAGGCTCAATAAATAATTGCAACGTTTCTACGTGATTTGTTTGCTAAGTTCATTATTTTGAATTGTGATAGTTAAAAAGACTTTAAGGATTACTTTAATAGCTTTCATTTTACATGACGCATCACACCTTGGTGATTATTATGATGAAATGAGGTGACTGAATAAATACGCTAACATCGAGCGCTGCCGGTCGCGCAGGCGCATGCGCTTGCCTCCCGAATGGCGGACAAAAACCTTCAGTGCAGACTGCCATTTCCTCGCTCAGTTACGCCTCCTGTCCAAATAGAGGCTCCTTGGTCTGAAGTATCGTACGGTCGTTATAATATGGCATTGTGACGTCACTGATGACGTATGGTATCATTTAGCTCCGTTAAGGACTTGTGTTGTGGTAACCAATCGATGAAAATACCTGTGCTTTACTTCTTTTTGAGTGGAAAGAGTACTGCACAATAAACGCCACACTGTCTTGACAATAACAGGATCATGTTCGATTGTAGACAACATTCTGGTGCAGCCTTTCAGTCGATTTATTAGCAGTTGAGAAAATGTGCCCGCACCTTCCGCCTTATCCACCGTTCAAGGATGTGCCTTTTAAGTCAGAGTTTACTCTCTAAGCCTTTGACTTAAAGGCCTGATCGCAAGGCAGCGGTTGCTAGTTGCCCATAGCAGTGACATGAGTTGGTGACAATGGCACACACGCTGGTGTTCGCACGCTGGTGGGTCATGCCCACTGCCCGTCTGGAGCTCATGGTGCTCCGAGTTCTCTCCAATTAGCCTGATGCCTCAAGGTAACCAATATCTGCTAGTTACCCAGATATGGTTACATTCTGGTTATTCATGTTTCCACAGTGAGAAACTGTGCCGAGCAAAGATTGAACTAATAAGCCATCTACGAACACACCAAATAACACCGACAATCCATGGAACGGTCATTCTCGGGACGATGAATTCCTGCTGTTGATGATGACGAATATAAACAATATTGCATTCCTTATCCCTAAGATGTAGAATTAAAGATCAAAATCAACTTTCTATACGACATAGAAGCTGAGAAATCAGAGAATATATTATTATGGAGGAAACGTTTGTTTATCCAATATAACAATCATAGTCAGAGGCAAGAGGGTTATCTACGCTTTATTGGCCAAAAAAGGTTGTGATATATGTGGAAAAAAGTACCGTAGAATCCGATTATCCATTTCGTACAAAATTCTACTTCAAAGATTTTTCAGAATTTCCACCTTCAAATCACACCTAAGTTGTTTCGCGTCGCGTTGTATTCAACAGTTTCAAAAGTATGAGTAAAAAGAGCGTAGTCTCCTCCGATACATATATATAAAAGGTCTGAAGGTGAGATATGTGTAAAAAAGTACCATAGAATCCGAATATCCATTTTTTACAAAATTCTACTTGAAATTTTTTTCAGAATTTGCACCCTCAAATCACACCTAAGTTGTTTCGCGTCGCGTCGTATTCAACAGTTTCAATAGTATGAGTAAAAAGAGCACGAAGCCTCCACCGATACATATTTACGAGTTACAACATGAAAGTCTGAAACATGCTTGTTCTTGCGTTGCGCTTAAAAATAGTTATCTCTGCATTACGTCATGTACCCAAAATTGCGCACGAGAAGAGTCCAAAAAAAGACAAATCAACGTTTTTCGTTTATGTGGCAAACACTTGGATCAACCTACTGGTCAAAGTGACACACCGTTAAAAAGTATTCGTATTCTGCTAACACATGGAATCAATTTCATTTTCGTACGACATTATGGAGCCGAGGAATAACGTTTTAATGGAAGGGGTGGTAACCGCGAATCACGCGAAAACGTGAAAATTTATACACAGTTCGTTTATCAATTGGACTGCATACATATTGAAACATCAGTGCCCATGTCAGCAATCTTCGTTATTATGTTATTATTTAATTGGTCCACCAATCTGAAGTGTTGTACCTGTAACAGTATTTATATATATACGACTAACTACCCCGTTTAAGCGCAGAACATTGAAGTCAATGTTGTGTGCAAAAGTATAACTTTTGTGGTTCATTCTCAAGTCGGCACGAACATAGAAGCTTCACGTAAATACGAATACGTCTATATTTCGTGCACCGCTATTTAGGGTAGCGCAAAAGTTGTTTCAATACATCAACCTTTCAGAAATACATACATGGCTAGAACGATGAGGTTAAAATGTACACCGACAAATTAGACGACATTTTACATTAAACAGGAGACATATATTTGCTTGTATGTATAAAGAGCCGAGGATGCAACATAACTGAACTTCAGGCCTAATGCTCTCTCTAGGTAGGGTCTACTCCATAGAACAACTTATTTGCATACTTTTCAAGATATACGTTATTTAATGAATGCTGCATACTATGTAACCAATGTGTTTTGTTAATGCTATCATGTTTTAACATTTCTCAATATATATTGACCACTAAACATATCTTGTACACATCGGACTACTTGAATTTGACAGCTTGGTCCTAAAGCGACTGATGGTGTTAAGTCATTTGACGACAGGTCATGTGGGAAATTAGAGATAGCAACAGTTGAAGACAGCTTATAAAAAATGTTCACGTACTTAGCCATAAAACTACTAGATCCGTATGATTTAACCATGGGTTACCACACAATCATCGAACAGAAAGCTGAGGAAGATAACCTTCCTAGATCTGCCAAATCATACTTACGGTTATCTACCGACGCCCCCCAAACCAGCTCTACTGTTTGTAAACGAATGTATGTTCTATAAGACTGCATCTAAATCTCTTTGAAAAGTCAAGCGAGAATATCTAAAAGCTGTCTAATGGAAAAAGCAAAGGACAGCATAAAACAAGCAGAGAGATATTACACTATGAACTCATGCTTACACGAATAGGAGGATTATACATCAAAGCAAAGGAAGTTAATTATCACAATTCACGTAGAAGACCATGCATTAAAAAGGCACTAGTCGTAACTGTCATGTAAAGCGAAGTCGCACACTGCAGTATTTGATGCTGTAACACCAAATAAACAACACATTGATTGAACACCAAGGGACTGAACTGTTACATTCTCTGCACAGTCGATATGTGGAAAATATGACAACGGTGGAATCAACATATAAGCAGTCCAAACGTTGTGGGAGAATATTTCTTAACAATATCCTACTTATTTGAAAATATTCAAATATAGCAACAAGTAGGGACTGATCGTATATAACGCACCTCTAAGTTAGGAACGTGCGTAAGGCGGACTACTTTCAATAAGAAATCGGCAGAAGAGGCAGCATTTACTCTCAGATCATGTTTCATGACACTGTAGAGTACACAGCAATTCTTATCACATGCTATAACAGCAGAGGCCTTGACACAAACACACGGAGAGTAACCACCAAAGCTGCTGGAGTTCTTCAAAGTGTTACCGATTCCCGTGAGCTGGTCGTTTCGTAACGAACGAATTGAAGGACTTGTAAAGTCAACGTCAGATGTTGTCGTGTTTGCAACTACAAGGGGTCGAACAAAAGCGTCCAAACACCTATGCATGGTTCTGGGAATCAGGAGTATGATAGCTAGCAGACATTACTGGACATCATCAACCGCTCGGCCATTCCATCAGATGTAATGTAACAGAAGCGTTTTAAACTGATTTAGCCATAGATACCTCAGACAAGAATTGTACTACACCGGATGATATACACAAAGTCGTTGGTGTATGCACAGAATTAACATGGAATAACTACGATGAGAGTAACGAGACTGTTAACGCCAATGCTGCTTGACAGGATCGCATTATGCAACTAGACATACACAGCTAGAAGTCTTTGGATGTTTAGTAGGTCCGTACGAAGTTGCCTAGTACGCATGCTCTTAGACAAGGCAGTGATGAAGAGCAAGGACGATCTTTAAAAGGCTCTAAATCCATAACGAATCACCAAATATAACTGTGATCTCCAGAAGGTAATGCATAGGGAAGGTGAAGAATCCATTCTTCGTGGAGTTAGATTAAATCTGAAATCCTATACTGCCTCACAACAGGAGTGAAACTCACTGACAACTAAGCAGATTTGCTACTGCATCAGCAGCCGTCTATGTCAAGGTTTCCGTAAAAGAATAAAAGTTAATTTGTCTGACAAGTATCCACGACCTATTTCGCGGATCGCGGTATCTAAACACTGTTGAGAATGTTGACTCGGAAAGGGTATTCAAGTTTCCCTTGACACCCGTGCCACTCTCTTTAGCTCAAATGTGTCAAGGGTAACTTGTCAGAGTCACAATTCTCTACAATGTATGAGAACAAACGGAAAGGCAGTGGTTTGTCGTTTTGCTAACATCTTCTCGTGTGGAATTTGGGTATAAACATACAACTTCGTAGTTCATGATATAATGTAGATATAACTAATTCAAGCACTGTAATAGAACCAGCATATGTTAGGATTTCGTGTGATTTGTGGGACGTCGATAGAGGACGTAAGTTTCGCTTTGAAAACAGTGCTAACCCATGGTTAAATCATACTGATCTAATAGTTTTAAGGCAAAATACATGAATGTCTTGAATAAGCTGTCTTGTGTTGTTGCCGTATTTAATTTCCCCCATGACATGTCGTCAAATGGTCGCTAGGGGGCGTGGCATAATCTTTACATTCAAACTTTATCCTTCGTCTAATGTTCAGTTATAGTATACTAATTATTTTGAATATATTACTTTTAATATTATGTAAATTGTAAAGCACTACATAACCAAGTATTCAACCATAAACTAAGTATATTTAAACTATAAGCATATTTTAAAAAGTTTCGGTCCTGTCATATTCAAAATAATAAAACCGGCGTTAAAGCCGTTATGATTACTGCTCACTTTCGCCGGTCGGTAATGTTTAGTTTTTAAAATGTTGTCCTTTGTAACTATTACACTATTAAATGATTAAGTTACAAAACATGCTGCCTGTGGGGTTTTTCTATTGAACTTTTAGATTAATATTAGCATTTTATATTATTACAATAAAACGGTAATTAAAACAGAATCATGGTGCAGTTGAATTGTGAACTATAAGTATAAAACATTGCCTTTGGCACTGAGTGATTGACATTGCAGTCAGTCTCTGCCTACCTAAGGCTACGGCTGACAGAATTTTAATAAATATAAATATTTCTCATTGAACGCATATTAAAGTGGTACGGCATATCTGGCACAGCTCTAAGCTGGTTTTCTTCATATCTTATTGATAGATACCAAACTATAAAGAATGGGGACGGCTTTTCAGCTGCACTGCCGGTTATATTTGGTTTTCCCCAGGGTTCTGTTCTTGGGCCTTTGCTTTTTACTCTTTACACTACACCACTAAGCTCTGTTATACAAAGACACAATTTGGATCATAATTTTTATGCTTCTCGCGGTCAGCTCAGTTCGGTAGTTCGAGAGATTCACTACAACTCCACACCTGTAAAAAGGTGTAATGCTGTTTTAATAGCAGAATCTATGTAACAACATGTGGCTTTACCAGCCAGTGCCAGGACTCTGTCCAGTACATGTACAATACAATAGATACAAGAAACAACTGCTACAACTGCATCAATGCCTTGTATCAAACACAGAACATATTAAGTAAAACACTTGTAGACGTAGTGTTATTGACATATCTGATAGATGACAATTACTTATTGTCAATGGCTAGATAACACTAATATAACAAGTAACAATTAAACGCAACATATATTTCAAAATAACATATTAGTAGACTATGCACTTTTAGTTTACAATAACATAAAGGTAAATAATGTAACATACCTGTAAAAAGGTGTAATGCTGTTTTAATAGCAGAGTCTATGAAACAACATGTGGCTTTACCAGCCAGTGCCAGGACTCTGTCCAGGTTGACACCTCAATCCCTTGATGGCTAATGTGTCAAGTATAACCTTTTATTAAATACCTGCCACAGTGTGGCAGCTCTATGACAACTATAGTGTTTAACTATAGTACCTGCTACATCTACCCCCTCCATCAATGAATGTCGTCCCGACATTCCAATAGTAAACACAATAATACATAGTACTCTTGAACACATGTTCAAATGTTGTCTAATACAATTTAGCAAGTACATCACAAAATCCTTGATTAAACATGGAAAGTGCTAAGGCAGGAGTCGGTACTTGTTGAGCAAAGTCAGTGTAACGAGCAGGTTTCCGTATTTCCCGTTTAGGCCGGTTACGCACAGCTGGTGATGACAACCTCACCCGACACGGTGAGCGTACAGCAATGTCCGGAATCTCTGCATTCTCACCAGGCTCTCCTTCGCCCTTTTCCTCATCTGACACTTCCGATTCCGTGTCTCCTTCCTCAGCAAGCTCTCCTTCGTCCCTTTCCTCATCTGATACTCCCTGCATCCATCCTCATCAAGTAGTTCCATCTCGCAATTGGGATCTGGAATATCCATGTCTCCAGATGTTCCTTCTGACGCACGTTCTAATGCGGCAAGCACAAACTCTCCAGCCTCTGGATCAAGTGGCTTCCCCATGACCACTCTAACCCAGTCGTCATCCTCCGACTTGTACTCGGTCAGTGTTGCTTCTTCTTCCTCTCTCTCAGAGCCGCGCACAGACACACCACCGCGCCTCTCTGTCCTTGCACCCGCCGGCCGACTTTGCATTCTCGCCACAGATTCTTTCTCTTTCGCAGACAGCGGACGGAAGTTTACTGGTAGCAACATGTTCCGGTGCAGTGTCCTCTTGACTCCACGCCCTCCTTCTCGCTGCACCACAAATACAGGAATCTCTCTCTCCGGCTGCTCCTTCACTACATAGATATCTTCTTCCTACCGGTCTACCAGCTTTTTGCGGCCTCGCAAGTCAACGTTCCGTACCAACACGCGATCACCAATTTCAACTGTTCCTCCTCTAGCGCGTCTGTCGTAGTGACTTTTATGACGCCTGGCAGACTTGTTGCTTTCTGTTGTAGCAATCTTATAAGAAGATTCCAACCGTTCCCGCAGCTGCTTGGTGTAATCAGTTTGGTCTGCCACTTCTGATTGACGTTCACTTGATTCTACACCCAGATCGATTGGCAGTCGTGGGTGTCTGCCAAATACCAGGTAGAATGGCGAGAAGCCAGTTGCTTCGTTTCTGGTAGCATTGTAAGCATGCACCAATGTTGGTACATAAGCCTTCCAGTTGGCCTTCTTCGTTACACTTACTGTACCTAACATGTTCATCAGTGTTGAACTGAACTTTTCACTCTGCCCATTTCCCATTGGATGATACGGTGTAGTTCGGCTTTTTTCAATCCCTGCAAGTTGACACAATTCTTTGATGACATGACTCTCAAAATTTCTACCCTGGTCCGAATGGAGTCTCTGTGGAAAACCATAGTGTAGGAATGTGTCATACAAAGCTTTTGCTGTGGTCTTGGCAGTCTGATTGTGTCTTGGAACAGCCTGGGCATACCGAGTGAAGTGGTCAGTCATGACTAATACATTTTCAATCTCTCCTTTTGATGGTTCCAGGGTTAGATAATCAATACAGACAATCTCAAACGGCTGGTGTGTGCGAATGTTCACAAGTGGTGCTCGATCTGGGTTTACTTTTCTTATTATACAGGCTACACATGTTTGCAGTTTCTTGCGCACATCTTCTGCCATGTATGGCCAGAAGAATCTGGCACGAACAAGGTCTAGGGTCCTAGTTCTTCCCAAGTGGCCTAACTGATCATGCAGACCCATCATTGCTTCGTCTCTCTTTGTCGCTGGAAGAACTAGCTGGAACGATTCGTTACCGTCCTGGTGTACTCTCTTTCTGTGAAGCAAACCATCTCGTATACATAGCTTATCCCATTCCTTCATGTATATCTTGAACTCTGGTGATTCCTGCTCTAGTTTGTGCTGTTGTTCTAGACTGGGTTTGCTGCACTGTCTCAGCAACATTAGCATCTTCTTGATCATCGGATCTTTACTTTGGATGAGCTCCCAATTAGTGTCATTGATCTTTGTCCCTCCGGCATCTGCCAGTTCCTCCTCGTAGGTTTCATCTGTTTGGCTGCAGCACATCACCTCAATCAGGCCAAATGTGCCATCATCTTCTTCCATTGCTACCATCACACACACACAGCCTGTACCCCATGTTCAGGTAAGTGTCCTCCTTGTGTAGGCTTGGTGTGCATTCTAGAGAATGCATCAGCATCAGCATTATTTTTTTCCCGAACGGTACTTGATGCTGATATCATAAGTTGCAAGTTCTGCTAGCCACCGGTGACTTGTCGCATCCAGCTTTGCAGAAGTCAGGACATAGGCAAATGGGTTGTTATCAGTCATGACCCACAAATTGGTGTCCGTACATATAGTCCTGGTACTTCTCAGACACGGCCCATTTGAGTGCTAGGAATTCAAGTTTGTGGGCTGGGTAATTAACCTTGCTTGGCTTGAGTGCTCGACTAGCATAGACTATGACTCGCTGCTGACCTGGCTGTTCCTGATACAGTACTGCTCCAAGGCCTTGTAGGGATGTATTCACGTGTAATTCGAAAGGAAGACTGTAGTCAGCATATCCCAAAATGGGTGGTTCTATCAGTCTTTCCTTCAGTCTGTTAAATGCAGCGATTGCACTTGTGGTCATCACAATCTTGGTGGTTTTATTTACTGATGTCTTGTTTTCTTGCCCTTTTAACAGATTGTGTAAGGGCTTGCATATTTCAGCATAACCCTTCACAAAGCGACGGTAGTAGCCGAAAAACCCAAGCACTTGGCGAAGCTCGTGTACGGTTGTCGGTATAGGCCATACCTTTACACTCTCTATTGTGTCTGGATCGGCTTCGATCCCTGCCTCCGAGAAGATGTGGCCTAAATACTCCATACGCTCTTGGCAAAGATGACACTTCGCAGGTTTCTATTTCAGACCAGCTGCTCGCAGGCTAGTAAACACAGCCTGCAGATGTTCAAGATGAGTCTCAAATGTCCGTGAATGAAGGATGATATCATCCAGGTAGACCAACACATTGGTCAAGTCAGCCATCCCCCCTCCAGAGTGTTTTCCATAAGCCTTTGGAACACAGCAGGAGCGTTCGTGAGACCAAACGGCATTCGATTGCATTCATAAAAATCGAGGTTTCCCACTCTGGATGCAGTCTTGGCTTTATCACACTCCTCTATTTCTACTTGTCAGTAGCCACTCTGGTGGTCTAATGATGTAAACCATTTTGCGCCTGATAGTATGTCCAGCGTCGACTCAATGAGAAGCAGCATGTAAGCATCTCTGATGGTCCGGCTGTTCAAACGCCTGAAGTCCAGACACAAGCGCAAACTCTCATCCTTCTTCCGCACTAGGACTACATTCGAGGCCCATGGACTGTGCGAATGACGTATTGCACCGCATGCCAACATCTCTTTCAGGTGTTGTCTAACTTCCTCGTACATTGCTGGAGGAATGTGTCTCGGTCTATCTTGAAATGGTGTTTCATATGTCAGTCGAATTTTCTGCTTCACTCCTACAGTTTTGCCTAGCTCCATTGTCCGAGAGGCAAAAATGTCACCTAAATCATGACACAGTGCTTGTACCTGCTTCTTCTGTTCTTCCGAGAGCTTTGTGGCATCTAGATTCACTAGTACTTCACCCTTTGTACCTTTGCCGCAATCTCCATTACTCAACACATCACTATGTGTTAAGTCTCTAGCAGTCTTATCCCTGTCTAAAATGACAATATTCGTCATAGTCGCTATCTTCTGTCGTTTGGGAATTTTCATTTCCCTACATGAAACATTCGTTAGGACGATGTCAACTCGGTGGCTGTTGTCAGCTTGCACAACTGAGGCGGGGATGAGTATTCCCCAGGGAGTGTTTCTGCTGGTTAAAGCATGCCAGCTGAGAAACCTTTCTGGGCTCCCATTCTTCCTTTCACAATGATAGATGTGTTTGCAGGGATCACTGTGTGGCGACATGAGTACTCTGCTACTTCCTGTTCTGTGACTGTTGATTGGTCAAGGTGAGCAAGTGCTTCTAAGATGGTTGCATCATGGAACGGGGTATTCCGAGCTCTCAAGGCTGCCAGGAAATTAGTTCCAAGTATAACAGGCACTATTCTGTTCGACCGACTAGGGGGGCACAACAAATGCTGGCACAGCAATTCCTTCACTTTCTCCCGCAGACGACTGCAACTTCACCTCAACTTCAATGTAACCCAGATAAGGTACCGACTGTCCTCCAGCACCTTCAATGTCAACTAGTCGTGACAGGGGTTGCAAGGTAAGGTGAGACAACTCTCTGTCGAAGAATGGCTTTCCAATCGTGGTGACCATAGACCCACAATCGAGTAGTGCTGTACATGTTTTACCCTCAATGGTAATCCCAATTTGGCACGACCCGCCGACCAAGTCACAAGTAGGGCTGTGATTACGTTTCCTGTTATTAACCCCTTTTTGCCCTCCAAAGGGGAGCAATTTACGTTTAAATGCACTCTGCAACTCTTGGACAAATGCCCCTTCGGTTTGCAACGGTGGCATTCGATGCCGGATTTCTTGCGGCAACCAAAAGATAGATGTCCAGGTATACCGCAATCATTGCAGGTAAGTGGCTCCTTCATTTGTTTCATCTGTGCCCTGGACTGTCTCTTCTTGATCATTCCTTCCAACTCTTCCACTTTCTTCACAAGAGCTTGCAAGGTTGGTTCTGTCTGTTGCCCTTGTTGTACATGAACTTGCACTGCATTCTGGTTTCCAAACTCTTCTTCCAGGGTCCGCGCCTCGATCACAATCTCCTTGAAGTTTAGAAAATATTTTCTGTGGCGAAGGGCATTTTTTATCTGCAAGTCCCTGAGGCCTGCCCAGAATCTGTCTCGCAACATAGTGGGCATGGATTCCCTAAACACAACACCCTTTTCCACGGCAACATGACTGTGGTCTTCCAGTCTTGTCGACCACTTTGTACAAGGTTCACCTACACGCTGCGGTTCGCTGTAGAAATGTTCTAGTACGGTATTACCTGATATCACTGTACCATACAGTGATTGTAATTTGTAGAGAATGTTGGCGAGTGTAGCCTTTTCTCCCAAATAGATCATTTCATCCGCAGCAGGGCTTCTCAATGATTTCCTCACACTTGTAATAATTTCACATTCTGTATACTGTGACTCCTCCACCAAGCAATTCACCTCATACTTCCACCTCGAATATGTGGCATCCTTATCGGTTCCAGAGAATACTGGCAGTTTGGGGATTTCCCGCAATACATATGGCGAAAATCCAACATGCGGAGACTCACTGGGCTCCTGCTTCACAGATGTCTCCTCTGTGAGAGACCCTAGCAATTTATCCTTTTGTGAAGTAGACATGGTCTTTATTAGAGCCAGCAACTGGTGATCTATGTCACCCCCTTTATCCTCTACTATGTCACCCCTCTCATCTCTTTCCACTACTATGACATCAGCTTCAGCCATATTCACCAGTATTTTACCAGTACAGGTAATCAACAATCAATCATTCAATTTGCACCTTCACAATTACACATTTCAAAGTTTAACAAACATTAAGTATCATACTCCATAACGAGAACAACAAATACATTCAACAAAAGACACAATCAATGTTCCGCTTCACCGCACTTGCCCAGTGCAGTAGCCAGACAGTCACACCTGAACCTGCAGCACCACTCCCTGTCTGCTTCTCTGCCAATCACAGGGACTGACCAGGCCTATGGCTGTCTACACCTGCACCTGCAACACCACTCCCTGTCTGCATCTCTGCCAGTCACAGGGACTGACCAGGCCTATGGCTGTCTACAGTCAGTGTCACACCTGCACCTGCAGCACCACTCCCTGTCTGCATATCTACCAGTCACAGGGACTGACCAGGCCTATGGCTGTCTACAGTCAGTGTCACACCTGCACCTGCAGCACCACTCCCTGTCTGCATCTCTGCCAGTCACAGGGACTGACCAGGCCTATGGCTGTCTACAGTCAGTGTCACACCTACACCTGCAGCACCACTCCCTGTCTGCATCTCTGCCAGTCACAGGGACTGACCAGGCCTATGGCTGTCTACAGTCAGTGTCACACCTGCACCTGCAGCACCACTCCCTGTCTGCATCTCTGCCAGTCACAGGGACTGACCAGGCCTATGGCTGTCTACAGTCAGTGTCACACCTGCACCTGCAGCACCACTCCCTGTCTGCATCTCTGCCAGTCACAGGGACTGACCAGGCCTATGGCTGCCTACAGTCAGTGTCACACCTGCACCTGCAGCACCACTCCCTGTCTGCTTCTCTGCCAGTCACAGGGACTGACCAGGGCTACGGCTGTCTACAGTCAGTGTCACACCTGCACCTGCAGCACCACTCTGTGTCTGCTTCTCTGCCAGTCACAGGGACTGACCAGGGCTATGGCTGTCTACAGTCAGTGTCACACCTGCACCTGCAGCACCACTCCCTGTCTGATTCTCTGCCAGTCACAGAGACTAACCAGGCCTATGGTTGTCTACAGTCAGTGTCCCAAGTTTCAACAAGCTGTGCGGCCTCTCTAGCCCCACATCGGGCGCCACTCTCGCGGTCCGCTCAGTTCGGTAGTTCAAGAGAATCACTACAACTCCACACCTGTAAAAAGGTGTAATGCTGTTTTAATAGCAGAGTCTATGTAACAACATGTGGCTTTACCAGCCAGTGCTAGGACTCTGTCCAGGTTGACACCTCAATCCCTTGATGGCTAGTGTGTCAAGTGTACCCTTTTATTAAATACCTGCCACAGTGTGGCAGCTCTATGACAACTATAGTGTTTAACTAAAGTACTTGCTACATGCTGATGATACTCAGATCTACATTTCGTTGGCTACCCCGGATACAAATCGCTCCCTTAACCAACGTAGTGATTGCCTTCAATATATCTTCCACTGGATGACTGACAGCATGTTGAAATTAAATGCAAATAAAACTGAATTGATCATTATTGGTATTCCAATGCAGCATAGTAAACTGGATGATGTTTTCCCTACGCGTATTTTGAATCAGTATATCACGCCAGCAATCACGGTGCGGAATCTAGGAGTGATCTTTGATAGTAACTTCAATTTCCGTCAACACATATCTCAAACATGTCGCTGCTGTTTTTATCATATTCGTGATCTTCGCTGTATTCGCTGGTCTATTTTATTATATGTTGCTAATAGTATTGCAACAACGCTTGTTAGCAGCATACTTGACTATTGCAATTCCCTCATTTATAATATCGCTAGCAAAGATATCACAAAACTTCACCGTGCCCAAAATTGTCTAGCAAGAGTCGTTATAAGATCGCCTCGTTTTTCTCGCTCTGTACCACTTTTGAAGTCTTTGCATTGGCTTCCTGTAAGATATCGTATACTATTTAAGATCTGTACTATTACATGTCAGGCACTTTCTAGTAAGCAACGATCGTATTTGCATTCATTGCTTACTCCTGTAAGAAAACCTATCCAGCTTCGATCATCTAGTTCTGACCTACTTTCTGTTCCTAGAGTAAACAATAACATTGAGCTAGGGCTTTTTCTGTTGCTGCACCAACTCTTTGGAATATGCTCCCTCTTAGTGTTAGATCAGTTGAAAAAATAAACAAATTTCGTCTTCATTTAAAAACTTATCTTTACAACCTTGCTTATCCACCGTAGCTCCCTAGCGCCTTGACCCATCTGTTGACAACTGGATACTACTTATGGGTTTTGAGATTGACCAATCTTTTTGTTTTGATGCGCCTCTGAGCTTGGTTTCCAAGGATTTAGGCGCAATAGAAGTTATCTTATTATTATTATTATTAAGTCACTTATTACAAGTGTTTAAAACATCTGTAAAAATTCACCTTTTTAAACATGCGTTTTTATAATTAACCGACGAGGACACTTTATGTGCTTTCTTTACATAAATGTATTTAGCGTGATTCGTTTCTTAGCATATTTATGGTTATTCGTCTTGTATAAATGAATGTACTTAAAGTAGTTTTTTTAAAGAATGTCTTAGTACAATGTATTTGTTTAGCAGTTTTTTTTTATTATCTTTCTTTTTAATTTATTTTTAGTAACTACATTTAAGGTAATGTTATATTTTTTACATGTTTACTTCTTAACATTTCGTGTTACGTAAAATACTAATACGTATGTGTGTACGTATGTATGTATGCATGTAAAGCGCCCGAGTGCAATTTCAATTGATCGGGCTCTATATAAGTACTTTTATTATTTACTATTATTAACATCATCAGACGCTTTACAACAAAGTTATAAAATTTAACTCCGCTTTGTACAAGTCATGTTCTACTGGTCAACATATACTAACAAATTGTTTGCAGTAACAAAACGCATTAGGTACATGCCACACACATTAAATAAAAGTCCGTTATTGTCGTATAAAATATATTTAGCAAACTATACAACCAAGTTGTTCTAAGGATTAGAGCCTACCTAGAGAGAACATTAGGCCTGAAGTTCAGTTATGTTGCGCCCTCGGCTGTCTACATACAACCAAATTTAAGCCTATTGTCTTTTCAAAAAGTCGTCTACGTTGTCGGAGTATATTTTAAATTCGTCGTTGTTGCCATGTATGTATTTCTGACAGGTTGATGTATTATATTACAAAACTGCTTTTCCTCTATACTACTTAGTTGTGCACGAAACATAGACGCATTCATATTTACGTGAAACATCTATGTTCGTGCCGAGTTGAGAATGAATCGCATAAGTTGTGCTGTTGCACACAACACTGCCGTCAATGTTCTGCGTTTAAACTGGGTAGCTAGTCGTTAATATCATTTTTTGCTCCAAGTGGTCGCGTAGACACCGCGACGGCCCATCCAGTGACATATCTGAACCGTCTAGTCTTCGCGGTTGTGTTGTTTGGTGAACGTTTCATAGAGTTCTGCAAGTATTTTTGGAATGATTATGACTCAAACAACAAGCACAAACTACCAGTCCAAGAGCAAAGAGGGTTTTATTTACCGTTACGTTTTATTAGTCAAAATGTTTGAGGGTGATTTCTTGGGTAAGTGTTACCATAGAATCCGAATACCCATTTCTTACAAAATTCTACTTGGTAGATTTCTCAGAATTTGCACCGGAAGAGGGGCACCCTCAAATCACACCTAAGTTGTTTTGCGTCGCGTCCTATTCAACACTTTCAATAGTATGAGTAAAAAAGAGCCTCCACCGATGCATATAAATTAGGTATCAATTGAACTCCTGGTATATGCTTGATCTTACACTGTGCTTGATATAATTCTATCTACATTACACCATAACCTACGAAGTTGTTATCATACTCAAATTGCGCACGAGAAGACGTTCGAAAAAAGAAAAATCATTGTCTTTCCGTTTGTGTGTCAAGAACACTCTTATTATTCTGCTAACATCTGCAACCGATTTCATTTTGGTCTGACATTATGGGGCAGAGGAATAACATTTTAACGGAAGGGATGGTAACCGCGAAAAACACGAAAACGTGGGAATTTACACACTATTAAAAAGTATTCTTATTCTGCTAACATATGGAACGAATTTCATTTTGGTCTGACATTATGGAGACGAGGAGTATAGTTTTAACGGAAGGGTTGTGAACGCGAAAAATACGAAATTGACACACAGTTCGTTCATCAATTTGACTGCATATATTATATATCGAAACATCAATCGCCATGTTACCTATCTTCGTTATTATAGTCTTATTTAATTGTTCCACCAATCTGAGGTGTTGCACCTGTAACTGTAGTGATATTTACGACTTGCTACGTAGAAGCGCAGAACATTGACGTCTGTGTTGTGTACAACAGCACAACTTCTACGGTTTATTCTCAAGTCGGCACGAGTTTAAACGTGCCACGTCAGTGCAAATGCGTGTGTGTTTTGTACAATTCGATTTTGTATAGTGGAAAAGTAGTTTAATACATCAACCTTTCAGAAATATATACATGACAAGAACGATGAGTTTAAAATGTTTAAAAAAAATTAAAAAGACAGTATGCCTAAATTTGCTTTTATGTACAGACAGCCGAGAGCGCAACATGATTGAACTTTAGGCCTGATGTTCTCTGTACAAAGATCTACTCCTTGGAACATCTTGTTTGCATAGTTTGTTAGATAAGTTTTCTTCCACAATAGCTGACTTTTATGTAATAAATACTGCATACAATGTAAACATAAAACTACCAGAGCAGTATGATTTAATCATGGGTTACTATACACAATCACCCAACAGAAAACTGAGGAACATGGTCTTCGTCCTATAGTAAACGACGCTATTTACTATTTTGTGTGCCCACTGAAGCGTAGTAAGCGTGGTTATAATTAGCCATTAATTAACTGGCGTCGTCGTGGACAAGTACATTATTATAGTTATAAGGGTGTTTTCATGATGCATAAATTAGGTATCGCTCATTATCGCATGCTTGTTTATTTCATTGGTTCAATTCGGTCATGTGTTATGCCTTTTGGACTAGGTATTTGGGCTAGGTATAACAGTCTAAGACAGGTAAGAAATATCATCTTTGGCAGAGATCAGGGCAAGTGTAGTTTGTAGAAGATAACGGGGCTGTAATGGCATGGTGTCACCCCGGTGCCCAGAAGGGCCTTGCAAAGATCGGAGCACGTGGAGAAATTTAGAAGGATACGGGGCTGTAACGGCGAGTTGCCAGCCTGATGCCTGGAGGTAGGCAGTTTGAAATTTAGAAGGATACGGGGCTGTAATGGCGAAGTGTCACTCCGGTGCCTAGAGGTAGGCAAAGTGAGAACGTGCTAGGTTGAGTGGGAACCATAAATGTGTGGTTCCCATTATAAAACTGTACCTGTGGAGGCGTCTGCAAGAGTGCAGACCGGGGTCTCTATACAGCGGAGAAAGGGAGCGAGCGGCTAGCGACAACTCTGCGTAGCGGGCCGAGAAAGGCGCGTACGTAGCGAGCGCGTGGCAAAGATTCGTTGCAGGCGAAGCGTAGCGAAGCGAGACAGCCGGGTCAACGTGACCGGGCGAGCGCGTGACGGCGATCGGAGCGGCGGACAGCGGGAAGGACACTTCCGACAAACTGTCGGCCGAGCCGAGTCAGCGAGCCGGCAGGTCAACAGGAGCACGCACGGCGTGCGGACAACGAGACGGACACTTCCGACGAACGGTCAACGTGTGATCTCGTGTGATCTCGTGGCGAACTAGCCAAGTCGGGCTAACGGAGCATGAGCGGTGAGACCGTATGTAGGTAAGTGACAATTCTATATTATATCTTACTGTTAGAACCAACCAGTCTACTGTGAACTGACTTTATATTATATGTGATTAAGAGATTGTCTCACGGTATTCTGGGAATAGTATAGATTCCCGGTCTATGTATGTAATTAAGTGATTAGTTTTCCCTGTACTGGGGATAGTGTAGATTTTTCCATGCTATTTATCTGAGTCCGAGCGGACCAGATCTTGTAATGGGTTGACGAAGTGAAATTATAGTGTGTGAATAACATTTAAGTTTTTTGAACGGGCGGTTCTTCTTTTTTATTGGATTTCAAAAATTATCTGGAGCTGAGGTAGGGTAGACTAGAGGGCATATGTTGTTGTGTCTATCGTTGCTATAAAAAGTGTTGTGGTATTCATACATATACATATATATATATATATATATATATATATACATATATATACCACAGAAAAAACAATGTAATAAAATTCATTAAATTTCCATTGTTCCTTGTTGCGTTGATCACGGTTGCCGACCGCATTCACAAGCGTTGACGCAATTAACATTGAACCCTACTAGACCTGAGCCATCTAGTTACGGAGACCTCGCCGATCTGTGACAATCAGTTGTCCAGTTGCCATCCGCAGAAGACCTCGCCTGGAAGGCGTAGTTGTTCCCCGTACACCATATCAGCTGCTGAGCAGCTTAAGTTACTCTTAACCGCTGCACGCATGCCTAGTATCACCATTGGTAACGCGTCGCAACAATTTGGATCTGCTTCGAGTTTGGCCTTGAGAGAAGCCTTCGATGTTGTGTGCATTCGCTCCACTATGCCGTTTGCCTGTACATGATATGCTCTCTTTGTATTCCTCGATGTCCCGAGCAATTTATTCCACAGCTCCGACACAAATTGCCTTCCGCGATCACTTGTAAGTCTAGCTAGCACACCGAGTCGAGCTACCCAGTGAGATAGAAAGGCTTTGGCACATGTCTTGGCAGAAATGTCGGCCACTGGAATGGCTTCTGGCCACCGCGTAAAAAGGTCAACGATTGCCAACAGGTAAAACCCTGCAATGGCGCGTAACTTTTGCTCGCTGGCAAGACATACATGAGCGAGTCCAGTGTCGTATGTCCCTGGCCATGCCGTGCTAAACGAACCGGTCACAAATCAAACGGCACATCGCTCTTGCTCCGGCGTAAGCTAACTCGTGGTTAATGGTATATGCTGGTATATCTTGCAGTGCACCATCTCGGCCCTGCGTACATTTCATTGCTCGTGACATCCTACACGCCGACCAGATCACTTAGATCGACCGAACAAGGTCTGCTGACTGTTCCGAGATATCACCTTGAACATTACGGCCGTCGTTCCTTCTCGGTGGCTAGCCCGATCCTGTGGAATGCCCTGCCTCATGCAGTCAGGCATGCAAACTGCGTCGCCACTTTCAAATCACTATTAAAGACACACTTATTTCGACAGGCCTTCAAAGAACTTTGCAGTCCGCATCAGTGACATTTGTGCAATATTGACATTCGGTTATGTACTTAGGTTGCAGTTATTAATTTTTTTTTTAATTAGCATATTATATGTATTTAGTTAATTTAATTTAAAAACATTATTTATTTTAGGTATTTAAACGGCTAATTCAATTATTTCATGTATAATATTTACACTTGTAAATATATATATTTATTTTTATTCAGGTTTATCAAACTGACATTTTATGTAATTTTTATATGCTACTTTTAAATCAGTTTCGTTTACCTTTCTACTTAATATTTATATTTAATACGTTTGAGGTCATTTAATGTATTTTATTTATACTCTACGATTGTGAGCGCCTTTGAGCAGATTTGTCATCCGGACACACGGCGCTCTATAAATGCTTTATAATAATAATAATAATGTCAAATATCACCCGAGTCCAAGCAGCTAGCACCAACGTGCTTTCCGGTGGACACATCAACCACTAAATGCTCATTTGTATACATCACCGCACAGTAGACCAACTGCAATGCAGAGTTAGGCTCCGAGACGAGTCGTTGTACGCCAATATATATAGCTTGCAGTTTGGCCATTTCTGCTTAATCAACCAATTCTGCCCTCACGCCGTTCATGGCTGAGATAGTTTTGACAGGAAGACCCTTCGTGGACACTGAACAAAGCATTGGCGACAACGTTTGTCAGTCCCGCGAACATGGCGCTCGTTGTTGGTAAACTCCGAGATGAAGGCAAAATGTCAGTGCTGGTGCGGAGCGTGAAACTTCGCCACTCAGTGAAATAGCGTAACGTCTTAACAGCAAAATACATTGCAATGATGGGTTGGATGGGTGTCCATACCCCGTTTAACCGTTGTTGCACGACCGCCCCGACTGCCGTATCGGATGCGTCGGTTTTGATACTTGTCTCTGCTGTCGGCGAAGGGTGCGCAAGGCATGTTGCTGTTGCAAGCGCATCTTTGCTGCCCTGGACATGTTCCGCGTGACTCTTTGTCCACGCAGATCCAAACAATTCGTCCTTGAGATTCACTAACTTTTAAAGTGGCAGCAAAATTTCCGCAGCATGAGGTAAAACTCGTCGATAGAAATTCAACAACCCCAATTATTCCTTGAGCGCCTTTGTTATGCGCGGCTGCGGAAAGTCTCGGATCACCAGTACACGGTCTTGTATTGGCTGGATGCGATGTTTGACTGTCCCAAAATACACTTCTGTGGGTTTACTACGAGTCCGTAGTCAGCTAGTCGCGCAAATAACCGTGGGTGATGAGTCCTGTGCTCTTCCACAGTAGAGCTCGCCACCAAAATGTCATCCACGTAAACATATGCGAAAGGAAAGTCCCTGAGCACGTTATTCATGAATCGCTGAAACGTCTGCGCCGAATCCTTAAGTCCAAACGGCATACGCAGGTTTTCGAAAAGGCCGAACCATGTCACAGTTGCTGCCTTTGCAATATATTCTGATTCCATTGGTACTTGATTATACGCTCGAACCAATTCCACTTTAGAGAATATGCATGCACCGTCATATTTCGCTGCAAAATCCTGCAGATTAGACAGATGATAGCGGTCGCCCTCAGATATTGCATTGAGTGCCATGCGGGTGCCACAGGCACGCCAACCGCCAATTGGTTTGGTCACCATGTGCAGCGGAGAAGCCCACGCCACGCACGATGCCCATCTCTAATAGTTTGTTGAACTCTGCTTTTGCCACCGCCAAGGCGACAGAAGGCGAGCACGTGCGAAAACTAGTCGACGATTACGCGTTTCTATATGATGCTTCACTTTGCCTTGCAGGCGACATTTCTTGATGCATTGCGTGGCAATCTCTTTGAACTCCCACCTTAACTGATGTGTTAGGAACAGGTTGCTCGTCTTATAAATAAAGACAATTCACACATAGTTTTTAAGAAAGTTAATGTTTGCAAACATGGTGACATGGAAATTCGCTGGTTACTGTCAAAACTTAACATCTTTATGACTAATTTAATTGATGAAAGAGCTCGCAGTTTACATTTGGAAAATAAAATAAAAAGCTAGCATATCAGTTGGATGTAATTTGGGCGAACTTGATACACATGTTTGAAGAAATATAAACATTACACTTGGTTGTGACGCAGGACACGTGTTGACGCTGAATTTGCAGTTATGAAAAGGTTTTTCCTGCATGCAATAATATTAATGTAACAAATAGTAATTATCTTTACAGTATACTAAACTACTAGATACAATTTATAATGCGTCAGAACCGGGGGGGTGGTGGTAGTGAGATTGAGCTCCCCAACATTTTGATGGAGCTGGATATCGGATTAGCCCCCATATTTGGGGAATGGGTGTTTTTGTTTTGTTTTGGTGAGTGTGAAGGCGACTGCAATTTGAGTAATTGATGAGCTTGGTTGAAGGAGCAAGGTGATTTTTATATAAAGTTGATGCCTTCCACAATCAATGTTCTACCAAACGTTAGTATGCTTACGCCGTGCCTAGGTTATTCTGACGAATGACGCATCAATCCCTTAAATGGATGAAATGAGAATGGCCCACGCTGCCCTTGCATGTAGCACTTTTGTTAGCGGCGTAAAACAGCTCCGTCAAGACAAAGCAGACACTGATCTACGGACGTCACCCGAAAAGGAGTCAGACAGGGAACATGATCGCAAAGAAATTGCAGCTGCACCATCACAAGCTGCACCTCCCAGGACAAAACACAAAGCGTAGGACGACGGGTTATAGTTAGAAATTAGATATAAAGAAACAGTTTCCAATTCCTGTTCCTACCAGGAAAGCCTTTGCGGTGACTAATAAAAAGAAGAAGAAATTGAAAAAGGGAAATACATGTAATATTCAATATCTGCATGCTAAATTGTGTGAGCACATTCCAAATACCAAAATCATATCCTAATTGTTTTGTCAGCCAAACCGAACCATGTCGTTATGGTACGCTTCAAAAGCAATAACAAATCTGCTTACGCAACATACAGCAGGACGATCCTTTGAAACTAAGATCGAGCAGACTGGCTGGTATGCTGACAAGCCCAGAGTCCAAAGTCCATGCATTTCCAAGAAACGACTCTGCGCTAAAACTATCACCAAAGTAGCCATGACGGGAACAAATGTTTCATATATATAAGGCATATATCCTAGATGCATCAACAATTTTTTCCCTTTTATAGGTAATTTTAAATGCTCAAATTGTATGTAGTATAATAATGTTTCGCCCATGATACTGGACCCGCAATAATAATCACTTTTGACTTCAAGTAATTGTTAGAGCAAAAGTAACACATATTACATTGAACTATTTATAGAAACATGCCTCTTTACGATAATAATAATTATTAGAAGAAAACATAATTTAATTGCTTAGAATCATCTTGGAGAGAATGAAAGATGCAGTCGACCCACTGCTGAGAGATCAGCAAGCTGGATTCCGCCCGAACAGATCATGCATAGATCAGATCGCAACACTACGCATCACTGTAGAGCAATCCTTGGAGTGGAACTCCTCGCTCTACATCAGCTTCGTTGACTACGAAAAGGCGTTTGACAGCGTAGACAGGGAGACTCCGTGGAAACTACTACGACATTATGGCATACCAACCAAACTGGTCAACTTAATTAAGAACAGTTATGAAGGAACAGGCTGCAGAGTAATCCATGGAGGACAGCAAACGAACCGTTTCGAAGTGAAGACTGGAGTTAGACAAGGCTGCCTGCTGTTCCCGTTCCTCTTTCTCCTGTCCATCGATTGGATACTGAAGACATGCACAACCCAGAGAAGAAATTGAATCCAGTGGACACTGTGGACGCAACTGGAGGACTTGGACTTTGCCGACGATCTGGCACTGTTGTCCCACAGTCACCAGCAGATGCAGGAGAAGACCACTGAACTGGCAGCCATCTCCTCACAAGTGGGCCTCAACATACATAAAGGAAAGACAAAGGTCCTCAAGGTTAATACAGCCAGCACTGAGCCAGTCATACTGGAAGGGAGTGCACTTGAAGAGGTAGAGGCCTTCACATACATGGGTAGCATCATCGACAAGCAGGGTGGCACAGACGCGGAGGTTAGAGCAAGGATTGGCAAGGCGACAGGAGCATTTATACAGCTCAAGAACATCTGGAGCTCCAAAGTGTTGTCATTACACACGAAGATCCGACTGTTTAACTCCAACGTGAAGTCAGTCCTACTGTATGGAGCAGAGACATGGAGGACAACTAACACCACCACCAAGAAAGTACGGACCTTCATCAACAACTGTCTAAGAAGAATCCTCCAGATCCGCTGGCCAGACATCATCAGCAATATTGACTTGTGGAGGAGGACACACCAACGAAGATGAAATAAGAAGAAGTCGATGGGGATGGATTGGTCACACGCTCCGGAAACCAGCATCAACTATCACCAGACAGGCTCTGACATGGAACCCACAAGGCAGGAGAAAAAGAGGTCGTCCAAAGAACACGTGGCAAAGGGACCTCCATGCGGACACCAAGAAGACAGGACACACTTGGAGACAGCTTGAAACAAGAGCCCAGGACAGAGGACTCTGGAGAGCTGTTGTCGACGGCCTATGCCCCAGGAGGGACGATGGGCACAAGTAAGTAAGTAAGTAAGTAAGTAAGTAAGTAAGTACACACAACATATTTTATGTTACAGGTCGAGGACTTTAGCTATGCAACGCACGACCTATGATCAGACATTGTGTAACAGTGTAGGCAATAGTGATTTTAAGACCAGACACGGCAGGTAGATATGATTATTTTTTAATTTGTGCAAACAGTTCTATTTTTTGTTTTCTGCCCAATGCATGAAATGGGTCTTACTGAGTAAAATATATATTGAACTTTTTCAGCCAGACCCCTGTTTCCATGGTAACAAATAAAATAGCCACCATTTTGAGCAAATATTGGCAAATCTGGAAACCTGTCATTTGTTATTGAACACATATATAGTTATAATTCTTGCAAATCCATGTTCTCTATAGTTTATGTTGTGCAATGACCAGAGACCGAAGAATGTATTTACAGCTACAGAGACTGTTTGCAAGCAAATAGTAGAACATCAATATACAGGTGTTGCATGAGTTGGTCATGGTTAATGGGATATGCCGGTTTGCAAAGAATCCAGATCAAATTTGTTGTAATGTTCTAAAGCAGTAGCCGTTATTTAATAAATAGAATGAAAAAAGAAACTGTTTTAAAAACTTGTTTAAGTGACATACAATTTGTTCAATGAAACATAACGCGGGTTTATCTCGCAAAATCCATGCATCTCACATTGCGCTAGTGCTGCCATGCAGGTTTAGTCCTCATAGAGAAGCCTTATGCAGAAATAGCACAAACACCTTCTATAATACCATACATTAATATATATATGTATATATATATATATATATATATATTTGTAGGCGTCCGTCAGTCTCAAGAGATCATGGATGTGCGCTTTTGTGAGATTTCTCAGTTTCTTGAACAGCGTTTACTATGTCTGAGGAGACCCACCCTAGAGTGGCAGTCTCTGTTGCACTTGCTGCACTTCAAGTCTGTCTCAGTCTGGGCTGATACCTGGCTGCCTTTCCTCCGGGCTCTCCTCTAATCGGCAAGTTGTCGGAGCCAATCAATTCCCCTCACAAGGCCCTTGTTCAGCTCCTTCCTCCACTGGTTCCAATCATTAGCGCGAGGGCATATATATATATATATATATATATATATATCGGGCTAAGTTTGCAAAACGCCGCGCCAAATCAAAAAGCCGGCCGGTTATGCGAATATAAAAGTGGGGGGCTCCCCCTGGAATTTCTCTGGGGGGCAGACATATGGATCTGTCCCCCTACTAATAGGCGGCGTGGTGGAGAAAAGCACCCCCTCCCGTCTTCGGATGTCATCATTTCAGCGAAGACAGTGGAGAGAAGGAGGGGAAGGTAAATTGACACCAGCGGCGCGACGCAAACATTTTTTTTTTAAATAGCACTGCAATTATATTCACCACGTTCCGGCGCCTGGACAGTTTATTATGCTTAGGCGTTTACTTTCACAAAGTACTGATCATAGTATCGTATATTATGGTTGAAACCAATAAAACGACATGCAGTGGGATATCCTACAAACGTTGTTATCAGTTTTGTGAGGCCAGTCGGCTATTGATAAACCTTTGCACTTCATGTTTGTTGATATCATATCTTACGTGTTCCATATATGTGTTTCTTCGATTTAAGATGTATGATGTAAGATGCAAGATGTAAATAAATTTCTTTCGTTATAACTCTACCAATGTGTGACATCCAGTAAAGTGACCCATTTTGGATGTAGTTACACTTACCCTTGTCTCCTGTTGTATACTGACCAACGCTCCTGTGGAATCAAACGGTCGGAGTTGGGGTTGGGTGCGCATGATATTTAGTCATGTAGTAAAGCTAGTTTGAATTGCTGTGGTTCTGTGATGTTGATTAATGCATCTGTAGGGAATTCAAATGATTTGTTGTCAGGGGAAATAGGAACAATTGTAACATTTATTGCTGGTGTGGTTTGTGCGGTTGAATGGGTAGCTATTTATATGCCGTGATTAGCCGTGATTTAAGCCATCCCGCAGTTACTGCGGAAAAACTATTCGTTCACATATACCCACCACCGTTTATACAGCTGAATGTTCTGGAGCAAAGTGGAGTGAACGAAATTGCCTAAGTTTCGAAACGGGAACAGGAACATTGGAATTCGGATTATTTCGACTGAGAGCCGCATATTCCAAACACCAGGCCACCGCGCCTCACTTTTAGCTCGTACGATGCTCCGCCCGGGCTTAGTGTAGGTATATACACTGTATATTGAAGAAATGCTTTTGTCACGGCCGATGAAAACGTAGACTTGATACTTTAATGGGGGCGTGTGGCGCTGGATACCGGCTCTATGTTACATGTAACTTGACCCGACAGTTTGGCAAATTTCCATCCGTTGTTTCGAATAGACGCACTCATATCGGCTAGCCGCCGCGAGTTTACACTATTAGAAGGGTGGTGGAGGTTATCTGTGTGCTTGTGTAGGTCGGGGTGCATTAACCGAACAAATCTGGGAAGCAATTTTTTTTATGTCGCGGCTACACGCTCTCGATAGGTCCGCGTCGTCTTCAGTAGGCATGTACCAGTCAAACCGACCAGGAAGGGACGTTCCTTACGGGAGCGTCGTGTCAAAGGCAACTGGTGGATATCAACTGTGTGTGGTGTAAAAAGATCACAAGGACGTTAGGGTGCACGTACGAACGTCGGACGAATCGGCGCTGTGAAATTCAACGCAAATGTTCATCTTTATCGTCGCTGTCTCGGGTGAGTTGATCGAACTGCATCCATCGACATGAATATATCTACGCCAATATAGCATTCGCAGTACTTTGGTGTACATCGAATAATTATCCACAAAGTAAATGCCAGTTATGCGGATTAATGAAATGGTATCACTACGGATACGTACGGAGGACATTCATAAAGTACGCCACACTATTGTTGGAAATTCGTGAGCCCCCCAAGCCCTTATCACGCATTGTATCTTACGTACATCTTCCTACAATTACGTTCCTTTTGACAAGGAATCCTCGCTTTGATTCATACATCTATATAATAATTACTATATTCGTTGCATGGTTGCATTGCTGTGTTATTTATACATAAAACACAAGTCTGCAAAAGGAACAATAACAACAGTAGGGCCTACGTTGCTGGTTCTTGTTGGAATACCGAAAAAATCTACTTAAAAATTGGCTGAATAATTATTACTATATTTGCCTCTATTGACCTTTCGACGAACTGACATTCTAAACATCGTTACGTAACGCTTAACTAGAGACCCCCAACCCCATGTAACGCATCGTTAAGTTTGTTCATAGACCCACACCCCCTAAGCATGACGTACGTTACTATAAACGCGATATAGCGCTGGTTCGATACCTGATATCTTTGATATCGATCGATACCAGAATTATGTTCGATACTCGATACTCGATACTTATGTTGTAAGTCTAATTCATATAGGGTATAATTCCCGATAGAAGCATATTATCCAATATAAGCACACACCCTTTTTCTATTAGGGAAACATGCTTGAACATATAGATATTTCATGAATGAATGCTTGTTAATGTCATGGATGCCAAATTTTGGCAATACTGCTGCTGCCGCCATCTTGCAGAAACTTGTTAGATCTTTCATAATGCGTGTGCGTTTAGCTGCATGGTGTTGCGTTCTTGGCACCGAGCATCTATGGGGAACGATACGGTACATCTATTCATTTTTCAACTTGACCAGCGACATTGACATACTGACTGATCATTATTCATGCAAAAATGATTATTATGCAGTTATCACTTATTTCAATAAACAAATTATATTTGTATTTGGTTAATTATAATTAATTACTGTAGTAAATGTTGTTATAACAACGTCTAGGCAATTGTAATAAAACACTTAATAATAAAACACACATTAGAGAAGCCTAGCTGTTCCAATCATCACAACGTATAATTTATTACATTAAAAAGACAAATTAGAATATATATATTAAACAAATGTTTATACAAATAAACTGATTGCATATTTATAATTCAAATGGAAAATATATGTATATGTGACGCCACCAAACAGCAAAAGATAGTGCCACCGAACGAAGCCTGGGTAATCGAGGCTATTTTGTTGCGTTTGAATAATTATTTATATTAACTTTTCGAAACTAGATTCACAAATACTAATGTGTGTTTTTAACCCATTTACACTTAAACTTGTGCAGAGGAGATACAGCCAGTTCCTGACCATAACAAATAATGTTGCTAGCATCAGAAAATGGGAGGTCTTTATTTAAAATGGACGTAGCTTTATTATTTCCCATTGCACTTTTAAATGTGATATCATTAGAAAGCAGATTAAAACAAACTATCTAGTTACTTTGGCCAATTTGACGTTTGGTAAAAATGTGGGCCGGCATATGGCAAAACATTTTCCAACAAATTCAAATCACAATTATGAGTTGACTTGTGACTTTACTATTCACGAGACATTTTCTCCATGAGAAAATTTATTTTATTTTATACACCAGTCTTTCCAGAAAACAAAGGCATAACAATTGTATACGTATCTTGGATAGTAATCTCGTTAGGTATAATTGTGTTGTAATACCGCCACGCGAATAGATCTATTAAAATACAACATGTCGCGCCACGGAGCAGAATTATGCAAATTTGTGAAATATATTATGTCAAACTTCTCATTTTGTGGCTCGTTTCTTAAACTAGCCAACCAGTAAACTAAACTGACGAACTTGGTCAACATCGCAATATAAATTTATTTTTGAATTAGGTACGGTCGTTGAAAGTAACATTAAGTTTGTGGCCGCCAAAATTGTGTCATGCACGACCTGCGGTTGGGCGAAAATAGGTGCCGTTCACTCCATGTCGAAGCCGTCGGCTTCACACTACATTTTCACGGACAAATATCGCATCAGTTAGCATGTCAGGGCTCATCATAGCCTCCTTATTATTATCAGGATGGAGTAAATTTGCGGAGATATCCTTCACAAATTGTAGAAATTCGACGATCTTTGTTTTCAACTTACAAGGTGGTTTTCTACATCGTATAACCAATCAACTTGCGCAAATTTGGTGATTTCCCCAAATATACTGACGTCATTCAATGTCAATCAGCCAAAAGACATCCGTGCCGCTACTGTCCGGAGTTTCCGCAGCAACTGAAATCCGTAGACGTTGTGGTGTCGGCGTAGGTCCCATATTATACTTGTAACTTCGACTTCATAGATAACGAAATGAGTCGATATATCGAAGGTATCGACAGTATCGAAGGTATCGAAGTATCGAACCAGCACTACTTGCAGTTCGATACCCGATATATCGAAGTATCTCGATACCACAAAATATCGGCATCGAACTTTCACAGGTATCGCGATACTTCGATACATCAAGTATCGAACCAGCACTACCGCGATACACTAATTTTCTACATTTTGCAGCATATCTTGATCGGGAATGTTGTATGGGTGCCATGTTAATTATGAGTCTGTACCAACCTTGTTTGTTTTCTGCGGTGTGTAGCAGGGTCGGTAAGCTTAGAGTCTTAGATTCATCAACGCCACGATATTGTCCAGTACGTTTTTTCCGTCTTCTTTTGCCCTCTAGGGAGAAACGAGGGTTTTTCGAAAAGATATTTTGACAGGTAACGTACCCAAGTCAGGAGAGCTTGTGTCGTTTTATTGTCTACAACAAATACTTTGTTTTCAGGCGAGGAAGTCACCTAGGTGTCCCTTAGTCTTTAGATCTTGGCCCCAGTTGACTTTATTAATATGTCCTAAATAACCTGTTACACCGTCACATTACATCATGAACTCTACTGGCTGACCACGTTCGGCTCCTTTGCTCGCTCCCTTCTAATATCCACTAGTTTGGCTGCTACCCTACTGACCGCATCGGTGTCGTAAACTCTACGACTAAGGGGTCACAATTGTCAACATTTTTCTATTAGTACAGAGAATACTAATTCTTAGACCCCCTCCCCTCCTTCCGAAAGTAGTACTTTAAAATGTTGATTATTTTTGAGATTGAAAAATATGTGAATGTATCGAATCCGGATCCACATCGATTTCACCGTATAACGTTTGCTTAACTTTGATACCTCAGTGCGTTACTTGCATAATATAACATTATCCCAGGCATATTTACCTTTAAGAATATTGCGTCTTAGCGCACTTTTGAGGTGTACAT
The DNA here is from genome assembly GCA_020002185.1 of Paraescarpia echinospica. Lineage (NCBI taxonomy): Eukaryota > Metazoa > Annelida > Polychaeta > Sabellida > Siboglinidae > Paraescarpia > Paraescarpia echinospica. Next base: position 75,585,167 of record CM034531.1, read on the forward strand.
AGCGCCCCGGTTTGCATCAACATACGCTGCTATATCGCTCATTTCACGCACGAACAATTGTAATTAGTACGCTGGCCTTGACCCCCTCCCCCTTCGTACGCTTTGCACGAATAGGTAAATGTCAACTATTGTGAATGACCCCTAATGCTTACTGTGGACATACTAACGATTTATCTAGGCACGTATAACACTAATTCCATTACGGGCAAGGTTCATGGCACAGAGCATCATCACAGGCTGGCATTTGCACTAAGATCAGAACGTTGCCAACTTCGGCGAGTCTGCCGGTTAAATCAGCTCCTGGAAAATGACATTTACTGCGGATCGTGAGTCGTTGTATTGATAATTTAATACATCAATAATCAGTCCACCGCCAGACTAACTTAGAAGACACAAACATTTCATTCGATGTTTTTTATCTCTGCAATGCCACTTACGTAGACTAATACTTACATAATACCGACTGTCCTGTTTACAAACAAGCAATATTCATAAACATTCTAACATGATCCAGGGCTGACCAATGCAGCTTGGTGCTGGTGGTTTGCATGCTCACGGAAGCGAGTTTGAGTGTTTTTTCAACTATGGCTGTCCCAACTGTTTTTGTTAATGGTATTTTTAAATGCAACATCGTCATAGCTAAATACCTATTTGCACGAAAAAAGTTTGGGGACATAGACTTATTTAATATCCAGGTTTATGATATACCTATGAAGTGCGCACGAATTGTTGTCGGTGAGTGAGAAGAATGTATGAATGACGTGATCGCGAAGGCAATGTATACGATATGGAATTAAGAGTTACCATGTGGATTATATGTGTGCTATTGTATGACGTATGTGAATGTCTCACGCGTTTTCTTTGTTTGGACAGTTGTGTACATTTATGGGTCAATGTATGAGTTGACAGTTGTAGTTGTTGTCGCTGATGACAATGAGTACAACCTCGTGCGTGACCTGATGCGGAACTACGACTCCAGGCTCATACCTACAGTGAATTCAACAGAGTCTCTCAACGTCACGTTCGACCTTGCACTCTCTCAGATCATCGATATGGTAAGAACACGCATATATCAACCTCGATCATCCATATGCCTCACCCAAGGAAGTCCTCTTTATTCGCTCTGTGCGAATCCGTTACTGGGATATTTTCAATCAAATCATTCTTACGGTTATAGACATATTTCACAGGATCGATTATCTTCTATGTATAAATCTTCTTCTGTCAAATATGTAGGTCTCCGTGGTGAATGTAATCATCCATGACGTCTAGGGTCTCCGTTTTGGAGGTCATCATCCATTATTTCTAGGGTCTCCGTCGCAGAGGTCATCATCCTCGACTTCTAGGGTCTCCGTAGTGAAGATCATCATCCATGACTTCTTGGGTCTCCGTCGTGGATGTCATCATCCATGACGTCTAGGGTCTCCATGCCGGAGGTCATCATCCATGACTTCTGGGTCTCCGTCACGAAGGTTATCATCCATGAGTTCTAGGTTCTCCGTCGAGGAGGTCATCATCCATGATGTCTAGGGTCGCCGTATCGGACGTCATCATCCATGACTTCTAGGGTCTCCGTCGCGATGGTCATCATCCATTACTTCTAGGGTCTCCGTCGCAGAGGTCATCATCCTCGACTTCTAGGGTCTCCGTAGTGAATATCATCATCCATGACTTCTTGGGTCTCCGTCGTGGATATCATCATCCGTGACGTCTAGGGTCTCCATGCCGGAGGTAATCATCCATGACTTCTGGGTCTCCGTCACGGAGGTTATCATCCATGAATTCTAGGGTCTACGTCGAGGAGGTCATCATCCATGACGTCTAGGGTCGCCGTATCGGACATCATCATCCAGGACTTCTAGGGTCTCCGTCGTGGAGGTAATCATCCATTACTTCTAGGGTCTCCCTTCGCGGAGGTCATCATCCTAGACTTCTAGGGTATGCGTAGTGAAGGGCACCATCCATGGCTTCTTGGGTCTACGTCGTGGATATCATCATCCATGACGTCTAGGGTCTCCGTGTCGGAGGTCATCATCCATGACTTCTAGGGTCTCCGTCGTGGAGGTCATCATCCATGACTTCTAGAGCCTACTTCACGGAGGTAATCATACATGACTTGTAGGATCTCCGTCACGAAGATCATCAACCATGACGTCTACAGTCTGCGCCACGGAGGTCATCATCCGTGACTTCTAGGGTCCCCGTCGAGGAGGTCACCATCCGTGACTTCTAAGGTCTCCGTCACGGAGGACATCATCAGTGATTTCTATGGTCTCCGTCACGGATGTCATCATCCGTGACGTCTAGAGTCTAAGCCACGGAGATGATCACCCATGACTTCTAGGGTCCCTATCGCGGAGGTCATCATCCCCGACTTCATGTGTCTCCGTCGGAAAGGTCGACACAACTGTTTCGAATAAACCGATCTTATTCTTTACAGTTTTGTTAAAAAGCTCTTGGTGTGTGTCCTGATCGGCACCTGAATAAATCGCCATTATTACCATATATGTTGAGCGAATACTGTGGTGTGGCTAACGAAAGAGATGTCTGTGTGTCAGAGTTACAGAATAATACTAGGCCGCTGATTTTTGTGCCACACTCTGGGGACTCCCACTTTATTTTTTTATCTTTATTATTATGCTGCTTTTCCGACTGTTATTCATTGCAAATCTCGCCGCTCGACACTGTAGTTTCTCCAGTTCTTTTATATTTTGTTGTGTATACGGGTCCCAAGCGGCGCCCGCGTATTCGAGGTTTGGGCGAACCGGGGTGAAATATGCCGATTGCGTTGTTTTACATTTCCTGTTGAAACTATTCAAAATAAAATTCCTGACACAATCAACCATCCATACAACCGACAACGCGACGGGCGTTCAAGATGTATGGAGTTGTAGGAACACATTTTGTTAGAGCAATTTGGAACATTTAGTCATCTGTTTGGAAATTAATTAAACCTACTGTAACTAATCGCAGGCGGAATTCAACATTTAACAATGTGACAAATGTTCAGTAAGCAGCAATGTCCGTCAAGCTTTCAAAACGGCTTAGACACATGTCAATGTGGCTGACAATTCCGTTGTAGACTTACGTTTAGTTGAAATTCTAGACCCACGTATTTACATTTGTTATAAAAACAAAGAGCAAAGTTCTTAAAGAGAGCAAAACACAAATGTAACATTTGTGGCAAGGCGAGAGTATGTTGTATGGCAAAGCTTGATAGAGTTTACCCACATAAATGTGACGTCAAGTTGTCGATCCCTCTCGTGAACTGAACTCTACACAACTTGGTGTAGCTTTGTTTGTGTGTGTGCGTGTGCGCGTGTGTGCATGCGTACGTACGTTCGTGCGTGCGTCTGTCTGTTGTCATCATACTGCACAAGGCTTAGTTGGTGTTTTATTTATTGTAGCCTGAAATGTTAACACATGGCCACGTCTCTCAGCAAAACCGCCAATTGCAGGATGTTTTATGCAGCTGCTATTACGCGCACGTCCTATTTTCAGATTAAGGTCAATGAGTCCACTGTATGTTATACGTGTACGATGCTTCCCCGTGCGTAAAATCTACGTCGAATTGATCGGTAGACGGCATTTGGTGAATTGTCCGAAAGGCCAAAACACATGCAAATTCTGGTGAAATAAACACTATATGGGTGGAAGGATGTGTGTGAGTGTGTGTGTGTGTGTGTGTGTGTGTGCGCGCGCGCGTGCGTGTGTGTGTGGTAGTGTGTGTATGTGTGTGTGTATGTGAGTGTGTGCGTGTATGTGTGTGTATCTGCGTGCGTGTGTGTGTGTCAGAGCGTGTGTGTGTTTGCATGTGTGTGTGCGTGCGTACGTGAGTGTGGTGTATTCGTGCGTGCGTGTGTTTGTGCCAGCGTATGTACGTGCGAGTGTACACATGTGCGTGTGTGTGTGCGTGCGCGTTTAAGACACCCATTAATGTGTTTACGCTTGCTAAAACATGTGTTTATGTTGCAGGACGAAAGGAATCAGGTCGTGACGATGAACTGTTGGCTTACTCAGGTAAACGGACATAGGTATTTGCTGCATAAGCGAATGAAATTAATGTCAACATATGTTTGTGCGTGTTTGTTTGTGTGTGTGTATTTGTGTTTGTATGTGTGTGTGTGAGTGTGTGTGTGTGTGTGTGTGTGTGTGTGTGTGTGTGTGTGTGTGTGTGTGTGTGTGTGTGTGTGTGTGTGTGTGTGTGTGTGTGTGTGTGTGTATTGTTAAATCCTTTGAAATTGTTCAGTAGATCGCCAACAAAACCTACACATATCAGTCCAAATAGTCCGGAATAATCACTCACACTGATTGTTCACATTGAATGGTCACACTTGTCCAGGCCTGGATCGACTACAAGTTGATGTGGAACCCGGACAAGTACGGCGGTGTTAAAGTCGTCCGTCTTCCTCACGACTCAATCTGGAAACCGGACATCGTATTGTACAACAAGTAGGTAACAGCGGTCAAGCAGGCTTTGAATGTTTGATAAAGAACCAATTATCAAATTTTTCGTCCAAAAAGTATTTATTTACCAAACTATTTGTAAATAAGATTTATTTGCAATATGCCGACTTATAAATGAACGACGTTTATAATCAGGCATACATTAATGCTTGCTATGACAATTGCATATGGCATATAGGTTCATGAACTGGTGCTGTGATGGGTCCGTATGTAGCCTATATGCACGCAACGTTAGGGTAATATAGTTCCACTTTGGGAAGAAGTTCCGTCTAGAGAGAAGAAGTTTAATTACGAACAAAAACAAAATGTAAAGACGTATGACACCACATCCGGTCGACCGGGTTTATTTTAACCCCTTACCCCTCTCAACTGGGAGCATTTTAACATTGTCCTCGAAATGTTAACACTACACATCTCGACACCGCAAAAATGTTCGAGACAGAAACCCCTCTGATGTCAACCATGCCCTGTAAAGTGAACGTTGACCTTTGAACATCTTCATTGCAGTGCCGATGTCTCTTCATACGAATCGACCATCAACACTAATGCGATCGTGTCATCAGACGGCGCTGTGACGTTGTTCTCGATGGCGATATTCCACAGCACGTGCGCCGTCAACGTCAAGTATTTCCCATTTGATGAACACAACTGTTCCATGCTGTTCTCGTCTTGGACGTATGACATGCTGCAGGTAGATCGTCGCCGGGATCTTGTGTCTGTTCTGTCTTCCGTGATTATATCTAGTAATTCTGTGTTACCAGCCAGAGAACGAAAGTGGAAGTTTATAGACTAACTAAAATGAATATTTTAATTTCAGTGAAACTACGCATACGTAAACTTAATGCTCTTGTCAAGTGATGTGCCAAATATGAAGTTTGTTGATTGCGAGCTAATGTCACTAAGCCCCCTCAAACATGGTTATTTGTGTGTCACATAACAATCACTGCAGTTGCGGAATTTATTATTTTAATCAATCTAAACATAATAATCTCAGCCACAAATTTGTCACTGGACGAACACAGGAATGATATTTACTTTTTAAGTTAATGCCGTTTGAATGTTTCGAATGCCCAATCTTGCATTATATCCGCGGCTGCGTATATGCTGCAGGATTAAGCATTCGCGAAGTTCAAACGGCAATAACTCGAAAACTAGAAATAAATCCTGGGTACATCCAGTAGCTTATTTGTAGTTAAGATTATTGTTTTTTATGGTGATATAAAATTTTAAATCCCATAGCAAGTTTATGCATTTGCGATGTTCAAACGGCAATAACTCAAAACGTAAACAAAATGTCTGGGTATTTGTTGGGTTTTGCTTATCCATTTCCGGACGTTGCAGCCTTGATGGATTGTCTATAGACAGCTCTTTCGTTTGCCAGTCTCCCCACTCGCCAGACGTCGGCTTCCATCCATTCCTCTATGTCCTTCCCCCATTGTCTCCTAGGTCTTCCTCTGCTTCTTCTGCCTTCCACTTTTCCTTCCATTATTAGTCTCTTTAGAAACTGATGCCGTTTCACATGGCCGAAATAACTTAGTTTATGTTTCTTTACAAAGTTTAATAAAGTCCCGGGTATAACACCAAGCTCTTCTGCGATGAATTCGTTAGTTCTGCGTTCAGTCCACGAAACTCGTAATATCTTTCTATAACACTTGTTTTCAAATGCATTTATACGTTTAGTAATGTTCTTATTAAGGGTCCAGGTTTCGCATCCATATGTAGCCGTTGGAAATATGCAAACTCGGATAATTCGTAGTTTCATATCTTTGTTCGTTGGTTTCCACAGCTTCATCTCCGTCAACTTTTTACTCGCCATTGCCAATCAAATTGATCTCTTTCGTCCCATCTCCATCCACTTCTATCAGTGACCCCAGATATTCAAAACTTTCCACTCGTTCTATTTCCTCGCCATCTACTGTGACCTCTGATGGTTCTCGACATCCCTTCACATCCATAATCTTAGTTTTCTTTACGTTTAGTTTCAATCCTTTCATCTCGCTGTGCTTTTTAACAGTAGTTATCAGTTTATCCAATCTCTCTTTTGTATCGGATATTAACGCTGTGTCATCGGCATATCTCAATTCATATATCTCCTGTCCATTCACTTTCAGGCCATTAAAAAACTTGCTTCTCGTGTCAGTCTCGACTTCTCTCGTGATATTCTCTGTGTATAGACTGAATAGGTGGGGGGGGGACAAAATGCACCCCTCTCTCACACCCTTGCCGACTGGGAACCAATCTGTGGTACCACACTCTAATCTCACTGCAGACTGCTGTCCAACATATACATTTTGGATAAGTGATGTAATTTTCTGGTCAAATCCCATATATATCAAGGTTTTCCAGAGTTGTTGATGACTAACATTATCAAAAGCTTTTGAATAAACTATGAAACAGATCCTAAGGTCATGGTTGAATTCTCTGCATTTCTGAATTAACATCTTCAGGTTGAAAATGTGATCTCTTGTTCCTCTTCCAGTCCGGAAACCAGCTTGTATTCTGTTGACTTCACATTCTAATTTTATTGTGATTCTCTTCATTATGATTTTTAGCATAATTTTGCTCGCATGGCTGATGAGGGATATAGTCGTGTGGTTTGAGCATTCTTGTATGTCACCTTTTTCGGTATTGGTATAAGGATGGCTCGTTTCCAGTCCCCGGGCCATGTTCCACTTCTCCATATTTTCTTGCATAATGTGTGATAGATATCCACGCCTGCTTCTCCACTTGCTCTTATTAGCTCTGCAGTGATGTTATCAGTACCAGGTGATTTTCCGTCTTTTATACTTTTTATTGCCCATTCCACCTCTGAACGCAAAGGCTCAAGTTTATCTTCTGGTTCTGTCCTCTCTCTGCCTTCATCCATGTCTACCTCTTCCGTTTCTTCTTTCTTAAACATGTTTTCACAATATTGTTTCCATCTTTCAAGTATGTCATCGCTTTCTGTCAGAGTCATTCCCGTTTCATCTTTAATAACGCCAAGTCTAGGTTTGAATGACTGTGTCATAGACTTGATTTCCTCAAACATACTGCGACTATCGTTCCTTCTCATACATAGTTCTATCTTTTCGCATTTCTTCTCTAGATATTTCTTCTTGTCTTCCTTACACATTCGTTTAATCATCTTGCACTTCTCTCTGTATTTCTCATGATAATTCTCACTCATTTCTTTGTTCTTCTTTAACTCTTTCCTTTCATCAATCATCTGCATTGTGCCTTTGCTTATCCATGGTTGTTTTGTCTCCTCTTTTTAGTGAAGTCTTTGTCAGCTGATTCCATAATGATGTTCCTAATTTCTACTGCCAACTCTTCTGGTTCCTTCTCGTCAGCCACTGTCTGTAATCCTCCGAAACGGTTCATAACCTCTACTCGGTATCCTTCTTTGATATCATTGACGTCATACCTCACTATCTCTTTCCCTCTCTTCATCTTTCTTAATTTTATCGCAATCTTGGCGCTTAGCAATTCATGGTCTGAGCCACAATCTGCTCCCGGTAATGTCTTTGCATTAAACACAGACGTCCTCCATCGTTTTGGTATCAGTATAAAGTCGGTTTGATTTCTGTTCCGACCATCTGGTGTTGTCCAAGTGTACTGTCTTCTTTGATGTTGTTTGAAGAAAGTATTGGTGATCACCAGTTCATTCTCTATGATAAACTCAACAAGTCTATCTCCTCTCCCATTTCTCTCGCCTAGTCCATATTTCCCGATATTTCCATTTTCTTCTTCGTTTTGACAACTGCCAACTTTTGCATTGAAATCGCCCATCAGTACTACCATGTCTCTCCTGTTTACCTCGTCAACTGTTCGTTGCAGTGTATCATAAAACGTTTCTTTTACATCGTCGTCTGCAGTGCTCGTTGGTGCATAAATTTGAATACATGTTATATTGGGTTTTGCTCGTATTCGTATGGTAATAATTCTGTCATTGACCGGATTGTATCCTAATAGTGCATTTTCAGTTTTCTTTGACAGATAGAATGCAACACCACTCATCCCTGACTTAGTTGCTCCTGAGTATATAAACTTTCCTCCTGAATCTGGGCGAAAGTGTCCTTGTCCGGCCAACCTGTGTTCCGCAATCCCTAATATATCTACCCCATATCTTTCTGCTTCCGATGTTACCATTTGTAGTGTTCCATGACTCGTTTTTCTGATGTTCCATGTTGCCACACGGATTTTCCCTTTTAGCTTTTTGTTGCTGGTTTTACCTCCCGCACAGTCGGGCATGCTACAGTCATCAGCTCTGGCGTTACTTCCAACATCTACAAGCTCTTCCCCAGTATGTGTTGTCGTATCCAGCCTGGGAGGCTCACCACTAGGACCTCTCTTACTGTCTGCATTCTCCATCAAGGTTTCTTGGGCTAATACAGCGGTAGTTGCCCATTGCTTTCCGCTGGTTTGTGTATGGTTAACTCCATTATTCCTTGACTAAAAAGTCTTGCACCGCAGGACAGCGGGTCACCGGTCCTTCCACATGCGTCTTGGTAGGTTCCTTGCAGCCTGGTGAAAGGCTATTGCTGTTTCGCATTTGTAGCCGGGGGTGTAGCCAATCGGCTGGCCGCCTATTCCTCCGAGACAGTCTTTGTGTACTGAGGGCAGATGTCCCTCGACTCAATAGGCATTAGCCTACAAGCCTTTACTCATGTAGTTTTGCTGGTCAGCCGAAACCATTGCCCGGGGTGTGGCCATTGCCGTACACTTGCAGTTCCTAGGAGCCATACATGAGCTAGATAGACTGTGGGAACCAGTGGTTAAAGCCTCCACAGAAGTGGAGCGGCAGCCCAACATCAAAGGGACTATCCCTCCAGGTTCTACCCTACACCCCATGTCTGGGTATACCCCGCGACAAATCTGTAGGTAAGATTATTATTAGTAATATAAAACATATTACATTCATCGACTGCAATTTCATGTCCAGCTTGAAACACCAACCCGCACAATCGCACACCATGCTAAAAGGATACGCGCATTTAGCAGCATTTACAGCCACAATGTCACCTGCGGTCGCTAGGTTTCGCAAAGAACCGTGCAGAAAATGTACAGAAAACGTGACCAAAAGGGGCCTTGAACAGGGTAACGGAGAGGGTTAGACAATATTTGAATAGCAGGACACTGTTTTTAGACTATAATTGATTTAGATTGATAATAGGTAGGGCCTATACACGTAAGACAAAACCAAGGTAAAAATTCAAAAGTATAATTAATTACTGTTCATATCAACTATATTTGTGCAGCTATATCAATTACAACTTACATGAAATTGTGTGTGATTTGCTATGCGAAGGAAATTATATTCTTGCTTTAATTAACACCGTAGAACCAACACGTAACTTTACACTTGTAGCCTAATTTGTTTATACAATGGTTACCATGCACACTTCACAAATCAATCATTTTAATACGTCGTTTGTGCATCTCTCCGTTTCGCAGCTGAACTTGCTCAACGTACGCGAAGAAGGTGACCTGTCGATCTACAACCCTAACAGCGAATGGGCACTGGTCGGGCTACGCATCGTTCGTAACATAACGCACTACACGTACTGCCCCGAAGCGTTCGTGGATGTGACGTGCACGATCCACCTACGCCGGAAGCCGTTGTTCCACGTCTTCAACATGATCCTTCCGTGTTTCTTAATCACGCTCGTCGCTCTCCTCGGATTTTATATCCCGAGTGATTCCGGGGAGAAGGTGACGATGGGCATCACGACGCTCGTCTCAATGACTGTTTTTATTATGTTTGTCAGCGAGAGTTTGCCGCCGACGTCCGACATCCTGCCTCTCATATGTAGGTGTATGCGTGTGTGCGTGTGTGCGTGTGAGCGTGTGTGCGTGCGCGCGTGCGTGCATACGTACGTACGTGCGGTGTACAAGAACACGACAGCCGTTCATTTAATAGAAGTAGCTCCTAATATGTATTTTTTGTTGTTAAATATCAGTAAAAATATACTGCTATTTTGAGTAATCTTTTTCGAATTTTTCCACCTCGGTCGTTTTGTCTGTATAATTGATTATAAACAAAAATAGTAATATCCTTATTATTTTTCGTTAACTCGTTTGTTCTCTTCATTTTCTATAAATATCTTATCTTGCTAAGTTTCATTACCTTGAGCAGCTTCTCTGGTGCCACCTTATCCAAACGCTCCTTCTCGGCGTCATGGCATTTTCACTGTATGTTAGGGTACACCTGGGGAATACGCCTACCTTAAGCAAAAACGTGAATAACAAAAAGTGATAGGGTTTATTCGAACAAAACAGTTTGACACACAGAACGGGCATGTTACATTGTTTGTAAATAAATTGCATAACAAGTTTGATTACACTACATACGTAAGTTATATGCATTCTAAAAATATCAAATATAGGCGTATTGTTCCAATTCTGGGGCAATATACGCCTACAGAAAGGGTCAAGTTGCCCAGTGGTAGGCGGTTCGTCCCACAAGAAATTATGGAGTCGTGTCGATACCACATTTGTTACGTATAACACAAATCTAGTAAATACCATTTAAGCAAATCTATTTTGGTATTATACGTATATTAGAAGTTTGGTACAAATGGTACAAATTCCACAATTGATAAACATTGCTGTAATGTCCAGGTGTGCACTGTTTGTCGATCCATTTCTTACACTGGACGCCACATACTAGACACCTTGCTTGCAGACAGGGAATTCATAGGGTAGACACGCATTCCCTCCCCTCTGAGCGTAAATGTCCTGTATGCTGGAAGAGTCCCGCTTGTTCGTTTTGTTGAACAGCCTCAAAATGGTGGTTTTTATGAGACTCACTGAGGGGGAGTGGTTAGAAGTTTTTTTCAGCGTCAAACAGTTGTAGGCTGAACAACGCAATCCCACCAAACACTCCAAGGGCCTGAAACGGTCATTTTTTTATATATGCCTTCACTGCTGGCTGGTATAGCTTACTGCTTCGTCTCTCGCGTCTTTCCTTGTGAACTGTGGACACAGTGGTTCTCTTCGACTTCTTGTCAACGGTCTTTCCCAGCAAGTTACGCCAGTACGAATAATACTTTTTTTCAGGCTAATTTGTGTTTATACCCCCGTGACCATTGCCATGTCAGTTGCCAAACGTCTGATGTCAGTAGTAGTTGTGCCTTACGAGGCTCTCGCCATTGTGTGGATGTAGTTATGAACTTTCAACGCCCTCCTAGGCGTATTACACCCTTGGCTGGTAGGCGTCTCGCCCCAACAGTGCAATTGTTTTTATAAATAGATGGAGTACAATAAGCGTCCTTATTATCACCCAAAATCAATTTTGCTAATACATTTATAAGGTAGTGATGTTGATATATGCCCAACTACAAAACAGTACCTTTGATTACCATGACTTTATTAACACAAAGGTAGATGTTAATTTATCACCAAAAACGAGAAAAACATATAATGTGATTTTTTTTAAATACATTTGAATATTGACTTTAGCGCTCACGGGATAAGACAGAGAGAGTTGTCAGCTCTAGAAACAGCAAAAATTGTGGTATATTGCATTAAGCGTTCGTGCGAAAAGGGGCGTGGACGTATTGCCTCAAACGGGCGTATTCCCCACTCTACCCTACGTTCCATATCACCGCTGTGCAGCTTCTCTCCAATGTAACCTTTTTAATTCTATACTATTTTATGTATTTTAATACGTTGTGAATCACCACGAACATGTATGGATCTTACGCTATAGCAAATAAAATATAGTTTTATTATTAATTTCTCCTTCACCTTTTTGACCCCAGAATTCACGCTGTCTTCTGTCTTATCAAACATGGCCAGCCCCCAAACACCCTGACTTGTTGTTTCTCCGCCTCTGTTCTATTCTGCAGGTTTATTTTATGGCATCACGTTGGCGATCGTGTCGCTGGCAACAGTGATGGCAGTAATGACGATCAACGTCCACAACATGGGCCAGAGGGGAGACGAAGTGCCGAATATAGTGCGCAAGGTCTGTTTCGGCGTGCTTGCCAAGATACTGTGTATCAAGATGCGTTCGCCAGACGTCGCCACCGCAGAAAAGGTACGATGCGTACATGTATGTTGATTTTTATAAGGACGCATTTGAATATCTTTCATTGCTGACGAAACGTGATGAAAATTGGGGGGATTGAGCACTTTATTGCTGTCAGACAAGATATCAGAAGTCGTTATGGGGGGCTCTGTGATGTTGCAGTTCCAGCTAAGCCCCCGCACTAAGTATTGGATCCTCGGCTTCCAAGTCCTCCCCTCGTTCAGATGGCTACGTGTTTCTATTAATGTCCGTATAGTATTTAGTGTGTTAAATACACAGTCATTACTATTTCACTGTAATGTAATGTATTCAAGAATGGTGTCGTCTTATCTGCATTTGCTGATTAACATAATTGAGATATCTTTATTCTTTTTCGTTTGACATTCACTTTGACAGATGTTTGGTAACCAAAATCATGACACGGTTTGGCGCTTATCTTAACAGCGATGGCAGAAACAGTGTAGTGGAAATGTGTACCTAAAGGCAATATGCATGATTACAATTCTATCGGTCGTCTCAGTGTGAAAACACGAACTTACAACTGTTTGTTATCTATATAAAACAATGCGTAAATATTCCTAGAATAACACGTTACCAGAGTTTGACGGGAATCGTGTGGATACAGATCGTTGAACTTCTGTTAAATTATTGCCGTTGTTGGCCACTTGAACGTTGTTGTTTTTATCTCATAAAATCTTGAACAATATGTAGGCCTACCTTCTTCGCATTAATTTTGTTATTGCAGTATCTGTAACTGACTTATATACCATGTATAATGCGTATCTTGTGTGCGCAGGATTCGTTTCCCGCCGCTGACACGGACAATGATCACCTGGACACTGACACGTTGCATAAGAACCTGCCGAAGAACGTCGGTCATCACCCGACAGGTCGCTCTAGCATGCGGCTCGGCCGCGCCGGCACATCGAGTGTCGACGGCGCCGTCACGGACAACTTCGAACGGCAGTTTTTACGTGTGCTCAATCGCGTTAACCAGACGATCGAACAGAACGAGATCAAAACAACCGAAGAGGACCGACTCAATCGCATCAAGTATGAATGGCAGCAGGTAGCGCTAATAGTCGACCGGGTGCTGTTTTACATATTCATGGTGACGACGCTTGGCCTTACTTATGGTATTATAATCCATGCGCCAAAGTCTTGGCACTTCTTCCTGAGTTAACTCTCGGCCTAGGTAATATAACCGATGGCGGGCGCCTGCGCAGAACGAACATATCAGGCAACTTCCGGCCGATGCAGAAACACGCAAAGATCCAGTTCGTGGCGGTGACGGCAGCTTCAGGTGTTGGTGTAGTACTTAATACGAGTAGGCCTATAACGGCTAGCTCGTGCGGATGTTGGAAGTCCGATTGCCGAATGCCTCGCGGACTTCGCCGCCAATCCTGAACAATCCCGCGATAAAAGGAGGACCTTGGCGATAGACGAACCTGTTCTCTGCGGGAGGTGCGCTGCATTATTGTAGTTATTAGCTTATACCCGTCCATGAACAAGAAACCTAGCACACAGAGATATAACAATAGTAAAAAAACTCACTTTATATTGGAACATGCATCTGCACGCCCTCGAGGCTCACCGCAAACAAAAGCACAGCGCTAGTTATTTAGCGTAATTTACATACTTCGTGAACGATAATAGTAGGCCTTTCTCCTTTACCACCTACAGAGAGATGTGGAAATTGTACAATCATGTGCCAAACATCATTGCAGAGGGCACACTTATTGGCTTAGTTCGGCAAATACAGGTACAATGTATATACTATCCGTGCATGGCGTATTGACTGGCGTATTATACTAACCATCCAGGATTTGTTGTGGAACATCCACTCTCCTAGAAATGAAGAACATCTCCAGGGGCCAGTTTCATGAAGTGGCTAAGAACTTTCTTAACGCTAACACGATTGTCTTAGTAAATGACGCGATTTTTTATTATAAGCATAAGAACTTACGGAAACGCGTAGTGCCGAGTAATTGCGTAACTTTAAGTACGCTTCATGAAACCGGCACCAGGATTGTAGGTTTTGAGGTGCAGTTGGAGTTTGTGGAGAGTCTCAAGAGGGTGAAGTTGGAGGTCGTGAGGGGTGTAGTTGGAGGTTTGCGGTGAGCCTCGAGGGTGTGCAGATGCAGGTTTCAATATAAAGTGAGTTTTTTACTATTGTTATATCTCTGTGTGCTAGGTTTCTTGTTCATGGACGGGTATAAGCTAATAACTATAATAATGCAGCGCACCTCCCGGTGAGAACAGATATCTACTTATTTTATTGATTCCAAGCTATTTTTTGATAATCAGTACGGGTTTAGACCTAACCATTCAACAGATTATGCATCACTCGAACTAGTAGATAGAATAATTACTCAAATGGACAAAACACAAATACCAATCAGTATTTTTCTTGACCTTTCCAATGCTTTTGACACTATTGACCATTCGATATTATTAAAACATATGGAAAGTTTCCCCATGTTAGAAGATAGGGAATTTTCCCCATGTTAAAAGATAGTGGATTTTCCCCATGTTAAAAGATAGGGGAAGTTTCCCCATGTTAAAAGATAGGAAATGTTCCCTATGTTAGAAGATAGGACATTTTCCCCATGTTAATCGTCAATTCGATTTATCGTAAAGGTACACGACGACATTTTGAGTTAGAGGTATCAATTTACCCCTACTTTTTAGCCTTACTAATCCTATGTTAGAAGATAGGGAAAATTTCCCCATGTTAAAAGATAGGCTCGTTTTAGACAAAACATACCTAACATCATTTGAACCTTGTCACACACGAGACTGATTGGTTCGTAGGTCATAGGTATATGCTAAAATTCCCCGCTAAATATTATTCTAGAAGTTTCTTTGGTACTTTTTTCGGCGTGCACCAGGCAACGCTACTGAAAACGTGTCTGACTTTTTTAATGGGGAGACGTGTGCGAATGGGAGTGGAGGATTTTTGTTGTCCCATGTTAAAAGACAGGAGCTAAATCTCATGTTAGAAGATAGGAAATTGATACGCGTTGTAATTCGGTACACATGGTAGTTCGGTTCAACTTGTAGTAATTAGGTTAGCAGGCGTTGTCATCTTGCGCGCTTGTATGTAGTTTTGTTGGATGATGTTATTAAATCAGTACGTGTAGTAATTCGACACGTGTGATAAATATGTTGAAATGCTAGTAATTAGGTTAGCAGACCTTTTTGGCCTACGCACCTGTATATAGTTTTGTCCGATGACGTCTTTAAATAGGTAATTGCGCATGCACAATGGTATGTTTTCTTATATTTGATAGGTAGTGGGCCATTTTTCATGTATAGCGCCCTCCCTAGTCTGTACATTTAGAACAATAAAATACGTCCAATCCTCATCTTTTTCCATACTGTAGTGCTTAGTATGCATATAGGTAGTGAACTAGAACTGACAAACTTGCAAACAAACCTACAAACGTACTTTTTAACTTACAAATTTGCAAAGTGTCACTGACAAACGTGCAAACAAACATGCTTTCCAGATAAAAAGGGAGCAATTGATCAAGTAGACACGTAAAAAGGGAGCAAATAGGCAGGTAAAAAGGGTGCAATGGAGCAAATAGACAGGTAAAAAGGGAGCAATGGAGCAAATCGACACGTAAAAAGAGAGCAAATAGACACGTAAAAGGGAGCAATGGACCAAATAGACAGGTAAAAAGGGAGCAAGTGTGTATGTGTGTGTGTGCGTGTGTGTGTGTGTGAGTGATTGATTGTGTGAGTGGGTGAGTGAGTGAGTGAGTGAGTGAGGGAGTGAGGGAGTGAGGGAGTGTGTGAGTGTGCGAGTGTGCGAGTGAGTGAGTGATTGATTGTGTGAGTGAGTGAATGAGTGAGTGAGTGAGTGCGTGAGTGAGTGACTGAGGGAGTGTGTGAGTGAGTGAGTGAGTGTGTGAATGAGTGAGTGGGGGAGTGTGTGAGTGAGTGAGTGATGTGTGTATATGTGTGGGTGAGTGTGTGTTTATGTGTGTGTGTGTACTAACCACTCCATCGTCGGCATACTTCCCGGAATGTTAGCAACGTAGAGGCAGCCATTACAGTCACATGACTTCAGGTGTGACGGAACTTCTACCGTAGCTCCCCTAGTGTATAAATACGTGGGGCATCATCTAACGGGCAAACAATTCACTAGTTGGAATGCAATGTCCTCCGACCAATCCTATCGAAAGAGTCTTGCAACGACTCGACAACGAAATGCAAGACATATTAGAATGAAGCGATATATATACGAGAGGGAAAAGGTTGTGTTGTATAACCAGGTATTGAGTCGGTACAACGATCTTTCCGATAAACGAATGCAAGAACCCCTGTGATCATCGAAAAATTTCCCAGGGAAAAAACAAACAAAGTACAACCTGCTGTTTGCATAGTTGACAGGACTTAGACATTTTTCATAGTTTGCAGGACTTAGTAATTGTTCATAGTTGGTAGGACTTAGAAACTTTTCATAGTTGGTAGGACTTAGATATTTTTCGTAGTTGGTAGGACTTAGTAATTTTCATAGTTGGCAGGACTTAGTAAAGTTTTCATAGTTGGTAGGACAGATACTTTTCATAGTTGACAGGACATATACACTTTTCATAGTTGGTACCTATTAGTGTGATAGGAATCGCATATTAAATCGCACAAACATACACTAGCAGGAACGTGTAACTAACACACAGTCACAGTCAAAACAATCCGAGGGAGACTCTGGACTCTGGACTCTGCCCTCTGGACTCTGCCCTCTGAACTCTGGAGTCTGCACTCTGGACTCTGCACTCCGCACTCCGGACACCGGACTCTGCACTCTGGACTATGTACTCTGCACTCTGCACTCTGCTCTCTGCTCTCTGCCCTCTGCACTCTGGGTGCAACAAGGGTCACGAACAAACAACCATAGACGCATATCATAATAGATAGTCTATTGGCGTGACTTCTTTCTTCTTCTTATACTATACGAATTTAAAGAAAATATATAATAATGTCTATGTGACAAAGTCGCTTAGATAGTCGGGAGGTCTGCGTATTCTGGTCGATCGTCGAGGAAGTACTTCGGCATGGAAGTCTTGCTCCTCGGCCGACGCTCGCGTCTCCTCGTCTAGCACCACCGGAGGCGGAGGCTTTGCGTCCGGAGGCGGCTGTGCCGGCTGAGCTTCGTCATGTGTAGCAGGGTACGAAAGCTGTGTTGGTATGTTAGGTTGAGGCTCTGGTGTAGCATCATGTATTGGCATATTAGTCGAATCATCGTATTGGTGCGACACTGGAGGATCAGGGCCCGAGGTTATAAAGCCGTACTCGGTGCGTGGTGCTCAGAATTTCATGCTCAAGCCTCGCTTTCACGCCATGCTGATACTCACGGAGGTTATAAAACTTTCTGAGCACGAAATCGGGTACTTTTGCAGTTTAGGCCCGCACCTCGAGAAAACCATGATAATAGTCACCTACAGTCACCAAACTTCACATCATATATCTACAACACTTATTCTACACATACACATTTGTCACGTGATCAAACAATTAAATTTACTGTCTTATTGATCAAAATATTCGCTTGTTTTTGAGTGTATTTATTAGTTCCACCGTAAACTCCGGCAGGTGGCGACACTTTATGGTTGCCTTCAGCCTATCCCCATGTCTGAAGTCAACCATAAAGTGACGCCACCTACCGGAGTTTCCGGAGGAACTAATGAATACACGCAAAAACGAGTGAATTTCTTGTACATTTTGATCGATAAAAGACAGTAAATTTAACTTTTTTATCACGTAATAATTATGTATGTGTAGAATACGTGTTGTAGATATATGATGTGAAGTTTGGTGACTGTAGGTGAGCGTTTTCATGTTTTTTTAGAGGTGCGGGCCTAAACTGCAAAAGTACCCGAAATCGTTCTCAGACTTGAGCATGAAACGTCTAAATTCTGAGTATGCTACGGACCTTACTCAACGCCGTACTTAAACAAACAAACATGGCAGCTCACGTAAAAATTCGTCGAATTCGTTGTCCAAGTTCGATGTTTACGAGAAGACAGCAGCTGGATATTAGCGTCCGAGTCGCTTCCGAGATGTAATCAATCCATTTGTTCCACACGAAATTAGTGAAAGATTCCGTTTTATGCTTCAAACTGAATTGTTTACTGAACATTTGTCAAATCTAGCGGGAAACAAACACTACGACACAATGTTACAACGTTTATGTTTTGTGCACATTTTTCGACGACGGGGACCGTTCGTTTATCGCTAGTGCTTGGCGATACAATTTCACAATCAGCTGCCGAGCGATTCGTACAAAACGTTTCTTCAAAACAGTTTCGTTTAGGTGGACGATTAATAAAATACCATCTGAACATTAAGCCACACCGATACAACATGTGTACATTCACAATAAGACAAAATAAAATCTCGGGGCCATAAAATTAACCTGTCAATACAGCCATGTTATATGCCTTTGGCTTTGCATCAAACTGTAAATACTATTTTTTTAACCTTTTTTTCTAAGTTGGGAGTAATGGAATGTAATAAATAGTACAGATTAATTATATTATTTATATTGTAAATATTGTCGTTTGTCTATATATTAATAAAATATTGAAGCTATTGGCCCATGCAAAGTTGATAATATAATTTGTAGACATACCTAATGCTGGATGTCAGGATATTTCATTATTTTGTTACACAAGGCGGGGGCAAGGATAGGCTTTCAACACACGAAGTATGACCCCTTCCTTTGGAAGTTGACTATACACAAAATATGCAATGCATCCTGGATAAGTTAACAAATTAAATTCATATAATAACTTATATATAGCATCAGCGCAATGGACAATCGTAAACTATTGTTTTCAAGGTGTACAATTAGACAATTAATATGATCATATTTACCAGGCAACCAAAAATTAACTATGTTGAAATGACAAACGACTTATTGTTTATAACTTTCTAATAAATAGGGGTAAACAATTTTTTCCAAATTGCAGTTAGACAAACTATGCCAATTATATAAATAATGAAATCTTCCTTTTGTGAGTGGAAGAGCAATGTACTAAAAAGCCATAGAGAGGCTCAGGGTCATGCTGAACATCTGACTGAGATTGTTATTGCATAAAGACAAGTACAGGACAGATAACTTTGTGTGTGCAAACCATTTAGATACAACTAAAAGTGTTGCTATTGTACAGTATCCTTTTAAATGTATAGTTGTACACCAAAATATCATTACATTACTTTTGGCACTACTACTGTATTTTATATAATTATTTATCATTACATTAATGAATACTATACCGAGTACGTTATAATAAAGTATCATGAAATGTGGTTATAAATTAACTTCTGCAAAACTCTTGCTCAGTACTGTGTCATATGTGGCACAATGGCACAGTGTTAGAAAATTGGACTCTCAATTTAATTAATTCGGTTTCGAAACTGGTTGGCTGCTGTTTCGAAGTTTGGGCATTTTGGGCGGTATAGTAAGTACAATAGACATTATATATGTGTATGTATTTTCTTCATGTTTACACATGTACAGTAATATTAATATATTTATGTGTATCTTTATAACAAAAAAACTGTTATTTAATTGTATAACACGGATTTAGTTCAAAAAAGAAATAACCATTTTGAACTTTTTATTGAAACTGTTATTAAGTTATTATTAAATGCCACTGAGTTGCATAACGCACGAATTTGGGACACGCAACGATATATTATTATAATTGGACGTGGGGTGAATTTCAGATTAGACTATGTTTGTCTCCTGAATCCTCCGGCACAGCAAATACATAATGGAAGTTGTAACACAGGCAAGCATGCCGACTTAAAACGACGTGTGTACATGGTACTTTATTATAAACAACGTAACATCATATATTCCCAATATTATATGGCAATCTGGTAACATCAACACCGTCCAACCCGCGGTCATCGTACTGACATACAATGCCAATGAATGATACATTGACACAAAAGTCAAAATAACAGAAATAATACGGCATGACCAATCTGGCAATCATGTTACTAATGATTTTACGATATTTTATCTTTTGAATTGTCTTGTACCATGTTGGTTCGATCGTGCACAGTGAGGTACGTTCCTTTAGCATTATTTTATCGATGTTCCTCTGCGCATTTCACCACAGAATAAAAACATGTCACAACGGCGAAGATCTTCACCTGTCATCGTTTTATAATCGGAAGTTGATGTTGTTTATAAATGAATGTAGGTTTGTTATCTTCGTCAACGAGAGAGTTCCATCTGGCCGCTTGTGTATTTGAATAAAACAACGTCATTGCGTCTAAGGAGCTCTTTCTTTCGCTCTCGTACTCAAGACGGCGTACTCAGTTGAGCACGTACTCAAGAAGTTTTATAACCACAGTGAGCACGGATTCTCCGGTGAGCATGAAATCTCGAGTTTGAGCATGGAGTTGAGCATGACCACCGAGCACGCTTTATAACCTCGGGCCCAGGTGTATCGATAGCAACCTTGTAGCACTCCGATCGTTTCACCCGATAAAACGTGGGTCGCAATTGATTGCCGGTGAACTTGCTGACGTTGAGCCAGGCACCATCTACGCTCACCACCAGGTACCTACATCGAGAACGCGACTTGTTTCGGTCAGAGTACAGGTACACTATGTCACCAACATCGACATATTGAGGTTTGGGTACTGTACCACCAGGTGACTTAGACAGCTGACTAGATGCGTGGTTGACGTTGCGCAATGAATGCTGTTGGCGAATGAGGTCGTAGTCAGTTAGATGTAGCTGTTCGTTTGTGAACTGATCACGTTGGATCCACAACTCTCGAGTGGAAAAACCTCTGTTTCGTATACGAGTGTTGAGGTTTGCGGTGGCAACAGATAGTAAAAGTTGCGTGACCGCCCCGCCTGTGGGTTGTTGGTGCAACAGTTCACACTCTAGTTCGCGCACGGCTTTCTCTGCAACAGGGTTCTTATTGATGTTCTTGACGCGTCCAAGTTCAATGATGAGTCGATACTTTGACAGTGGCGCGTCGTTGGCGAGAGCAGCGAACCCTGGCGCTGGGTCAGTGCGTATGACTGCAGGAGGCCCATCAAGTCGTCGTAAGCCGATGCACAATTTTATCAGAGAGTCCCGCAGTGTGTCGCGACGTTCGTCATCGATGAAACACGACACAGTGTATGACGTTACACACTCGCGTAGGACCAAGATCAGCCGTTTCTCGCGTTTGATGACAACCGCTGCATAGGAAATTCCTAACACATCTGGAGGGTCGCTTGAAGACTGAGGAATAGTCATGTGTGGAGTGTTGAGCAGCGAAGCACACTGGTGGCAGCTACGTGACGCTATCTCGACGCCTTGTCTAGGTTCAACGAGTACAGATAGCGATGCATGACCTGTTTCAGCTGGTAATGTGACGGATGATGCACTCTCGTGCTGGGCTGAGTGGATCGTTGCGTCGTACGACTAGTAGACCATCGCGGGCGATAGATGCAACGTTTAGATATCGATTGACGTCTTTCTTATTCGTTATCCTCTTAGATGGTCGCGTACCTTATGTAAGGTGAGAATGTGTGCGTCACAGATCTGGGCATTCAGCTTGGATAGCGAGCCACGCAGATCTACTGGTGAACGGAACTCGAGCCTTCCCAGATGTCACGTCGTTAGTAGTGACGCGTTGCAGGACAACAGACTCCTCCATTTGCCCGATGAAGGTGCACACTTGACACTTATGTTCGAGACATGTCGGGGCGTTGCGACTAGCAAAGTCTGATGGTATATTCGCTGAACCGGCGAGATGTCTGACAGTTGCTTGATAGCGACTAACAACTGACAAGAACGTGGAGACCCGCAGACCCGCAGAGAACTCACCGCAACACAGCTTGTATACAAGGCTTACTGTCAGTGCGGACAGACGTGGTGTGATTCGACTGTACGATGAATGGGCTGAAATGCTTCACTGCGGCTGCGATGGATAACGCCTCTATCTCACAAGGTAGCCACGTGATTTGTCGCCCACGTAATTTCGCACTGAAGAAACCGGCTAGCTTTAACTTGCCATCACACAACACGTACAATGTAGCCCCTAAGCCACACAGTTTGATAGAGCCATCGGTTACCAGCCATAACTCGTCGGTTGGTCGAGGCAACGTGATAATCTTGTTCGCGAGTAGACTCTCCTGTGCATGTTTGAAGGCTTCCCGTAACGAGTCGGTTCAAATGATGTGCTCGCAAGACTGGCGCCCGCCCGTTATGTTGTCGATCGGTGCGAGCAAGGCGGAACATCCGGGTAGTACACGCGCTAGCATTTTGTGTGCTCCGACGAATGCCCGCATGGCTTTCACAGTTACGGGGGCTGTACAGCTGGCTAGCGTTGCGATGCGGTGTGGGCTAGCCTGAATGGAGCCTTGGTTCCACAACCACCCAAGTATGGTAGTTGTTGTCGGACACAGCGTTGTCTTAGTGGCGGATAATCGCTAACCACTGTCGGCAAAGCACTGTAATAGCCTTCTGACGTTTTGTTGGAGTTCTGCAATGGTGTTGCCGCCGCAGTAGATGTCGTCTGCAAGTTTGGCGACGACGCCTTCTTCGAGCAGATCACTTAGTACACGGCATAGCGTACACATGCACGCCGAGAAACGGAGTGACCACACCGCAGTACTTCATTGTGTCGTGGGGGGAGCGGTGTTTGGTAGAAGGCATTCGACATATCTGTTGTCATGCTATGCTTCCACTGGGCGATTTTATGCAAGGTGCTGTCGACGTCAAGCATTAGGGACGGTTGTGGTTCGCTGTAACGTCCCATGTCTGTGAATGCTGTGACTAATCTGTGTCCACCGCTTCGCTTCTTTACAAGGAACGACGGATTGAGGTACTCGATGTTCACTAGAACATCCTCAGGTTGGACGAATGGTTTATTCGTCTCAAGTTCGTCGAATTTGCTCTGTAGCTCAACGAGCTGATTTCGAGCGCACTGAGGTAGGCGGCCTTTCCGTTGAGGTGGTTGAACTGGGCTCATGTTTACGACCGCCTCGAATGGCCCACAGTGACCATTATAGCCGGCGTAGTTAGGGTCGAAAACATCGTCGTACTCTTCAATGATTGAGCGGAATTATGCTCGTTCATCGGAAGATAGCATTAGACCCGGATCGATTTCGACAGCAACAGAGTGTTTGATGGATGTCGCGTTGGAGCTGTGTGATCGTACATCTACGGCCTGATGTATAACGTCAGCGCGTACGGGAGTGTTCGTGGCGACGTCAGGTATAAACACTTCACGAATCTGACCAAAGTGTTCCTTTCGTTTGAGCAAGAGAGTGGTGTTGGTCAAGTTGGGTATACGTAGCACACCATCGACGCTGGTAATGAACGACGGTTGTGGCCACACATCATTGTCTCGCATGAACTTGTTGCCCGTGGTGTCAGTCAAAACGTGGTTCCAAAGCGAATGTGGTGTCCGCTAAAAACATGTCTGCGGGCAGATTTACTTCTACGAACTCGCCAGGCCAAACCGTAGCGCTAGCGGGATGCGCTCGCAGAACGTGAGGACGCCTGACTGGGTGTCTGTTTAGAGTTGCATCTGTTGTACCATACGTCTACGTTGTGCCATCGGACACCGTGATGATTCGCTTAGCAGGACGGATGGCAACATCGTTGACTTCCATAAATGGAGCCCCGCCTAACACTTCGACATCCAAGTTCTGCACAACTAACCCACAGAACGAGAACTTTTTGTTTTTGCGTGTGAGGCACAGGGTAGTATCGCCAACTATCGTTAGAGGAGACGACCCGTCAGCTTGGTGTGTACATTGAGATGAGCTCTTGATTGTACAACCTAGTCTCAGCGCAGTGGAATGGCGAATCATGTTGCCTGTTGCCCCGCTGTCGATAGTGACTCGAACGGTGTGATGACCACATAACGTGTCCAGATAAGGCGACTGACGTACGTCGATACGCTGTGCAGTTGCGAGGCCGACTGTTGGCTCGTCGTCGACCTCGTGTTGTCGGAGCTCGTAGCTGTTCTCATGTTCTTAGACCTCTTCGTGGACGTCAGTGACTTGACGAATCTTGGTCATGTAGCGACGGTCTTGTTCGGGAAGGTGTGAGCATTCGCTTAAGAAATGTTGAACGTTGTTGCGGCCAGCCTGTTTGCAGAGTGGACATATTTTTGGACACTCGAGGATACGGTTGTCTCCTTGAGAATGGCTGTCTCGGCCCGAATCTGTTCTGAAAACTGGCAGTAGCTGTGCGCATAATCTTTGCATCGTCGGCGGACGTGATCTCATCAAGTAGTGAGTCTAGGGCTTGGGAACTCTCGGCTTAATCGATGCTAGTGTTCTAGATCTCAGTTCCGTGCCGTATCGTTGCTTCACGAGCTTTGGGAGCGATGCGTGTATCAATCTCAACCACGTAAGAACGACCATGTTTTTGAGTGACCGTGACATTTCCTCATCAACAGTTATGACGTCACCGTGGTAAGTATAGCACTTCCCTGTTCGAGCATGTTGTCTTCAACGAAGGCCACTAGGCGCTGATATAGATCTTCAGGACGTTCGTCAGCCAGGAGATGAATGTCAGCAAAATCCAGAAAATGGGTGTCTGTCGACTGAAACCCGTAGTGTAGCCGAATCGATTGCCAAATACCGGATAAAGTAGACTATAGTGTTACGTGGTATGACTGGGCAGAAATTCGCTATCTGGCCTAGCATGAGTTCGAGCATGTACACTTGTTGAAGTGCTGTACGACCAGACGTGGCGACGGCGTCATCGTCAGTGAACCCTCGGTGTGGTTGAGCTGCACATTTCTTCTCCCATTTGGCATCAGTGGCAATAAATCGAGTGAAGTTGGTAAGGTGTAGATTAGGTTTTCACGCCAGTTCTCAAACGAGTTTACCGTTTCGGTTTTTGTGAGACACCACTGCCTCGGTGCACGTTGTATGTTGGTCATGTAGCAAGTAGTTGCTACGACTTGCTATTGCGACAAAGCCGCCGTTCACGGCTGACTGCTTGTGCCTATTAGTTGGCTAGAATGTCAATGCAGTTCAGTTTATTGTACACAGTTCGGTACCTTACGTGAGTTCGTTAGAACCGCTGCCATCACGCCATTACGGTGATAGGAATCGCACATTCAATCGTACAAACAGACATAGCAGGAACGTGTAACTTGAACGTTTAATAGCGACCAACACACAGTCACAATCAAAACAATCCGAGTGAGAGAGAGAGAGAGAGAGAGAGAGAGAGAGAGAGAGAGAGAGAGAGAGAGAGAGAGAGAGAGAGAGAGAGAGAGAGAGAGAGAGAGAGAGAGAGAGAGAACCGAGCGACCGGGCGGGGCGTGACAGGGACAACAAACAACCATAGACGCATATCATAATATATAGTCTATTGGCGTTAGATATTTTTCATAGTTGGAAGGACTTAGATATTTTTTCATAGTCGGTAGGACATGGACACTTTTCATAGTTGTTGGACATAGATATTTGTCATAGTTGGAAGGACTTAGTAATTGTTCATACTTCGTAGGACTTAGAAACCTTTCATAGTTGGTAGGACTTAGTAATTTTTCATAGTTGGTAGGACTTAGAAAGTTTTCATAGAAAACATTACTAAGTCCTATCAACAATGAAAAAAATTGTCGATGATCACACACAGGGGTTCTTGCATACATTTGTCGGAAAGATCGTTGTATCGACTCAACACCTGGTTATACAACATTTAAAGACGTCATTGGACAAAACTATATACAGGTGCGTAGGCCGAAAAAGGTCTGTAACCTAATTACTAGCATTTCAACATATTTACCACAAGTGTCGAATTACTACACATACTGATTTAATGACATAATCGAACAAAACTACATACAAGCGTGCATTATGAAAACGCCTGCTAACCTAATTACTCCAAGTTGAACCGAACTACCATGTGTACCGAATTACTACGCGTATCAATTTCCTATCTTCTAACATAAGATTTAGCTCCTGTTTTTTAACATGGGACAAAAAAAAATCCTACACTCCCATTCGCACACGTCTCCCCATTAAAAAAAGAGCGCTTGTTAACGGCATCGCGTCCTCGTCGTCCCAGCGCGCAATCTATTTCCTGGTCATTTTGTTTCGTCATTTTGTTAAATTTAAAAGATCAGGCAGGAGTTGCGTAATCAATTATAGACTAGCGCTGGTGTTCAGGTGTGCCCACTGAAGCGTGATACGCATGGCTATAATTAGACTTTAATTAGTTGTGTGTCCATTAAAGCTTAGTAAGCGTGGTTATAATTAGCTTTTAATTAACTGGCGTCGGCGTGGACGAGTACATTATTATAATTATAGGGGTGTTTTCATGATTCATGTATTAGGTATGGCTCATTATCGCATTTTTGTTGATTTCATTGGTTCAATCCGGTCATGTGTTATGCTTTATGGACTAGGTATCTGGGTTAGGTATAAAAGTCTATGACAGGTAAGAAATATCATCTTTGGCAGAGAGCAGGGCATGTGTAGTTCGGACAAGATAACGGGGCTGTAATGGCGTGGTGCCATCCCGGTGCCCAGAAGAGTCTTGCAAAGATCGGAGCACGTGGAGAAATTTAGAAGAGATACAGGGTTGTAATGGCGAAGTATCACCCTGATGCCTAGAGGTAGGCAGTGTGAAATTTAGAAGGATACGGGAATGTAATGACGAAGTGTCACCCCGCTTTTTCTTCCAGCTGTTTTGAAGAGCATATACTTAGTTTTGGTAAGGTTAAGATAAAATTGGTAGTCTTAGCCATTAACTAATTTTGTTTTGTTCTGTGTTTATAGCAAATTCTACGTTTCCAATTTTTTCACACATTGAAAATAAGTCAAGAGTACTTGACAGGGTGGTATCATCGGCATACGTTATGAAATTAAACTTGGCTGGCCTTGGCAAAGTCATTACTGTATATACTGAACAATAGTGGGCCTAAATCGAGTAATGAGGTACGCCTGTTTAAATATTATGCATTTCTGATTTGACATCCTGTTTCAACATATTGTTTAGCATTTGTTATATAATAAATAATTAAACTACGCCTAACACTCGAAATCGCATGGCCGGCCGACCGGCTGGCTGGGCTCTGCGAATATAAAATGGATTTTAATTTCCAGAGCCCATCTCTGCGAATATGGAAATGATTTCTAATTCACCGAGCCCAGGTCTGCGAACTGTGTACGTTATAGCGCGCCAAGTCGCAGAGCCGGCCGGGCTATGCAAATACGACATGGTTTCTAATTCGCAGACTTCTGCGAACTAAGTTATGGCGCGCGCTCCAGGTAACAGAGCCGGCTGGACTCCGTGAATAATATGTGGAATCTAATTCGCATAGCTGGGCTCTGCTAACTAGACCTTACGCCCCAAATAGCAGAACTGGCTGGACTCTGCGAATTAGAAATGGATTCTAATTCGCAGAGCAGGGCACTGCGAAATTCGTTATAGGGCGCCAAGTCGCAGAGCCCAGTCGGATATGCGAATAAGAAATGGCTTCAAAGGGGGGTTGTTGGCTTACCCTTTCACTCAACAAGGCCCCTAGCCATTAATAGGAGCCTAATATACACATGCAGAAAATTACGACACATTTCCATATCTCATGTGTGTTGGGATGGTACGAATAGTGGACCACGGGTGCCATATGTTCGACCAGTGGTCCAACATAGGGCTCCCGAACTGGTCCAATATCGGTCGAAGGCATAATTAACTTCCTCGTGATTCTCGGAGACTGTTCAATTTTCCGTCTTCATTCCCCTCATACACGTTATATATACCTCCTTCGACAACCTATTGTAATTATGCACAATCTACTCTGTAACTGGCTTTGCATCACACCTTCAAAGTTGGCTAAATATTACAACGAGATGAATAAAACTCAATTTTTATTAAATTTTGTGCGTCTCCGCGCTGGCCGCCATATTTTTCTGTGTGCATAGATGGTATGTTGTGTGAAGCATTCGTCGGGCGTCATTCGATCTAATTAATATATATAGGACTCAGAACGGACGGTGGTCCAATTTAGGTACAGGTCAGTACACTTCCCCTATTATTAAAAAAACTAAAGCTAAAACGTTCTAGGTTGTAGTGTTATCTACGGTTAATAATGCGTAAGTCATGCTTTTTCTTCCAGCTGTTTTGAAGAGCATATACTTAGTTTTGGTAAGGTTAAGATAACATTTGTAGTCTTAGCCATTAACTAATTTTGTTTTGTTCTGTGTTTATAGCAAATTCTACGTTTCCAATTTTTTCACACATTGAAAATAAGTCAAGAGTACTTGACAGGGTGGTATCATCGGCATACGTTATGAAATTAAACTTGGCTGGCCTTGGCAAAGTCATTACTGTATATACTGAACAATAGTGGGCCTAAATCGAACAATGAGGTACGCCTGTTTAAATATTATGCATTTCTGATTTGACATCCTGTTTCAACATATTGTTTAGCATTTGTTATATAATAAATAATTAAACTACGCCTAACACTCGAAATCGCATGGCCGGCCGACCGGCCGGCTGGGCTCTGCGAATATAAAATGGATTTTAATTTCCAGAGCCCATCTCTGCGAATATGGAAATGATTTCTAATTCACCGAGCCCAGGTCTGCGAACTGTGTACGTTATAGCGCGCCAAGTCGCAGAGCCGGCCGGGCTATGCAAATACGACATGGTTTCTAATTCGCAGACTTCTGCGAACTAAGTTATGGCGCGCGCTCCAGGTAACAGAGCCGGCTGGACTCCGTGAATAATATGTGGAATCTAATTCGCATAGCTGGGCTCTGCTAACTAGACCTTACGCCCCAAATTGCAGAACTGGCTGGATATGCGAATAAGAAATGGCTTCAAAGGGGGATTGTTGGCTTACCCTTTCACTCAACAAGGCCCCTAGCCATTAATAGGAGCCTAATATACACATGCAGAAAATTACGACACATTTCCATATCTCATGTGTGTTGGGATGGTACGAATAGTGGACCACGGGTGCCATATGTTCGACCAGTGGTCCAACATAGGGCTCCCGAACTGGTCCAATATCGGTCGAAGGCATAATTAACTTCCTCGTTGTGATTCTCGGAGACTGTTCAATTTTCCGTCTTCATTCCCCTCATACACGTTATATATACCTCCTTCGACAATCTATTGTAATTATGCACAATCTACTCTGTAACTGGCTTTGCATCACACCTTCAAAGTTGGCTAAATATTACAACGAGATTAATAAAACTCAATTTTTATTAAATTTTGTGCGTCTCCGCGCTGGCCGCCATATTTTTCTGGTATGTTGTGTGAAGCATTCGTCTGGCGTCATTCGATCTAATTACTATATATAGGACTCAGAACGGACGGTGGTCCAATTTAGGTACAGGTCAGTACACTTCCCCTATTATTAAAAAAACTGCTTAACATACAAACAACATACTTTCAAATAACAGCTTGGCACACTTGCAGTCGATTAGGATATGTGTTTATTTATTATGCGGTTACAGTTTGTCGAGTGAGCTCAATATTACAATAATTACTAGACAAGTGCAAGTGGTTAGCAGTTCACTAACTAAAAATTGCAATGAAAACTGTACAATATAATGTACTGTATGTACTGCAATACAATCTGTAGCCGCATCATGATGGTAGAACATGTTGTTTTGTACGTTTTTGTCGAATTAATAAAACAGTTGAAAATGACTGAGTTGACGTTCAGGTGAAAATATGATATTGTCGGTTGCAGTGATCACCTGAGGTCGTCCAATTGGCAGCCGATCGTTTGGTATTCCAGCGAGTGTTTTCTTTTTTACCAAGAGAGAGGTGAGTGGACATCGCCAATTGTTAGATGAGAGTGCAATGGTCCAAGGAAGTGAAAAATCATAGAAACAGGCGAATGGACATCGGCGCCTTGAATGAGAGATTTACAAGGTACGAAAGTTAGCGTATTAATATTTATATCGATTACAGTGTCTACGTAGTACGACAATGGGAGTCGACACTGTTCATACACGTGAGCAATTCTACAGTAATATGTAATTTCGTGTCTCCAACCTTTCCTTGTGTCCTATTTTGGTTTTCAGCCCAAGGTGTTTGTCAAATATACGCCTAGTGAGGTAAACGGAAGCCTGTATTTATATTGTTGTCTAATTCACGCAACTATTCAAGTGTCCGAAACCATAACTTGTCACAGATCGGCCATTCGTCTTTAATTTTGTGTGAGTCTAAAACATAACGGATATAAAATAGCAGTGTAAACAAGAACCATTACAATGGTGAAAAATAAGTTTGGGTTCAATTTCTAGACGAGTTACGTAGCTCAGCTGGTAACGGGAACCAATCTAGATTAACAATATGTTTCCATGCATGCGTTTTGCTGGCAATGTAAATACAACACGTTTTTATTAAGTATAAATTACCAATCAAAAGTTATTGAACTCGGTGCCTATAACAGAGTTGATAGTTATTTTGATTTTTTTTACATTGATTATATTCTTATGGCTCTTCATTACTCCACATAGTACCACAATTATAATACTGCTGTATATCTCTCAATTATACATGATTTGTACTTTTTTAAACACTCAAATATGCTTACACTTTCTTAAATCTTCAGGTAAATTATTCCACAGTTTAACTCCAACATTAGACACACACACAGTCTTCAAAGTTGTACGAACGTACAATTGTTTAAATATATATCTGGTATATACCAGCATTCGTTATTCAAGTGAAAACAGCGTAGAATGTTTTTCGGAAGTAAATGATATCTCATCTTGCACATTGTGATAGCCGTTATATACACAAAATAATCAAAAAACTTCATAATTTTAAGATCACAAACAAGTTGTTTGTATGGTCTTGAGCTTTTGCTCCATATGTAATGTGACACAACATTAAAAAGTATTCTTAATCTGCTAACACCTGGAACCAATCTCATTTTGGTATGACATTATGGAGCCGAGGATTAAAGTTTTAACGGAAGGGGTGATAACCGCGAAAAACGCGAAAACGTGAACATTGACACGCAGTTCGTTCACCAATTTGACTGCATACATATTGAAACATCAATCGCCATGTCACCAATCGTCGTTATTATGTTCTTATTTAACTGTTCCACCAATCTGAAGTGTTGTACCTGTAACAATCATGGGTCACAATCATCGAACAGAAAGCTGAGGAAGATAACCTTCCTAGATCTGCCAAATCATACTTACGGTTATCTATCGACGCCCCCCAAACCAGCTCTGCTGTTTGCAAACGAATGTATGTTCTGTAAGACTGCATCTAAATCTCTTTGAAAAGTCAAGCGAGAATATTTGGGAAGCTGCGTATGGAAAAAGCAGAGGACAGCATCAATCAAGCAGAGAGATATTACACTACGAAGTTATGCTTACACGAATAGCAGGATTAGACAACAAAGTAAAGGAAGTTAATTATCAACATTCACGTAGAAGAGCATGCATCAAAAAGGCACTAGTCGTAACTGTCATGTAAAGCAAAGTCGCACACTGCAGTATTTGAAGCTCTAACACCAAATAAACAACATATTCATTGAACACCAAGGGACTGAACTGTTACATTCTCTGCACAGTTGATATGTGGAAAATATGAAAACAGTGGAATCAACATAAGCAGTCCCAACGTTGTGGGAGTACATTTTAGAACAATATCCTACCTAGTTGAAAATATTCAAATATAGCAACAAGCAA
Source organism: Paraescarpia echinospica (assembly GCA_020002185.1). NCBI lineage: Eukaryota > Metazoa > Annelida > Polychaeta > Sabellida > Siboglinidae > Paraescarpia > Paraescarpia echinospica. The sequence goes on from CM034531.1 coordinate 75,617,319, forward strand.
GGGCTGATCGTATATAACGCACTTCTAAGTGAGGAACGTGCGTAAGGCGGGCTACCTTCAATGAAAAATCGGCAGAAGAGGCAGCATTTAATCTCAGATCATGTTGCATGACACTGTAGAGTATACATCAATTCTTACCACATGTTATAACAGCAGAGGCTGATAACCACAGAGGCTGATAACAGCAGAGTCAGATTTCTTCAAAGTGTTACCGATTCCCGTGAGGTAGTTGTTTTGTAGCGAACGAATTGAAGGACTTGTAAAGTCAACGTCAGATGATGTGTTTGCAACTACAAAACCGTCCAAACACCTATGCATGGTACTGGGAATGACGAGTATTGACAGTTAGCAGACCGTTACTGGACATCATCAACCGCCTCGGCCATTCCATCAAATATAATGTACCAGAAGCGTTTTAAACTGACTTGGCCACAAGTACCTCAGACAAGAATTGTACTACACCAGATGATACACACCAAGTCGCTGGTATATGCACATAATTAGCTTGGGGTAACTACGATGAGAGTAACGAGACATTGTCTGGCGGTGGTGCTCCTCGTGATAATTTCAAAAAAGGTAGCATATGAACAAATGTTGGCATGATGTTGAAACAGACTGTTTAACGCAAATGCTGCTTGACAGGATCGCATAATGCAACCAGACATACACAGCTAGAAGTCGTTGGATGTTTAGTAGGTCCGTACGACGTTACCTAGTAGGCATTCTCTTAGACAAAGCAGTGACGAAGAGCAAGGACAATGTTTAAAAGGCTCTCAATCCTTAACGAATCACCAAATATAATTGTGATCTCCAGAAGGTAGTTTAATGCATAGGGAAGGTGACGAATCCATTCTTCATGGAGTCAGATTAAATCTGAAATCCTATACTGCCTCACAACAGAAGTGAAACTCTCTGACAACATCAAAGCATATTTGCTAGTGCATTAGCAGCTGCCTATTTCAAGGTTTCCGTAAAAGAATAAAAGCTAATTTGTCGAGTGACAATGTATCCGCGACCTATTTCGCGGATCGCTGTATCTAAACACTGTTGAGAACATTGACTAGAAAAAAGGTATTCATGTTTCCCTTGACACCCGTGCCACTCTATGTAGCTCAAATGTGTCAAGGGCAACTTCTGAGTCACAAATCTCTACAATGTATGAGAGGAAACGGAAAGGGATTGGTTTGTCTTTTTGCTAACATCTTCTCGTGCGCAATTTGGGTATAGTCACATACAACTTCGTAGTTCATGATATAATGTCGATATAACTAACTCAAGCACTCCAATAAAACAGCATATGGCAGGCTTTCGTGTATTTGTGGGACGTCTTCCTCGGTTTTCTTTTGGGTGACTGTGTGAGCTGACCCATGGTTAAATAATACTGATCTGATACTTTTAAGGCAAATTACATGAACGTCTTGAATAAGCTGTCTTTTGTTGTTGCCGTATTTAATGTCCCCATGACTTGTCGTCAGACCGCTTAAATCACTTATTACAAGTCATTTATAACCACTTATTACAAGTGTTTAAAACACCTTTGAAAATGCACCTTTTTAAACAAGCGTTTTTATAATTCACTGACGAGAACTTTGTATATGCTTTGTTTAGATAAATGTATTTAGTTTTATTACTTTCTTAGCATATTTATGGTTACTCGTCTTGTATAAATGAATGTATTTAAAGTAGTTTTTTAAAATAATATTTTAGTATATGTATTTGTTTAAAAGTTGTTTTAATGATCTCTCTATTTAACTTATTTTTAGTAACTATATTTAAGGTAATGTTATATTTTTTACATGTTTATTTTCTTAACATTTCGTTTTATGTAAACTACTAGTATATGTGTGGTGTGTGTGTGTGTGCGTGCGTGCGTGCGTGCGTGCGTTTGTGTGTGTGTGTGTTTATGCATGTATGCATGTAAAGCGCCCGAGTGCAATTTCAATTGATCGGGCTCTATATAAGTACTTTTATTATTTACTATTATTAACACCATCAGACGCTTTACAACAAAGTTGTAAAATGTAAGTTCGCTTTGCACAAATCATGTTCTTCTGGTCAACATATAAGGAAAACTTACAAAACTTGATTGCAGTGACAAAACGCATTAGGGTTACATGCAGCACTCATTAGATAAAAGTGCGTTATTGTAGTATAAAATATATTTAGCAAACTATGCAAACAAGTTGTTCTAAGGATTAGAGCCTACCTAGAGAGAACATTAGGACTGAAGTTCAGTTGTGTTGCGCCCTCGGTTGTCTACATACAGCCAAATTTAGGCCTATTGTCTTTTCAAAAGTCGTTTACGTTGTCGGGGTACATTTTAATTTCATCGTTGTTGCCATGTATGCATTTCTGACAGGTTGATGTATTAGATTATAAAACTGGTTTTCCTCTATACTAACTAGTTGTGCACGAAACAAAGGCGTATTCATACTTACGTGGAACATCTATGTTCGTGCCGACTTGAGAATGAAGTTGTGCTGTTGCACACAACACTGACGTCAGCCGATTCTAATTCGCAGAGCTGGGCTTTGTGAACTACGTTATAGCGCGCCAAGTCACAGAGCCGGCTGGGCTCTGCGATTAAGAAATGGTTTCTAAGGGGGATTGTAGTCCCATATTTGTAACACCCCGTGTTTAAATATTGGCCTCCCCTCTCACTCAACAAGGCCCCGAGCCACAAATAGGAGCCTAATATACATAGGCAGAAACTTGAAAATTTCGACACATTTCCATATCTCATGTAAGTTGGGATGGTACGTATAGTGGACCATGGGTGTTTTATATTGGACCAGTGGTCCAACATACGACACCCGTACTGGTCCAATTTCGGTCGAAGGCATAAGTAACTTCCCCGATGTGAATCTTGGAGACTGTACAGTTTTCCTTCTTCATTCCCCTTATACATATTATATATCCTACGACAAACTGTAGTAATTGTGTACAATGTAGTCTCTAACCGTCTTTGCACGACACCTTCAATGTTGGTTAAATAATTACAACGAGATGGATAACAATACATTGTTATCAACTTTTGCGCGTCTCTGCGCTGGCCGCCATGTTTCGTTGTGTGTACAGATGGTATGTTGTGTGAAGAATTCGTCGGGCGTCACAACGATCTAATTATACATGTATGCTTTCCTAACTTGCTTTCGGTATAGAGTCCATGTTTCAGTTCCGTAGAACAGCATAGTGAATGCTATTGATCTTGCGCAGTCGATCGAAAGTTGATGATGCTCTCGCTATGCGCTTCTCTAATTCGATGTCTAGTTTCGCCTGATTGGAAGTGGTACTTCCACGATAAGTGAAATTATGGACATTCTGAAGAAGCTGGTCTTTTAGGAAGACTTAATCAGGATTAGGTTCGACCTTGAAGATTGATACTGAACTACCGTTTTCGTCAGGTTGATGCTTATAGTAACAGTTTGCTACTTCCAAAAAACTTGTCGATTAGAGTTTGCATGTTGTCAAGGTTTTGACAACAACTACATAGACTAGTTTACGAACTAGAGCCAACTGTGTTCTGGGTTTGGCTCGGAACTGGAATACATTAAGCAGGTTAGTATCTACATTGGCCAGGACGTGTTTTTTATACATTCCTTCTGGACAGTTTCTCAAGGCATGTTTGAGTATCGCTGAAACGTACAAGGGAGTTGGTGCAAGAACACACCCTTGCTTGATGTCATTTCTGACTTCAAAACTCTATGAGATGCTCTATTCAGAGCATATTTGATCTACCATCCCTTCTGTCGTCCCAATGTGTCAAATGCTTTAGTAAAGTCAATAAAAACTATGCAGAGAGGACTGTTTTGTTCAACACATTTCTCTTGGATTTGATGCAATGCAAAACATCATATAATATTTAACGAAAACATAACAAAATACTTTGGAAAGAACTTGCCAAGTCCAAGACGTTGACGGTCAAGTACAAGTCAAGACCAAGTACAGCCTGTGCGGAACTCATCAAAATGGCAAGTACAAGTACAATACTTCCTTTACTTAAGTATTCAAATACGCAAGTTATCGAGTATTTGAACCCATCGCTGGATCCACCAATATCATAATATTCAATAATTCCGACTGCATACACACAAACACTATACCACTTATATTGGTATCATTGCTGTCAGAATTGACAAATTTTACTTTTGGACATCGGTGATGACATCAACCTGACATAAATGGAACAGAACACAATACAAAATACAATATGTGTGGTTTGTATTATACATCATAAATCTAAAATAAATGGACCATTTTGACAAATTCTGATATTCTGGATCTGGAAAACTATTAAGCAAAATCCTTTACAATGTTGCACTGTGGTTTTATTTCATAAAGTCCTCATCTACAGGCTCAGTAGGTAGTGAGTCCACTACAGGATGGACTCATTAGCTAATTTACCCTATGCATGGGATCTTTTATTTCCTCTGCCAGACAACAGTTAGAAGGGACCAATGGCCTAGTGTCTTTTCCAAGAGAACGAAATTGCCCAAGTTTTTTTTAAACGGTGGCCGATAGTTGGATTCGAGTCCAGTCCGCTCGACCGGTGCTTTACCACTCGGCCATTGGTTCCCATTATTGGCAGTAGTCGGTAACCATATAATTTTTGAGCAAGTAGGTCTAGTACTGTGAAAGTAATCTACCTTTACATATCACTATTACCAGACAACTAAAGTCTAAAGTGTTAATATTTGTATTATGAATCAAAATAAATAGTTGTTTAAATCATTGTTATTGCCATTGGGCATCACAGACATTGGCATAGACATGATATATAAAAACGTTAATTATATACCTGCAGGATACACGTGTCCCTAGCTGGCTATGCATCACAAAAAAAGTAAAAGGCCCACGTAAAATAAATTCACATCGTTTCGGTTTGAACTTGAAACACACACATATCATAGATCACATATTTGCATTCTATTGTAATTTAATTTAGGGTATTTTTAACAGACTGTGTTGCATTTTACATTTGTTTTAGCTGTCATTCACGTGACCATGACAATGCAGTTAATTACTTGGTACGTTCTCGCGCTTACATTTAGCCGGGCGTTAAATTTTATCCGGGTGATGATTATGTGTATAAGTAAGGCATAATAGTTGGCACCAGTAAATTATGTAGTAATAAATAATATCCAGTAGTTAAATATGTTTCGTTTGTTGTCGTAATACGAGCGTTATAGTTAGAGTACATAATTATAATTTGCTGTTTCAGATTTGTGACCAAGTATAAGAGTAAGTCACGTGACGTGTGCGTGGAGATGAAACTGTTTTACGACAGAAATTTTTTATGTCTGTGGGAAGCAAACATTTTATAATGTGTGTATATATATATAGACGTATATGTAAATGTGTATATAAACATACATAACGCCCGCATAAATGAAAACGCGACAATCGTAGCTGGTGCTAAATGCATTCCCCTAGATACGCGCACGTATATTATTAAACGCCCGGATAAATGTATGCGCGACTACGTATTTAAAGCTTAAACCGAAATGAGCGACAATTGAGAGAAATATATTCTAGTGGGCCGAGGCTACTTTACCACCTGGCTAAATGTAAAATAATTGATAAGAAAATAATGCTCGCTGTGTATCTCAAACAATAATTGACATAAGCAAACATTATGGGATGACGGAATGACCGATTTGGTATAGAAAACGAGGTAAAATCGTTGCATCGATGCAGATTGTAATTGGCGGTTGCGCAAACGGCTGTCTAACTATTTCGTAATATTGTTAACAGTATTTTACTCTGAGTCTGTGGATCAAATAGTTATAAAAACAACACACAGCAATCTTTGGCAACATCCTACCGTTTGTCTCGTGGCATGAATGGCCGAAATATCTTCATTATAATGATTCTGTCCGCAATCTATCGACTTTGTCTGGCCTTCTTCAGTTTGAAGTTTGAACGTTGCGCGCCTAAAATTGCCCTAAATGACTCATCATCATCATCCTCATCACCATCCTCATTGTGCAGCTGTAGTATCCCGTGGTTGGGCAAAGGCCTCAGGATGTTGTTTCCAAATCTTCCTGTCTTGCGCTGTCCTCTGCCAGATGGTGCCCTTCCAGTATTCGTCTAGTTCGTCTCTCCATCGTCTCGCAGGTCTTCCTCTAGATCGTTTCCCTTCGTAAGGTCTCCAGGTTGTGATATGCGATGTCCATCGGTTATCTCGTCCACTTCTGTCTTCCTATTTGTTCTATTACGTCTATGACCTTTGTCTTCTGCCTTATCCAGATGTTTGTTTTTCTCTCCCGATATGTGATGTTTAACATACTTCTTTCCATCTTTCTTTGTGCGGCTGCTAGGTTGTTCTTTGCTGGATGGTGAGTGCCCATGTTTCCGCGCCGTATGTCATCGCTAGAAGTACGCATGAGTTGAAGACTTGTCTCTTCAAGCTGGTTCCAAAGTTACCCTAGAAGATGTCGCGGTGTTTGACGAATGCTGTCCAGCCGGCAGTGATCCTTCTTTGAATCTCCTTGTCTTGTTTTTTGTCTCTGATACTGTATCGCTATCCCAGATAGACGTAGCTTTCAACGTTCTCTATCTGCGTCGTGTTGATAATATTGGTGTGTCATTTTCTAGCATCATTTTTGTCTTCGAGATGTTCATCTTGAGGCTTTGTTTTTCACTTTCATCAGCTAGCTCCTGCAGCATGTTTTGTAGTTCTTGCGGTGTAGTAGCGCATATGAGTATGTCGTCAGCGAAGCGAAGATGGCTGAGATATTCTCCGTCTATCATCAAGCCTCTGGTTTCCCAGGTCAGTCTTCGGAATATGCTTTCGAGTTTTGCCGTGAACAGCTTGGGCAATATGGTGTCACCCTGTCGTACTCATCACTTGATGTTGATAGGGCTCAGCCGTGTGAAAACTTAGGTCATAGTTGGCCTGAGAGCCAATCATCGTCTCTACCCGAATCTGGGGTAAAGCCCCCTACCGGTAACATTGGCTGAAGGTTACTAATCCAGGCCGTTGAGATGGGACAATGCTGCCACCTCACGGCAGCTGGATAATTGAGGCTACGCGTATTCAAAACTTATTTATGCTCAGCTGAATGTTTCGGTATAAAATAACAGTTGCATCGTTTTAGTTCAAGACATACTGACATACATATCATTATATGTAAGAACCTGAATTATTATAATCTTTATACTGGCTCAAACATCCACCACATGCACATAACAAAAAAGTACTTATATGTTTCTAAAACAGTGGTTAAAAGTTTCCACAGAAACTAAAAAACTATAGAAAATTCTATAGAATATTCTATAGTATATTCTATTGTTTTCTATAGATTTATACAGAAAACAATAGATTATCTAAAAACTATAGAATTATATAGTTGTCTATAGATTTCTACAGAAACCACAAAAACTATAGAATATTCTACACAATTCTACAGGAAATACACTTACACTTTTTGCTAAGGGTAAAGAAAACTATAGAATACTATAGGGAATTTATAGTTTTCTACATAATGTTTTACTAAGGGTAAAGTGGGTGATCGGAAGAGCAGGGCAGTCCCCAGCGTCTACCAACCTTGGCACCTTGACCAAAGGTGGAACAGCAGCATTTAACGCAGCGCCACAGCATGTCCACACATCGTAAGTCCAGTAGTTACCTGAATAAGCCAGAAATCTAGTTACATCATCATTGTCATCGGCCTTCTGTTTCTTGGTTGGTCCGGCATCTCTTGGTTTTGGTGCTGGTCGTTTACCATTTACGAGTGGGTTGAACACAGTCGACAGTTGTTATATAAATACTCAGGCTTCTCGTCATCTACGTTTTTACGGCGGCAATTCATAACCCATCGTTTGCACCTGTTAAATTATATTAATAAATTAATACAATTATACATGTTGACGGTTGATCACCTTTTTATTTTTCGATGTGAGATATATCATGTCCGAGGATTCTATATTTCTATGATTCGCTATCATTTGTAATTGGTAAATCGGTTAATAGCTCAGGACAAACATAACTTCTAATTTGAATCACTGATTAACCAAAACAATGGGTGCATAGGCCAATGCTGGTGTATTATTGATCAACTGAAGTCGAATAAATTGATTTTTAGACGAGGGCAAGTACGCTTCATTTTGAAATCGCTCCATTATCGCTCATGATATTAAGGCAATTATCTGTATTTGTATTCATTGATTTATGGATATGAGTAACACACCTCTCTGTTTCCTTTGGGAATCTGAAGAATAATAAACCAGGCCGTTTGTTTATGGAATTAGAACAATTACACGCTGAACATAAATGCATAGACCATAGCTGGTTTTGTCGTTCGCGCCCAACCGCACGAGGGAGGCACTGGCGATAAGTTTTACCCAATATCATCGATCATCTTGTTATACATAATCTTTGGTGCAAGCCTGAATGTGACGTTGAAAGGTTCTGTTGAATTCCTCGTTGGTATGATTCTGGAGTCGTAGTTCCACATCAGGTCCCGCACGAGGTTGTACTCATTCTCATCAACGACAACAACTGCAACTGTCCAACCATGCAAGACCCTAACATCCACAACTGTCCAATCAAAGAAGACATTTGGAACATTAATCAGATATCGTTCGTAATCTGGATATTCTGTAGTATCAATAAAGTACGTGCAATGTACCACTATTATGACCCAGAGTAGTGTGTCGCGAAAATCATCTGACTTCATGCTAGATTGCTCTCAGACTATCAAATCCTTTCCCAGCTTTGTGTCACCTTTTGTTGCTCTCCTCCTTGTTCCCTGTTGTACAGTGGAGAGGGTCTGGTAATGCCGAACCGCTCGCTGTGTTTTTTCTTTCCGACGTTTTCTATCCATAACTCCTTCTCTCCATCTTTTATGTTCCCCTGATCTTCTCATGTCCCTCCTCACGCAGTCCTCAGCTGTGGCCTTCCCCTTTTCCTGTGTTCGTTATGTAGTTGCGCCTATGCTCTCTTTGTTATTTTTCGGCATCCGTCCTTGCCAAGTGGCCTGCCCTTCTCATCCTGTTTCTCAATAATCCTCCTGTTAGGCTGAGTCGCATTCCAACCTCTGTTCTCAGGTCTTTACATAATATTACAAATATCATAATGATATAACTTATCACAATTACGTGTAATTATCAAAATTCGCTGCGATCAGGACTTAATTAATTTAATCATTTCGCTTTCCTGTTTAACGATATTTTTTAGACTACGTCATAGTGATTCTATTCTATAGTTAATCCAAACGCAACTTGTAACTAATTTAATATCACGTGACAATGTCCTATGTTGTCGTGTCATTCACGTTTGTTTGTCTTCAATATGTGTTGTGGTCGCAGTTATGCATTTATCTTGACAAAAATGCGAAATTAATATGTACGTTTTAAATATATTTTTTATTGTTATCTACTATTGTGATTCCTAGTCCATTGGACACAAAACATGCAAATCTACCAATTTGAAACTATTTATATATATATACCTGATAGAAACTCACTTTTAGGTCTTTGTAAAAGGACATATATTAATAAATTTTGCAAACTTGAAATTCTGCAAAGTTAACCAGATGGAACTGTCTCGTTTTGTTGTCTTGCCCGTGTATAAAATGATTGAATTTTGGTCGTAATATAATTTCACACGTTTTCAGGTGGCGTGGCCTAAGAGGCATCGTGGCATGTTCAACTCTGCTGATTGGTTTTAATTATTCATATTTTAAGTGGTGGCAAGTGCGACAGCCTATTGTGCATACATGGTTTCAAAGGATATCTTAAATGTTAGTAGGCACCTACATAAGTGTCGTATTTGCGTGTAAAATTGAACGTTCGCGGTTCATTAGTATAACTAACAAATACGTCCGTCGCCTGATGCTTTGTAGTTGATGCGTGACAGACGTCTCAATGTTCAGCCAAAGTATGGAAACACACAACGTCGGTACATAAACAACAGAACACGCTCGCACAGGTACGCGACTATTTAAGCACAGGTCGAACGTATAACCAGAAACAACCGCGTCACGCACGAATTGCTATTCTCTGTGTATATTCAAAATATCGAAGGTCGGAGACACAATGAAGTTCACGTTCATCGATACGTTTCTGTCGTGATGCTGTATAGATCTAAGTGTCAAATACTATTCCTATTGCTATGGTATGGGAATGAGAATGTAAGCGTATAATTCACATGTTAAAATAAATACAAAAACCAGCAAGTGTATATTTATTAGTCAGTTGACAACATTATATAAATAACTATAAAATGTTATGTTAAATATTAAATGGATTAGTTCATACAATACACTTCTGTTGCATTATAAAAGTGTATACAGTTTTGAAAACGTTTCAAAACCAAATAATTTTAATTGTTATACGTTCTCCATAACATACGTTTAGTTTGTTATGGGTGACTCTGATGCACAGCAAGGTGGACTACGAGAGTGGCATATGTAGGACCATATTTGTGTTGATGGGTGGACCACAACGGAAACAAGTGCTTGCATTTTCTTGTGTCTTCCTTAAATATTTAACGTATTCTAAATGTATATTCTATGTATGTACCAGTGCACATTTTCAATCAATCAACGGAGTTCGATCCACTCACCCGAGACTGCGAGTAAGAACAACGTAGTCATCAAGCGACATTCCATTGCGCGGTGAGAGTGCGTGACGCTCTATTTCATGATTCAGCCTCACTCGACGTCTGTCTGTACACCCTAACGTTGTTGCGATGTGTTGACACCACAAACAAGTTATATTCACGCGTTGTCGTTGTAACAACGTCCGCGCATGGAACTTGAATTTGCACAGAGCATGCCGAAAGAGGACGCGACGGCAGACATCTTGGAGACCAAGTATATCATTATCATCAACTGAGCTCTGTTTTGTAGGAGAGGTTTTAAGAGTATATTTTGGGGCGCGTTAGTGATTTTTTTTAAATATCGGATTCCCATTCGATATAATCGTCCACCCCATGTTGTCATAGTTTACTGAGCGGTAGGTCTATAAATGTCTACCTAGCGTTATAAGTATCATAGACAGCGGTGGCTATATGGTAACGAAAAGTCTTCGCGCAGTGATTCCAGTGTGGCTGAAAGCTTCATATAGGAGTCGAAGTGGTGTTCCACTGAACAGGTTTTCAAGGGACTGAAGTGTAAAGGGCATTGAACAGTCCTGTGGACTGGATATAACACTTTATAATGATAAGACCTTAGTTTTATATTTCGAATTAATTGATGCATGCTTGGTACGATCGATGATGGAACAGTGTATTAATATCTCACATATACATATCAGTTTTTATGTTTGAATCACTATTGGCGTTTCAGATGTACTTGATACTCATAACTTATAAATCAACTATATTACCAAAACACAATAATTGTGTTTACGTATAGTGTGAAATAATTACATTAATTAGTGTGATTAGTGTGATCAAAATTGGTTAGCATTAACAATCAACACAGTTGACTGAAGTGTGAACTGCTCCTGTTAATGGTCACCCCTCCTCAGAGCTCAGATGACATGTGCATTGATAGCAAAACCATACATGATTTGTGTCTGAATTTTAGAAAAAGTCTACACACAGTATATGCCTTTGAAAATGAACTGATAAAATGTATGTGCAATGCAATCGTAAATATTTTATTAATGTACCACGTGGTCCAGATGGGTAAATACAATTAATATTCGTAGCCGTCGCAAACCCACTGGTCAGTCCTTTGGACCGGCCGGGCTTAAACCCCTGTAAGTGTGAGGGCCGCTGCTTTTGATGGGAATCTTGTTTAGTAGTGGTGATGAGCGGGGCAGTAGGGAGCGCAGCGGGCGGTGCACCGGAAATCCTCTAATCACCATAAAAGTGACGTAACTGTCGAGTAACATCATTTCCGAACAATTCTACAATGCGACGGAATATTTCTGGAGTAACCTGGAATGCGATTGCACGATGCAGCGGACAGCAAAGGAAAACTGTCAAGGTACTTACATTGACCAATGCTATTATCGACGGTATAAGTAGACACCCCCCTTCATGGCCTACGACTACGTCGAATCGGTTGCTATCTCCAAGTTAAGGGTTCTCCACAACGTCTTTGTCACCAGGGTCTGACCTCGGCTTCTGGCCAAGAAACGTATTCACCACATCTCTCTCAGGTGTGTTTGGGTGGGCGCATCCTCGCGCGCCAGGGGTCGCTGCTGCTGATTACGTCAGTCCCAGCCAGCAGTACCTCTGGCTGATCTCTTTGCGAAACTCTGAATTTAAGCTCAGCCTATCAAATCGCTCACTAGATCAGTAGATCTACTCAGGTCAGGTGGTCATAATAAAACTAATTTCAACCAACCATGACTCATGTTACATGCAATGTTTAGGAAGTAGAAGCAATTATTCGAATACACAATACCGCTTAGCTGCTCGTGGTAATGGGCGAACGAGTCATTATATATTGGGATTCCCAGAAGTCGTTAATCCGTCTTCAAATTGGGGCGGGTATTTGCGCTGTTCTCGCGGTGCTGACGTGCTGGCGGGCGGGCGGGCGGGCGGGCGGGCGGGCGAGCGGGCGGGCGAGCGGGCGGGCGAGCGGGCGGGCGAGCATGCGGTGTGCCCGGTAGAAAGGAAAAGGAGACGAAGTCGAACTAGACTACATAGACGAGGCTCACATGTCAAGCAACAACAATTTAGATGAACCGCTCATGTACTGACCTTGTCTGATACAAGACTGCCCAAGCAAGTGTTTCACTCAGAGCTGTGTCATGGGAAATAACACCAAGGAGGACCGCAACAACGCTATAAAGATATGCCCAAATACATCTTAAAAATCGACACGTATACCTAGAAATCCGAGGTTCTATCGCGTTCTGACTGGTATAAGTATTATTAAATATTAGTACTTTCCAGATTAACAATTTTATTCTCTAACGTTTTGAGCCAACGCGCTTGCGGGTTGAATAAGTGATCATGGTAACTCCACATTGCGGTGCTTGGGTCGCGCGGTAAATTAGTCGCGACCCGTGAATCAGTCGCTACGTGTGAACGAGATCGCGACTAACAGTTTAACCTCCTCATGTATCCGATCGTCTACTGACTATAAAATATCAACAAAGAACCGGTGGTTTAATATACAGTTGTACATGCATGTTGGAAAGATTAAAGTCGCAAACAAGAAACACAAATTTATTCACAAGGAAACATGTCACGAGAATTGTTTCAGAGAAACAGTACATTTTGCCAGTAGAAAAGTAAGTTGTAGAAAGATTAAATGAAACAAAATATAAAAATAAAAATGTTCAAGTGTGAAATGTGAATCAAACTGTTCTTTGCAATAAAGTAACGTGGTGAGTTCACGTGTCAGTTATATGCCTCCGTATCCCGTTAAGATAAGCGTGTAATCGCACAATCAGAAATCTAAAAGCAAGTTGTATAACTAAGTGCAGACCGTCCGTCGCATTATTTTTCAATAGCCCCAATACGTCTTGAAGTTTAAAGGAGGAATGAAATGATTGAACAACCACAGCCCAAACATAAGAACATACCACTTACAATACAAGTCACCATGATTTGACAAGTACACCGTCACGGTATATTTTAAATAATTTTTCAAACATAGCTACTATCGGCACAGGGCGCCGCCATCATGCTCCAGGAGCGTGTGGTTGTACATCCGGTTTGATTGGCGAGACGTCTCCCAAAGCTGTATACAGCAATTCGATAGGCGACGCAGCATAGCTCTCAGAAAAACCGACGAAACGCATACAAACACATAAAAACAGAACAATTTATTGCACTGCGTGGCTACTGGATATACTATAAATGTTAGTAAGCAACTTTTCACATACTTTAACAGAAGGGTTCCAACAGAAAAAAACAAGTTATAGATGATGAATTTGACGTGTTCGCCGGCAAAAGGCGGTAACTTTCGAACGCCGATTGCAAGCCACGAAAGTGACGAGCATAAAAAGACATTGACGTCAAAACATAATTCTTGGTTAAAGCCACAGGTCCATCTCCAGTCGATTTGTTTACATATAACTATGCACCGATGAAGTAAAATTAAGCGAAATCGACCCTAAATAGAGGGTGAAGCCGAAACCAGCTTGTTGTTGCCAAGGTGACTCGGCACTCACGAGTTCCGTTAGGTATCATTACGACTACTATATAGTCCCACAGTTCTATTTCAAAGTCTGCATATATACAAATATGACGTATGCGAAATTGAAATGTAATAAGAAATGTGAATGTAATAAAGTACAAATACGCGTGAATACTATGATATAATTGGGAATAATGAGTGCTTGTAATCCGCCGATTTAGTTTATAGCAATTTGTGCCGGCGTATTGCTAAGTCGGAATACCGCAACGTCTACATCTACGAGTCTATGTTATCGACTTGGTTGCTGGTGGGCAAATAAGAGCCCTGTCAATCATGTACTGTAGGCATTGCCATTGGAATTATTAAATAAGTGACATTACAAGTATTTAAATCCTTAAAAATGTTTGCTTACGATACAGACAATAGCATACAACATAACACTATAGTCATATCTTATATAATTAGTTATTGGCATAGTAAGTAGGTTCACATCAGTCAAGTAAAGTTAATCACCATGTAGGCCTAATACTAATTTATGTGTCTCAAATATTGGCTTGTAACAATGGACCCCGAATTGATGCTCCAGCTTTGAGGCGACAGTTTAGCAAGCATGCTATCATACCAAGCTTTTTTCTGATATAGATTGCATGACTGCAAACACCAATGTATGCTTTTAATAACAAGGACATTGTATTTAATTTATTGACTTTTGAATGTAAGCCTAACAAGAAAAAAGGAAATAACGTCACAGGAAAAAGCCACAAAGATTAATAAATATATATTTTGTATTTACAAAGTTCAAATGTTAAACACATTTGAGTGCACATGCATTTTAATCCTAAAAATTAACGATAACACATATATCCACTAAAAAGAAAACGTTGAAAAAGTCACTTGTAAATCGCGCTTGTGCTCCAATTTTAATGAATATTTGCAAGATTGTCTCATTTTGTTCATAATATATGACGGAAGCTTCGAAGGATCCAGCGAAGGATTTAGCACGCGAGATAACATTGTCCCTCATGGTATTACAAATGTCACTTGTAGTGCTGCCACGCCATCGACTTGCAGTGTCAAAACATAAAGGAAGCCGGTGGTCGTGTCGCCAGTGCGATACTTTGTCGATGCAGTAGTTAATACAGGCAATAATGTTTTCCATTGAACGTTCATCATGACCATGGGTATGCAAAGTTGCCATCGCAGTCCAGCACGCGTTCTCAGACCCTGACCATGGCAACATTGGAGCAAGTGATGCAGAATATGTTGTAGCAGGTGACAGCGATATCACTGATAATGACTCAAGCGGTTCTTACACTAATGGGAAAGAGAGAAAGTTTGTCAGTTGTGAAAAAATATCATTAAATTTTTCTGCACCTGCTAAAACACCAAACTGCAATAAACCACTTAGCCTAGCATCACAGTGACTGGATTTGCAGTGATTGTGACCACAGAATGTGTTGATGGCCACTCGTTCATGTGGCACTCGCAACCCAAGATTGGTAACATTTATGAGAGTAACTTGTTGACACCAAGCGTCCTCTTCCTCACTGGACATTCATTCACTGTGTACAATTTGGTCAACCTAATGAACCTATGCGCCTTGTCACCCCGCCAGTGCTACAACATACCGCGGGCATACATACTGCCAGAGATAGAGGACATGTGGACATGCCATTCAGAGGCCATCATGTCAGCTCTGGTCAGACAAAGCGTGGTCGCATCAGGCGATGCAAGATATGACAATCCAGGACACAACTCTACATTTGGCATTTACTTCATCATGGACACCGACAGCCAACTCATCATTGCTCAAGAAACTTTTCGGGTCACAGAGGTCAAGAACAGTTACTGGATGGAAGTGGAGGGCTTGAAACGCTGCTTAGACAACCTGACTGACCATGGGGTGAAGATTACCACACTTGCCACTGACAGACATCCCAGCATTAGAAAGACTTTGTAAGAGGACTACCAAGAAATAAAGGTTGTTGTCTGCCCAGAAAGTTGAAGTTGTCCCTTCGATAGGCGCAATTGCCAACCACCTGTGGTATTGCGCATCAGCCTGTGATGGTGATGCCCGCTTGATGAAGGAGATGTGGATTTCCCTCCTCCATCACATCAGGAATTCCCATTCATAGACAGCGGGTGCAGAGTTGTACCGTTAGTGCAGTCATGCAACGCATACACAACAAGCGGTAAAAACAACACCATGGCTCACTGAAGGTACAGAAGCCTTCACTGTCCAGAAGGCTATACTGGTCTGCCGCCTACTGTATGATATAGAGAGCGTTACGAAGTGCGTTAACACTGGTGAACTGGAGAGCTTACACGCCCTCTGCCTCAAGTATGCACCCAACTTCAGCCGTCAAGGCATCATAGCCCGACTCCACTTGGCCACCATTGACCAAAACACAAATACAAGGTAAGGCTTGTGATATAATTCATCAATAGTGTTGACATTTGATGTTACAAAATAATGTATCAGTTGCTTGACAAAGCAGCACACTTTAGAAATCCAGCAGTGCATTAGGAAATAAACTAAAATGGCTGAAAATCCCTGCCTGTACTCAATAGCAAAACAATGTTAGGAATACAGTTTCGAAAATACAATCTCACTGCACAAGAGTATGCATGCAAACAACAGATAAAATAATTATAATTGAGGACATTTGTTTACTGTTACTTGAATTGTTTAATTATATATAAATGGAATTGGAATGGTATGCTTTGGAATTGCTTATTGAAATATACACTTATGCATATATAATATAATAAATATATAAACATCATTATATATAAATTATATATATATATGATTCAATAATAAATATTTGAATGTATTGTGGAATTCCTTGGAAGTTTAAATTGAAAAGGATGGCAGAATTCGGAACCGATTAAAAAATTACATTAGCCGTTTGATTTAAAGAGAGAGAGAGAGAGAAAGAGAGAGAGAGAGAGAGAGAGAGAGAGAGAGAGAGAGAGAGAGAGAGAGAGAGAGAGAGAGAGAGAGAGAGAGAGAGAGAGAGAGAGAGAGCATACAAGCAAGCTGTTTGGTTTACTATGTGCATGTTACAGCTATAGCCAGCTATTCTTCAGATATTTCTATTGTTATACTGATTTTATATTTATCATTTGTTCAATCAGTGGGAAATGGTGAAAACAGCAATAAAGCTACGGTATCAGCTGCAGTATTCAAAGTCTGCTGGGGATGTAGTGAAGAAAGGGATGGCGTCAAAGGACTACAGCTTCCGAAGATCAATTCTAGAGGGCATTGCAGCTACATGCACGAGTGGCCCAAAGCTGTGAAGTATGCTCCAAGTTGCGACATCGAGTAAGGAGGTAACTCTAGCAGAGCATGCAGGCATCGAAAAAACAGCAAAAGAGGAGGCTATGGCAAAGCAAAGAACTCGCTTTAAGGAAAACTAGTTGTATCCATATCAATTCGGTTTAGTGCCACCAAATTGATACAACATCCAATTTCAAATGACAATGGATTTCTATGCTTAAATAACATTGTTTGAACATCACTGGCAGAAATAGAGAAACGTTTTAGGCAAAGTGGATTCTCACTACTGTATAGGATCTCCTAAAGTAAGGAACATCCACTTGAAAGCTTATATCCTAGTTGTGGTATGCACTGTGTTTTATTAGACACTATTCGATGTAGGGAACTTTGGGTATATGTAATTTACTGGAATAGTTTAACCAAGTCCAAACATGTTACTTATAGTGAGTTTTTTTGCAACAGACCACCATTTCTCAAACATCACACTGAAGTGTACATGTATTTGTTCATATGACTCACTGTACACTTTTAATGTGGCTCCTGGGACGTGTGTCACAAAAATGATAAGGGTCATTACTATTAAAACTGGACTGTTACCGTCAAGTTTAGTAAAACTAAAGTGCCATCTTACAACAAAATATATATATTTTTTAATCTGTACATTTTAGTCAGTATTATTAAAGTGTACTACAAACTAATGAAGCAGCAAAGGATTCAGCTATACGTTTTTATATATATATTCATACTTCATTGTTAGTATTACATTTGACACTATCACAAAACAACATCTCAAAAAGTACTTAATAATAAAAAGAACACTTATATAGTGCCATAAATCTAAATGTATCCATTTGGAGGCACTTGATAGATTTTGAAACTAGTACTACAAGCTTTGGATCTGTATCTTGAACAATAAGTACTTGTTTTATTGACAGATGCCCCTAGTGTTGAAAGTTGAAACCCACAAATATGTAAAACTGGAACTATAATGGAATAGTTTGTATGTATTAATTTTTTTATCACAATATTTGATCATAATGATGGCCCATATCATCAATAAACGTGTTACTTATTGATGTACTATATATGCACAGGACTGACACAGACCCAAATTGTAATACAGTTAGATTAAAATGTGTTACAGTGGGAAGCGAATCAACTGAAAGAAACATTGAAAACTGGTGTGTGAATTTGACTAATGCATTGGCACAGCCTGCTATGTAGTCTTATTTATTTGTGAATTGTTTCTCCATAAGAATAAACTGTTGATATATTTCATGTTGGCTTCAGTATTACAAATCGAATTATGAACAGGGACATGCAAGACACTACAGATCACATTGTTGTTGCCAAAAATGGGATAAGAAGGCACTGAGTAATTCATTCTACCTTTTGGTCAATCTAATCTTACTTGTCCAGGGTTTTTATTTTCACTGTACACTCACCTGTATAGTGCAATGTCCATAGCTGAAATTTTTATAAACCCCATTCGCTTCTGGATACAGTGCAGGCTGGTATAACACGTCTGTTGCCTTTTCCAAGTCTCTCCCTTGACCACAACATGAAGTGATGTTAAACGGCTAATCGAATCAATCGATATGTTCTGAAAGTTCATTTATTTGCATTAGTTGATAATAAACAACCGTTATCTTCTAATTATTGTTATACTGGCAAAACTAAAAACAAATTTATAGCAATATCGCATCATGAATTCAGTGAATTGGTTCATTTGTTTGTGAAGGGCTGTAATAATTATGATTGTAAGACTACATTTCATGATGTGGTCTTGACAACACACACACATAATATATATATATAACATTTTTATTATTAAAAACTCCACTTAAATATTTTTGTATCAATAAGACATTGCACAATGTCCTGATTATGCATCTAGTAGTGCATGGTAGTGTGTAATTTGTCTACATTTTTATATAAATTAAGCAAGTTGCTTGAACACTTTTAAATAGGGAATTATTAAACAACTGTCAAGAATAAAAGCAAGTTTATTAAGAAAATAATAAAAAATGGTTTGATGAAAATCATAGACATAGTATTTTATGAAGATAGAATGAACCTGAACATTTGAGGTGGGAACAAGTATAATTGCTCTATTTAAGTTTGAAATAGTTATTGCTAGAATAATTATTTGATACCTGTTGAACTACGTAGTACTTACCTACTAGCTACTGGTCGAATCAACGAGTCTGCACGCAAATCATACAATGACAACAGCCCGACTTCCAAGTTCCAACACCGTCCTGTTGGTGCAAACCGTTTCGAAATCGTCACTCATAGTCCGTAATGCAGGCATCTGCAAGGTCTGTCATACGGTGCTGTACGGCAGGTATCTCCCTACAGCAAAGCGACTCGATGTGCATCGACATTGGGGCGCAGTGTCCACACAAACACCATGCGACATTATTAAGTCGCGTAACGTCTTCGTCGTCGATAGACCAACTGGCACTGTCCGACTCCCACAACTGAACCTGACGGTGACCTGGGGCCGGATATTATCGGACCGTGGATCGCACACTGGGTGAAACCCAGTGGGACACCCTCCAATCAAGAAGAAAAACCCAAAGACTTAGCATATTATATAAAATGGAACATAACCTCATAGATATCCCACTAGATCAATATATCAAACGCAACACCAGATGCTCACGTAAACATAATAAACAGTTAGTACAAATCAGGCACTCGACAAACATATTTGGAAACAGCTTTTTCCCAGTCGCAATAAAAGAGTGGAATTCTCTACCTCCAGGCATTGTATCAAGTACATCACTGAATTCATTCCAGATTAGTCTAGCCCAACATGTAAAAAAATAATCCATAAGAGCCACAATGCGCACTGGCGTGATGTGTCCATAGGACATTTTGCCAGTCAAAATACAGATACAGATAACCCGTATCACCCGTATGGCACAGGCCCTTTGACTTTGTGTGTGTCAACCGTAATTTCCGAGTGACAAGTCGAACTAGTCTTCATCTGTCGTATCGATTTTCTCCCAAAGTGATACGGAAGTTTTAAAAATCACTTTTAATAACTCGTCTCTACCAAAATCCTTCGACGTCTTTGTCAACAACAAAATAAAAATAGTCCCGGTATGCGCGCGCATCTAATATTCTGACCTTTGCTTTGAAAGCACCGCCCCCTTCTGGCAGATAAAATCTTCGTTCGGGAAGTGCGACGTTAACTAAGTTTTCGTTGGTTATAAATCGTTGCCATTTAATTTCACATTGTTATTTCGAACGCGTATACAAATTATTTGCTGACCTGATGAACACCTATCGTGTATAATAGGGCACCATATCTTTGTTTTCGCACATAAATGTCTACTAATGAAGTAAACCAAAAAAAACCGAGATTTAACATGGATTAGATAGGAGTAAATCAAACCACTCGTTTGGAACAAAGATGGCGATACGCAGTGCTCTACAGCGACGATTTAGGCATCGAACAAAATCGTTTTTTCAGTTTGTCTTATACATCAGTACGTTTCTGTTACCATTAATGTATACTTATATAGTATATATTTCAATATGTAGCAGGAAACAGCTGCATTTCATTTCCCCTTTAAGTTTAATCACTGAAGTTAAACAGTAAACCTAGGCCCCTAGGCATATATCTTATGTGTTCTTTACGTCTCTCTTCGATACAACTACTTTAAAATGTCAATTTGTTTGTCATTTTGTAACATGCAACAGTTTTGATGTATTTGCACTTCACCACATCTCGACGGCGCGAAGATGTTTCCTTCACACCACTCTCTACAACATCGTACTTATTAGCACTGCTGAGTAAACTGGAGCAATGTGAAATGAACGAAATTGCCCAAACGCCCCCTCTAAAGCAATTGAGTTTCGCTTGGCGGGGAACTATTTCCGCTTTATGGGAAACCGTGTCGTTTAATGAAAAACGAATTTAACAACAAATGTCCGACAGCATCGAAGTGCTAAGTGAAATTCCGGCAAACATTTCCGACAGCACTTCTGAAAATCTACAACAGCATCCTCCTTCGTCTTCCGATGTTATGTTCGACAGCAGCAACGTTCTGAGGCTGCGGCCAAACTCGTTTTGGTGCTAGTGGGTAACATCTAGTCGCATGTCCAAAATGCATCCCTAAAATCAACAACGCTACAGCCCTGAAACCTATTACCTTTCATTTACACGTAAAGGACATTTTGCTAGGGTTGGCGCATGGACATGTTGGGTAACAATAATTGTGTATATTACATTAAGATCCGGTTAATCTCAAAACATTGAGCGACCAATAGGCGAACGATAGAACCATCTATCGGACCGACTTCAATGCCTACCCTACACACACCCAGTGTTACCAATATTACAAACACTCTGACATTTTATTTTTTGTAATCCCTCCACGTGTTTGTGTTTTATGCACATTTTAAAAGTGCCACCAAACTTGGCAAGGCATCAAAAAAATCAGCACTGTTGAACAATTTGTAATCCAACACAACAGTCTCAGGTGGGACGTATTAACTCATAATGCAGTTTTCCATAAAGTCTAATATGTGTTTTATAAGAATATTCAATACAGCCAGTTGTTATGGTACGTTCAAATTTATATTGATTTGTTTACCTTGTGCCCGATTTGCAAAGGTAAATATCAATAAAAAGTCACCTTAGGGTATGATTTCCTCAAAGGCCAGACGTCTCAAGTAGTTCTATAACACAATATTACGCAGCCTAATCAGCGGGCATTCATAAAACAATGCCACTTGCTTGATTGGCCAAGATCTTCAAGTGTGTTTAATTAGCAGATGTAAACATAACAGATTGATGAATCACCCTGCTGCGATGTCATCGGTTCATTTTCATACAGATTTACAAAGTGAGGCTTAACTAGTAGCATACGCACCCCACCCCCTTATAAAACAAGTACCGCTGAATGACGTCATCGTACACGTGAGGCAGTTCGTAATTGCCCTTGTCTCTGTTGATGGGTGTTTTGGTTTTCCTGATCCAGATGGCGTCCTTGTCTACAAGTTTCACTCCCTCTCAGTCTATGATGTGGTTTTCAGTTGTCGTATGGTCTGTAAGGGCGGATTTGTTGATGGTAGACATCAATCTTTTTTCCGCTCCTTGTGTATTTTTCATTTTTCGTGTTGTCTACGTCCTTTCTGTGTTCCTCCAGTCGTGCTTTGAGTAGTCTTCCTGTCTCCCCAATGTACTCAGCACCACAATTTTTGCATGGTATTTGGTACACCAGTTCGCATTGTTCTTCTAGCTGTACTTTGTCCTTGGGATGTACCAACAGGTGCCTGAGGGTGGTGTTGGGGGGCATAGCTGTTGCTACTCCATACTTCTTCAGTACACGATGTACTCTCTCTGAGACCTCCTCTGTGTATGGGATGACTACTTGGCTCCGATAGATTTTGTCATTAGTCTTTTTATTCTTACTGCTATCTGTCACCTTTTTTCAAGGCCCGCGACGGATAGCCACATACTCTTACAGCTCCTCTCAAATGTTCCACCTCTTGTTTCTTGTCCCCTCTTCCGAAGTTATTGTCTCACACCTGTTCACAAGGGTTCTGACAACTCCAAACTTCTGATGTTTGGGGCGGTGGGACGCAAAGTTCCGATATTGGTCAGTGTGCGTCTTCTTTCTGTACACTGTAGACTTCACACAGTCATCTTCCTTTCTGGTGAACTTTGCATCCAAGAAGGGCATGCAGTTGTTCTCTTCGTCTTCCCACGTGAAAATGGTGCTACCTGTGGGGTCTACAGTGTTTATGTGTTGTTGTAATTTCTTTGACTTTCCTATGTGTACCAGACAAATTACATCGTCCACATATCGCTTCCAGTTTCTCGGTTGGCGGCAATCGACTGGTTCTGTGGCTATGATTTTCTGCTTCAGGTCCTCCATGTACAGGTTCACTACAATGGGGGATACTGGACTTCCCATGGCTACCCCAAACTTCTGCTGGTAAATTTCTCCTCCAAATCTGAAGTATGTCGTCTACAAGACAAATTTCAACAACTCCATGATGTCGTCTACGTTTAGGTTTGTTCTCTTCTTTAGTGTCTTGTCATTCTCTAGTCTTTTTTGATGATTTTGTAAGCTCCTCTGATCGGAGTCTTCGTGAACAGTGACGCAACATCATATGTCACAAATTATTCTCCTTCTTCCATTCTCAGTTTTGTCATTTCTTTCACCAATTCTTGTGAGTTTTCCGTATGGTGTTCTGTTTTCTCACCAAGTGGTTGTAGTATGCCAATCCTCTGGATACTCTGTATGCTATTGTATGTGTGTAGTCGACAATTGGTCTGAGTGGCACCCTCTCCTTGTGGATTTTTGGTGATCCATACATCCGTGGTACTTTTTCTAGCGTAGGATACAAGTACCAGTACTGATCTTTGGTGATATTCCCTTCCTTCTCCAAGGAATTTACCATTCTGATGAGTTCTGCCTTATATTTCTTGGTCGGATCCTTCTTTAACTTCTTATATGTCGCTTCGTCACTTAGCATTTCTTTTCTTTTTTCCTGGTATTGTTTCGTTTCCATGATGATTGTGGCCTTTCCCTTGTCCGCAGGGAGTATGGTGATGGACTTCTCCTTCTGTAGCTCTTTTAAAGCTGTTCTTTCTTGTCTGGTTAGGTTCTGTTTTGTAACTTTTGCTGATTTCAGAACTTCCGCGATGTATGCACGTTTGTATTTTTGTTCTTGTGGTAGGTTCCATGTCGCTTGTTCTGCCGTTACTTTTTCTGGCGTTACCGCGTAATTTAGTCCCTTCGCTAATATCTTATTCTGGGCCCCGGATAGTTTGTATTTCGACAGGTTTATCACCCACCTTTTTAGCTGGGTTCCGGTAAGGTCAGCTTCGTTTGTTCTGTCTCTCTTCTCTATTACAATTTTAGTTCTCGCGATTTTAATGTGTTCAATTTTTTTTTTTATTTAAGACTTTTAAACAGTGTTTCAGAGTGGAGCATTATATTTGCTTACACCAATAACTCGGACAAGCTTCCTTTGAACTTTCTGAAATCTGTCAGATTTAAAACTCCAAGCGGTGATGCAGTAGTTTAAGTGTGGCAATATTTTTGTGTTGTACAATACGATCTTTATATTAAGAGATAATAACCATTTTAGTCTATTTAAGGAACACAGCGTCCTTGAAAACCTATTTAAAAAATTTTCAATGTTATTTTTTTAGTTATACTGTTTATTAAACGTTATTCCAAGAAAGTTAAATTATATCACTCAAATCAATAGTAAAAACTTGGCTGGCCTTGGCAAAGTCATTCCTATATATATTAAACAATAGTGGGTCTAAAATCGAGACATGGGTACGCCTGTTGAAATATTATGCATTTCTGATTTGACATCCTCTGTTTCAACATATTGTTTTGTATTTGTTAGATAATTTATAATTAGGCGTAGTTTAAACTACGCCTAACACCCGAAATCGCAGAGCCGACTGAACGGTCGGCTGGGCTCTGCGAATATAAAATGGATTTTAATTTGCAGAGCCCATCTCTGCGATTATGGAAATGATTTCTAATTCGCAGAGCCCAGGTCTGCGAACTATGTACGTTATAGCGAGCCAAGTCGCAGATCCGGCAGGGCTAAGCAAATATGAAATGGTTTCTAATTCGCAGAGTTCTGCGAACAACGTTATGGCGCGCGCTCCAAGTCACAGAGCCGGCTGGACTCCGTGAATAATATATGGAATCTAATTCGCATAGCCTGGGCTCTGCTAACTAGACCTTACACCCAAAATCGCAGAACTGGCTGGGCTCTGCGAATAAGAAATGGATTCTAATTCGCAGAGCTGGGCTACGAACTACGTTATAGCACGCCAAGTCGCAGAGCCCAGCCGGCTCTGCGAATAAGAAATAGCTTTAAAGGGGGATTGTAGTCCCATATTTGTAACACCCCATGTTTTAAAATGTTGGCCTACCCTTTCACTCAACAAGGCCCCGAGCCATAAATAGAAGCCTAATATACACATATCTCATGTGTGTTGGGATGGTACGTGTACTGGACCATGGGTGCCTTATGTTCGACCAGTGGTCCAACATAGGGCTCCCGAACTGGTCCAATATCGGTCGAAGGCATAATGAACTTCCTCGATATTATTCTCGGAGACTGTACAGTTTTCCGTCTTCATTCTCCTCATACACGTTATATATACCTCCTTCGACAATCTATTGTAATTATGTACAATCTACTCTGTAACTGGCTTAGCATCACAACTTCAAAGTTGGTTAAATATTACAACGAGATGGATAAAACTCAATTTGTATCAACTTTTTGTGCGTGTCTGCGTGTCCCTATAATTATATGCTTAAATAAGCATAATGAACATACAGACAACATACTTTCAAATAACAGCTTGGCACACTTGCAGTCGATTAGGATATGTGTTTATTTACTATGCGGTTACAGTTCGTCGAGTGAGCTCAATATTACAGTAATGCCTAGACCAGTGCAAGTGGTTAGCAATTCACTAAGTAAACACTGCAATGTAAACTGTACAATATAATGTACTATTTGTACTACAATTCAATCTGTAGCCGTATCATGACGGTAGAACATGTTGTTTTGTACGTTTTTGTCGAATTAATAAAAAAAATAGTTGAAAATGACTGAGTTGAAGTTCAGGTGAATATATGATATCGTCGGTTGCAGTGATCACCCGAGGTCGTTTGTTATTCCAGCGAGTGTTTTCTTTTTTACAAAGATAGCAATGATAACATTTGTGTTGGGGAAGTGGTTATCAGTTCGCTGAGTAAGCACTGCAATTAAAACTGTACATGTGTGTTTTAGTGCAGATCGCTAAACATGTCACTGAGTGACAACTACGACGTAAATTGTATTTGATTATTACAATTAACCAAACCGGAGATGTATACATCTAAAACAGTCCAACGAATGAATTCACCATTGTAAGTGTATTTGAACATTACATTGCAGATTGGTGAAGTGTAAACAGTTTCCAGTTCACTGGAATGTCAAACACAGTTCATTGTTAAAATAGAGAATACACCAGGGTAGACTGTCAGTAGTGCGTCAATCGATCAGTGTAGCGTAAACCGTACAGGCATTGTATAACAGTTACCAGATTGAGCACAGCACTATAAAATATCATCGGATGTTGCAGTACAATCTGTAGTCTTATCTTGACGGTAGAACATATTGTTTTGTAAGTTTTGTCGAATAAATATAATAGTTGAAAATGACTGAGTTGACGTTCAGGTGAATATATGATACTGTCGGTTGCAGTGATCACCCGAGGTCGTCCAATTGGCAGCCGATCGTTAGTTATTCCAGCGAGTGTTGTTACAAAGATAGCAATGATAACGTTTGTGTTGA
The DNA here is from genome assembly GCA_020002185.1 of Paraescarpia echinospica. Lineage (NCBI taxonomy): Eukaryota > Metazoa > Annelida > Polychaeta > Sabellida > Siboglinidae > Paraescarpia > Paraescarpia echinospica. The sequence goes on from CM034531.1 coordinate 75,643,998, forward strand.
TGTTGTCCAATATTCCTTTATGTAAAATGATTTGTCGGCATCATAGGTAAATACACTTTTTGTGGTAATTAGCATCTAACCACCGAACAACTGCAGCTGAATATATAGTCACAGACGCGGGAACATGGCGGGCAAGGGGGGCAGCTGCTCCCCTGGAATTTCTCTGGGAGGCAAGCATATGGATCTGCCCCCCCCCCCAGTAATAGGCGGAGAATTGTTTTGAAAGACCCTCCCGTATTCGGATGTCATCATTTCAGCGGAGACAGCGGAGTCAGCGGAGACAGCGGAGACAGCGGAGACAGCGGAGACAGCGGAGACAGCGGACACAGCGGACACAGCGGAGACAGCGGATACAGCGGAGACAGCGGAGACCGCGGAGACAGCGGGGACAGCGGGGACAGCGGAGACAGCGGAGACAGCGGAGACAGCGGAGAGAAGGCGGAGAAGGTAAATTGAAAGCAGCGGCGCGACGCAATTTTTTTTAATAGCACTGTGATGTTCATTATTGCATCTGTAGGGAATTTCAATGATTTATTGTCAGGGGAAATAGGAACAATTGTAACATTTATTGCTGTTGAATGCGTATTTCAAACACCAGGCCACCACGCCTCATTTTTAGCTCGTACGATGCACTGCCCGGGTTTAGTGTAGGTATATACACTGCATACTGAAGAAATGACACCGGCACTATGTTACACGAACCTTGAGCCGACAGTTTGCGAATTTCCATTCGTTGCTTCGAATAGACGCACTCATGGCGACTAGCCGCCGCATGTGTACATTATTGGATGGGTGGTGGGCCCGTGTATGTACCGTCTTTTCCTTTTTCGTTTTGAAATTAGCAAACGAAAAAGGAAAAACCTTATCGTACTTAAACTTACAAAGCAACTTAAAATTTACAAATCTGACCGGCAGTGAAGTGACACGCAATATCTAATCAGTTTCTCATTTCTAGCTAAGTAGTATTTTAAAAAGTAATCTACCGATTCGCAAGTAATAGGTAACTCCTAATTTTTTTACGTTTTCTGTTGTTGTCCTACCCGTTCATATTCGTATCCTAAAAATCGGAATGTACTGCCTCTCTACAAAACTAAAGAAACAACGTGCGCATGTGCGTGTGTGTGTGTGTGTGTGTGTGTGTGTGTGTGTGTGTGTGTGTGCGTTTGCGTGTGCGTGTGCGTGCGCGTGTGTTTGTTAGTGTGTGTTTGTGTGTGTCTGTTTGCGTGTTTGTGTGTGTGCGTGTGCGTGTGCGTGTGCGTGTGCGCGTGCGCGTGCGCGTGCGCGTGTGCGTGTGTGTGTGTGAAACATGGGTGCTCGCGCGTATGTTATTTTTATTTGTATGTACAGTGTATTGTTGTAAAATGTTACAAGAAAATGATGTTATCTTATTTCAATACTATGGTGGAATTGTACATGGTCACCCAGCTGGTGGCGTTACAATAATGTGGAAGAAATAAAACGAACATATACCAAACCACCACATCTAAGTTTTGATTGCATGAAAGTTAGACAAGGAACACACACACGCACACATACGCACACACACGCACACACACGCACACACACGCACACACACACGCACACACACACGTACACACACACACACACGCACAAACACACACACAGACACACACACACACACACACACACACACACACACACACACACACACACACACACACACACACACACACACACACACACACATACATACATACATACAAACACACACACACACACAAACAAACAAACACACACACACTTGGCCTATAGTTTGATGCTAGTGGGTTGACTTTTTGAGAACGAAGCTGATATTTGTACAGAAAACGCTAAATATTAGGGGTAACCGATTACTTGCGAAATTGTACATGATTGTTTATAATAATACTATTAAGCTAGAAAGGGGGTACTGATTACATCTTGTACAAGGGTCAGTTTTTCTGAATTTAAAGTTGTATTATATAGAATGAGCTACTTGCTGCCATATATATTGCTAGATATTTTGATTAGGTAGCATTGTTGTTAAAATTAAGCACGGGCGATAGTCGGGCGGCGTAACCTAAATAAATAAATAAAGCAGCCTAACGTAACGTAATTGATTGTATTTAAATTAGGTCATTATCGGTAATGTTAGCGTCCATGATAGGATAGATAGTCCGCAGTGTAATTAGAATCTGTAACATAAAGTGTTCTGTAGTACACAGGAAACAGTCTTTATAAAGACTAAGTTTGTTAAGATATTAAATAAATTCTGATAGGGATATGGCGCCTTGCAAGCGGCAAGTCAAGGCAAAGCGACACTTGGTGTGCGATCACTGCCACAGCTGGGTAGATTTCGCATTGTCCGGCTGTGGGAAGTCATGGGCAGAAACCATGGAGGACAGATTCGCCTTTCAGTGCATTGGGTGTTGGAAGTTGGAGTGGGAGAGAGGTGGGAATACTGCAAGACTGAAGGAGAATAGCAGTGGCAAGAAGACTGGGGAAAGGAGATTGAGAGTAGGAAAGGTGATTGGAGGGGAAGAAATTTGAAAATCGACTCTATTTAAACTAGATTCGCAGGGGGGACTCACAGAAAAGCCTGAAACTGGACGCATATATAAAGACAGCACAAATAAATCAGCAAACTACAGTATGGAAAACTCTTCTGAAGCTGGAAATAAATGTGTTTGTTTAAATGAAAGGAGTGTAGTAAACAAACGAAATGAACTAAACACTATGGTAGAAGATATTGACCCTGACATAATAGATATTAAAGCCCTGCGCGGGGCGGGTTTTGGCCCGCAGCGCGGGCTGGATTTTTGTTGTTGTTGCGGTGCGGTGCGGGTTAAGTTTAAATTTGTGCGGGGCAGGGCGGTCTGCGGGTCAGGTCACTGCGGGGCGGGGCGGGGCGGGGCGGGGCGGTCTGCGGGCTAGTAATTTCTTCATGCGGGCTACTGCGGGCTGATTTTTGTAACTCATTAATGGTCACCAGTTACTCAAAGGTGGGACATTCTTTGAGCTAGTTAATTGGGGATTACCAGATTGCCCTTTTGTTTGTGTTTAAATAGTGTTATGATAACATGTGCTGGCCTGCCTTGCCAGCTTCAGTCAGGTGTGATTAATGGCTTCTTCCAGGAGGAAGTATCAGTTCAGGCTATCAATCTGTTAGTGTAATTAAGCCACCAGGATGTCCATAAAGAGCAGTTACCCCACCAATTAGACAGGAAATGCCTTTGATGTGTGGAGACTGGAGACCATGCCACTTGGCTCTGGCTGACAACGCCTAACTGCTAAGAACAAGAACTGTCAGTCTTCCTTTGTAGAAGTAAGATGGCTCAAGTCAAACTGCCTTCTACACTAGTATAATCCGGTGCCAGTAGCCTGGTCCATAGGGGATTTTGAGCCTGTTATATAGACGTGTGAAAACCCTCTCAACAATAAGTAGTCTACGATCAGAAAATATAAATTGCTAACTAATTCTAATATCAGCAGATTGCAAATTGCAACACTGCCTTTGTGCACCAGACTCAACCTTTGAACAACTCGTGTTCATGCAGTACAGTGGCAAATAGATTATAAGATCATAGGATGCCACTGAAATTAAGGCCAGGGAATTTCATTGTTCGTCATAAAAAAAATGATCAACTGCCATTGCACATTCACTCTGCTGAGTTATATCAGTTAGATTAATTAATAATTTAAAAATACGTTAAAATTTGTACTCGTACCTTTACTTTACCTCAGGTCTGCTTATCACCTTCAGGCATTTACATTAGAATGACAAGGGTTCTATTTTTCTTAAATATGGAATTCCAAGTACGACATGGTTGTCACCCAGCGCCGTGCATGTGTTAATATTGTAAACAACAACGATTAATAAAGATGATATATTTTTTATGATTCCATGTCATCTGTTGTGGGCTGCGGGGTGGGTGCGGGCTGACTTTTGACTAATTACCGCGGGGCGGGGCGGGTTGCGGGCCAAGTTACTGCGGGGTGGGGCGGGCTGCGGGCCAGGATGTGGCAAAATATGCGGGGCGGGGCGGGCGGGGGGGCGGGCGGGCGGGGGGCGGGAGGGCCGGGGGGGGCGGGGCGGGGCGGGGCGGGGGGGGGGGGGCAGGGCATATGCGGTGCGGGCTGCGGGTCAAATGACATAGCTGCGGGGCGGGTGCGGGCTCAGATTTCCAGCCCGCGCAGGGCTTTAATAGGTATAACCGAATTCTGGAACACCACCGATATATCAGATGCCGAATTGGGACTGACAGGATATGTAATGTTTAGGAAAGACAGAATAGGAAGAAAGGGAGGTGGAGTTATTTTATATATTAAAGAATCTATCCAGGCAAATGAAATAAAATTAGAAAGCGAAGCAGATTGCGAAGAAGCTGTTTGGTGTAACATAGTTATTGGAAACTCAACGTTAACAGTTGGGTTAGTTTATCGAAGTCCAAACATAAGCATAGAAGAAAATGAAAAAATACAAAACGCTAACGGAAGTAAGCAAACGGGACTGTATTAATATGTTTTTTTGTAACCACGGGCATATACAATGGAAGTCTCTACAGAGTATGGGGAATGAGGACCACAAATTTTTAGTTTTAGTTCAAGATACTTTACTTTCTCAACATGTGCTAGAACCAACTAAGGGGGAGAATATGTTAGATATAGTTTTGTCCTCACAAGAACAAGAACAAGAGAACAAGAAAGTTTTATTTAGACCCCAATAACAATATGTGTATAATATCAAATTAACGTAACATGAACAGGCATATATATACAAATGCTGTGTAAATTCAAATTAGATGGGGTCTGTGGTTCCTATTAAGACAATAACAGTCGCTCTCATAGGAGCCACACAGAATGAATTAGTTGACAATGTCAAGATATGTGAGTCACTGGGGAGTAGTGATCACAACCAGATACATTTAACATCAACGTAAAATCAGAAAGGAATAGTAAAAAGCAGTATAGGAGAAATTTCCACAAAGGAAGGTATAAGGACATGAGGAAATATTTAGCAAAGGTAGACTGGAATAACACACTGAAAAATAAGACAACAACAGAATGCTGGAATATATTAAAGAGTGAAATTAAATGCATAATCAATTAATTTGTACCCTTCAAAAAACAAGGAAACGGTCCAAAAAGAAACACTTGTCGAAAGAAGCCATTAGAAAAATTAAGTATAAAAAAATGGTGTGGAAGTCATATAGAAGTACTGGAAATGATGAAGACTACAACATTTATAAAGAAGCACTTAACCAAGCTACAGCTGAAATTAGAAATTCAAAGAGAAGCTATGAACAACAATTAGCTAGTAATATAAAACATGACAGCAAGAGTTTTTTATGCGTATGTTCGAAGCAAACAGAAAGTTCAGGATAAGGTCGGTCCTCTAGAAGATAGTGCTGGAAATATAATATCAGAGGGATTCTTAATGGCAGAAGACCTGAATGAGTATTTTAGTTCTGTGTTTATCAAGGAAGATATTAGTTCACTGCCTGTACCAGAGACTAAGTTCAAGGGGGTAGATTCAAACTATTTAGGACAATTAATTGTAACCCCGGAAATGGTAGCTCAGAAAATAAGGGCTATGAAGGATATTAACTCACTTGGAGTGGATGGGATTCCGCCCAAACTACTATTGGAAATTGTAGAATAAATTAGCGTAACGCTTGAACAGTTTTCAATTTGTCATTTGAAGAGGGAGTGGTTCCTTTAGAATGGAAAGAGGCAAATATTATACCGTTATTAAAAAAACGTTCGAGAAACAAGTCAGAGAACTATAGACCAGTGAGTTTAACGTCAGTGATTCGCAAATTATTAGAAAGACTAATTAAAGATCACATGGTGGATTTTCTTATTAAACGTAACTTGATAAACCCATCTCAACACGGGTTTTTAAAGCGAGATCATGCTTAACAAATATGTTATGTTTTTTGGAAGACATAACTAAGTGGGTAGATGAGGGATCACCAGTAGATATCGTATACTTAGATTTTCAAAAAGCTTTCAACAAAGTACCACATCAAATATTACTGCTTAAACTAAAGGCCCATGGCATAGGAAATGGTATAATAAACTGGATATAAAAATGGCTGATTGACAGAAGACAACGTATAGTAGTTGATGGGGAGGCTTCAAACTGGAAATCGGTATTGATTGGGGTACCACAGGGATCAGTACTAGGACCTATATTATTCTTAATATATATCAACGATTTGGATGATGAATTAAGAAGCAAGGTGTTGAAATTTGCGGATGATACAAAAGTGTTTAGAAGGATTAAAAGTGATGGAGATAGACAGCATTTACAAGATAATCTTGACAGGTTGATTAAATGGTCTGAAAAATGGGAAATGCTGTTCAATTTTGGAAAATATAAATGCCTCCACACAGGACATGGGAACGAAGATGTAGAATATACAATGGGGGGTACTGTACTAAGTACTACTGTAAAAGAAAAGGACTCAGGGTTAACAATTAGTGCTGATATGAAGGTTTCAGAACAGTGCGGAATTGCAGCTTTAAAGGGAAATCAAATCCTTGGATTAATTAGGCAAATTATAGCGAAAAAAAAAAAATAAAAAAAAATAATAATACCTATGTACAAAACAATAGTGAGGCCTCAGTTAGAATATTGTATACAAGCGTGGAGGTCATATCGCAAGAAGGACATATATATGCTAGAAAGAGTAGAGAGGAGAGCAACTAAAATTACACCAAAACTGAGGGATCTTAGTTATGAAATTCGCTTAAAAGAATGTGGTTTAACAACACTAGAGACCAGGAGATTGAGAGGAGATCAGATAGGAGTGTTTAACACAATAAATGGTCATGAAAATATTGATAGAAATTTTTTTTTCTCAGTTAAAAAAAATAAAAGGACTAGAGCACATAAAGTTACATTAGCAAAGGAGCAGTATAGATTAGATATTAGAAAGTTCTCATTTTCACAAAGGACTCTAAATTAATGGGACATATTATCTGCTGATTGTGTGGGTGCTAGTAGGGTGAATATGTTTAAAAATAAAATCGACACATACCTCAGAAGGGCGGGATACACATAAATAAAAGGGTCGGACTCTCGATAAGCCAAAGGGCTTCCTTGTCCACCTGCCACCTAGAGTTAATTCTCTGGGTGGCAATGTTGTTAAATCTTGTTAAATATGTTTCAGTTGCCATTTTATGTTATTTCATAAATTGTGTTTTTGCCTAAATTACTGGTGGCCACTTATTTTCAGCGGAATATGGCACGCGGATCGATATACTTGTTAATCTTTGATGCTGTTTTATTTTAAAATTGCATGGTACGTGGAAAGTGATACATAGTTTATGATATGTTATGGGGCATGGTGATTCACTGAACAGTTATATCTAATTTAAAATATGGGCGATCTCAGAATGCAACGTTTAATTCGAGTATGCTTTCCAAAATACTAATCTTTGCATTCAAATATGCTTTATTATTATTTAGATTTTCAAGGACTTTCATATAATAGAAAAATCTCAAATACTAGTTGTATATTATGTATTTCTGCTAAACATAATAATTAATGAAGTAGGTTACTACTGAAATAAATATATATGAGTATAATTAATTTAATAAACGAAACCTTTTATAAAACAACAGAGCCGAAACAACCAATATTCGCCCGTTCTTGTCGCGTCGACAACGATACTACTTCGGCGACGATGCAATTTCAGCAAATTTGTTTTCAAAATGCCGCCGGTGTGACCGAATTATCCCGCCGAAGTCACCACCATTTGCTGCCTAGCCGAAGCGGTAAGGCAGTCCGAAGTTCCTAAGTGCAGAAACGAAAAACGAGTGGCGCTGCAGTCGTATTTCGTTTTGATGCAATGGAAACGAAAAATGGTTAGTTTATTAGAAATACCGCGAATACTAGAAGGTATTCGTTTTTGTACTTCAAATATGAAAACGAAAAACGAACATTGTTTGCTTTTTCCTTTTTCGTTCGCCAATTTCAAAATGAAAAAAAGGAAAAGACGGTATATACACAGACCGTGGTGGTGGTGGAAAGTGTGCGTGCGTAGGTCGGTGCACGATGACCGAACAATTCTGTGAAGCAGATTCGATCACGCAATCTCGCGATTTATTAAATTTTGTTATGTCGCGGCTACACGCTCTCGATAGGTCCGCGTCGTCGTCAGTAGGCATATACCAGTCAAACCGACCGGAAGGAACGTTCCTTACGGGGGCCTCGAGTCAAAGGATAGTAATTAGGTGTGGTGTAAAACATCGTAAGGACGTTAGGGTATACGTACGGACGTCGGACGAATCGGTGTTATGAAATTCAATGCAATGGAATGTAACAGTGGCGTCGCGATGTTCATCTTCATCGTCGCTGTCTCTGGTGAGTTGATCGAAATGTATCCGTCGACATGAATATATCTACGCCAATATAACATTCGCAGTACTTTGACGTACATCGAATAATTACCCACAAAGTAAACGCCAGCTATGCGGATTAGTGAACTGATATCGCTACGGATACGTACGGGGGACAATCATAAAAAAATATTGCTAACTTCGGCGAGTCTGCCGGATAAATCAGCTCCTGGAAAATGACATTGACTGCGGATCGTAAGTCTTTGTATTGATAACTTAATATATCAATAATTAGTCTACCGCCAAACTAACTTAGAATACAGAAACGATTTAATTCGATGTTTTTATCTCTGTGGTGTCCATCTGCAGTGCCACTTACGTAGACTAACACTTACATAATCCCGAATGTCCTATTTACAAACAAGCAATAATAAGCAACATTCTAACATGATCCAGGGCTAACCAAGGCAGCTTGATGCTGGTGGTTTGCATGCTCATGGAAACGAATTTGAGCATTTCCCCAACTATGGCTGTCCGAACTGTTCTTGTCAATGGTAATTTTAAATGCAACATCATAGCTAAATATATATTTGCACGGAAACACGCTGGGGACATATACTTACTTAATATCCGGGTTTATAATATATTTATAATGTGCACGCGAATTGTTGTCGGAGTGAGGCGAGTGAGAAGAATGTATGGATCACGTGATCGCGAAAGGCAATGTATGCGATATGGAATTAAGAGTTGTCATGTGGAATTTATTTGGGGTATTGTATGACGTTTATGCATGTCTCACGCGTTTTCTTTGTTTGGACAGCTGTGTACATTTATGGGTCAATGTATGAGTTGGCAGTTGTAGTTGTTGTCGCTGATGACAATGAGTACAACCTCGTGCGTGATCTGATGCGGAACTACGACTCCAGGCTCATACCTACAGTGAATTCAACAGAGGCTCTCAACGTTACGTTCAACCTTGCACTCTCTCAGATAATCGATACGGTAAGAACACGCATATATCAACCTCCATCATCCATATGCTTCACCCAAAGAAATCCTCTTTCATTGGCTCTGTGCGACTCCGTTACTGGGATATGTTCAATCAGGTCATTCTTCTGGTCATAGGCATATTTGACGGGATATATTATCTTATATGTGTATCTTCTTTGGGGGTCTTCTTCTGTCAAATCTGTCTCAAAAAAGTCTCTGTCGCGGAGGTCATCCTCCATGACTTCTGGGGTCTCCGTCGTGGAGGTCATCATCCTTGACTTCTAGGGTCTCCGTAGTGAAGGTCATCACCCATTAATTTTATGGTCTCCGACGTGGATGTCATCATCCAAGACGTGTAGGGTATCCGTGTCGGAGGTCATCATCCATGACTTCTAGGGTCTCCATCGTGGAGGTCATCATTCATGACTTCTAAGGTATACGTCACGGGGGTCATCAACCATGACGTCTAGAGTCTCCATTACGGAGGTCCTAATATGTGACTTCAAGGGTCCCCTTCGCAGTGGTCGTCAACCATGACTTCTAAGGTCCCAATCGCGGAGGTCATCATCCGTGACTTCAAGGATCTCCTTTGCCAAGTTCAACACAACTCTTTTGGATAAACCGTTCTTATTCTTTACAGTTGTATTAAAAAGCTGTTGGCGTAAACATGTGTCCTGGCCGGACCTGCATAAATCACCGTCATTACCACACCTGTTGAGCGAACACTATGTTGTGGCAAATGAAGAGATGTCTGTGTGTGTCAGATTTATAGAATAATACTAGGCCGCTGGTCTTACTGCCACACTCTGGGGACTCCCCCTTTAGTTTGTTCAGCATTATTATTACGCTGCTTTTCCGACTACTATTCATTACAAATCTCGCCGCTCAACACTGTATTTTCTCCAGTTCTTTTATATTTTCTTGTGTGTACGGGTCCCAAGCGGCGCCCGTGTATTCGAGGTTTGGACGAAGGCTTAGTTGGTGTTGATGTGGTTTTGATTTGTTGTATCCTGAAATGTTAATACAGAGCCACGGCTCTCAGCAGAACCGCCAATTATAGGCTGTTCTACGCAGCCCCTATTACGCGCACGTCCTGTTTTCAGATTAAGATCAATAAGTCCACGGTATGTTATACGTGTACGATATTTCCCCATGCATAGAATCCACGTCGAATTGATCCGTAGAAGGCATTTTGTTAATTGTCCGAATGGCCAAAACACATGCAAATTCGGGTGAAATAAACACAGTATGGGTGGGTGGATGTGCGTGCGTGGTTATGTGTGCAGATCAGTATGTATGCGCGCGTGTGTGTGTGTGTGTGTGCGCGCGCATGTGTGGTTGTGTGCGTGCATGTGTGTGGTGTGTGTTCGTGCGTGTGTGGGTGCGTGCGTGCGTGCCCGTGTTTGTGCCAGCGTACGGTACGTGCGGCTGTATACATGTGCGAGTACGTGCGCGTTTAAGACATCCGTTAACGTGTCTATGCTTGTTAAAAGATGTATTTTTCTTGCAGGACGAAAAGAATCAGGCCTTGACGATGAACTGTTGGGTTACTCAGGTAAACGGACATAGGTATTTGTTGCATAACTGGTGTGTGTGTGTGTGTGTGTGTGTGTGTGTGTGTGTGTGTGTGTGCGTGTGTGTGCGTGTGTGTGTTTGTTTGTTTGTGTTTGTTTATTTATTGTTAAATGCTTTGACATTAATCAGTAGATCGCCAATAACACATACACATATAAGTGCAAATAGTCCGGAATAATCACTCACACTTACTGTTCACAATGCATATTCACACTGGTGTTCACACTGACTGTTCACACTTGTCCAGAAGTGGATCGACTACAAGTTGATGTGGAACCCGACCAAGTACGGCGGCGTTAAAGTCGTCCGTCTTCCTCGCGACTCAATCTGGAAACCGGACATCGTATTGTACAACAAGTAGGTGACAGCGGTCAAGCAGGCTTTAAATATTCGTTTAAAAGAACCAATTATTCACTTTGCGTCCAAAACGTACTTATTTACCAAACTTTTTGTAAATAAGATTAATTTGTAATATGCCCACTTGTAAATTAACGAATTAATCAGGCATACATTAATGCTTGCTTTGACAATTGCGTATGGCATGCAAGCCCATGAACTGGTGCTGTGATGGGTTCGTATGTAGCCTATATGCACGCAGCGTTGATGCAATATAATTCCACTTGGGGAGTTCCTTGTGGATGGAAATAGTTGAATTAGGAACAAAAACAAAATGTAAAGACGTCTGTCAGCACACCCGGTCGACTGGGTTAATTTCAACATCCTACCCCTCTCAACTGAGAACATTTTAACATTGTCCTCGAAAGTTAAAACTTCAACACTACACATTTCGAAAAATATTCCAGACAGAAACGTCACTGATGTCAACCATATCACGGCCCTGTAATGTGAACGTTGACCTTTGGACATCTTCATTGCAGTGCTGATGTCACTTCGTACGAATCGACAATCAACACTAAAGCGATCGTGTCGTCAGACGGCGCTGTGATGTTGCTCTTGAAGGCGATATTTCACAGCTCGTGCGCCGTCGACGTCAAGTATTTCCCATTTGATGAACAGAACTGTTCCCTGAAGTTCTCGTCTTGGACGTATGACATACTGCAGGTAGATCGTCGCCGGGACCTTCTTGTGTCTGTTTTGTCTTCCGTGATTATATCTAGTAATTCTGTGTTACCAGCCTTGATCGACAAGACACAGAACGAAAGTGGAAGTTTACAGACTAAGTAAAATTAATATATCAATTTCAATTAAACTTCGCATATGTAAAAGTAATGCTCTTGTCAAGTGATGTGCCAAATATGCAGTCTGTTGAGTGCGAGCTCATGCCACTAAGCCCGCTCAAACATGGTTATTTTTTATATCATGGGAATTTATTATGTTATCACTGTAAAGTCTTAGACAGTCTTAGCTACAGTCTTAAATAGTCTTAGCTACAAACTTGTTACTGGACGTACACAGGAATGTTTAGTTTTAAGTCAATGCCGTTTGGACGTTGCAAAAGCTCAATCATGCATTATAACCACCGCCGCGTGTAAGCTGTAGGATTAAGCATCCGCGTTCAAACGGCAATAACTCGAAAACTATCAATACATCCTGGGTGCGTCCAATAGTATATTTGTAGATGATATTATTGTTTTACGGTGATATAAAAAGTATTAAATCCCACTGGAAGTTTACGCATTCGCGATGTTCAAACGGCAGTGACTAAAAAAGTAAACGACATGTCTGGGTACATCCAGCGACAAATTTGTAGGTAAGATTATTACCTTAACTGTGATATAAAAAATACTACATTCCTCGAGTGCAATTTCAGGTTCAGCTTGAAACACCAACCCGCATAGTAGCACACCATGCTAAAAGGATACTCGCTCTTAGCAGCATTTATAGCCAGGATGTCACCTACAGTCGCTAGGTTTCAGATTCAAAAGTATAATTAATTACTGTTCATATCAACTAGTTGATATGATTTCGTTCGCCTAGCAAATCACACAAAAATGTCATGTAAGTTGTAGTTGATATAGCTAGATATATCAACTACAACTTACATGAATATTTTTTGTGATTTGCTAGGCGAACGAAATGGTATACTTGCTTTAATTAATACCGTAGAGACAATACATAACTTTACACTTTAGCCTAATTTGTTTATACAATGGTTACCATGCACACTTCACAAATCAGTCATTTTAATACGTCGTTTGTGCATCTCTCCGTTTCGCAGCTGAACTTGCTCAACGTAGGCGAAGAAGGTGACCTGTCGATCTACAACCCTAACAGCGAATGGGCACTGGTCAGGTTAAGCATCGTTCGTAATATAAAGTACTACTCGTGCTGCATCGAAGCGTACCCGGATGTGACGTACACGATCCAGATGCGCCGGAAGCCGCTGTTCCATGTCTTCAACATGATCGTTCCGTGTCTCCTCATCACGCTCGTCGCTCTCCTCGGATTTTACATGCCGAGTGATTCCGGGGAGAAGGTGACGATGGGCATCACGACGCTCCTATCAATGACTGTTTTTTTTATGTTTGTCAACGAGAGTTTGCCGCCGACGTCTGACATCCTACCTTTCATATGTAAGTATGCGTGTGTGGGCGTGCATGTGTGCGTGCGTGCGTGCGTGCGTACAATAACACGAAAGCCGTTCATTTCATAGTAGTAGCTCCTAATGTGTTGTTTTTGTTTCTTAAATATCACCAATATTATACTGCTATTTTGCGCCTTCTTTTTTGACTTTTTCTCATCGGTCGTTTTGTCTGTATAATTGGTCATTAACAAAAATAGTCATATCCTTATTATTTTTCGTTAATTCATTTGTTCCCTTCATTTTCTATAAATAATTTTATCTTGCAAAGTTTCATTACCCTGAGCAGCTTCTCTGGTGCCCCCGTATCCAAACTCTCATTTTCGGTGTCAAGGCGTTTACACTGTATGTTAGGGTACAGCGGGGGAATATGCCTACTGTAGGCGTATTGCTCCAAACCTGAGGCAATACGGCTACATAAAGGGGCAAGTCGCCCAGTGGGAGGCGTTTCGCCCCACAAGAAATTTTGGAGTCGTGTCGACACATTTGTTACGTATAACACAAATCTAAGAAATACCATTTAAGCAAATCTATTTTCATAGTATACGTATATTAGAAGTTTGGTACAACGAATACAAATGCCACAATTGATCAACATTGCTGTAATGTCCAGGTGTGCACTGTTTGTCGATCCATTTCTTACACTGGTCGCGACCTATTAGTCATCATGCTTGCAGACAGGGGATTCCTAGGGTGGAAACGCATTACCTCCCCACTAATCGATATTGTCCTGTATGCTGGAAGAGTCCCGCTTGTTCCAGTTGGATTTTACTGACCAGCGTCAAAGGGGTATAGTTTAACAAGTTGGAGGTTTTGGTGAGCGTCATTGTGGGGGGTGGTTGGACTTTTGTGGAGCATCAAACAGCTTCTTGTTGTTGGTGTAGCTTCTGCTTCGTTTTTCGCGTCTTTCCTTGTGAACTGTGGACACAGTGGTTCTCTTCAACTTCTTGTCAGCGGCATTTCCCAGCAAATTATGCCAATACGAAGAAGACGTTTTCAGGCTAACTTCTGTTGTTGAACGGGTGGTTTATATCCCCGTGACCATTGCCATGTCATGTGTCAAACGTCTGATATCAGTAGTAGTTGAACCCATCCTAACCTTCCCATGCGTGGTTACAAAAACATAAAGATGACTGCGGATCGCGCAACAGCGGCGGGGCAAAACGCCCTCCTAGCCGTATTGCCCCCTTGGCTGGTAGGCGTCTCGCTCCAACACTGCAATTGTTTCTATATGTAGATGGAGTCCAATAAGCGTCCTCATTATCACCAAAATCACTGTTGCTAAGTATTTGTAAGTTAGTTATGTTGATATGTGCGCAATTACAAAACAATACCTTTGATTACCAACTTTATTAACACAAAGGTAGACGTTAATTCATCACCAAAAACGAGAAAAACACAATACTGTGATTTTTATAAATATATTTGAATATTGACTTTAGCGCTCACGGGATAAGACAGAGAGAGGTGTCAGCTCTAGAAACAGCAAAAATGGTGGTATATTGCATTAAGCGTTCGTGAGAAAAGGGACGTGGACGTATTGCCTCAAACGGGCGTATTCCCCCGCTATATCTTATGTTCCATACCACCGCTGTGCAGCTTCTCTCCAACGTAACCTTTTTCATTCTATACTATTTTATGTATTTTAATATGTTGTGAATCGCCACGAACATGTATGGATCTGATCTAAGGGCAAATAAAATATAGTTTTATTTTTAATTCCTCATTCACCCTTTTGACCCCAGATTTCGCGCTATCTTCTGTCTTATAAAACATGGCCAGCCCCCAAACACCCTGACTTGTTGTTTTTCCACCTCTGTTCTATGCTGCAGGTTTATTTTACGGCATCATGTTGACGATCGTGTCGCTGACAACAGCGATGGCAGTAATGACGATCAACGTCCACAACATGGGCCAGAGGGGAGCCGAAGTGCCGAATATAGTGCGCAAGGTCTGTTTCGGCGTGCTTGCCAAGATACTGTGTATCAAGATGCGTTCGCCAGACGTCGCCACCGCAGAAAAGGTACGACGGGTACACGTATGTCGAATTTTATGAGGACACATTTGAATATATTTCATTGCTGACGAAACATGATGAAAACTGGGAGGATTGAGCACTGTATTGCTGTCGTACAAGATATCAGAAGGCGAGATGGGGACTCTGTGATGTTGCAGTTCCAGCTAAGCCCCTACACTAAGTACTGGATCCTCAGCTTCCAAGTCCTCCCCCTCGTTCAGATGGCTACGTGTTTCTATTAATGTCCGTTTAGTATTCAGTGTGTTAAATACACAGTCATCACTATTTCCCTGTAATGTACTATTGAAACGGTTCAACAATGTATTCAAGAATGGTGTCGTCTTAACTGCATTTGCTGATTAACATAATAGAGATACCTTTATTATTTTTCGTTTGGCATTCACTTTGACAGATGCTTGGTAATCAAAATCGTGACTCGATTTGGCGCTTATCTTAATAGCGAAGGCAGAAACGGTGTACTGGAAATGTTTACCTAAAGGCAATATTCATGATTACAATTCAATCGGTCTTCACAGTGTGAAAACATGAACTTACAACTGTTTGTTATCTATATAAAACAATGCCTAAATATTCCTGGATTTACACGTTACCAGTGTTTGACGGGAATTGTACGGATGTAGATCGTTGAACTTCTGTTAAACAATTGCCATTTTTAGCCCTTTCAACGTTGTTATTGTTATCTTATAACACCTAGAACAATATGTAGGCCTACCTTCTTCACATTAATTGCGTTATTGCCGTATTTGTAACTGGCTTATAGACCATGTATAATGAGTATCATGTGTGCGCAGGATTCGTTTCCCGCCGCTGACACGGACAATGATCACCTGGACACTGACTCGGACAATGATCACCTGGACACTGATACGTTGCACAATAATCTGCAGAAGAACGTCGGTCATCACCCGACAGGTCGCTTCAGCATGCGGCTCGGCTTCGCCGGCACGTCGAGTGGCGACGGTGCCGCCACGGACAACATCGAGCGGCAGTTTTTACGAGTGCTCAATCGCATTAACCAGACGATCGATCTGAACGAGATCCGAGCAACTGAAGAGGACCGACTCAATTGCATCAAGTATGAATGGCAGCAGGTAGCGTTAATGGTCGACCGGATGCTGTTTTACATATTCGTGGTGACGACGCTTGGCGTTACTTATGGTATTATAATCCATGCTCCAAACTCTTAGCACTTCTTCCTGAGTCAACTCTCGGACTAGGTAATATAGCCGATGGTGGGCGCCTACGCAGAACGAACATATCAGGCACCTTCCAGCCGATGCAGAAACACGCAAAGATCCTGTTTGGGGTGGTGACGACAGCTTCGGGGGTTGGTGTAGAGCTTAATTCGAGTAGGCCTACCCCGGTTAGCTCGAGCGAATGTTGGACGTCCGATAGCCGAATGCCTCGCGGCCGCCAATCCTGAACAACCCAGAGATAAAAGGAGGAATTTGGCTGTAGACTAAACTGTTCTCACCGGAAGCTATGCTGCATTATTATCGTTATTAGCTTATACCGGTCCACGAACAAGAAACCTAGCGCACAAAGATATAATAATAGTACAAAGCACACTTTAAATATTCCTGCGTTGAGCATCACAAATGGGTGTGACTGGTGTGTAGGGGTCTATGTACAGCATGTACAATATGTACAGTATTAAGGACTGGATACTGCGCTATATAAGAACTTGCCTTTACTTGTTTTTCACCAGACTTTATGCACTTTAATTCACCAGTACACCTTTGCGTGTCTAAGTTATAAATATACACTTCCTCCCGTTGGAACCTGCATCTGCACGTCCTTAAGGCTCACCACAAACCTCCAACTGCACCCCTTTGTGACATCCAACTCCACCCTCTTGAGGCTCACCACAAACCTCCAACTGCATCCCCTTGCGACATCCAACTCCACCCTCTTGAGGCTCACCACAAACCTCCAACTGCATCCCCTTGCGACCTCCAACTCACCCTCTTGAGGCTCACCACAAACCTCCAACTGCACCCCTTTGCGACATCCAACTCCACCCTCTTGAGGCTCACCACAAACCTCCAACTGCACCCCCTTGCGACCTCCAGCTCCACCCTCTTGAGGCTCACCACAAATCTCCAACTGCACCCCCTTGCGACCTCCAACTCACCCTCTTGAGACTCACCACAAACTAAAAGTGCACCTCAAAACCTACTATCTTGGGTCGGTTTCATGAAGCGTACTTAAAGTTACGCAATTACTTAGCACCACGCGTTTGCGTAAACTATTACGTTTGCTTATAATAAAAAATCGCGTCATTTACTATGACAACCATCTTAGCGTTTAGAAAGGCCTACCATTATCCCTCACGAAGTATGTACATTACGCTAAATAACTAGCGATGTATTTTTCGAAATGCATCGCCAATTATTTGTTACAGTGGACATCGCCAACTGTTAGATCAGAGGTCAATGGTCCAAGGAAGCGAATAGTCATAGAAAGAGGGGAGTAGACATCGCCAATTGCTAGATGAGAGGTCAATGGTCCAAGGAAGCGAATAATCATAGAAAGAGGCGAGTGGACATCGCCAATTGTTAGATGAGAGATCAATGGTCCAAGGAAACAAATAGTCATAGGAAGAGGCGAGTGGACATCGGCGCCTTGAATGAGAGATTTACAAGACTCGAAAGTTAGCGTATTAATATTTATGTAGGTTACAGCGTCTACGTAGTACGACAAGGATAGTCGACACTGTTCATATACGTGAGAAATTCTACAGTAACATGTAATTTCGTGTATCCGACCATTCCTTGTGTCCTATTTTGATTTTCAAACCAATAAGTCCTTGGTTATGCTGCTGGTGAATCATTTGAAGTGAAGTTTGTCAAATATAGGCCTACTGAGGTAAATGGAAGCCTCTATTTATATATTTGTCTAATTCACGCAACTATTCAAGTGTCCGCACCATAACTTGTCACAGATCGGCCATTCGTCTTTGACGTTTGGTTCAATTTCTAGACGAGTTACGTAGCTCAGCTGATAACGGGAACCAATCTAGACTAACGATATGTTACTCATGCATGCGTTACATGGGTTTGACGTCTGGCTAAACGTTACGTAATATTTTTTGAAATGTCGTCGAACTGTCGATATCAGACAGTTGTAGTAATAATAAATCAGCCATTTTTTGTAGGCTTGCACGGAGTTCCAAAATAAAAACAGTTTTAATTCATTGTTCATTATGCGTATGTGAAGTGATATGTGTGGGGGTCTTTGCCAAAATGAACCTAATTTTAGGGGGTGTACTTGTGAGCGTTACGAAACGTGCCAATGGAGTAATAGGAGGTCTGATTATTCGACAGAAAGAGGGACGTTCTGTAAGAAGGGTCCCTAAAAATTGGCACACCATTTGTGGTGAGTGTGCACTTTTTTAAATATAATAAAAAGCTGGACTGCCTACACTTCCGGGGTCACAATTAAGGAGCGCAACGCCTACATCGTCACCAAGTCACGGTGCCAAACACAGTAAAGGATATGTGGACGGTGTTGGCAGTCTGAAGTCTCCTACGGTCGTTATGATTGGACATTGTGACATCACCGATGACGTATGGTATCATTTAGCTTCGTAAAGGACTTGTGTTGTGGTAACCAATCGATAAAAAGAACTGTGTTTTACTTCTTTTTGAGTGGAAAGAGTACTGCACAATAAACGCCACACTGTCTTGACAATAACAAATTGCCTATACCCAGGCAAAGTTATTGTCAAGACAGAGTGGCGTATTATTATACAATGGCCAGGAGAACATGTACGATTGTAAACAACATTCTGGTGGAGCCTTTCATTCGCTTTTTCAGCAGTTGAGAGAATGTGCCCCCACCTTCCGCCTTATCCACCGTTCAAGGATGTGCATTTTATGTCAGAGTTTAGTCTCTAAGCCTTTGACTCAAAGGCCTGACCGCAAGGCAGCGGTTGCTAGTTGTCCATAGCAGGGACATGAGTTGGTGACAATGACACACACGCTGGTGTTCGCACGCTGGTGGGTCATGCCCACTGCACGTCTGGGGCTCATGGTGCTCCGAGTTCTCTCCAATTAGCCTGGTGCCTCAAGGTAACAAACATCTGCTAGTTACCTAGATATGGTTACATTCTGGTTATACATGTTTCCACAGTGGGAAACTGTGCCGAGCAAAGATTGAACTGAAAAGCCATTTACGAACATACCATATTTCACCGACAATCCATGGAACGGTCATTCTCGGTACGATGAATTCCTGCTGTTGATGATGACGAGTATAAAAAAATATTGCATTCCTTGTCCCTAATATGTAGGATTAAAGATCAAAATCAACTTTCTATAGGACATATAAGCTGAGAAATCAGAGAATATATTATTATGGCGGTAACGTTTGATTATCCAATATATAACAGTCAGAGGCAGGAGGGTTTATCTCCGCTTTATTTGCCAAAAGGTCTAAGGATGGTATATGTTGAAAAAAAGTACCATAGAATCCGAATATCGATAAAAGGGTCGGACTCTCGATAAGCCAAAGGGCTTCCTTGTCCACCTGTCACCTAGAGTTAATTCTCTGGGTGGCAATCTTATTAAATAGTGTTAAATCTTGTTAATTTACATGACATATAAATATCATAATGATATAACCTATCACAATTGCGTGTAATTATCACAATTTGCTGGGATCAGGACTTAATTAATTTAATCATTTCACTTTTCTGTTTAACTATCTTATTTAGACTACGTCATATTGATTCTGTTCTATAGTTTATCCAAACGCAACCTGTAACTAATTTAATACCACGTGACAATGTCCTATGTTTTTGTGTCATTCACGTTTGTTTGTCTTCAATCTGTGTTGTGGTCGTAGTTATGCATTTATCTTGACAAAAATGCGAAATTAAAATGTACGTTTTAAATATATTTTTCATTGTTATCTACTATTGCGATTCCTAGTCCATTGGACACAAAACATGCAAATCTACTAATTTGAAACTATTTTTTGCTATATACCTGATAGAAACTCACTTTTAGGTCTTTGTAAAAGGACATCTAAAAATAAATTTTGCAAACTTGAAATTCTGCAAAGTTGACCAGATGGAATTGTCTCGTTTTGTTGCCGTGCACGCGTATAAAATGATTGAATTTTGGTCGTAATATAATTTCACACGTTTTCAGGTGGCGTGGCCGAAGAGGCATCGCCGCAAGTCCAACTCTGCTGATTGGTTTTAATTATTCATAATTTAAGTGGTGGCAAGTGCAACAGCCTATTGTGCATACATGGTTTCAAAGGGTGTCTTAAAGGTTAGTAGGCGCCTACATAAGTGTCATGTTTGCGTGTAAAATTGAACGTTCGCGGTTCATTAGTATAACTAGCAAATACGTCCATCGCCTGACGCGTTGTAGTTGATGCGTGACAGACATCTCAATGTTGAGCCAATGTAGGGAAACACACAACGTCGGTACATAAACAACAGAACACGCTCGCATAGGTACGCGACTATTTAAGCACAGGTCGAACATATAATTAGAAACAATCGCGTCACGCACGAGTTGCTATTCTCTTTGTGTATTCAAAATATCGAAGGTCGGAGAGAAAGTGAAGGTCACGTCCATCGATAAGTTTCTGTCGTGATGATGTATATAGATCTAAGTGTCAACTACTATTCGTATTGCTATGGTATGGGCATGAGAATAAACGCTTTGTATCAGCGTATAATTCACGTTGCCAAGCAATCTATTCGATGTTGGAGTAATATGGTTCTAAGCGCCTCTTTTAGCGACAAAACTTTCTTTATCTACTTATTTTCCGCAAAGGCAGAAACGGTTAATACATTCACGTATGCACTTATCTTATCTAAATAATATTATAATCTCAGAACCGTATCAAGTAGGCCTACATAACAAACAAAAATATAATTTTAGTGATAGACCTAATCATTTATAAAATTTCGTTATGTGGGGCAAAGCGCACCACCCGTGTAATTTGGCACCACTACTGAATATAAAATGGTATCCTAGTTATAAATCCATGTTCATAAATATTGTCAATGTTGTTAAAAAGTTGTATAACAATGAGCCTACTGATGTTTAACATCGATCTAGATTTCATATTTAGTTAGCGGTATTGCGTAGATATGATCAAATAAATACAAAAACCAGCGAGTGTATATTTATTAGTCAGTTGACAAACAGATCATTACATAAACAACTGTAAAATTTTATGCTAAATATTAAATGGATTAGTTCATACAATACACTTCTATTGTATTATAGAATTGTATACAGTTTTGAAAACGTTTCAAAATCAAATAATTTCAATTGTTATACGTTCTCCATAACAGTGTTTTAGTTCGTGGTTGACTCTGATGCACAGCAAGGCGGACTGCGAGAGTGGCATATGTAGGACAATATTTGTGTTGATGGGTGGACCACAACGGAAACAAGCGCTTGCATTTTCTTGTGTCATCCTTAAATATTTAACGTATTCTGAATGTATATTTTATTTATGTACCAGTGCACATTTTCAATCAATCAACGGAGTTCGATCCACTCACCCGAGACTGCGAGTAAGAACAACGTAGTCATCAAGCGACATTCCATTGCGCGGTGAGAGTGCTTGACGCTGTATTTCATGATTCAGCCTCACTCGACGTCTGTCTGTACACCCTAACGTTGTTGCGACGTGTTGACACCACAAACAAGTTATATTCACGCGTTTTCATTGTAACAACGTCCGCGCATGGAACTTGAATATGCACAGAGCATGCCGAAAGAGGACGCGACGGCAGACATCTTGGAGACCAAGTATATCATTATCATCAACTGAGCTCTGTTTTGTAGGAGAGGTTTTAAGAGTATATTTTGGGGCGCGTTAGTGATTTGTTTAAAATACCGGACTCCCATTCGAGAGAATAGTAGGTCTATAAATGTCTACCTACCGTTATAAGTATCATAGACAGTGGTGGCTATAACGAAAAATCTTCGCGCTGCGATTCCAGTGTGGCTGAAAGCTTCGTATTGGAGTCGAAGTGGTGTTCCACTGAACAGGTTTGCAAAGGACTGAAGTGTAAAGCCATTGAACAGTCCTATGGACTGGATATAACACTTTATAATTATAAGACCTTACTTTTATATTTCGAATTAATTGATGCATGCTTGGTACGATCGATGATGGAACAGTGTATTAATATCTCACATATACATATTAGTTGTTTATGTTTGAGTCACTGTTGGTGTTTCAGATGTACTTGATACTCATAACTTATCAATCAACTATATTACCAAAACACAATAATTGTGTTTACATATAGTGTGAAATAAAGACGTTAATTAGTGTGATTAGTGTGATCAAAATTGGTTAGCATTAACAATCAACACAGTTGACTGAAGTGTGAACTGCTCCTGTTAATGGTCACCCCTCCTCAGAGCTCAGATGACATGTGCATTGATAGCAAAACCATACATGATTTATGTCTGAATTTTAGAAAAAGTCTACTCACAGTATATGCCTTTGAAAATGAACTGATGAAATGTATGTGCAATGCAATCGTATACATTTTATTAATGTACCACGTGGTACAGATGGGCAAATACAATTAATATTCGTAGCCTTCGCAAACCCACTGGTCATTCCTTTGGACCGGCCGGGCTTAAACCCCTGTAAGGTCGCTGATCGTGTCAGGGCCGCTGCTTTTGATGGGAATCTTGTTTAGCAGTGGTGATGAACGGGGCAGTAGGGAGCGCAGCGGGCGGTGCACCGGAAATCCTCTCAAGGTATTTACACTGACCAATGCTATTATCGACGTTATAATTAGACAACATTATTGCGTCGTACGAGCGCCATCTCCCTAATTTATTAAGAGGTTTTTTTTCAGTTCTTGTGCTCTGTCTACTTTCTAGGGGTTGATAGATTTAGGGACATCTTCGCCGTGTCCTCCCTCTTCATGGCCTACATGGAATCGGTTGCTATCTCCGAGTTAAGGGTTCTCCACAATGTCTTGCGGGCGGGCGGGCGTGCGGGCGTGCGGGCGTGCGGGCGTGCGGGCGTGCGGGCGTGCGGGCGTGCGGGCGTGCGGGCGTGCGGGCGTGCGGGCGTGCGGGCGTGCGGGCGTGCGGGCGTGAATCATTCGCTACGTGCAAAAGATCTCAACTAACAATTTAACCTCCCCATGTATGCGAACGTGTACTGACTATAAGATATCAACAAAGAACCGGTGGTTTAATATACAGTTGTGCATGCATGATGGAAAGAATAAAATCGCAAACAAGAAACACAAATGTATTCACAAGGAAATATGTCACAAGAATTGTTTCATAAAAACGGTACATTATGCCAGTAGTAAAGTCAGCTGTAGAAAGATGAATTGAAAAAATATATAATTATAAATGTTCAAGTGTGAAATATGAATCAAACTGTTCTTTGCATAAAGTGGCATAGTGAGTTCACGTGTCAATTATATGCCTCCGAATCCAATTAAGATAAAATTTTAATCGTACAATCAGAAACCTTTAAGCAAGTTGTATGACTAAGTACAGACCGTCCGTGCATTATTTGTCAATAGCCCCAATATGTCTTGAAGTTAAAGTTTAACCACTGAAATTAAACAGTAAACCTCGACCCGTAGGCATATATCTTATGTGTTCTTTACGTGTCTCTTCGATACAGCTACTTTAAAATGTCAATGTGTTTGTCATTTTGTAACATGCAACAGTTTTAATATAGTTGCACTTAACCACATATCGACGGCGCGAAGATGTTTCCTTCACACCACTCTCTACAACATCGTACTTATTAGCACTGCTGAGTAAACTGGAGCAATGTGAAATGAACGAAATTGCTCAAGCGTCCCCTCTGAAGCAATTGAGTTTCCCTTGGCGGGGCACTATTTCCGCTTGAGGTGAAACCGTGTCGGTTAATAAAAAACGAATTTAACAACAAAGGTCCGACAGCATCGAAGTGCTAAGTGAAATTCCGGCAAACCTTTCCAACAGCACTGCTGAAAATCTACAACAGCATCCTCCTTCGTCTTCCGATGTTATGTTCTGCAGCAGCAAAGTTCTGAGGCTGCGGCCAAACTCGTTTTGGTGATTGTGGGTAACATCCAGTCGCATGTCCAAAAATGCACTTCTATTGTATTATAGAATTGTATACAGTTTTGAAAACGTTTCAAAATCAAATAATTTCAATTGTTATATGTTCTCCATAACAGCGTTTTAGTTCGTGGGTGACTCTGATGCACAGCAAGGCGGACTACGAGAGTGGCATATGTAGGACCATATTTGTGTTGATGGGTGGACCACAACGGAAACAAGCGCTTGCATTGTCTTGTGTCATCCTTAAATATTTAACGTATTCTGAATATATATTTTATTTATGTACCAGTGCACATTTTCAATCAATCAACGGAGTTCGATCCACTCACCCGAGACTGCGAGTAAGAACAACGTAGTCATCAAGCGACATTCCATTGCGCGGGTAGACTGCATGGCGCTGTATTTCATGATTCAGCCTCACTCGACGTCTGTCTGTACACCCTAACGTTGTTGCGACGTGTTGACACCACAAACAAGTTATATTCACGCGTTTTCATTGTAACAACGTCCGCGCATGGAACTTGAATATGCACAGAGCATGCCGAAAGAGGACGCGACGGCAGACATCTTGGAGACCAAGTATATCATTATCATCAACTGAGCTCTGTTTTGTAGGAGAGGTTTTAAGAGTATATTTTGGGGCGCGTTAGTGATTTGTTTAAAATACCGGACTCCCATTCGAGAGAATAGTAGGTCTATAAATGTCTACCTACCGTTATAAGTATCATAGACAGTGGTGGCTATAACGAAAAATCTTCGCGCTGTGATTCCAGTGTGGCTGAAAGCTTCGTATTGGAGTCGAAGTGGTGTTCCACTGAACAGGTTTGCAAAGGACTGAAGTGTAAAGCCATTGAACAGTCCTATGGACTGGATATAACACTTTATAATTATAAGACCTTACTTTTATATTTCGAATTAATTGATGCATGCTTGGTACGATCGATGATGGAACAGTGTATTAATATCTCACATATACATATTAGTTGTTTATGTTTGAGTCACTGTTGGTGTTTCAGATGTACTTGATACTCATAACTTATCAATCAACTATATTACCAAAACACAATAATTGTGTTTACATATAGTGTGAAATAAAGACGTTAATTAGTGTGATTAGTATGATCAAAATTGGTTAGCATTAATAATCAACACAGTTGACTGAAGTGTGAACTGCTCCTGTTAATGGTCACCCCTCCTCAGAGCTCAGATGACATGTGCATTGATAGCAAAACCATACATGATTTGTGTCTGAATTTTAGAAAAAGTCTACTCACAGTATATGCCTTTGAACATTAACTGATGAAATGTATGTGCAATGCAATCGTATACATTTTATTAATGTACCACGTGGTCCAGATGGGCAAATACAATTAATATTCGTAGCCTTCGCAAACCCACTGGTCATTCCTTTGGACCGGCCGGGCTTAAACCCCTGTAAGGTCGCTGATCGTGTCAGGGCCGCTGCTTTTGATGGGAATCTTGTTTAGCAGTGGTGATGAACGGGGCAGTAGGGAGCGCAGCGGGCGGTGCACCGGAAATCCTCTCAAGGTATTTACACTGACCAATGCTATTATCGACGTTATAATTAGACAACATTATTGCGTCGTACGAGCGCCATCTCCCTAATTTATTAAGAGGTTTTTTTCAGTTCTTGTGCTCTGTCTACTTTCTAGGGGTTGATAGATTTAGGGACATCTTCGCCGTGTCCTCCCTCTTCATGGCCTACATTGAATCGGTTGCTATCTCCGAGTTAAGGGTTCTCCACAATGTCTTGCGGGCGGGCGGGCGTGCGGGCGTGCGGGCGTGCGGGCGTGCGGGCGTGCGGGCGTGCGGGCGTGCGGGCGTGCGGGCGTAAATCATTCGCTACGTGCAAAAGATCTCAACTAACAATTTAACCTCCCCATGTATGCGAACGTGTACTGACTATAAGATATCAACAAAGAACCGGTGGTTTAATATACAGTTGTGCATGCATGATGGAAAGAATAAAATCGCAAACAAGAAACACAAATGTATTCACAAGGAAATATGTCAAAAGAATTGTTTCATAAAAACGGTACATTATGCCAGTAGTAAAGTAAGCTGTAGAAAGATGAATTGAAAAAATATATAATTATAAATGTTCAAGTGTGAAATATGAATCAAACTGTTCTTTGCATAAAGTGGCGTAGTGAGTTCACGTGTCAATTATATGCCTCCGAATCCAATTAAGATAAAATTTTAATCGTACAATCAGAAACCTTTAAGCAAGTTGTATGACTAAGTACAGACCGTCCGTGCATTATTTGTCAATAGCCCCAATATGTCTTGAAGTTAAAGTTTAACCACTGAAATTAAACAGTAAACCTCGACCCGTAGGCATATATCTTATGTGTTCTTTACGTGTCTCTTCGATACAGCTACTTTAAAATGTCAATGTGTTTGTCATTTTGTAACATGCAACAGTTTTGATATAGTTGCACTTAACCACATATCGACGGCGCGAAGATGTTTCCTTCACACCACTCTCTACAACATCGTACTTATTAGCACTGCTGAGTAAACTGGAGCAATGTAATATGAACGAAATTGCTCAAGCGTCCCCTCTGAAGCAATTGAGTTTCCCTTGGCGGGGCACTATTTCCGCTTGAGGTGAAACCGTGTCGGTTAATAAAAAACGAATTTAACAACAAATGTCCGACAGCATCGAAGTGCTAAGTGAAATTCCGGCAAACCTTTCCAACAGCACTGCTGAAAATCTACAACAGCATCCTCCTTCGTCTTCCGATGTTATGTTCTGCAGCAGCAAAGTTATGAGGATGCGGCCAAACTCGTTTTGGTGATTGTGGGTAACATCCAGTCGCATGTCCAAAAATGCACCCCTAAAATCAACAACGCTACAGCCCTGAAACCTATTACCTTTTATTTACACGTAACTAGGACATATTACTACGGATGGCGCATGAACATGTTGGGTGACAATAATTGTATATTACATTAATGTCCAATTAATCTCAAAACAGCGAGCGACCAATACGCGAGCGGTAGAACAATCTAACGGACCGACTTCAATGCCTCCCCTACACACACCCAAGTGTTACCAATATTACAAGCACTCTGCAATTTTATTTTTGGTAATCCCTCCACATGTTTGTGTTTTATGCACATTTCAAAGATGCCGCCAAACTTGGCAAAGCACCAGGAAAATCAGCACTTCACTGTTGGACAATTTGTAATCCAGCACAACATTCTCAGGTAGGACGTATTAACTCCTAATACAGTTTTCCAGAAAGTCTAATATGTGTTTTATAAGAATATTCAATACAGCCAGTTGTTATGATACGTTCACATTAATATTGATTTTTTACCTTGTGCCCGATTTACAAAGGTAAATATCAATAAAAAGTCATCTTAGGGTGTGAATTCCTCAAAGGCCAGACGTCTCAAGCAGTTCAATTACACAATATTACTCAGCCTAATTAGCAGGCATTCATAAAACAATGCCACTTGCTTGATTGGCCAGAAGGTCCATTCAATAGACAAGATCTTCAAGTGTGTTTAATTAGCAGATGTAAACACAAAAGATTGATGAATCACCCTGCTGCGCGTCCTCCATGATTGTGCAATGACTACAGCGTGCTTCCGTTGCCAGCCTCTCTAATAGAGCTCAGTATGCAGTTAGTTTTCCCATTGGCGACCATGTTAACGTTTTGTCTGATTACAAGAAAACGTGACCTACAAAATGTCTTACATTTCTCACCAGCTGTTATCATCATCTCATTGACATGGTGATAGATAAAAAAATTGCATATTTTTAGCTCTCGTAAAATGCCTGTATGTGTGACACCCGTCAATATTTACGAATGCCGGCAAACATTACTCCGCCAAAGGGTCAAACAGGCAAATTGCTGCGAAATATCCTTCACTTATTCAAATCATCAAGTAATCCACTATTTTACAGTCACCTCCTTCTATGAATATATGCCTACTGAAATGCACTTATATCAGAACATATGAATTTTGTAAAAAAAATCATTTCTAAAAAAAATCTGCACTTTTTCGGAACGAAACAGAGGTCTAGTTGTATCATGACCCCTAAACGATTAGGTGCCAGTCACCCAGATCAGACAGAACACCCATACATCCGGCTACGTAATCTGCGAGATCGATTTGCAACTGCAATCTCCACCTGAGTAGTAGTCGGTATGACTGCAAAACAACATTATAATGTTCACGCTTTTCACTTGCGCGCTGTATTTATATTTTGAAAGAACATTAATTGTATATATATTTTCCCCGCTAAATGGGATATGACGTGGAGCTGTCAGTTGATGAAGTGGGTGTGGAGCTGTCAGTTGATGAAGTGGGTGTGGAGCGACGATCAAACAGAGTCACCGTCAAGAGATAAATGTTCGAAATTGCGCCATGCCGCAAACGTTGTATAATATCAATGGTTGCACATATCTACGTTGTCTATCTACTCAATGCCATGTCATATACCGTTGGAAAGCCTACTGTTTCCTCCCCGTAAACATGGAATACGACATGGAGCTATTAGGTGGTGCAGTCGGTGTGGAGTGAAGGTTAAACAAGGTCATCATTAAACGATGAAAGTTCAAATATGCGCCATTCCGCAAACGTTCTACGATCACAATGGTTGCGTAGCTACTTTGTTTACCTACACTATGCGATGTTATACACCGTTAGAAATCGCATTGTATCCCCGTCAAAATGATGTATGGCATGGAGTTGAAACGTGGTGCTCTAACTGTGTGGCGAAGGCTGAAAAAGGTCACCATCAATAGATTAATTTTCGACATTGTGCCTTTCCACAGTTAGTAGGTCAGCCAACATGTGTAATAACTGTTATTCTAAATCCATCACTCAAGGGATAAGAAAACCCCCTCGAATTTTAAAGGTTATTTGAAGGTCACTAACTCAAACTTGTGTCAGCATATTTTTTTAATTAATTGACGTGTTCTTGTGCACACTGATGCATAAAACCAAATTTGCATATACCGTCGAGGATTGTCGTGCTATGTGTACTAAATTCTGCTCGCGGAGTACCGCTTTGCCGTCGAGACTTTACCGCTGCCGTCGACATGTGTACTAGGTCCTTTAATAGATCAGTCCGCCAACACAATGCGAACACTTAGGAAAATGAATTCACTAATGTGTAACTAATAAAATGTTATATTGATCAAAACCGTAACATGACATTAACCAGTTTTATACGTAACTCTCAATAATCAGTCATCCTTACAGGAACTACCGTGAGGGACTATATTCTGTAGTCGTGTTAGTCCATTAACAATATTTCTAGAATGGATTTCTGAAACTAGCACACCACTGTAAAATATTACATATTATTTTATTAACAAATGAGTCATTTAAATGACACATTTGTTAATACAATACTTCAATAATTCTAGAAACTGAACAATGTTGCGATATATGATCGTTTTAGCAGCATCATCGACTCTGATGGTGTGTATTATGAATGCGTTGACATCATTGCCGATGGTGAATATAGTGTATTGGATAATTGTTGATATTTATGTTGTAAACATCGCATGTTGTGTATTTTGCTAATATGTTTGTGATCAGGCAACGATTATCTTCATGAAATAACGTCGCATAAGAACTACTTCTTACGTGTCGATCTCGAAGATTTCGAAGGCGCCACCTGATAAGCCGTTTACGCGAACTTCACGGTTGCACCGGAAAGTGAAGACTACAAACTTTCATTTGGATACTACACCGGAAATGCGGTTATTGCTATTACTTTTACTACTAAGACTGCTGTTTTTGCTGCAGCAGTTACTGCTGTCGCTGGTGTTGCTACTACAACTGCTAATTCTACTGCAGCTGCTGCCACTGGCACTGCCTGTTGCTGCTGCTACTACTGCTGCTACTTGTGTTGCTCCTGATGTTATTGCTACAGTTGCTGCTACTGCTGTTGATGTTGGGGTATTACCATTGCAGCTACCGCTACCTCTACCGGTATCGCTACCATTTCCGTCGATGCTGGCTCCATTCGCTGCCGCTACCTCTATCAACACATTTACCGCTACCGCTACTATTACAGTTCCGCTGTCGCTATTGCCACCGCCACCGCCACCGCCACCTGTAACGCCACCACCTGCCTCAATACCGGCAAGACCACCACAAAACAATCATTAACACCACTGCCCCAACAATCACCACCACCACAACAAGTACCGTCATCACAGTCCATCACCACCGCCCCTATTCACCAATAACATCAACAACATCACCACGAACACTAACACCCCCATTAACACCACCGACATTAACACCAACACTGCTCTCACCATCACCACTACCATCAACAGCAAGACAACAACTACCACCACCACCACAATTATATTCCACCTCCACAGCTACCAGTACCACAACCACCATCAACACCACAAAACAGCCACTAACGTTACAACTACAACAACTACCGCCGCCATCACCACCATCACCACCGTCAGTACAAAAGATCGACACCATGACACGTACTGCATCATGCACTGTGCTCAAGCTCTCAGAGGAGGATGGTGGTACTTTAAATGTTTCCACGTGTGCTTGAATGGCCAATATATGCATGGCTCACACATTTCATTCTACAACGGCATTGAATGGATGGGATTTCGTTGCGGTAAATATTCACTAAAGAAAACAGACATGAAACTGAAGCCACAAACGAAATGTGGTCAATCAAAATACCTCCGAGTAGACACGTACAGGATAATGAAAGAATATGTTGTAAAAACAAAACAACACCAACAATATAACAACTTTGCCGTGAGCGTACCTTTTGTAAACAAAATGCCTATATCCCTTAATACTTCCCCATGTTACTCTATTTCCTGTATTTAGCAATAAATTGTTTTTTGAATATGTCAGTTTAAAGCTACCAGAGGAATGCTGCACGTTCTGAAACACTTAACTAGATCTACAAATATTATTACTGAAACAGAGTTCGCATATATAACATAACACACCTGTAATATCGGCTACAATAAATACGCGATGCCATGTTATTACTAAGACAATGTTCGCATAATACATATATATATATATATATATATATATATATAATATATATATGTATATAATATATATATATATATATAATATATTGTAACATTTTAGAATCGTAATAGTAAATATGCAACATAACTATTAACCCTCTTAATATAGGACGTAACCCAGTAAAGTGAAAATGTACTACTTTGAGTGGCACATTTACAAGCGAAGACCATATAGGTGATACAGACAGAAGTTCTTTAGACAGAAGTTCTTTAGACAGAAGTTCTTTAGACAGAAGTTCTTTAGACAGAAGTTCTTTAGACAGAAGTTCTTTATTAAGACCCATATACATATCACTCAATAAGTGAGTTTATAAAAGCATAAATATAGTAATCACATGGTATACAAATTATCAAATATGGGTCAGGGAGACTCCACTAAGGCTAAAAAAAGCAGCGCTCAAGGGAGCCACCAGTTAATATTGATGACAAATCCTCGTGTATAAAAAAATTGTAGCATAAATCGGGTAACAGAGTAAGTCAGACAAAGCTTAGAACGTGACATTATTCATGATTTTGGACGATTGGCAATTAACCCAAAGAGGTTTATAGAAAAGCTTATTCATATTTGTTGTTCACTCATAATAACAAATGTAACAATTTCGTAATGTATATACAGGTAAATATGTCTGCAAATAATGACGTTTAACATACATTGCAAACCCGTGTAAGCTGTGAGTGTACATTTTACTTGTTATTAAACCAGGTGCATTATTGATAGTATGCGGCAAGGTGTATCTGAGACTTTGTTTCGCAAATTCGTATTGCACCCTGATTGCTTGTATATTGTATTGTCCACGTGTGTTGAAATTGTGAATGCTCTTGTTCCGATGAAGCGTCAAATTTTGAAGGTAAACAGGAAGTTTGTTATATACGAATTTTTAATACAGTTTTAGTTCTCGCGATTTTTTGGTGTTCAATTTAATAATTTAAGACTTTTAAACAATGTTTCAGTGTGAGCATTATATTTGCGTACACCAATAATTCGGTTTCCTTTTAACTTTCAGAATTCTGTCATATTTAAAACTCCAAGCGGTAATGCCGTAGTTTAAGTGTGGCAATATTAGTGTGTTGTGCAATACGATCTTTATATTAAGAGGTAATAACCATTTTAGTATATTTAAGGAACACAGCGTCCTTGAAAACCTAATTTCAACTTCAATGTCACTTTTTTAGTTATACTGTTCATTAAACGTTATTCCAAGAAAGTTAAATTCTGTCACTCCAATCATTAGTAGTGTTATTTACGGTTAGTAATGGGTAAGTCATGCTTTTTCTTCCAGCTGTTTTGAAGAACATATACTTGGTTTTGCTAAGGTTAAGAGATAATTTGTAAAGTTTTAGCCATTAACTAATTTTGTTTTGTTCTGTGTTTATAGCAAATTATACGTTTCCAATTTTTTCACACATTTAAAATGAGTCAAGAGTACTTGACAGGGTGGTATCATCGGCATACATTGTGAAATTAAACTTGGCTGGTCTTGGCAAAGTCATTACTGTATATACTAAACAATAGTGGGCCTAAATCGAGCCATGAGGTACGCCTGTTTAAATATTATGCATTTCTGATTTGACATCCTCTGTTTCAACATATTGTTTTGCTTTTGTTAGATAATAAATAATTAAACTACGCCTAACACCCGAAATCGCAGGGGCCGGCTGGGCTCTGCGAATATAAAATGGATTTTAATTTGCAGAGCCCATCTCTGCGAATATGGGAATTATTTCTAATTCGCGGAGCCCGAGTCTGCGAAGTGTGTACGTTATAGCGCGCCAAGTCGCACAGTCGGCCGGGCTATGCAAATAAGACACGGGGCCTAATTCTTTTGTCTCTCCGACCTGTCCGCGGACGTCCGCGGAGAGAAATTTGCTATTCTATTTGACGCGGAGAGATCACGCGGAATATAAACGGAAGGTAAGTAGCATTGTACAAAATATAAACTGAAATGTGTAGTTTTCAGTTTGCTTTGTACACGTGATAACGCAATTATATACATTTTAATTGAGCAATATACACGATGAAGCGTGTAAATATGTATTTGGAATATTCAACTAAGTGAAATAAAGGTTTTGTGTATTATCGTCATGATGACAAAACATTTAACGATTGCAATCAGAAATGTCAAATAAGGAACCTGCGTGTGTATACTCTGCAAACACAGATGTCTTGATGAGAATGATACTGCATCCATTCTGTTAAAATAGAATGATACCGAAACAGGTCTACGTAACATGGCCGGTAAGTCGTAAACATGCAGAGTATGCCTTATTTAAATATTAAACATAATAAGATAACTTCTATTGCGCCTACATCCTTGGAAACTAAGCTCAGAGGCGCATCAAAACAAAAGAATTGGTCAATCTTAAAATCCATAAGTAGTATTCCAGTTGTCAACAGATGGGTCAAGGCGCTAGGGAGCTACGGTGGATAAGCAAGGTTGTAAAGATAAGTTTTTAAATGACGATGGAATTTTGTAATATTTTCAACTGATCTAACACTAAGAGGGAGCATATTCCAAAGAGTTGGTGCAGCAACATAAAAGAGTCCTAGTTCCAATGTTAGTGTTGACTATAGGAACAAAAAGAAGGTCAGAACTAGATGATCGAAGCTGGATAGGTTTTCGTACAGGAGTAAGCAGTGAATGCAAATAAGATGGTTGCTTACTGGACAGTGCCTGGTATGTACTGGTACAGATCTTAAACATTATACGGTATCGTACAGGAAGCCAATGCAAAGACTTCAAAAGTGGTACAGAGCGAGAAAAACGATGATTTCCTTGCTAGCGATATTATAAAGGAAGGAATTGCAATAGTCAAGTCTGCTGCTAACAAGGGCTGTTGCAGTAGTTTTATCAACAGAAAATGACATATACCGGCGAATACGGCGAAGATCACGAATATGATCAAAACAGCAGCGACATGTTTGAGATATGCGTTGTCGGAAATTGAAGTTACTATCAAAGACCACTCCTAGATTCCGCACCGAGGTTGTGGTGTGATATATGCTGATTCAAAATACGCATAGGGAAAAATCCATCCAGTTTACTACTTTAATTTGAACTTCTGTCAGTCATCGATTGGAAGATATCTTGAAGGCAATCATTATTAAGGGAGCGATTTGTATCCGGGGTAGCCAACGAAATGTAGATCCGAGTATCATCAGCAAAAAGATGATGATCCAAGTTATGTCTTTGTATAACAGAGCTTAGTGGCGTGGTGAATTGTTTGTACCTGTATTGTCAATTGCAGTCTTGATGCATTATCAAAACAATGAATGTACATTTAATAACATTCTCGTATTGTTATGTTTTGGTACCCCATAAAACAGTGCCAGAAGATACCACAATAGTAGTGTGATTGTTTGCTGCACAGCATAACATTCTTGGAATTAGGGACCTGAGTAAATGCAGGGTAATATTAATAACAACATTTATTTAAAATGTTACATTATTTACAAGCACCCATGTTTAGTTTAACATGTATTGTATGAATCAATAATGTAAGGATTTTCATAAATTAAATGGCACATAATGTTTAATATTTATCAAAAAAATTATATAATTTGAAATAGATTATTGTTATTTTCTATGTTGTAATTCATGCAATGTTACCACGCGTCAGAGCAGTGGGGTTCATAGTGGTCCAGTGATGTGTGGCAGGTTCAATTCCTGCTGGTGTTTGAATGTTGCATACAAAACAGTACTGGCTGTGCACATCCACTGATTCCATTAATTGCCTTCAGCATATGTAATGTAGTTTTGATGTCGCCCCTACCACTTTTCTATCTAAAGAGATGTATTTTTTAAGTGATTAATAAAAAGCATACAAACAAATCAATCATATACAGTATTTGAAGATTTAAGTTGAACCCTGAAGAAATTGTATAAGTATTTTTTTATTCTTTACTCAATGTCACTCAAACTGTATTTCTTGCATAACAAATGCCTTCATACTGATATGAACATGCACCTTTGTTGCATGGAATTATTTGCACATACATTAAATACATTTATTTAGTAAGGGTAACATCGTAATGCAATTCAACTGTTTTATTTCTCCATTGCAAAAAAATTACATCATGAAAAACACAAATATTGCATTGACTATGATCGTGACATTGATGATGATCCAAGATTCTTTCTCTTCTCCTTCAGGTTAGGCAGTTACTCTCAAAAAGTTTCCGTGAATCAGTGTAATGCAAATGAAACAATACTTATTGTATTGGAATGTGTTAAAGGGAACTGTTTGCCTTGCAAATACAACCACATTTTTAATACACCCAGCATTGCAGCTTCTTGAGGGACCATACAATGGATGTGAGACATATACAATGTGTCTTGTAAAAATATGTACAATCATGTAATGTGAACACGTGGGATTACATCACGCAATACCATGCACGCTTTTATTGGATAAGAATTGTCGTTCTTATTTATTTCTAATAGTTACATCATTAAACACAACACACATATGTCCCATCTTTGATGTGTAAGTACCATGCCCTGATACCTACAGCACAACATTATTTTAACAAGTTGCATATTAAATATGATATTGCGCACACAACTATCAATATTTAGTTGGCAGACATGGGTTCAATTCTTAAATGAACTGAAAATGAATTTATCAACAATATGCTTGAATTTTATTTGAATAAAATGAATTGAATTGGAATTGATCCTTGGTAAATACACATGAATTGCAATTGAATTGACAAAAGTGAATTGAACCCAGGTCTGATAGTAAGTTTACACACTATTTTTACAATTTGCCTGTTTGCTTGCTATACGTGGCGAACATTTGCGTTATTAGGCACTGCAAATTAAGCAACAACAATGCGGTGTATGCCATACACAGATCACATGAATGCATCGGCGTTGCCATTGACACAGGCGTTACACATACGACATAGTGTTTATTTATGTTACAATATTAATGCATATTTTTTTAGTAAAAATGATTGACTAATAACATAACAGCACACGATGTGAACTTGTGAGCATATGTAACATATTTAATGTTGTAAGCATCATCGTACTTTAAGAAAAAATAGCTAACAAAATGACTCGGCTAGTGATTCTGCGTCCATGTTGTTTATGGGCAATAACAAGGCGGTTGCTACCATCTCCGATGTGCGCCGAAGTCTATTCTATTTGACCCTCTCCGCTTTCTCCGCTTCCGGCGTCTCCGCGGACTGCAAAAGAAATAGGGCCATGGTTTCTAACTCGCAGACATCTGCGAACTACGTTATGGCGCGCGCTCCAAGTCACAGAGCCGACTGGACTACGTGAATATTATATGGAATCTAATTCGCATAGGAGACTGTACAGTTTTCCGTCTTCATTCCCCTCATACACGTTATATAGACCTCCTTCGACAATCTATTGTACTTATGTGCAATCTACTCTGCAACTGGCTTTGCATCACACCTTCAAAGTTGGTTAAATATTACAATGATATGGATAAAACTAATTTTTTATTAACTTCTGTGCGTCTCCGCGCTGGCCGCCATTTGTGTGTGTGTGTGTGTACAGATGGCATGTTGTGTGAAGCATTCGTCGGGCATCACTGCGATCTAATTACTATATATAGGACTCAGAACGGACGGTGGTCCAATTTAGGTACAGGTCAGTACACTTCCCCTATTATTATTATTTTTAAAAAAAATTACTGCTTATCGAAAATGGGATACCTAAGTGGACGAATCATCAAAGTTTATTAGAAGGCGATTATGCCCTATAATTATATGCTTAAATAAGCATAATGAACATACAAACAACATACTTTCAAATAACAGCTTGGCACACTTGCAGTCGATTAGGATATGTGTTTATTTACTATGCGGTTACAGTTCGTCGAGTGAGCTCAATATTACAATAATGACTAGACCAGTGCAAGTGGTTAGCAGTTCACTAAGTAAACACAGCAATGAAAACTGTACAATATGGTGTACTGTTTGTAATGGCCGTATCAAGAAGGAAGAACATAGTTGAAAATGACTGAGTTGACGTTCAGGTGAATATATGATATCGTCGGTTGCAGTGATCACCCGAGGTCGTTTGTTATTCCAGCGAGTGTTTTCTTTTTTACAAAGATAGCAATGATAACATTTGTGTTGGGGAAGTGGTTATCAGTTCGCTGAGTAAGCACTGCAATTAAAACTGTACATGGGTGTTTTAGTGCAGATCGCTAAACATGTCACTGAGTGACAACTACGACGTAAATTGTGTTTGATTATTACAATTAACCAAACCGGAGATGTATACATCTAAAACAGTCCAACGAATGAATTCACCATTGTAAGTGTATTTGAACATTACAATGCAGATTGGTGAAGTGTAAACAGTTTCCAGTTCACTGGAATGTCAAACACATTTCATTGTTAAAATAGAGAATACACCAGGGTAGACTGTCAGTAGTGCGTCAATCGATCAGTGTAGCGTAAACCGTACAGGCACTGAATAACAGTTACCAGATTGAGCACAGCACTACAAAATATCATCGGATGTTGCAGTAAAATCTGTAGTCTTATCTTGACGGTAGAACATATTGTTTTATAAGTTTTTGTCGATTAAATAAAATAGTTGAAAATGACGTTCAGGTGAATATACGATACTGTCGGTTGCAGTGATCACCCGAGGTCGTCCAATTGGCAGCCGATCGTTAGTTATTCCAGCGTGTGTTGTTAGATAACAATGATAACGTTTGTGTTGATGTTGTCCATTATTCTTTTACGTAAAATGAGTTGTCGGCATCATAGGTAAATAAACTTTATGTGGTAATTAGCATCTAACCACCGAACAACTGCAGCTGAATATATAGTCATAGACGCGGGAACAGGGGGGCAAGGGGAGTAGCTGCTCCCCTGGAATTTCTCTGGGAGGCAAGTATATGGATATGCCCCCCCCCAGTAATAGGCGGCGTGGTGGAGAATTTATTTTTGAAAGCACCCCTCTCATG